>CM053402.1:147519086-147560874 GCA_028644305.1 Xerus rutilus
AAAAAAAAAAAAAAAAAAAAAAAAAAATAAAGGAGATATGGGGGTGATAGAGGTCTGTTTGGAGGAAGAAAGGGGAGGAATCAGACATCTGTGTCCTGGCCATCTGTGACACCTGACTTTGAAGAGGTATACTTCATGATGGTATTTTTGATAGGCAGGTATATTAATCTGTTTTAAGTTATTATAACAAAACACCCAAGGCTGGATGCTTACTAAAGAAAAGAGGTTTATTTAGCTCACAGTTCTGGAGGACCAAGGGAATGTCATTGGCATTGGCTAGGTGATAGTGAGGATCTCAGGCAGATAGCATCACAACAGCATGATTGTGTGCAAGAAGGAGAGATTCATGGCAAGGCAGGAGCCCAGAGGGAGGACCAGTCATGACCTCCCACCACCACAAACTGCCTCTTCAAGGTCCCACCTCCTGTTAATATCACCACACTGAGGACCAAGCTCCCAACACTTGAGCCCTTGCGGACACATCATGGCAGGAGACAGTCAGAGGACAGGCTTATAGGTGAGGTGCTTGACAATGGCAGGTGTGATGGAAGAATGTTCCAGTGGAAAGGTGAAGCTGGGGCAAGAAATCCCTTTCATCCACCACAGTGTCATGCCTGAAACAACCTTAGAAATTGGATTACTCAGTCGCAAAACCTCTAAGTCTCCAGCCAGCACTAATTTTAAACATATTTTTCAACTTTGAGAGTTTTTGTGTCTTAAGCCAATGGTTCACAGAAGCTCTGCTATTTGTAATAGTCCGTTTTAATCTTTGTTGCTCTGCTAAGCAAATCATGCTTAAATGTTGGCATATAAGTAAATATTGGAATCTAGTCTGTTAGTTTAAGATGGTTTCAGTTTAGTATAGACTCCACTGTTTCTAATACTGCTGTCATCTTCCAGTTGTAATAATATTGTAAACTCAGTTTCTGGATATAGTGACAACATCTTCGATTGTGAAGTGTTTACTTATAATCCTTCAAAGGAAAATATATACCAGTATCTTAGGCATGTATGTATCTAATAGAACTATGTAACATGGCCAGGCTAACTGGCTAGTATGCTGTTATCATGAGCTTTTTGGTTTTATCTGGAGAACTATTGAAAGCTGGGAAGACTACTGGTTGAGGGTGAAGATTATGAGTTGCACTCTGACATAAGTTTATCTAGGCAATGGGCTCAGGACTGAAAATTGCAGGACTGGAAATCAGAGAGTCAAGAAATGGGCCAAGATAGTCAAGTCATCTGATAGGAGCAAATGCTAATGCCTTCAGTGTGCTGAGAGATGGATCAATTGGGGAGAAAAACAGAAAGAAAATAATTGCCTAAATAAAATAGAAGATTATGTTTCTCTCATGTCATGTCACAGAAGTCTGGTGGTTACCAGTGTAGGCTTAATATGCTGATTCCATTAAGTAGTGACCCTGTATCTTTCTAGCTCATGACAGCCTACTGATAGGGTGTGTCTCCTTTAGTCTTTATGGTTTCTTATGGCTGCCATAACTCTGGACATCACATCTGCATTCCGGGGAGCAGGAAAGACATATGTATTTACCTTATGTCTCTCAGAAAGTTTCACACAGTATTTTATCTCTTATTGGCTTAAATGTAGTTACTTTAGAGGCTGTAAGAGAGGGTGAAAAATGTAATATTTTGTTTGGGTTATGATAAGAGATTTGAATGATCAATTGAAAATTGAGGGTTTTATTATGAAGAAAGAAAAGGAGAAGAGTGAAAATTGGGAGGCACCTGTCAGTGTCTGCCCTGAAGGGGCCTGAAGGAAAGCATTTGGGGGTTGAAGGCTGACCAAGGAGGAGAGGAGGGATTTCTCAAGATAATGATGCTAATTTTGTTGGCAAGAAGGGTGCTTTGGGGCCTCATTGTAGGATCAACAAAGCATGAACCCCTCCTCTTGTGAGTATATTGCTTATCTGGCTTTTCTGAAAACCAACCAATGAACAAACAAATATAAGATGTTGGGCAAATTCTTCACATACAACTAATCAGGAAGAGAAGAGAGTTACTGGTGTGCTAGCTTGAAGACAGTTGTTTGTCTAATCGAATGGGGTTCAGGGAAAAATGGAAGATAGAAATCAGGAATGACGCATAGACAACAATCTAAGTGTTTTTTTTTTTTTTCCCCTCTAAGAAGAATCAGAATTGGTGCAGGACTGAAGTCAAAATGTGAAGGGGTTGAAATATATACCATGGGGGGTATTTCAGCCTGTATGTATGGGTATGGGAATAATCAGGAGAGAAAGAAAAACAAGGTGCTGCTGAAGAGAAGCCAAGATTGGCAGCCAGTGCTTTAACAGGGGAGGCAGGAGGATTGTGCCAAGGCAGGCAGGTAGCTGGATTTGGTTATGGAAGGTTGCAGCTCTTTCCTGAGAGCATTTATTTCGTCAGTGACATAAGAAACAAGGTCACTAGGCAAGGTCACTGGGCAGAAGTGAGTAGCAGTCCTTGTGGGTTTTATAGGAATCAGAAACCATGAAATAATCATCTTGGACATTGGGGTTGACTTGTCACTTGGCATAAGGTAAATAGTGAGGTCTTCACACTGTGTTGAATCAGATCGTTTGATAGCCTGTCAGAAGAGAGGATGTAACAAGAGTGGGCGAGGAAACCGATTCCTAAGAAGGAATGCAAAGCCAGGAGACGAGCACAGAACGGAAGGAAGGAGGCTCCCTGGTGATTTATCACAGCCTCACCAATAAGGAAGGAGCAAGTCTAATCAGAAGATAGCAGGGAATCACCCCCTTTAAAAAACACATTTGCCACAATTGACGATGGTACCACATGTACAATCAGGTCTTAAGCACCACAGTAAATGATCAAGAGTCCTGAGTTTGAGACACAACATGGGTATTAATCCCAGAAACTATGCTATGATAATTTCTGCAATTGAATATTGACTTGTGCTCCAGATTTTTGGACAGCCAAGCAAGGAAAACAACCACACAAAATGCAATGGTTTCTACAGCTACTATTGCCTGATAAACAAAGCATACCGTTTTCCAGGCAAGTCAAAGATTTAATACACTATTTATAGAGAAATATATTTTGTGGGTTTGTTTACAATGAGCAACTTAATTGAAAAAAATCTCTTCAAAAGCAATTTTGCACAGATTTAAATGTATTTTTTCTATGACCATTTCATATTCCAAATTTACATGGAAGCAGATGGCATTATGTTAATTATTGTTCTGAGAAGACATTTATATGGCATGTAAAAATAATGTAGTCTAGTAGCTCTCTGCTGCTCAACTTATGCAGGGTAGAGATGAGAGATTCCAGAGCAGGAATAAATGCTTGGCTTGTGTTTCAGCCTTTAAATATAAATGATCTTGAATATATTTAACATTTATTTGGAGCTTAAACTCTCTGCAAAGAACTGAGAGTAATACTGTGCTATTAGTAAACAAAAACTAAACATGTGGACAGATGACTTTTTGCTATTTATTCATGGAAAGTGTTTATTGAGGACCTGCAATCTGGCAGGCAGTGTTCTAGAAGCTTGAGACACATCAGTGAACAAAAAAGACCAAGATCCCTCATGGATTTGGGTTAAACAATGAAAGCTCCTGACTTGCTTTGTGCTCAGATGAGCCACTGCCTGGGGCTTCGGTGGGAGGTGAAGTAACTAAGCAAGAGAGGAAAGGTCTTTAAATTCACATATTGGCCCATCCAGTCATCTGTTTGTTCACCAGGAACATTGGGTTTGTGGCTTCTAGAAAACCAGGCCCTGATGCAGGCTGAGGTGGGTGAGTCAAGCTTGAAGACAGGCTCTGGGCCAATCTGCATAAAAACAGACACAAAGAGGTAGAGTTTGTGAGGGCAAATATGGGTATGAAATAAAAGGAAATCCTGGCATTTGAGTCTTTCAAAAATGTCGTAGGTTGTTATGAGTGTAATGATGTGTTCCCTATTGGAGAGACTCAGGCTAAGTTAGATGCATCTAATAAACCCATTTGGAAATTGCCTAAAATTAGTTCTAACTCTGAGGTTTGGGTCCTGCCTACAAGTAAATGTCCAACCCTGACGGCACCTCCTGAGGAGAGGGCCTAGGAGTGAGGAAGGGTCCTCAGGCAGCGTGCTATCTGACATGACACTGTGACGTCCTCATTCCTATGACACCAGAACAAATCCATTGTTTCTGGAAGCTCAACTTACAGTGTCAAAAGCGAAGGTGAGGTGGTGTTTGTGTGTTGGACTTTGTGTATTTGTGGTTTTTCTGGTCTGTGTCAGGACCATTTTGTGGCTGACTTTTGTCTGGAGAGTTAAGATTGATTTAATATGGTTGTTAAATACATGACTTTGCAAAGATCTTTGGTTGCCTGTGTTGATTTGATACGGTTTGATGGAATATTCACTGTGATGTGCAGTGGTATTTAAGGGCTTAAAGCCTGAAGGTAAGTTTGAAAAACAAGAACTCTTGAGAAGGTGATCATTCCCTGAGATTTATGTGTACTGTAGATAGGTGTGAATGCAAATCTCTCCTCTTGCTAACCTTTTCCCTCCCCCACAGAATGGCCAACGTTATATAGTTGAGATACTGACTCAATCTACAATGCGTGGGAACTGGGGCATTCTACCCACTTCCACGCTAGAGAAAGATGGAGTTACTGAAAAAGATTTTCTTCATTTGCCTGTTCTCTCATGATTTTTCCACTGTAAAAGTTTCTGCTTCTTTCATTCAGGAATCTCTGGACTTCATCACAATGTGATACATGTTGTCATTCAAAGTTTCATTAACAACATTTTGCAGCAAAGAATAATATAATTTCCAGGGACTCTGTTCCTTGGATAAATTTGAGAACAGCTACTCAAGAGCTTTCTTTAATATATTTATTCAGCAACTGTTAGTTATCTACCATGACGAGGAGGTTAGTTATACAGGGAGTAAATAACAAAATTATTAATATTCTAGTAATTCTAAATTAAAAATTCTGAAATAGCTTGGAAATACAAAGGGAGGGACATTAAACAAATAGGTATAATGTGAGGTGTGATGTAATCACAGAAGTTGTTGCCTAGTCCAAAGAGATCTCAGATAAAGCACTAGTTCAAACCACCTGAGGACATGGGACAGACTGGTAGATCACTTAAAGTCACCTCAGAGATGCTGTGGGTGGAAAGTTGGGGCAGGAATGGCAATAGCAGGGATGTGGAAAGCTTGAATTGTTCTGGGAAGAGGGAGTAGTAGCCTTGCCATTATGACACTTGGTAGTAAAGACCAGGTAGGTAAGTTGAGGCTAGTTCAGTGTTGGATACATCCTTTCAGCCATGTTTCTTTCTCATTTAGGAGGGCCTTGAAGATCCTACTGAGGATGTGGAGGCAATTCTTCTTGCTCTTATGTTGAAGTCTAAAGTCTGTGCCTCGATCCTATCTGCATGATAGAAATCCACTTGGTAGAAATCTGGGGTATGAATCAGACAGAAGCAAGATCTAAGATGGGAGAATATTGCAACAATCCAAATAGATGAAGAGGGTCAAAAATTATGCAGTAGCAGTGAGAACAGAGAGGTGGGGTTGCTCATCTCTTAGTAGGTATTTTGCTAGCAGGCAGCCACAGCTGTATTTACCACTGCTGACTACTCTCGCTAGCTTCTAAAAAGCATCATCAGTACATGTCTTCAAATTCTCTGCTGTGAACTCTGAAACATTACTAAAGGCATATGGACCTTGCATTTTCCTTAGTTTATTAACTAAACATGTATTTACTGATCACTGAAGAAGTGCTGGGAACAGAATGGTCAATAAGACAGACGAGGTACATGCTCTATGCAGTTTATATCCTCACAAGAAAATGTTGGTGAAGAACATGTGAAAAAATAAATCATGTGCATATGTAAGGTTCTATTTTTCTTGTATGTATGGGCATGGTACAAATATAACAATTGAAGTATGAATCTTTGTAGCCATAATGCAATCATATGAACCTATATGCCTCATCTTTCACCCAAGGCCTCCTGCCTTACTGATATTAAGACAAAAGTTTAGAAGATAATGGATAGAAGAGGTTCTTGAAAATGCGTTTAAAGCAGCCATAGGTGGGGCATGTATGTTTTGGTAACAGTCGAAAGGACTTACTCTATTACTATCATGATAACATAAGTAGAGTCAAAAGCTAGTCCACATTTAATTCATGACAAAGGGCAGCACTGCGGAATGGTGGGAAAGATTTTTTTTCACTCAAAAATGCTGAGGTAGTTGGATATCCTTAGGCAAAAAGGGAAATTTGAACTCTATACTGTGCATGAAATCAACTCCAGATGCATTTAAACCTAATTATTGAAGGAAATCAATAGCGCTTCTAAAGGATAATGAAGGAGAATATCTTTATAATTTTAAGATAGAAAACAGTTTCCTAAGTAGGGTATAAAATGGCTAATATAAAGGAAAAGTCTAATAACTTAAATTACATTCAAATTAAGAGTTGTGTTCTTTCTAAATACGACTAAAATCCTGAAGATGAGCTAATATGTGGGAGATGATACTTGATGTACCCAAGACTGACAGTAGGCCTTTGTATAGAATCCACGAAGAATCCTACACTCTCCCACACAGGAGAGACAGCATAAGTTAGGCAACAGGCCGTGGGGTGAGAGATGTGGAATCCCACATGGAGGATGTCCTCAACACATGAAAAGGTGCTCCATCTACTAACAGGAGGGAAACACAAATGACAACCATGAGACCCCCTCCTAAGAGCCTCCAGAATAGGCACAGTTAAAAAGAACGACCATCCCAAGCATGGAGACATGAGAACACTCTTGTCCTTTTGGTGGAGGCACATTGGTGAACCGCACTACCTCTTACATCTGAACAGCAGGAACACTCTAACACCACACGTCTCCCCTTCACCAACATGATGCTCATGTGCCTCCAGAGAACTAAGGATGTTTGTCATAGCAGATTTTCATGGTAGCCCCAAACTGGGACAAGCCCAGGTGTCCATCATTGTTAAAAGGAACAGACACACCGTAGTATATGTATGCAATGGAATAGACTGCTGCAGTGGGAATGATCTATAGAAGCACAGAGCAACAGACAAATGAGACCATCAAGCCAAAGGAGCTGCGCACATAGGACCTCATTTGAACTTCGAATGTCGGCACTGAAGTTTAGGTGAGTGGTTACCTGTGGGGAAGAGAGAGGAGCTAGTGTTCCCCGCCTCCCTCTAGGTGATGGTCATATGGCTATGTGCAATGTGAAGTAATTCATTCAGCTGAATATTTAGGATTTATTTTCTCCTGAGTGTATGTCAGAGTTTGCATTAGAAAAAAACTAAATGATTTTCAATTTCCCAGGTGATTTGTTTTGGAGACACCTTAAGAACTGTCAAAATGTAATTACTATCCTTCCAACTTTTATCTTATCTTTCACCTTGGGGTTGAGAGGGGAAGTTGTAAAATTTGAGTTCTTACCATTTGTAGTTTTTTAAAAAATTTTTTTTGAATTTTATTTTTTGATATTTGTTTATTTTTTATTGAATCTTTTTAGTGATACATGAGAGTGTACTTCATTTTTATAAAATTATACATGCATAGGTTCAGTTTTTAGATTTAATAATAACCACAGGTCTTTTCTTTCAGATAATCTTTTATTTTTTCCAATAATATGTTATGCATTACAGACAAGTAAAAACTCATTTTCTCTTATTGCCCCGATATCTTCATTGTGAATCATTTTTGAACCAGCCAACTGTGGTAGAACTCATGGAAATAATGTCTCACTTACAATAAATAAGCATTTATCATTAAAGACAGCTAGACAAGCTTGTTTTATTCCCTAAAAACTGACATTTGTTTCCTCATGAAGTTAGAAAACATACCTTCTAGGCTACCGATCTAATTAGATACTAAAAAGTAGGAAAAAGTATTTAGTCGAACTTTCAAAGACATTTTTGAGCAAACTGAATCTTTAGCTACTTTGTTGGATTAACTTAATCTAGTATCAGAGGAATCAGTGGGATGAGTCTAATGGGTGGTGTCTTAGTCCATTTTGTGTTGCTATAATAAAATATTTGAGACCAGGTACTTTATACAAAAAAAGGATTTACTTTAATTCATTGTTTTAGAGGTGGGGAAGGTCAAGGGCATGGTGTCAACATCTGCTCGGCTTCTGGTGAGGGCCTAGTGCAGTGTCGCTATGGGGTGGAGAAGTAAAAAGGAAAGCCAGCAAAGAGGAGGCTCATATATATGAGGCAGAGGGGAACCAATCCACTTTAGAACAACCAATTACACTGGGGGTAATTAGCTTATTCTTGGGAGACCTAAATAATTTCTAAGAGACCTAATCCATTCTCAAGAGAATTTAGTCTCTCAAAAAAGACATTAGTCCATTCCTGAGAGTGGTGCCCTATGACCTACTCACATCACACCTGGTCCCACCTCTTAGATACTGTCGATACTGTAACATTGGGTACGAAGCTTCCAGCCTGTGAACCTTTAAGGAACAGAGCATACCCAGCCATAGCAGTAGGTGATTTCATGATGGCTTAGTAGATCTTTGATTGGAAACTGAAGTCAGAAAGCTTGGAAGGGAAGGTTCCTGAGGCTAAGCTTTTCTTTTCATGGTACTTCTGCCTGTCACCTGAGAGGTCTTGATTTTCCAACCTCACTGATGATGCTGTGAAGACCATGAATGTTCTTGAGGCCAGAATGTAAGGTTAGTCACATCCCTGAAGTATCTGGAGGCAGATGGTACATGGTCTGCCTTTGTATTAGAATTCACTAGGAGAATATCACTGTTTGGGAAGAAGATTTGAGAGATTATCCAGCGATGTTGTCTTTCTTGGTTTTGTTGGCACTGCACAAAGCCAAATTTCAAGTTCTTTGAGCAGTCCTTTTGGAGCCCTTCACTGAGATTCTGCTTGGCCTATAGCTACTCTTTCTTCCAAATTCCAGCCTGATCTCCCTGACCAATGTACCACCTCCCTCTGCCTTAGTTTGAAACTTTCCTTTCCTCTTTTCCTTCTATTTTTGTTTTTGCTTTTTGGTAGTACTGGATATTGAACCCAGGGATGCTTTACCACTGAACTATATCCCAGTCCCTTTTATTTTTTATTCTGAGACGAGGTCTCACTAGATTGCTGAGGTTGGCTTTGAACTTGCAATCCTCCTGCCTCAGCCTCCCGAGTTGCTGGGATTACAGGCGTGAGCACTGAACCTGAACCTTTTCTTTGACTCTATCTGGAGGTCTTTGTCATACAAAATTTGGTCCAAAGACCCAGAGTCTCCAACTGGGAGCTTTCTTTTGGAAATGGTGACACTCAGGCCTCACTATGGACCTATTGAGCAGAGAATGCTTTTTAACAAGATCCTCAAGTGGTCTGAATGCTAATAGCATGGAGTAGCTTCAGTTAATCTTCATATTTTTAAAATGCTGTTAGTTGCTCTGAAAGATGGAGAAATCTAATATCAGATAGCTTTGAAACTTTCAATATTTCTTGGCTAAATAATAACATTTTAAAACTCTTACTTTAGGAATTGGAACTGAGAACATTATTTGAGAAATTATACCAAACCTCAGATATATTTTGCACTTGGTTTCATTTTCTGGAGTCTGCATAAGGGATTAAATGATTCTAGGTGCCAAAAAAATATCCATTAGTTCAGGCTCTGCTGTGGAGAAGGGGTTGTAAGTTAGGTGGAGTGTAAAATTAGTTTTATATTGCTGGTAAAGAAAGAGATTACAAGAGAAAATAAACAGGAGAGCAAAACCACTTAGTATTTATTATTATAATAATGTAATTATTATATTGTTTTATGCCCATAACTACCCTATGAAATAGGTACCTATACTATAATTATCACCAATTTACAGATGAGGAGATTGAGGTTCAGAATGGCTAAATACTTGTCCAAACATCCAACCAGGAAGTGTCAGATCCAGGGTTCAAATCAGAGAATCTAAGTCCAGTTTCTGCCCTTTTGGAATAATTCTAGCTGCTGTTTCTTAACAGTATTTTCAGTCTGGGAATATAAACACTTTAAGCTCTTATCCAAGGAATCCTCAGAGTCATGGCCATTCTCACTTCAGGGCTCATAACTTTTGCAAATGTCTGAGATGCACTGTGTCACTCCCGTGGCCAGCTTCTGACTATGGCCATTGGATGTCCCAGGCCATGCCAAATGTGTCAAATGTACCACGTACTGCGATGTCCCACTGTGCATTTCTCTACTTGGCACTTTAGGGCTTCTCTTTGCTCTGTGGCAGATCGTAATAGCAGGTGGGGAGGGGCACTTAGTGATTCTGGAGCAACCATCAACCAGTGGGGTTTAAGAATCAGTGAAAAAGTGACCCGTGCTTCATCTCCTAAGGTCTAGGTCTGGGAGCATTCTGTTTGCCTCTCAGAGACCTTCTACCCATAGGAATGAGCTCCATAACACCTTTCCACACCCTTTGCTTCTTTCTTTTCTCTCCCTCTCTTCTTTCCTTCATTCTTGCTTCTTAAGATCAGCTCTCAAGTGAGCTTCTGGTACCTGAGTCCTTGTCTCAGGCTCTGCTTTGGGAACTCCAATGAGCACCCCAGCTGCAGAGACTGGGCAGATAATGGAAATGTAGGAGGAGAACCAGTTTCACTTCCGCACACAGTCTACACAGTGAACACACTGAAGTCATTCCAGGTTTCATAAGGAAGTATGTGCTCATTCAGCTGTTCCATCTTGATCTAGTTTGAATTTTCTCACTTTTGGTAGAGACATGAGTACAAGAAACATCCATTCTTGTGCTGACTTAAAGAAAAACAGCCAACATGGCCTCAGTGTCTGGCACTCTCCAAGAAGTGGTGAATGCTGGGATGACTCTGGGCACCCGCGTCCAAGCTGAAGAACCAACTTGAGCTAGTGGTCATCAAACATGAATGTCAACCCAGTTTTGCCAGAACTTTCCATTTCAAAAAAAAGATGAAACCCATGATATTCACCTGGAATTTATAGATCTTTAAATTTTGACAATAATTCAAACTATTTAAAAAGAAACACTTTGGGGCTAAACTATTTAAGGCTTCTAGTTTGAGAATAATGTCATATGTAATTTTTATTTTATTAAAATCTTGATATGCTAATTACAAAAAATTACTTTTTTTACTTCTTAAAGCCTTTTGTCTGGGACTCCACCCAATAACACTTCATTACTTTATTTCTATAAAAGAATAAATGGTTTATACCTAGTCACAACAACACTATGTTTCTTCAAGTAATATTTTATATGAAGATAACTTAGTGGTCCAGGTTGGCCTCAGCTTTCCCCTGAGTCAGAGTTTGGAGAGTCTGACTCCATGGAGTCCAGGAAACCTGCTTTACTGAAAGAATGACTTGTTATGGTAGAGAAGCCACAGGGAGACAGAGGCAGGAGGTATTCCTTACAGAGTGTTCCTTTGAGGACCCAAAGCTGGTCTCTAGGAAGCATAGTGACTGAACATGGGTATCCTCTGGGAACTCAGGAGGCTCAGCATTTTGGTGTTTTTCAGGTCTTGAACCCTCCACCACTGATACTGGTGATGAGAATCAGGACTGAGTCCTGTTTCCCCAAAGTAAAGATCGAACACCTGAGAAATGCCAAGGCAAGTGTAGAAAGCAAGTTTTATTTAAAGGATAGAATAGAGATAGACTTCTCCCATGAGGAGGGGCCCCAGAGCTGGATGTCCAAGGAAGTGGAGGTGTCCTGCCCCTTTTATACATTTTAGATTTCTTTTGTTCTCATGCCCTCCCTCCCCCATGCCTGTGTGACTGGTGACCAAAATATGGGCCAAAAAGTGGAGTGATCCAAGGGTGGCAATGAAGCCACCCCAGGGTACAGGCAGGAAGGGAGTAGGGGCATTAACTAACAACCCCTCACAGGGAGGAACAATTCCCGGAAGAGGCAGTGACCTTGACCACAGGTGGAGGAAGGGGAAGGGCTCTGGAATCTCCTCTCTCTTACCCGCTGCCACCACTACACTATGTCAGAGGATATTGCATGCTGCCTCTGGCCCAGTTCCACTTGGATCCTCACCAAACAAAAAGTGGTTTTTAAAAATGCAAACTGGATTGTATCACCTGCTCTCCCCTCCTTACCCTCTAGGGCCCATGACCAGGCCCCTCGCTTGCCTCCCTGCCCACATTCTTCCTGCACACCCAGTTCTCCCTATGCTGGCCTCTTCTCACTTTCTGGAGGTCCATGGGCCCTGCTGCCGTGGCTCCTCCTCTATGCATGGAATGCCTCTACTCCACCCAGCTGAGGGGACTTTTCTCAGCCCCTCATGACTCGACTCAAGCATCCTTTCCTCAGGGAAGGTTCCTACCGAGACCAGGCCAGGTCTTCTCTGATAAGATTGATATTCTTGGTGGTGACAATGACTTTATTAATAATAACTAAAATTCAACGATCACCAGTGATAGATTGGCTCTCTTCTAAACACTTGCTATTTTTCTATGTAATCTCTACAATAACTGTGTGTGGTAATAGTATTCCAATTTTACAGATGAGGAAACCAAGGCCAAGAGGTTAACTCCCTTGTCCAAGAAACCATAGCAATCTTTTTACACACTCCTAGTGTACCATGAAGCTTTTCTTTATAGCTCCTCTATGATTTATTTACTTTTGTAAACTCTAAAACATGAATGCTGGTCTTCCCACTGGACCTTCTGGGGCTTTCTGGTGTGTGCATGTGTGTTTGATTACCACAGAATTGCCTAAGTGTAGGAAGTGCTCACTAATGGAACACTTTCAGGATTTTTTTTTTTTTTAACTCAAATAACTATGTGAAATGTCTTGCAAAAAAGTCCTTGGACCTAATTTGGTACTGGTTATTTCTGAAGGAAGCTGTCATAAAAAAAAATCCAGAAAACAAATAACAGAGAGGTAGTGGTGTGTAGGAGATTATAGTCTCTCTGAAGAGCCATGTTCCTGACATTTATCAATTTAAGAGATACTCAGGGTGAGAAACAGGTGCAGGGGGTAGTCGTGATTTGTCCCTAGGAAGCTGGAGGTCTGTGCTCTTAGTTTTAGTGAGAATATCCTGGAAATAAATCCTAATTCACTAAGTTTAGGTCATGTGCTCACCCCTGGACCAATCCCTTTGGCCCAGGGAATGTGACTACCCTGATTAGCTAAGCCTGGTTGTGCCCACTCCTATAGCAAGGACAGTGCTTTTGGTCGTCTACTTGGAGATAGCTGGTAGGAGCAGAAGCATCAAGACAACCGAGCATGACAGCTACCATATAGTCTCAGAGGCAAAACTGGCCTGTGGTAAGGAGTTGTGCTCACGTTGAGTGTACAGTGCTACCTAAAATGTTTCGGACCATGATTTGGTTTCTCAAGTGACTCTGTCTGCAGCAGTATAAGATATTACTTATGTTATTTATCTATAAGTATGAAATTAATAAAATAGCATTCTGGTTTGCATTCTAATCCTATGATCTTGGTCAAAGGTCTCTGTCCTTGGGGATAGATTCTCTTCTCAGGGTGCTTACAGTTCTGACTTTCCTGCCCTACCTGAACCATGATGCATTTCCCTGTGGGAGTATCAGATCTCATGGCCAAAGAGCGGCAGCTCTGTGACACCATGACCTCACCTCACTACTTCCACTTGATCTTTAACACTCAGTAGAAGTAAGAATTAGGTAGGAATTAGAAATGTGTCCCAAACAGTTCAGGTCCAGATGTTATCTGGAGCTGATCTCAGAGTTTCTAAAATTCTTTTAAGTGTCTGCTTGCTCCCCGCCCTCTTCATCTCTCTGCATGGATAACTCCCTGAGGGAGTGAGGAAGTGGGACGTGTCTGTCTCACACATGGCTGTGTCCCCAGTGCTGAGCCTAGTGGGTGCAGATACAGAAACATCACTGCCTATTTGTTTCATGAATCAATGAACCATTGACACTTTCAATTCAGCTTTTCTTTTCTCTTTTAATTTTTTTTCAGTTGTAGATGGACACAATATCTTTATTTTATTTATTTATATGGGGTGCTGAAGATCAAACCCAGGGCCTCACACATGCTAGGCAAGTGGTCTACCACTGAGCTACCACCTGAGTCCCAATATAGCTTTTCTTTTTATCACCATCTCATTCCACCTAGGCAGCAGTTATTTTAAAAATTCGAATTTCTTAGATTCGAGATGCACGTTTCTTCCACATTTTTGTTCTATGTCTCACTATTGAGAAGGTCTTGAAAGGGAAAACACTCCGGTTCCTTCTGTTCTGTTGCTGGGCCTTGGCAATGTCCCTATTGATTATTCCATGTCCTTCGCATAATCTTTTCTTTCCTTCTAAAAGCTAGTCCAATGGTTGAATTACCTGGCTTCCTTGGAGATCTCTCTGTTCTCAGGCTTCCCTTTTGGAAGCAAAGGGTGCATTAAAAGTGGATGAAGAGCACACAGCTTCCTGTTGTGAAACAGTCAGGCCTGGCAAACACAGGACTTTCAGGAGAGCATGTTCAGGCTGGCTGCACTGACATAGTCCTGACCCCCTGCTGAAGTCCTAAGTACATCTGTGTTTCACACAAATGAGTTGAAAAATACTGTTTGATTTTAACAGTGACTTTTCGTTTTCTAGGCAATTTCTTTGCTTGTTTTTTTCCCCCCTTGACAAATAAAGAAAACTGGAAGAATCCTTCTTTAAAGAGCCCAACAAATGGTCTGAAGGATGTACTGACACCTGAAACATGGAAGAAATCCTTCTCTTAAAATGCCTCATTAGCTTCCCTCAATTTTGAACAGAAGCAACAACAAAGCAAAGCCAATGTCCAAGTGTTATAGTCAATTCCAAAATGAATCCCAAAGAACAGCACATTGGAATTCTTCAAGAACTACACAAACATACAATTAGAATTTTTTATTTTTATATAGATTTAAGATTCTTTATTTGAATATTGCAATATTTAAATAGTTCAATGTAAGATCTTTTAAATATGAACTCACTGGAAGCTAAAATTCACTGCGTTTTCTTAGACTGACAGGCTCATATTTTTCTGAGTAGGAATAAATTATAATGCTTCCCCTGACCATTTGGTATCCTGAGACTCCAAGACAAGTGTGAGATGACCTGAATATTCACACATACTTATCTTTCTTGAATAGGGATTTTCTTTCTGCTATATTACTGAAAGAATATATATCATTTAATTATGAGTTGAAACTGTAAAAATTCTTTCACTTCTTGACTATTAGTCTGGATTTAAATTTTTGTACTAAAGAAAAGAGAATTGTGTTTTAACTAATTGGCTTTATAAGGAAATGTCACAAATTTGAACCAGTGAGATGAATTTATCTTAATAGGATACCTCTTTGTTTTATGTACCTGAGTATGATGTTTTTAAAAAGAGTGCTATTGATAAAATATATTTTGAAGACCACTTGATTACTTTATCTCTAAATTTTTGTCAAGTTCTAGAATAATTTGATTCTTTATGTCTAAAATCATGAAATGAATTAATGAATTTTGTAGTGAGGCTAATATTTGACAGTGATTATAAGCTACCCCTTGACTAGAATATTTTTTGTTTTTGTTTCAGTTATCTATTGTTAGGTACCTCAAAAATGAGTGATTTACTTACATGAAATTTGTGAAGGATTCTTGTATTGACAGAATGGGATCTTTCTGCTAGTCCCACCTCGGCTCACACAGCTCTGTCCAACTGGTGGAACCTCTGCAAACTGGGCTCAGCTGAACCGTGCTTTTTTCTTTTCTTTTCTTTTTTCTTGTCTTCTTTTCTAATATCATGTCAATGTCAAGTATTGTTCAAAGAGAACCAACCCTGTTATGGTTTAGATGTGAGGTGCCCCTCAAAAGCTCACATGTGAGACAATGCAAGAAAGTTTAAAGATGAAATGATTGGGTTTGGGTACCTTAATTAGTGCATTAATCTACTTGAATGTATTAACTGTGTGGTAACTATAGGCAGGTAGGCTGTGGCTGGAGGAGGGAAGTCATGGGGGTGTGTCTTTGGGGTTTATATTTTGTACTGGTGAGCAAGAGCTCCCTGGTTGCTATGTCCTGAGATGCTTTCCTCCTCCACACCCTTCCACCATGATGTTTTTTCTTACCTTGGGCCCAGAGCAATGGAGTCAGCCATCCATGAACTGAGACTTCTGAAAGTATGAGTTCCAAATAAACTTTTCCTCCTCTCCATTGTTCTTGTCAGGTCTTTTGGTCACAGCAGTGAAAAAGCAGACTAAAACAAGCTCCTAAGTTCAAATTCTTATCAAGCTTCCATTTGTGTTATATTTGCTTATATGTTTCATTGTCCAGAGCAAATCACATAACCAGGGCCACTGTCAATGTGGAATGGGAGTACATAAATATGTGATTAATTGGGTGTTATTGCTGTAATAATTTACTATAGTTTTCAGTCAACAAAATCATAAAAGACTCTGCTAAACTTTATATAAGTTGAAAACAAGGCTCCTAGACTGCAAGACAGGAGGGAGATAATTATAATAATAGCCCGAGTGAATGAAAACTTCCTCTGTTGACATCTCTTTGTAGCAAGATGCAGCATTCTAACTGTCTTAGTAGGGCTGCTGTAACAAAATACCATATACTGCGTAGTAATATAAACATCAGAAATTTATTTTTACCAGTTCTGGAGATTGAGAAGTCCAAGATCCAGGCTCTTGCAGATTCAGTGTCTGAATCTGGGTCTACTTTCTTACTCATAGATGGCTCTAGGCTGTGTCATCAAAGAGTAGAAGGGGTAAACCAGTTCTCCGAGGTCTCTTCTACAAGGGTAGTGATGAAAATCATGTGGGTGGGGCCCTCATGACCACCACCTTGGTGTATTTCACAACATGTGTTTGGGGAGATCCTGACATTCAGATCACAGCATTTCCCACAGAGAGGTAGACACTGTTTCTCCACCTTGAATCTTGGTTGTCATTGTACTTGTTTTGAACAATAGTATGTGGCTCACCTGATGTTTGCGGAGCTCTAGAACCTGACCTCAAGATGTCTTGAGGCCTCTGCCTTCACTTTCTTGAGACTTAGATGCAATATGAAGGAAAATTAGCCAATCTGTTGAAGGGTGAGACACCATGCAAAGAGAGAATTCCTTTTGCTGGAGTTCTAGGCTAGAGGTCTGACTCTAGGGAACTGGATCCAATAAATCAGGCCTAGCCACTAAATCCAAAAACCAAATAGAAAAGGCAATGATTAAAGCATGAAAGTAGCTGGCTTTTATGCTGCATGCCTGTAATTTCAGTGGCTTGAGAGGCTGAGGCAGGAGGATCAAGTGTTCAAGGCCAGCCTCAGCAACTTAGCAAAGCCCTAGGCAACTCAGTAAGACCTGTCTCTAAATAAAGTATTTTAAAAAGGACTGGGAATGTGGCTCAGTGGCTAAATGCCCCTCAGTTCAATCCCTCATACCAAAAAGAAAAGGAAAAAAATGAAAAACATGAAAAAAATGTAATCATGTAGCTACATCAGCCCTGTCTTTGAGGGGCTACCAATGACTTTGAGGTTTTATAAAAGGGGAATGAGGTTAAGGTTTGGGGTTTGCATAGCTGGAGGCTTTTCATAGTTGCCAATACAGATGATCTTGATCAAGTGTGGTCTGTCCATCATTATCTCAGGATTGGTCAGGAGGGACCCTGACCAGGATAAGAAAGTTGCTGTTGCTTCGAGGGTAGCTTGGACTTATCACAAGGTGTGTATCAATTAGATCTTTTCTCTGGAATCCAAGATGACTTAGAGCAAAGGAGATGAATGCAAAATGGAGACAGAGAGGTCAAGTGTTTATATTGCCTTCAGCCATCCATTGGGCATTTGCAGGTAAAGGTGAAGAGTGGAAGTTCTTGTTATAGTCTCAGCCTTCTGACCCTCCCCATCAGGGCTTCAGCCATGTGCATGAAGCCAGTGCACATTCCAGCTCCAGGTGACCCACCAGATGACAGGCACAAGAGCAAGCTCATGGAAGACCACTCTGTCCAAAAATTTGCAAGAAAAGATTGCAGCCATTAACATAGATGAACATACTATTTTGAAAACTGAATAATGTGAAAGGTATGAGAAGATTCTCATATCCTGGTGACAGAGCCATTGAGACACTGGTGAGTGAACTTGGGAGACCCACCATGACACATGAATCCCTATTCACTAGCTCATTTTCCTCTTAAGGGCCACAGTCTGAGAGGATCAAAATCACATGCAGAGCAAGAGAGAATATAGATGGTTCAACTTAAGATTTTTTTCTTTGCAATGATGTGAAAGTCATACATATTCAAGTAGAAACTGTACTTAGAATTCTGAAATTTTCCCAGGTTAATGACATGGGGGCACATATTCACAAGATGCAAGGCAATAACAGAAAGCTGAACTTCCCAATCAGCCAGGTGATCCCAAGGGAAGATAACCAGCCCTCTATAGTGTCCTGCATTGCTAAGTTGTGATATTTGGTGGGTTAGGTGTATTAAATGCATTTTTGACAACTGATGTTTTAAAATTACAATGGGTTTATCTGCACATGATCCCACCATATTTTGAGGACCATCTGTGGTTTATTTGTTGTTGCATTTTCCCCCCCAAGTACACCGCGAACATGTTCTTTTTTTCTAATTATATAAGACACAGCTAAAATAACCATGTCTGAATATTGCTGAATGAGAAAATGAGTTTAAGAAAGAGTCATGTATCTTAGAGCAAGAAGAATTGTCTTCAGAAAAAACTGAATCAAAAAGTGGCTGTAGATGCTAACAAGAGTTAAAGAACAGAGCTCTGCACTTTTCTCGTCCACTTCCTCTCCCTAGGAAACATAAGTATGCAAAGAAGGGCAGACAGAGGATCAATTCATTTTCAGAAAGGATAATGTCCATTAAACTTTAATGAATGAGTGTCCATGAAAATGTTTTTTCCTTCCTCTTCTTGATTGTGTTTAGTGAGCTGAGTATTTTACAAGGTGATACAACTCAAAAGATGCTTAAATTTCTGAGAACAAAATAGTTTCTAGAGCATGATATAGTCTGCTGCCCACCTCACCCACCTCACTCCCAGACACAGAAGACAGACCAGGAAGGGCTAACCGTCCCTGATGAGTCTAGTAGTTTCCATAAAAATTAAACAATTGTTTTGCTTTACATTAGGGTCCACTCTGGGTACTGCATATCCTGTGAGTTTGGACAAATGTGATAAAGTCCTCTGTGCCACCACGATGGTATAATGTGTAATAATGATGTGTTGATGTAAGTTCAATTAAAACAAAATTTAACAAAATTTTCCATTTTCAGTATGATAAACTGGACTAAAATGAACACCTGGCACATACATCTTGTACGTTTGTCAGATGAATTCCTTAGGATACATTCTAAGAAGTAGAATTTCTAAGTCAAATGAAATATGTGTTTTTGGAGGCATTTATTTGTATACCCAAATTGCTCATCATAAAAGTGGTATCAGCTTATACTCCCTTAACATCCTTTTAAATCTTTGCTGATCTGATCGCATAAATAATGTCTCATGATAGTTTTAATTTATGCTGCTCTAATTGCCAACGAGGAAGAATATATTTTCATATCATGTCATTCATATTATGTCAGTCATCTCATGTCAGTCATTCTTCTTTTGTGATTTCCTCATTTGGTTACTTCACAGCTCGGCAGGAGAATGTAGACGCTTTTGGCTATGTGACTCAATCTGGAATTTTTCCCAACATTTTATATTTTCACCTCGTTCAAATCTGTTCGTTCTTGTCTGATCTTTAGAAAAAGATTAGAAAACTAATACTCACGAAAACAAATTCTTTCATACACTGCTGGTTTTTCCAAGTGGCTTTGACCTCTCCTCTTTCAGTTTTTCAATAAAAGGCAAAGCAACACTGTCAAAATGTGACGGAACAATGGAGATATTCCTCAGAGATAAAGTGCATATTGCAATAAAGTGAGACACACAGATTTTGGTTCCCTAGTGCAAACTAAAGTTATGTTTGCACTGTCCTGTGGTCTATTGAGTGTGCTATATAACAACATGACTAAAAAAGTTGTGCATATCTAAATTAAAATACTTTATTGCTGAAAATGCCAATAGTTATCTGAGGCTTCATTGAGTCATCCTTTCCTAGTGGAGGCTATTGCCTTGATGTTGATATTTGCTCACTTATTAGGGTGGCATTTCCCAAAGCTTGAGGTGGCTGTGGCAATCTCTTAACATATTACAACAGTGAAGTTTACCACATCAGTTGAACACTTGACAGCATTTTACAGAATTTCTTTCAAATTCCAAGTAAATCCTCTCTAATTTTACCACTGCTTTTTCAACTAAGTTTCATGTAATATTCTAAATCTTTTTTGGTCATTTCAACAATGTTCACTGCACCTGCACAAGGAGGAGTTTCCATCTTAAGAAACCACTTGTTTAGCCAGATATAGTGGCACACACCTGCAATCCAAATGACTTGGGAGGCTGAGGCAGGAGGATTGTGAGTTCAAAGCCAGCCTCAGCAATTTAGTGAAGTCCTGTCTAAAAAAAAAAAAACAAAAAAAAAGAAAGAAAAAAAAGGGGTATGTGGTTCAGTGGTTAAGTGCCCCTGGGTTCAATCCGTGGTACCAAAAAATTAAAAATAAAAATTAAATAAAAATTAAAAAAACAAACAAACAGAAAGAAACCACTTTCTTGTTCATTCATGTGAAGCAAGTCCT
Source organism: Xerus rutilus (assembly GCA_028644305.1). NCBI lineage: Eukaryota > Metazoa > Chordata > Mammalia > Rodentia > Sciuridae > Xerus > Xerus rutilus. The sequence continues at coordinate 147,539,699 of CM053402.1, forward strand.
TATCTACTCAAGCTGGACTGTGAGTCTGCAGCAATTGAGTCACATCTCCAGGCTCCACATCTGATTCTGTTCTCTTGCTATTTTGAACACATTTGCAGCTGTTTTCTTTGTTGAAAGTTGAATCCTTTAAAGTTATCCACGAGGATTGGAATCAACTTCTTTTTTCAAACAACTATTAATGTTAACATTTGGACTTCCTCCCATGAATCATGAATTTTTTTTTTTCCTTTTTTTATGCAGGTACTGGGAATTGAACCAGGGGTACTTCATCGCTGAGCCATATCCCCAGTCCCCCCTCCCCTTTTTAAATTTTGAAACAGGGTCTCACTAAGTTGGTTAGTGCTTTGCTAAGTTGCTGAGGCTGGTCTTAAACTTGAAATCCTCCTGCCTCAGCCTCCTGAGTTGCTGGGATTACTGGTGTGTGCTACCACGCCCAGCATGAGTATTCTTAATGGCATCTAGAATGGTGAATCCTTTCCAAAATGTTTTCAATTTACTCTGTCTCAATGCATCATCTAAGGCAGCTATAGCCTTAGAAATGTTTCTTAAAATTAATAAGACTTGAAAATAAAAATTCTTTTATCAATGGGATACAGAATGAATGTTCTGTCTATAGTAGGCAAACAGCATTAATCTCATCGCACATCTCCATCAGAGCTCTTGGATGACCAGCTGTAGTGCCACTAAGCCACAGCATTTGGAAAGGAATATTTTTTTTACTGACCAGTGGGTCTCAACAGTGAGCTTAAAATATTCCAAAAGCCATGCTACAAACAGATGTGCTGTCATCCAGGCTTTGTTCTTCTATTTATAGAGCACAGGCAGAGTAGCTTTAGCATAATGCTTGAGGACCCCAGGACATTCAGAATGGTAAATGAGTACTGGCTTCAACATAAAGTTCTTCTCTGCCTTAGCCTCTAACAAGAGTCAGCCTGTCCCCTGAAGCTTTGAAGCCAGACATTGACTCCTCTATAGCTTTGAAAGTCCTGGATGGCACCTTCTTCCAACAGAAAGATATTTTATCTTCATTGAAAGTCTGTTGTTTAATGACACCACTGTCATCGATTATCTTGCTAGGTCTTCTGGTAACTTGCTACTTCTCCATCAGCTCTCGCTGCTTTATTTGAAACCATTATGTAATAAAGATGGCTTTCTTTCCTTAAATCTCAGGAACCAACCTCTGCTAGCTTCAGACTTTTTTTTTATACTTGGGATTGAACCCAGGGGCATTCAACCACTGAGCCACATCCTCAGCCCTTTTTTTGTATTTTATTTAGAGACAAGGTTTCACTGAATTGTTTAGGGCCTTGCTTAGTTGCTGAGGCTGGCCTTGAACTCATGATCCTCCTGCCTCAGTCTCTGGAGCAGCTGGGATTACAGGCATGCACGACTGCGCCTGACTAACTTCAGGCTTTTCTTCTGCAGCTTCCTCACCTCTTGCACTTCATAGAATTGAAGAGATTTATGATCTTGCTCTGGATTAGGCTTTGGCTTAAAGGAACATTGGGGCTGGTTTGCGCTTTTAAATCTCGACCCTTAAAACTTTCTCTGTATCAACAATAATGACATTTGCTTCCTTCCTATGTACGTGCTCACTGGAGTGACATTTTTAATTTCCTTCAAGAACGTTGTGTTCCTAGTTGGCACCAGAAGCCCAGCTTTTAGCTTGCTTTGGCTTTCAGCAAGCCTCCTTCACTTAGTCTAATTGTGTCCTGCTTTTGATTTAGAGGGAGAGATGTGCCACTGGCCTTTCACTGGAGCACTCAGAGGCACGGTAGGGTTAGTCACTGGCCTGATTTCAGTATTGTTGTGTCTCAAGGAACAGAGAGGCCCAAAGAGAGGCAGGGAGTGGTGGGTAACGGCCAGTCAGTGGAGCAGTCAGAACACACGTTTATGAATAGAGTTCACTGTCTTATAGGATATATATGGCTCCCCCAAAACAATTACAAGAGTAACATCAAAGATCAGTCATCACAGGTCACCATAAGAGATACAATACCAATAATAAAGTTTGAAATACTAGGACAATTACCAGAATATGACACAGAGGCATGAAGTAAACACATGCTGTTGGAAAATTGGCTTTGGTAGACGTAACTAGGTGCAGGGTTGCCACGAATCTTCAATCTGTGAAAAACATAATGTCTGTGAAATCTAATAAAATGGGTGATACCTGTGTTGCCTATAAGGTTCTGGTTGGGGCCAAGGCTCTGGTAAAAGATAGAGGAGGCTTCTGGTCAGAGAAATGGAGAGGTGGAATTAAGGGATTCATATGCAAGTATTCTCAAACATTTTTCATATCTTTGCATTTGTGATAATCACAGGTGAATATTGGCAAAGAGTAAAGCTAGATGTATGCAGTTTTCTCAGGCAATCTTTGAGAAATCAACACAGAATATATGCTGCAATAATGGTGTGTCAGAAGAGGCATCATTCTGTGTGAAATATGGACAGATGATAATACTTATGGCTTGTACAGTTTCAGAGAAACTGGACCCAAAAGATATATATGGCATAATATATATAATAGTATGTAATTTATATTATAGGATGTAACATATATTACAAGTATTGGCTCCTGTGATTATGAGGCTAAGATGTACCACCATTTTCCATCTGCAAACTGGATAACTGGGGAAGCCAGTGATGTGATTCAGGTGAAGTCTGAAGGTTGGAGAAGCAGAGAGCTGACAGGGTGAGGTCTAGTCTGAGTCTGAAGGCCTGATGACTAGAGCATCCACGTGCAAGGGCAGAAGATACAAGTCCCAGCTCAAGGATGGAGAGCATGGTGGCACTCAAGGTTGGCAGAGCACACTGCCTTTTTGTTCTATGTGGTTCCTAAGTGGACCGAACAACATTCACTCACGTTGGTAAGAACCAACTGCTGAACTCAGCTCATAAATTCAATGCTAATCTCTTCTGGAAACATCTCAGAGAGATGCCCAGTATTAGTGTATTATCCACCCATCTGGGCATCCTTTAATTCAGTCGAGTTGATACATAATCATATTGTTACTAAAAATTGTATCCATGTAAGATTAATGGTTTCTCCATAAAGCAGCTATCTCCCAAAGTCCACATCCTTGACCACCAGTGGGTATTCTGGAACTGAAATGCTAGATCTGGCTGGGTCCTTGGAGCATTCTTGCAGCTCAGTTTCCTTGCCTGTAAAATGAAAATTATATCTAAGTGAAATGTAATTCAGGGGCATATGATTAAGAGTGGGACAAACCCAGCATTCCTAAACCAACCCCAGAAGACACTGCCTTGTCTGCATTACCCGTATCTGCTTTGAGTCACGACTGCAGTACCTGATGTGCACACGAGGGCAGATTACCTCATTCTGTACTGACCTTACACCAGGGTTGGACCACTGCTCCTGAACGTGAGTGTGTTCACAGATGTTTCTTAACAAAGTTGCAAGGTTTATTAGCTATATATTTTTCAAGTTTATGCTTCAGAGATGACAAAGCTGATCATGACTCTTAAAGCCCATAAGAATAATTATGGCAGGGAGCCTACAATTTCTGTTTGCACCACGAAGTACACTCTTAATGAGAGATGCAGAATATTGCAGCTTCTCCGCTTTCTCAAGATACATTTTTGATGAAAAGATATTTCACGGTCCAAAAGCCTCATATACTTCTGACTAGCTTTAAGCATAATTAGTTCCTTCTAAACTGGTGTCAACTGTGTTATGGAGGTCTCTTCTTGGCAAACTTTCCCATTTGGATGAAATATGATGTGTACGGGGCACATTCCATTGTAAAAATGAGAATGCAAATTTCTTGTCTGAAAGCAAAGTTCCTGGAGCCTGTGAGTCAGGAGGCTCAGGCGGCAGCAGTTTGTGCCTCATTTCAAAATCGTTCCTGCTCATGAAGAACAGAATGCAAACTGCAATCAACTTCTGGGACTTTGCAGAAAACCCTTCCGATAAAGAGGAAGGTGATAAACAAACTGTGTTCCCACCAGCTATGGAAATTTCGGAGGCTTCCTTTGAGCTGCTTTCCACTGATAAGCTACCTCGTGTTTTTCAAGTTCCCATAGTGAGGAAAACATTCAAGTGTGTAGTCTACAAGATTAACTGTCTGGCTGCAGCCCGCGGAGGTGGGGTCTGCAACTCAACCTCCTGCCTCTCTAGACCCGCCCCTCCTTTCTCACTTTCATCCCTTGCTGCTACCCTATAAGGATCTTCTTGAGTCAGTGTGTTCTGTTTAATATTTTGCAAATCTGACTTGTTCTTTCAGCCTTGTTCACGTCTTCACGTTGCTCCCCCTGCATCGGCTTGCTCCACGTTTTCTCCTTAGATATCTTGCACTGCTCCTCAGGTGCCTAGGCTTAGGGAGCAAGTGTTAGTGGACTCACCTTGGGGACAGGTATGTTTTTCTGGGTGTTGGGGATATCAATGTGCATAAGATACTGTTCTTTCCCTGAGGCATTCCCACTCTGGTGAAATTCAAAGACCTACGTTCATTCCAGTCACTTAGAATCCATTCTGCTGAATTCTCACAGCATTTCTTTTCTAAAGTTTTTCCGTTGCTAGTGAACCAATTTTTCATGTCTTGGAATGGTTCCCCACATAATCTCAGAACAGTTCTGCAGGCTCTTGGCTGTGGCTTTTGTCAAGTTCAATAAAAATACTCCTTACTGTACTGTTATTTATTTAAGATTTTTCTGGAATTTTTGTCTTTTTTTGGAATCAGTTAAATGTAAAAGGAAAAGTTTTATTTCTGTTTAAAATATAAAATCAGTGTTTCTCTTCTGTGATAGAAAGTAACTGTAAAGAATACAATGAAGCCCAAATATTACTATTAAATTCTACTGAGAAAGAGAACAATGTTCATAGCAGCCTTATTCAGAATAACCCCATATTAGAAACAGCTCAAATGTCCATAATAGTATAATAGATACATAAATTGTGGAGTATCCACACAACGGGATACTACACAGCCATATAAATAAACAAAAAAACTATTATAACATCCAACTGGATGGATCTCAAAGACATACTGATGAATGATAGAAGCTAGAGCGTTACTATAAAACTATAATTCTATAAAATCAAGAATGAGAAAAACTAGGCTATGAAAATAGAAGTCAAGATGGTAGTTCTAGCTAGAGAGGAGTTCTGATCAGGAAGAGGCACAAGAGAGCTCTCTGGGTCGTGTGAATATTTATATCTTAATCCTGTTAATAGTCACAAAGATTCATACACACACATACAAATCCATCAAACTGTGAGTTTAGGATTAGCACAAGTTATGCATATTATTATAAAATTCCAATGACATGGGATGGAACCTTAAAGATAATTCTAGTTGAAGATATTTCGCTAGGAAGTCCCTGAGCCTGAGGTCTGCTTTCTCAGATGGAGGAGGGCTAGAAAGATGTTAAGGACATACTATTCCATAATTGAGACTCCTTTTTTGTTAGGGAATTGAAGAAAATTGAAACGAAATGTCCATCTCACTATGAGAGTCAATGCTTTAGTACCATGTCCACTTGCAACCTGACAGAATCATTTGTTCCACCACAGTAAGGGGCTTACCTTTGAGGTCATCCCTGTGACATTTTTTCTTATTCATTTTTATTATTAGGCCCAGTCTCCTGACAAACCCTAAAAGTCCTAGAAGAGCAGAGATCATTGCTATGCTCCCCTCTGCAAGGTCAGGGATCCAACTCGTCTAGGGCAGTGATTCCTAACCAACCCCCTCAACTCCCTTTTGGAGACTCAAATCCCTTCATGATTTTAATGCAATCTAAGGATTCTGCCTTAGAAAAATACAAACTCATATACACCTCCACTGTTTTGCATGAACTTTATTTTATTGCATTAAAATTTGATCTTTTTCACCTAGAATATCTAAAACCTCTTTACAGTAATGTGGTCCATTTATTCTCTTTCTCCTGTGCAAATCAACAGCAACTTTTTAAAAATATAGGTAAACTCATCCAGATTGTGTACACTAAAATACAAATGTTAATCTTGCTCAGAAATAGATGACTACTATCATTTAATTGGTAAAAAGATAAAATCATGGAGTGATCTTTAAGGTATTATCTTTAATATGTCATCATTCTCAGTCTTTTAGGTCTTTTTTTTAGCAAAATATTCTGAAAATTCTGATTCAGAAAAGTCTTTACTAACAGCAGAGAATTGGAGTGTCCCATCTTACCCTCTCGAGAGGCAATGGGGAGGGAAAAACAACACAATTTCAGATTCTTTGTCACCCACATCCTCTACTAGAATGTAAGTGTCAGGAAGCAGGAAACTTGTTTTGTTCAATACCTAGAATGCTACTGGCACATTGTAAATACTCAGTAAATATTTGAGTAAATGAACAAAGGGATTTTCCTTTGTCCAAAGCTCTGTGAGATGATCGTTAGAAAGTCTCTTGTATCTGTGTCAGTTAGGAAAGGATTATGGATCTTTAGCTCACATTTATGGAGATCTGAACTGAAGGACCTTAAGAATCCTTAGGTACTTCTGGGTGTCTGCAGCTCTTGGTCCCTCTGACTTTAGCTTGCACAGCTCATTCTTTGTCATCTCCAAACTTGTCTGCCAGAATCGCCAACTGAACAGAAGACCACCTGGCCATTTACCACCAGCCCCTTCTTGCATGCTGAAAACACAAAGCTCTTATGGTGAGACATATCCTAGTTTTGCTGAAGTTCTATCTTTTTGCAATTGCATCTTGTCATGAGAAGGAGCCATACTGTTGAGTGTATTTCTAGGTTGGATGACATATGGCATTTCTTTGGTTTTGCTGGCTGTCTGTTTTGTAGATAGGTAAGACTTTTACAGAGACAAAACAAGCATGACATTTCAGAATGAAAGTAAAACCTTAATATGCAAGAGCTTTGTGCTACTCCCTTTTCTTTGACATTTTCTAGCCTAAGAAGCTCAAGGCAAACAAAGACTCATGCCATAATTAAAATGATGAGCTTTTAAAAAGAAATTTCTACTCTGACATATGTTGTTATGTGGAAATGAGAGCAACTGTATATTCCCTCACTGTACAATATCATGTCTCACATTTTGGTAGGAATGTGGTAGGTTTGATAGGAAATAGTAACATCATTGTAAAAAGTAATATTAATCCTTCTTGCTTATGAAGATAATTTCCAAAGTAATAGAAAGGAAATCAAAGAAAAATTATTTATGATTGTTCCCTGATTCACAAACCTGCAGGCTCCTTCCTGGATCCCAGGTTGGAAATGCAGCCTGAGCTCATGACTTAGTAGCAGAAGTGAGGGGGCCTTTATAGGAAACTGCAACTTCAAAAGGTTTAGAAAAACATATTGCCAATTCACCCCCAAATATTGAGATATATGGAAGTTATGATGCAAGGTTCAGGAAAGGGAGCTCCAGTTGAGAAGCAGCTGATTTTACTATCAGTTTGAGAGTCTCTGGATAATGTCAGTTGCATCTCTGATCCTTTTCCTTTTCTTTGCTTTCTATCCTTTCCTCTTCGCAACATCTCATCAGATTGATAGGCAGGGTTTGGATGTTTTACATCATGTCAATAAAATGTGCCAAAGGACAACTTCACCTATACGCCAATGAGAGGTATAGGCTTGAAGAAACTTCCAGAATACGATTATAGTCACGGTAGCACCAGGAGAGCTGTGATATTGTTCTACAGTTTTCTTCCCTTTGTTCCCATGGAATCATGGGAGGATGCTCGCATTCCCAGGCCTTGCCCCTGCGATCTGCCTTCAATGTGTGGGTCCATCTTGCTCTCTCTGTTTAACTCATTTCCAACCTACTTCAAATTTCACATGTCTCTCATACTAAGATGCCAGTAACTTGTAAGAAGCATCACTGACTATAGCTTCTTGTTGTGGGTACAGAGTGATGGAATGTGACTATATTAAATGCACACATTGTTACTGCTTATAAAATGCAGTCAGATTTTAGAAATGAGAAACTGTGTAAAGTATTTCAGGATGGATAAAACATGTTATTGCTCTTGCTGGAGAAATGCATTTTAGTGGGGAAGTTTGAGCCTTGGATGGTTGTGCAAGAAGGAATTTTCTTTTCATTTTCTGAAGTCTTCCTTCTGCCCCTCCTTACATCATACCATCGTCCATCACTGGCCTGGGAAAGAGGGGCACATGACTCATGAGCATCCTTAGGATTCTTTGGAGAGAGGAAGCTGATGTACCGGAAGTGCTGCCAGGGGGCAGTGTGGTGAAATGTGAAGAAAAAAGGCTGTGGAATCGGGGTGGGTAAGGATGTGGGGCTCCAGAGACAGTACCCAGCATCCCAGTGGGAAGAGAAGCATTAGAAGGGACCATTAAAGGACATTGATGGTGACTGTTTTGCACAAATCAACCCTGTTCGTATCTTTTTGTACCTTAAAAAAATATGTGCACAGAAGATAAACATATCAAGGATTACCATTCTGTCATCATTCCTCAGTACCACCAATTTGTGGCAGAGTTAGGCCCACACTGGTGCTCCTCTGAGCCTGGCCTTGGGAAGGTGTTTGCTTCCATAGCTGATTGAAAACCCCACGCTCTCTGTTAATGACAATTGGTTCCCAGCCGCCTGCACTGTGATAATTCTTTTTAGACATGCTTCATTTCAGCTTTATGGGAGCCCTAACTATCATTCAAAAGTACACATTAAAACTACACTTGTGTTAGAAAATGAGAAACAGAATCGGCATTAGGTTTATAGTGGCCTTAGCCTGCAGAAATTGGCTTATTTGCACACTGCCTCGTGCTCAGAACTATTTGATACATCATCGCTACTCCCATCTTAAAGGTACAGAATATGTCCAAGGTGACCAGTGGGCAAACACTTAAGTGGTGGTGTCAATATGAGCTGGGGGCTAATTTGGAGACCTTTGGCAAAGTCTGAAAGCATTTAGATTGTCACAGTTTGTGGGAAGCAGCTCTGGACATCTGGTGGGTAGAAGTCAAAGATGTTAAAAATCCTGGTGTCAGGACAGCCCCCAACAATGAAGAATTATTTGTCCCCAAACATCATTATAGCTGAGGGTTAAAAGTCTTGCATTTAAGCCTTTATTTTGATGTAGTTTCTGTTGCTTGGAAGCCCAGCTTCCCTGCTGCATGGTGCAGAAGAGGTGATTCTTTCCACTCTATCACCTATTTTGTTTCATTGGAGAAAGCAGGAGAGAGAATAAATCTTCTTGGAGCATATTGTATGCAGATTCAGGTGCAGAAAACAGATCTAACCACATGACTTTCCTAGATCCAACTTCCTGACTCCTAACCCAGGTGTGTCTCCTACTCACTCTGTTAGCATCTAGGTTACCAGGACTTTTGAAAAGCCGAATAAACCAACATTATTAAGTAATTCATGAAACTTGAGACTTAGAAAGAAAAAGAGGCCCTCAATTTGAACTTGTAAGACACCATCAATTCTAAGACATACATTTATGTCGAAGATAGTACCATGTTTTGAAAACATGCATCTAACTATTCAGTGCAATACAGTAAATGAATACTGTGTGATGAGGCTCTGTTGTACAGAATATGGTGGGCATGAGAAGGGCCCCTGTGCTCAGGAAATAAAACAATAGCCTTTAGGATGATTAATCCACAGAGTCTGTCTAATCGGCAACGTAGAATACAGGGATAGGTTGGCCTTGTTGACTCGTGAGGAGGAGGCTGATAAAAACCACTGAAGATGAAATCCTTTTCTGGTACAGAGAACTACGTAGATTAGTTGTAAAAGGCATAAGTTGTCACAACCCAATGTTTACGATAATGTAAACAGTGTCAGTTGACAGTTTCTTCACTGCCAAGTTCTAGACCAGTGCCACGCACATTGCCGATTCTCAAAAATGTTAGTTGAATGAATGAATAATTACTTTAGAATTCTTCTCTTTTCTTTCTCTTTCAACAGTTTTTTTTTTTTCATTTAAGAATATTTCTTGCTTCCAGGGATGGAACCACCATATGACCCAGCTATCCCATTCCTGGCTATTTCCCCAAAAGATCTAAAATCAGCACACTACAGTGACACAGTCACATCAATGTTTATAGCAGTATGATTCACAAAACCTAAATTATGGAATCAACCCAGGCACCCATCAATAGATGAATGGATTAAGAAATTGCGGTGTGTGTGTGTGTATAATGGAGTTCTACTCAGCCATTAAAAAATAATGAAATTATGGTATTTGCCAATAAATGGATGGAAATGGAGAATGTCATGCTAAGTGAAATTAACCAAATTCAGAAACTCAAAGGTCCAATGTTTTCTCTCATATGTGGAAGTTGGAATAAAATAAAGGAAAGGGGGAGAGAAAGATAAGATTACATAAAGAACTAATCAAATACAAATTAATACATGAACAAAAGGCAGTCTAGTAGACTAGAGGACGGAGAAGGGGGGAGGATGGAAAGGAAGGGGGAGAGGAAGAGGGTATCATAAACTGAAACCAATTTTCCTACATTTATGAGTTTGGATGAACCCAACTACTATGTATAACCATAAAGTTTTAATAATAATTATAATAATAATAATAACAATAACAATAAAGAATATCTCTAGCTTCTCATACTTCCTTTCATTTCCTGTACCTACAAAGGAGCAAAACATTGGGTTTAGTTCAGGAACTACAGAAAAAGGAAAAGGATATTAAGCAGAAAGCTGGAAGGAATCTTTCCCAGGTATTTTAGGGTTTTTTTGTTGGTGGTGTTTTTTTTTTTTTTTTTTTGGTACCAGAGATTGAATTCAGGGGCACTCAACCACTGAGCCACATCCTCAGCCCTATTTTATATTTTATTTAGAGGCAGGGTCTCACTGAGTTGCTTAGTGCCTCATTTTTACTGAGGCTGGCTTTGAACTCATGATTCTCCTGCCTCAGCCTCCGGTGCTGCCGGGAGGCGCCACTGTGCCCAGCTTCCCTAGGTATTTTAAAGCAAGGATTTGGTCCTATCAGTTCTTTAGACAAGAGTCAGGTTTAAGGATTAGGAGGTAACGAACTTGTGGCTCTGATGACAGCCCAATGACAAACATCAGCTTCCTTCCTTGACTTGCCCGCCACTCCAGCTAGAAGTTGATCAGATTCTCTAATGTGAAGATTTCTTAATAAACATTGTTAAATTCTTTGATCTTGTGATTCTACTTCTCAAGACAATTTCTTGAGAAAATGAATCATTTATTCTCTAAGAATCTATTGAGTTCATCTTCTATGTCAGATACTGCTCTGGGCACTGCACTTGGTATGCTCCAGAAGAGGGAAAAAAAAAACACGATTATTCCCAGTTTCCTGTGCCAGGCAGAGGTAGTGGTAGTGCTGGGGGAGAGAAATAAGAGCCTTCATTGGAGCTTGTAGTCCAGCAGGAAAGGAGGCAAGCGGACCACAAAGAAAGAAAATACCAGGTGGTGGTCAATACTATGAAGAAATGTGAATAGGGTAATTGGAAGAGGTTTCTCAGACTCTTGTCAGGCCTTGTCTGACTTTCAAAGACTGAGTATGTCATTGCTTCCAAAATATCACAGCTTAAAATGGAGATATGAATAGTCAAAGCACCAGTCCCATGCGGATATGGAGGTAGCATTGCAGGAAGAGGAAACAAGTAGTAAAAAGGCCCCAGATTAGGAACAGCGATGCTCAATATGTGTGGACAAAGGGAAGAGTCCTTGGAGATGAGAATGAAGATGTAGGGAGGAGTTAGATTATGTATGTCTTAATAAGCCAGGGTCAGAAATTGTGCAATCTCGTCAAATTGAACACATGCAGTATGCACAGCAATTTGTGTGTGTACACAAACACACACACATACACAGAGTCATGAGCTACATAGTGTTTCATAGAATGATAGATAGCAGGTATGACATTGGTCCTATAAAATTATAATAGAGTTGGAAACTTCCTATTGCCCAGGGGTGATGTACCATCATGATATCATGACCTTATAGCATATAACTCACATTGAGATGGTGCAAAAAAACCCAACGCTCTTCCAGCCATACAGAAGTATTTCATATACAGTACATCATACTTGATAATGGTAGTGACTATACTACTTGTTTTTGTGTTTACCATATTATGCTTTTTATTATTATTCTAATGTTTACAACTTTTACTTATTAAAAAAAGTTTGCTGTGAGACAGGATGTTGTGTTACACTGGCAATAGCCTCATGCACCCCTCATCTATTGATTTGCTTAATTAGATTGAGCTGCCATCTTGGTTTGCAGGAGTATCCTTTATAATATTTACACCACAATGAAACTCCTAAAGATGCAATTCTCAGGATGTATCCCCATTAAAGTGATGCGTGAATATACATAAAACTTCAGAAAGCCATTGGTAATTCTCAAGCATGGAAGTAATCTTGTAAGACTTTAAAAAATTATTTTAATGCATGAGAAAGGATTATAGGTGGAGCAGGAGAGGAGGTAGAGACATCAATTAGGAGCTAGTAGAGCTGTCCAGTGGAGAGGTGATAATGACCAGCACAGTGGCAATGAGACTGGAGAAGGGATGGATACAGAATATGCTTTGGAGCTAAGTAGAGATCACACACTGGTGAATTTGACATAAGGAAACAAAAGAAACTTAGGACAACCCTTAAATACTTACCTTGAGTAGCAGTGTGACAGGAATTCTTGAGGAAGAGCAAGCTGCCATGGTGAAAGGGGAGAGGAGATCGAGAGTCTTGTTGTGACGCTGTTGCATTTGTAATGCCTGTTAGATAAACATGCATGGATGTTGAAGAGACAGTCGCATATAAGAGTCAAGAATTCTAGGATGAAATCAAGATGAGACAAAAAGTTGAAAGTCATTGTTATATGAATGCTATTTAAAGACGTGTGAAGAGTGTTGTAGGATACATAGACAGAAAAGAGAAGAGTGGCCAGGTCAGATCCCCGCAGGACTCTGATATTTAAAAGTTAAGGAGAGGAAGAATTGCTAGCAAAGAAGACAAGAGGAGCGATTGGTGGGATAAGAACATGATGATACAAAACCAAGAGAAAAAAATGTTTGAAGAGGATGGGGCATTCTGCTGTGCTGAGGATACTGGAAATTAAGGTAAGAAGTAACAACTGACCACTGGATTTGGCAACGTGAAGATCACTGGGGACCTTGGCAAGAGCATTCCCTTAGACAGACTGGGGACATAATTGATTGAGAAGAGATAAAGAAAGAAAGGGAGGAAGAAAGGAGGAGGAAATGAAGTCAGTGACTAGAGACAAATAGTTCAAGAAGCTTCAAATTGTAAAGGGAGCTTTGAAAGAGGACTCTAGCTCTTGAGATTCAGGGAGATATTTTTTAAGTGAGTTGGCCTATTTCTGTGTTGATAGGAATGATCTGGTAGAAAGGCAGCCATTTAGCAAACAAAAGAGAGAGGGTGTTTAGTCAGCTTTTTCATTGGTGTGACTAAAAGGCCCCATTCAGAAGAACTGTGAAAGAGGAAAAGTTTATTTGAGGGCTCACAGTTTCAGAGATCTTAGTGCATAGAAGGCTGGCTCCATTCCTTGGGGCTCGAGGTAAGGCAGAACATCAAAGCAGAAGAGTGTGGCATAGGGAAGCAGCTCACACGATGATCAGCGAGCAGGAACTCCACTGTCAGATACAAAATATATGTACCCTAAAGCCACACCCCCAATGCCCCACCTCCTCCAGCAACACCCCACCTGCCTTCAATCACCAATTAATCTCATCAGGTGTTTAATTCAATGATTTGGTTAAGGCTTTTGTGATCCAATCATTTCTTCTCTGAACCTTCTTGCATTGTCTCACATGGGAGATTTTGGGGGATACCTCACATCCAAACCATAACAGAGGGGTAACTGCAGAAGGGAAGACTTTATGAAGGTGGATAAAAATGGGATTCAGAGGATTCCTGGAAGTGTGAGCCATTATTGAGAGCAATGACATTTCGCCAACATAATGGAAGAAAGATTATGAGAAAAGATGTGAGGAAAAGGGTTTTTCTGGTGGGAAGATGAAGACTTTGCTTTATTCTTTAAATAAGTAAGATACAACGCAAGGCTATTGGCTATTGAAATGGTCAGATGGAGAGCAGAATGTTGGAGGAGAAAGGAAAAGGTGTGGAATGATCTGAAGCCTTGATAAAGTAAATGAATTAAGGAAGTATAATAGGAGTATTAGACTGTGTTGACTACTCTTTTGAGAATTTTCATTATGAATTATAAAAGAGACCAGACAACACTGTTTTGTATTTTTCTTACTAATAATCAACTACTTAGATGCATCCCACATAAACTTGGGTTTAAAGGGATTAGAGCTTTGTCTGGCAGGGCAGTGCAGGGAAGGAGATACCAAGAGGGAAGGGCAGTGTTTGCAAAACAATGACTAGAATAATAGGCTTGCCTGCCAATCTTAGCTGTGGGAGGCCACAAAGGGAATGACTGACTGATGATGATGATGTGTGGTAGGCAACCTCTGAAATTGCTCCTAATGATCCCCACCTCCTGTTACTGACACCCTATGAGATTCCCTCACTTTACATGTGGTTTGGCCCAGTGACTTGCTTCTAGTAAATAGAATGTGCCAGAGATGGTTAGGTACCATTTCTGAGATTGGTATTGATATGAAAAACTGACTCCTATTTGTTAGCATCTTCTCATTTACTTGCTCTGAAAAGGCACACAACCACATGTAAGCCACCCTATGGAGAGGCCCACATGATGAGGGACTGAGAGTGGCTTCTGTCAATAGCCTGTGAGGCACTGAAGTCCTTGGTCCAACAACCTGCAAAGAATAGAACCTTGCCAACAGCCTCAAAGCAGATCCTTCTGTAGCCAAGGCTTTAGATGAGACCATAGTCATGGCTGGCATCTATAGTGAAGTCTCATGGGACAGCCTAAGCTGAAGGACCCAGTTATGTATTCTGTGTTCCTTACACAGAGAAACTATGAAAATGCAAATATTTATGTTTTTAAGTTATTGAGTTTTAGTGTAATTTGTTATGCAGCAATAGGTGAACATTACGGTTTGGATCTGGAATATTCCCACAGTGCATGGGTTAGGCAATGCAGCAATGTTCAGAGGTAAAAAGACTGGCTAATGAGAGCTTTGACCCCATCAGTGGATTAATTCATCTGATAAATCAATGATTTGAATGGACTTATAAATAAGTGGTAAAAATTATAGGCAGGTGGGGCATGGCTGGAGGAAGTAGGTCACTGAGGGTGTGGTCTTTGGAACTATATCTGTCCCTGGTCCCTTCCTATCTCTCTCTCTTTGCTTCCTGGCTTTCATGAACTGAGCATCTTTCCCCCACCATGCCCTTCTGCCATGATGCTTCTAGCTGAGAGCCAGCTGACCATGGACTGAACTGCTTAAACCATGAGCCCAAATACACCCTTCCTCCTCTAAGTTGTTTTTGTCAGGCATTTGGTTACATCAATGAAAACTGACTAACAGTTACCAATACATGATGGAGAAAATGAAAGAATGGGTCAAAGAGCTGTAAGAGGCTGAAGAGCCGCTCAGACAGTTGCACTGTACTGGGTGAGGACAGGGCATGGAGATCAAACAGCAGGCAAAGAGTTTTCATGAATATGTCATGAAATGCATCTACAAGGATGTTCATTTAAACAGTATTTAAAATAGCAAAATAGAGAGTTGCTTCAACATTTATGTAAAGCCAAAAATTGTGTTCTGTAGGACATAAGAAATAGCATGCTGTTTAAAAATTAATAACAAGAATGTTTAAGATTTATTAGTCAATGGGAAGAATAAGATTTCAGGATGTAAGGTATAGTGTGAGCCCAATTTTACTTATTAAACTATAGATATCTGCATGAAAATAGAGGTGTATTTTACCAAAATATTAATAGTGATTATATCCAGAGAATAGGATTATGAATCATAGACATTTTCTTTGTGCTTTTAAGTATTTTACAAATCTTCTTCAATAAACAGGCTTAAGTATTGTAAGTTTTTTTAAACAAAGTTAAGACCAAAGTGAGAGTCTGATAAATTAAGTATTCCCTCCAAAATGCACTGGGGATTGGTCTGGTCTTTCTTACGTTTAGCCTAACCATGGAGACCTGACCTAGGAGCCTGAGGAATCCCATGAAGAATTCTGTCCTCTTTGTCATGGTGTCCTCTCCAGAAGCAGGTCTATAGTGGCCACTGCAGCCTGCCTAGACTGTCTAAGATGGAACTTCAGAAATCTCCTTTCTCTCTTGAGTGTACTTCCTTTAGGTGACAAGGAAAGGGAGGGAGTTGACATGGAGTGATGGTACTTCCAAAACCAGCTGTGGAAACATCACTGGTGTGAATGATTCACTTGGCCTGGCATCTTTAACCAGTATAATTCTCAGCACTGATTCATAGACAGTTTTTAAATAAGGAACATCTATATTTTCTCCTTCTTAAGGGATCAGTAAAAATTGGAAAATATGTCTTTTCTTGAAATCATGCAGTTTAATTTCTGTGACATTATTTTCTAAAGGCATGTTTGGAAGTTCTTTTTTCTCCCATAGAAGGAAAGTTCTATAAAACTGTTTATCTTGAAAATGTCTCTGTGATAATACAGAACAGAGAGAAGAAAATACTTCCACCCAAAACCAGTGAAAATTTTACAGATAGTTCACTTGTTGAATCCTTTATGGAGCCTCAATTTAATAACTTTAAAAAATGTAGCTAGGTTGGGCTTCATATGCTTTGAGCTATACCATGGAAAAAGATGAAATGTATTTTCTCTATGTATTTCATTCAGCCCAAAGACACAAAATCATTTTTTAAAAATTCCTTATTGGGAAAACTCATATACTGTAAATAACACACATAGGGTAAGATACATTCTTCTTGTAAGTTTAAATTACTTTAGTTGCAATTACATAGCCTCTGACATTTGGAATGTTGAACACAAAGAAACACAAACTTTGAACACGATTACCACATATTTTCTTTCAAATTTTTCTTGAATATAGTACCGCAGAATCCTCATTAGAAATCAGTGCTGCCTGGTTTTGCCCTTTATGCACCATCAACAAACCCCAAGGTCACATTTAAAATGGATTGTGGGCTACCTTCTGGCCTCCAGACCTGGTGCCCTGATGCATTTTACCAAACCTAACAACAAAATCCACAGTGTGGAGGCCCTGACTTCAGTAATTCTGTGGTAGAGTAACACTGGCATAGCACAGGTTGAAGGTGCTGTTTTGACTTTCAATTTTGCTTTTATTTTTTAATTATATTTTCTTCAGCAAAAGCAGACATGGGCAATTTTTAGGTCATCTGAGTCAATATCCAAACGCTATAAGAAACTCTGTTTTTCAGTCTCCTTTTCCTCTCACAGGATGTAGAACAGAGAAGATTCAAATGAATTGTTCAGTAGACAGGAAGACTGGCATCTTATGCTGCGAGTGTCCTTCTCTTCTGCAGAATCCAGGGTCTCCTGCAGCCAAGTTCTTCTAGCATCACGGCATTGGGATTCTTGGGACCTCTTTCATTCTTCCGTCATGCTCACTCTTCACCCCCAGAGGAAAGACCCCTGCACAAGCCCCGTTGTTGGTACCTTTGGATTCCTTCTGCTTGTTGACCCCAGCAGAAGTGGATGGATGCTAACATGTTAATCATGCTAACACATGGGATGTATTCAGCTATCCTCTATCCAGAATCCCTTTGTCCAGGGAGAACAAAAAACAAACAAACCTATCTCAAGGTGTTATGGGCTGATTTGAAAGTTAAGTTGGGTTGATCTCATTCTTCTCAGACATCTCACCCTGCGCAGAATTGGCCTCCTTTTTCCTCACGAGCCCATGCGTATAGAAGCTGACACCCCTGACCACAATGTCTTCAAATTATGGAGCTGGTGTTAGCTAACTTCCTAAGTATGTACAGAAGGTGCCAATTCTGAGAACTTGGTGACACTTTATGAGATGTGTCTTATGATTGTACTTGCCTCTCCCGCTCGCCTTCTGTGTGGAATTTTAGTTTTAAAGCTTACTCTCCACCTGTACTCTGTGGTCGAGGCAGAACTATCTCCTTCTGCTTCCTCGGCTCTGGTCAGAATAAATCCTGTGTCTTTTGCTTCAATAAGACCCAGAGTTTTTATTTGGAATTTTAGAATCCCGCCTTGACAAAGGTAAGGATCCGTTCTGTAATCATGATTTATATCTTAGGTAATATGCAGAAAGCTCTTGGCTTGGCATCCTCTAAACTATAAATCACTATTTTGATATTTTATTAACATGATTACTGGTGTCCACAGTGGTATTCTTTAGACACTGTAAGACACTAAAGGACTTAACAACATTGCTAAGTCAAATCATCTTTAGCAAAAGTTTTATCATTGTCTGAGTTTATTCTCTTTAGACACTTTGAAAATATAAACCTAAGGATGATTTCCATGGTAACATTATGAACATCAGACTCTTTGATATATGGGAACACTTGACAAGACTAGTTGAAAGAGTTTACTGGTTATTTCTGTGTTAGGTCAAGTGAAGTTATTGTAAGTCCTATATAACAACATAGAATATATTTTTGAAAGGTTTACTGCATGATATTATAAAACCATCTTTTGCAAAATTCAAGAGGTTGAACGTCAAGCTGGTAATTTTGCTTCTTATATGAATAGGTTTTTCCTCCTTTACTCTATGATTGCTTTCTTATTGAAAAGGGAAGATTTTGTTTTGCAACTTCATAGATATTTCTAGTAGAGATACATTTTGTGCCTGCAGGGCTGAGATTGGAGCTTCTCTCTCAGCTTTAATTTGCTTCTTTTAAGAGATCAATGACAGGGGATGAAATGTTAGCATTATGAGTCTAGAACATGACTTAATGGCAATGGAATATTAGAATTTATACTACATAATGTACAGTTCTTGGCACAAGAGTGTGTACATTGCTAATTTCACCATGTCCTCTTCCTTATTTAATAGTTCCAAGCACAGACATAAAGATTCTAGTTTTATGAAATATTATTCACAAGTACAGAGGCTTGCAAATATTTAATTTATTAATTTGTTTTGCTTTTGTTCTTCTGACCTTTGTTTCTAAGAAAATATTTTCATATTAAGGCTTTAAAAATGGATTTCTGATTCAGATTCAAACCAGTAAATACATGTTTTGGAAAAATTTCATAAAATGTATTCTAATAGAAAAACAGCATTTATATATCCAGCCTCCCCAATTTTTATTTTTTTATTCTAGACTTTTCTCTTGAACTTAAGACCATAAATTTAACTACCTATGTGGCTTCTCTATTATGACTACTTGGAGATATATTAAATGTTGTTTGTCTAAAAGGGACCCTTGGTTCCCACCTATAGAGGTAGAATGTCTCCACAAAGGTAATGTCCACCTGGAAACTCAGAATGTGATCTTATTTGGAATAAATGCCTTTGAATATGTAATTAAGTTAAGGATCTCAAGATATGAGCATCCTGGGTTAGAGTGGGCACTTAATTCAATGACAAAGTCTTTCTTAGAGACAGAAAAGGAGACTGCAAAGACACAGGGGAAAGATCATGGGAAGAACAAAGTGGCACCAAAGTCATGCTGCCAGAAGCCAAGGACCACCAGGACTCAACCAGAATCTGGGAAATGCAAGGAAAGGTTTTTCCCTAGAGGGAGAGAATCCCACCAATGCTTTGATTTCTGTCCATCAAAACTTTGTGAGAATACATTTCTAATGATTTAAAATCACTCGGTTTGTAATTTGTGACATCAATCCACAGGAGATAAATATAGCATCTCTTCTGAAATCTGTTATTCCACAATCTTCCAAATTCAAATGAATAATAACCCCATTCCCAAAAGGTTGGAAGCATCTATGCCTCTTCTGTCTCATATCTAAAAGTCAACTCATTAGCTAAAAGCTTTACCTTTTACCGTTAGCTTTACCTTTCAAAGATAGCTAGAACTAATTCTCACCACCTCCGGCACTGTAAACCAGCCCAGGCTACCACCATCCTTTGCTCAGATCTCAGCAGTAGACTCCATGAGGTCTTCCTCGTTCTGCTCTTGTCCTTCACTTACTGTTGGCGGGTTGTTCACATGGATGCCAGGATGCGCCAGGTAAAGCTAAGTCACTCCTTGAACCCTTTATGAAATGGATGTCCATCTCCCTTAGAGGTAGAGATCCTGCCAACGTCACCATGACCTACCACTTTCTAGTGAGCACAGAGCTCATTCTCTACTACTCCCAGGTCTCTTTTCAGATGGAACAGGATGCCTTCTAAAAGTAGCCCCCATCACTCTGTTCCCTTCTCTCAGCATCTGTCCTCTTGGTACAGTGACCATGAGCTGGCATGTGGCATGTTTGTTATCTTCCTACCATCACCCTCTCCCTCAGCTTCAAGTCTAAACCTCACTAGAACAAGAGCTCAGCAAGCACTTGGTGAAAGGGCAGCTCAGGCTGTACTGTGAGCCTGGTTGGCTAATACTTACTTCTATGACATTAGAAAAAAATCAGGCAATTTGTCTCTATGTTTATTTTATTAGTAATTTAATTTTATTTGAAATGAGTTAAAAACTAATTTTTGTATGGTGGATTCCCAGAAGACTGTTGAACTCTATCTATTTATCTTATACCTCATGGAAAACTCAAAATGAAAGATGAAAATATGTTTCCATCTCAGTAGGATTCTCAGTTTCTGGCTCAACTTTGTCATTGTTCTCCTATGCAGATTTTTAACTTGCTCTTAAAATTTTTATTAGCAATTAAGTTGATCCAGTCAAAGTATAGCAGAACTTATCTTTGCTCTGGTTCCTGTCACTTCAACAATATTAATAACTTTTGTAACTGGGAGTCGGAGGAGATGTCAGTTTTGCTCTGGGGTGATAGTTATACCCCCTACTAAAACTGTCTGGCCAAGCACATCAGTGACATATTATGGCCCAACTCAGGAACCCCTGCCTTGTTTCCTCAGCATATTTAGCTCCTGACATTTCTCCACTTGGTGTGTTATGGTTTTTCTCCTACCCCAAGCTGATCATTTCTACCTTTCTCCATAGCATCTGTTCCTCCTGCTCTCTAAATAAGGAGAGAACATGTAGCCCAGTCACCAGAGCTTTCTTTGACAGCTTCAATTATCACTTTCAAAAATGATATCTCTTTACTATAGTGGGCTGTTTTTAAGTCTTTAGGGTATAGGCCAAGGAGTGGGATAGCTGGGTCAAACGGTGGATCCATTCCGAGTTTTTTAAGCAGTCTCCATACTGCTTTCCAGATTGGTTGCACCAGTTTGCAATCCCACC
>CM053402.1:147561374-147665183 GCA_028644305.1 Xerus rutilus
CAAGGACTATATTGAATAAGAGTGGTGAGAGAGGGCATCCCTGTCTTGTTCCAGTTTTTAGAGGGAATGCTTCCAATTTTTCTCCATTTAGGATGATGTTGGCCTTGGGCTTAGCATATATTGCTTTAACAATGTTGAGGAATGTTCCTACTATCCCTAGTTTCTCTAGTGTTTTGAACATGAAAGGGTGCTGTATTTTGTCAAATGCTTTCTCTGCATCAATTGACAGAATCATGTGATTCTTATTTTTAAGTCTATTGATGTGATGGATTACGTTTATTGATTTCTGTATGTTGAACCAACCTTGCATCCCTGGAATGAACCCCACTTGATCATGGTGCACTAGTTTTTTAATATGCTTTTGTATGCGATTTGCCAAAATTTTATTGAGAATTTTTGCATCTACATTCATCAGGGATATTAGTCTGAAATTTTCCTTTTTTGATGCGTCTCTGTCTGGTTTTGAAATCAAGGTGATACTAGTCACATAGAATGAGTTTGGAAGAGTTCCTTCCCTTTCTATTTCGTGGAATAATTTGAGGAGTATTGGAGTTAGTTCTTCTTTGTAGGTCTTGTAGAACTCGGCTGAGAAGCCATCTGGTCCAGGGCTTTTCTTGGTTGGAAGACTCTTGATGGCCTCTTCTATTTCCTTGCTTGTAATTGATCTGTTTAAGTCATGTATGTCCTCCTGGTTCAGTTTAGCCACCCTAACAAAAAGAAGGAGAGAGAAAACCCAAATTATTAAAATTTGTGATGAAAAAGGAAATATCACAACAGACCCTGCTGAAATACAGAGGATAATCAGAAACTATTTTGAAAACTTATATTCCAGTAAAATAGAAAACCCTGAAGAAAAAATCCCATTCTTATGGTTGAACATGATGTGGAGTTACAGTTGTCATTTATTCGTACATGAACATAGGAAAGTTATGTCCAATTTGTTTGACTGTCTTTCTTATCCCATCCCTCCTCTCTTCCCTTCCTTTTCCTTTGTCTAATCCAATGAACTTCTATTCCCCCGCCCCCGCCTACTGTGTGTTAACATCCACATATCAGAGAGAACATTTGTTCTTTGGTTTTTGGGAATTGGCTTATTTCACTTAGCATGACAGTCTCTAGTTCCATCCATTTACCAGCAAATGCCATAATTTCATTCTTATTTATGGCTCAGTAATAGTCCATTGTTTATATATAGCACATTTTCTTTATCCATTCATCTGTTGAAGGGCACCTAAGCTGGTTCCATGGCTTAGCTATTATGAATTGAGCTGCTATAAACATCGATGTGGCTGCGTCACTGTAGTATACTGATTTTAAGTCTTTTGGGTATAGACTGAGGATGAGATATCTGGATGAAATGGTAGTTCCATTAGAAGCTGAAATTTATAATTTTTAACATTTATGGGCCAAATTTAATTTTATCATATTAGGTAACTAATAAAATCATCTATTCAAAAATTATTTTCAAAAATAAAATTGTTTCAAAAATTAAAGTAACAGACATTGTGCACATTGGAGAACAAATTTTAATAAACTACATATTGATTATCTGAACATTAAATATAGCACAAACAGAAAAGTTCTCTTGGTCTATGTTTGTAATTCACCTTTGTCTGTTTATATGCTTATATCTTTATATCTATTTTTCTGTTCTATTACTTGTATTTTTTACAGAATGTTTTTTTCAATATGACTTATTTCTAGTTTGTTCAGAAAAATTGAAACATGTTTTATCTTATGGTTAATAAATGATATTGGTTGATACCTCTAATTGACTCTTTTAATAAATATGATTCACTGATACTTTTAACTGACTCAATTTTCAGTTGAACCCCTACCTGCTCAAATACCTGGTAATCACAGCCAGTCCTGCTGAGTGGAGGTTATTCTTGGTTCTGAATCTTCACACCAAAATTTGTAAATATTTCCTCCCAACATTTTCATATATACTGTTATTTTGATTCTAGTTAGGTGACCTATGTTCAGAAAACATTTTTTCAAGACAAAATTCACTAAATATATTCTCTATTTATGATTTTGATTTTAAGTTTTGTCACATTTAGGTGTGACACAGCAGAAGCCTTCTGCATTTCATTCATTGTGGTTTGTGAAACAAATTTACTATGATAAAAGTAGCTCCATCAAAAGATTCTACAGACTGAGGGACCCCAGAGCAGAGCTATTTAATCATCAGTATTTAATTTCAAACACTCTTTAAGTTCTCATTGTTGAGTTTGTTCATTTTTCCCCAAATTTTATCAGGATAAATCTCAATGACCATCTGTTTACTTGTTTTTGAAAAGTTATAATTTTCTGAAAGGTCTGAAAGCTGAAGGTTTTCCTTGCGCCTTTCATTGGATAGTTTGATTAAAAATGTATTGATTGATTTTCAACCAAATACAACCAAAATTTATATACTCCTTCAGAAAACACTCAATATCATTGTAAGATACCTAGTTTCATTTATAGTAAAATTATTCCAGGGTTCAAACATTTTTAAAATTCTAATAATTATTGGTTTAAAAGAGTATATTTTTAAATTTAGCTCATTTTTATCACAAAATATTTGGAGGTCAATTGTTCTTACTCTGTGCATATAAAACTATATATTTTGGTATCCATAGCTTCTATTCCTACTGGTAGAATACTGTAGCTCACCTGTATGCAGTTGAGGTTTGTGTGCACCACAAAATCATTTCCAATCAATTCCAATCAATCAACTACATTTCTGTTCCATAGATTTCTTAAGTTAATATGAATATCATTTTTACCATGACATTATGGCTCCACCAAAACTGTATTCACATTATTGCTGTTAAAGCAAAGAATCACACATAAAAAATCTATGTTAAATTTCTAAATTCAATTCACAATATCATCACAGTAGTACTGGATATTTCATCTCCAACAGAAGCACCATCCAAAATTTTCACTTTGATTCTTGACTTAGATTAAGAAAAAAATGAACATGATTGGTACTTCATTAACTTCATTCATTTTCCACTTGAGGCATCCAACGGTTATAAAATAATATTGAGTTCATTTTACTGTTAGCAAACTTATTCTGCTAATGAAGCCAGCACATTAACAGCTATCACTTCACCAATTTTTACATGCAAAGAAAACTTAGTATTATAAAATAAGTGAAATTAACTTAGAAAGCACTGTCATTTCATAAATGAAGTCATCCTTCATGGAATGATACATTCAAGCTTTTGCCAATGCATTTATTTAATCATCATTTTAGAGCAGTCTTCTTAAATAAATACTATTAAAGTACATGTTGACTCTTAGCAGCTTTGAGTCTTGTAGTTGGTATGTGGTTCATGTTATTCCTACAGTCCCCAGACAGGCGACCAACAGTGAAAAGTATCCTGTGCAAGTTACCAGCTCATTGTGAACTTTTTCTGTTTCTTTTTTCTATTTCTCTTAAAATTTTTCTTCATCATGAACTTTAAGAACAGGAAATGAAGTGGAATGTATTTAAGTCCATGTATTGTATTTAAATCCAATGTATTTAAATGAAGTGGAATGTATTTAAAAATGTATATTTTTTTAAAAAGATCATTACTGAAGAAAAGGTTCGATGTAAAATTCAAAAGGGAACCAAATGACAAAACAGTTGTCTGTTTGTACCATAAATCATATCAGCAAAACTGCCCTAGCACAGCAGTCACACTGCTCAGACTCTATTTCCCACACTTTGTGGTCACTTAAGCTGTAATTTCCTACATTGCCCCTGAGGCCACCGATGGGCAACCTGGTAGCATCCTGCATCACAGAGTCTGCAGCACCCAATAGCTCACAGGGGCTGAGACATCCAATATGTCTCCCAGCACCATCCATCTCCAGTCCATATTACAGTACAAACCAAACCATGAGAGACACATGCTTAACATGGCAGGACTCTGGGACAATAGGAGTTAACCAGAGCTGTGGCAGCCAGCCCGGGCATGTGGCCAGGCTAGGTGCAGAGCCATAGCCATACAGCTCTCTTGCTTCCGCCTTCTCCTAAATGCTTTTTCATTTTAAGAGTGACTTGGCTTTCTCTGCTTTCCTTAGTTTTTTATGAGCAATAAAACTCAGCTTCTTCCCAGCTAAATGATTTAAAGCTTTGCTTTACAGGTTTAATGATAGCTATAACTCAGCATTTACAGATTTTTTTTCTCAGAAAGAGAAGGAATTTATTTTCAATCGTGTGATTGCACTTAAAAAAAGTTCATTTTGGTTTTAACAAGTTCATTACAGTTACCTATATACATTCCTCAAAGAAGATGTTATTACTAGTGGAAATAAAAGTAAGAGGAATAGGGGAATGTAAATTCTTCTATAACTGAAAGTTATATTTTAGAGTTGACTGTACCTCAGAGGAAGCTAGTTTCATTGTAC
The DNA here is from genome assembly GCA_028644305.1 of Xerus rutilus. Lineage (NCBI taxonomy): Eukaryota > Metazoa > Chordata > Mammalia > Rodentia > Sciuridae > Xerus > Xerus rutilus. The sequence continues at coordinate 147,565,764 of CM053402.1, forward strand.
TGTGTTAATTTGCTCTTTTTTGTTTTTGTGACTTTTTACAATATATATTTCCATTTGTTGTGTTTCTCCAACTAGATCACAAACTGTGTGAGGGCTTTTCATCATGTTAGGATTACTCTATAAATTTTAGTATAGTGCCCATATTTATTTAGCCTGTATGTTTATGGCCAGAGCAGTCAATAAACTTTCTCTGTTTTTATCTGGAAACAGAATTCATTTATCTCATTTCATTGACTTCTTTCTGTCTTCAAGTCCTAGTCAGGAAGCAGGGAAATGAACAAGAAGCTGAGCTCTTGGGCATGAGGAATATGTCAAGGGAAAACATTACCTTTTCAATAAGATAAATGAGATTGGTTAGGTTTACTCTGCACAGGAACTCGACTTCCTTTGATGGAACTACAGCTTAGAATAGTGAAGTGCACAATCTAGACAATGCACCAGCTTTTACAAATGCATACACCCGGGCAATGACCAGGTCAAGGCAGATTATTTCCATCACCTAAAAGCCTTTCTTCCACCCTCCCCCACATCTTTAACCACAGATTCGTTTTGCTTGTTTGTGGGTTTGCATATAGGGGATTACAGATAATCTGGCACTAGTGTCCAGCTTCCTCCTTTTTAGAGCCAAATTTTTAATTTAATTATACAGGTAGTAAGGTACACAAATAAGTATGTAACTCAGATCAAATGTGACCTGCACTCCAGGATCCCTTACTGTGCCCCATCTCATGGATGCCTCAATGTCCAGGGTAACTACTTCCTGTCTTCTAAGACCACAAGTGGGATCCTAGCACCTGTATACCTCTGTGCCAGACTCCTTTCACCTGAAATTGTATTTGATCGATTCATCTCTGCTAATGTACATAGATGTAGTTTATTCTTTTTCATTTCTGTTCAGTATTTAATTGTATGAATACGTCACAGTTTTAGAAAATCCATTATGTATTTCTCTTGGCATCTGATGGCTTCCTTCTCAGTGCTGCTGTGAATAGTGCTGCTCTAAATATTACATGCTCTGCATCCTTCTGTGCATATACATGAGCATTCTGTTGGATATATACCCAGGAGTGGAACTGCACATGTCCATGTTTGGGAGATGCTGTCACAAAGGTTTTTAAAATGATTATCAATTTACTCTTACTCCAATGTTGTATGACAGTTTCATTTGTTCTGTATCCTTGCCTATAGTACACAGTGGTGTATTGATAAACTGACTCTGTAAGGGAAAAAGGGCCATTTCTGTTATTTGCCAACGTTTGTGGTTTAAATACGCCCATTGTGGCCAATTGGAAGTTACCAAAACAGTGTCACCTAGTGATAGAATTGGGAAGGGATGCAGATATCCAGCTCTAACATATCCCTGGGTCTTTTTCTCTCTCATTTTAGCCATTTTTGGACAGGGTATGTGCTGGTTTAAGATTTCTTTTCCCCTGATGATTAGTAAATGGTTTTACTCATATTGGTCGTCTTTTCAGTGCTTTAGAAACTGTGGATAAAAGTCTGACAGATTTATATATTGAAAACAGATTTTCCTGATTTGTATCTTGCCTTTACTTTTCTTTAATAATATCTTTAGACAAACTAAAGTTTATGCTTTTAATGAAATCTGAATGAACAATTTTGTCTATAGTTAGAACTTTCAGACTCTGAAATCCTTGCTTACCAAAACTCATGATATTATCTCGTGCTTTTCTCTAAAATATTTGATTTAGATATAAAATCCACTTGGAGCTCATTCTGTGCATGCTTTGAAGCAGAAGGTCAAGGTCTGATTTTATAGATAGATGTTCACTTTATGGGAGAAACTATTCTTTCCCACCAGCCTGCTGTTCCTTCTTTGCTCTAAATCAGCTGTTTTTCTTTTTTAAAGTGGGTCTTTTTCTAAATTATCTAGTTAATTTCATTGATCTACTTGTGTATTATTTGACAATATCTCTTTGTCTTATTTACTATGGCTTCTCCATAGGTCTTGATATCTGCTAGGGAGTCCTCCAGTTTTGTTAATTTTTTTTCGGGTACCAGGGATTGAACTCAGGGGCACTTGGTCACTGAGTCACATCCCCAGCCCTATTTTGTATTTTATTTAGAGACAGGGTCTCACTGAGTTGCATAGCATATTGCTTTTGCTGGCTTTGAACTTGTGATCCTCCTGCCTCAGCCTCTGGGATTATAGGCATGCACCACCATGCCCGCCAGTTCTTTTTTTTTTTTTTTTTTGATACTGGAGATTGAACTCAGGGGTATTCGACCACTGAGCCACATCCCCAGCCCTATTTTGTGTTTTATTTAGAGACAGGATCTCACTGAGTTGCTTAGTGCCTCACTGTTGCTGAGGCTGGCTTTGAACTCGTGATTCTCCTGTCTCAGCCTCCCTAAGTGCTGGGATTACAGGCTTGCACCACAGTGCCCAGCTCAGTTTTTGTTTTTATCAGATATTTCTACAACAATACTGAGTAATAAACTGCCCTAACATTTTGTGGGAGTCCACAATAATCCTTGATTTCTCTTCTCTTGGGTCTGTGGACTGGACGTGAAGGCCTGCCTTCAGGCTGCAGGTAGGTAGGTGAATTCGGACGACCTTGTCCCATGGCTCTCCCTCTGGACTTAGCCTAATTAGCTCCCAATATTTACCGTGAAATATGATATTTAAAATAGCTGATTTGAAATCTTTATCAGATTAAGGAAGTTAATTCCTTAAATATTGAGTTTGAGAGTTTTTCCCTACTTTGATGAGAGTCTTTATATCATTTTTCACTCTTTTCTGTTTCCCAGATCTTTGTTCTTTCCTGCAGTTCTGTGTTCCTATCTGGAGACATTTTGTTCTTTAAAAACTTCCTTTAGGGCTGGGATTGTGGCTCAGTGGTAGAGAGCTTGCCTTGCATGTGTGAGGCACTGGGTTTGATCCTCAGCACCACATATAAATAAATGAATGAATAAAGGTCCATCAACAACTAAAAAAACTTTAAAAAAAAAACTTCCTTTAATGTATTCTTTAGTGCAGATCTGCTGGTAACAAACACTTTCACTTTTTACATAAGTGAAAAATACATTTCTTCTTTTTATTGAAATAAAACATGCAACATTAAATGTGCCATTTTAGCCATTTTTAAGTATACGCAGTGCAATTGTTGTATAACCATTACCATCATCCATCTCCAGAACTTTCTCATCATCCCAAACTGAACTCTGTGCCCATTAAACAGTAACTCTCCTTTCTTCCTTTCCCAATCCCTGGTAGCCTCTATTCTACTCTTTGTGCCTCTGAATTTGAGTATTCTTGGTGCCTCCTAAAAGTAGAATCATATGATAATTGTTCTTTTCATGTGACCTTTTCTTAGCATAATGTACTCAAGATTCATCCTTGTGGCCGGGCATGGTGGCACATGCCTATAATCCCAGCAACTTGGGAGGCTGAGGCAGGAGGATGTTAAGTCAAAGTCAGCCCCAGCAACTTAGTGAAGCCCTAAACAACTTAGCAAGACTCTGTCTCAAAATAAAAAATTTTTAAAAAAGACTGGGGATGTGGCTCAGTTCTTAAGCACCCTTGGGTTCAAACCTTGGTACCAAAAAAAAAAAAAAAAAAAGATTCATCCACATGGTAACATCTATCAGAATTTCATTTCTTTTTAAGGCTGAGTAATATTCCATTGTACCATTTATTCATGTATTGATGGATCTGTGGGCTGGTTCTACCTTTTTGCTATTGTAAGTAGTGCTGCTATGAATATTGATATACAAATATTTGTTCAAATTCTTGCTTCCACTTCTTTGTGGTTTATACCCAGAAATGAACTTGTTGGATTATAGCTTTGTTACTATAGCCAAATACCCAGTGGTGATTCACTAATAAACAGCAAGACCGACTTAGCTCCTGGTTTTGGAGATTCCAGCCCATGATCGAGTGGCCCATTGCTCTGGGCTTCTGGTGGGAGTGTCAGATGGCAATGACAGAGTGTGGAGCGGAACAAAATCACTTACATCATGAGCTAGGAAACAAAGCAAGAGAGGAATAAACTTGGCTCCCACAATCCTCTTCAAGAGTGTTCTGCCAATAATCTAAGAACCTCCCATTAGGCCCCTCCTCCCAAAGGTGCCACCACCTTCTAGTAGCACCAAGCCATTTATGCATGGGCCTTTGAGGGACGTTCAGTATGTAAGCATGTTATATACTCATCAACAATGTGTCCATATCTCCACATCTCCAGCACTTACTGTTTTCCATTTTTGTTTTTATCTTTTGGATAACTGTCATTCCAATGTCTGTGAAGTCGTTTCTTATTGTAGTTTTTATTTGCACTTTCCTAAAGATAAATGATATTAGGAAACTTTCCATGTGCTTATGGGGAAGTCATAAGTATCTTCCTTGGGGAAGTCAAGGAACATTGCTCAATGTGAAAGGTAAGGTTCATTTTGTTGTTGTTTTCAGGAATTTTTTGTGTATTCTGTATACTAATCTTTTATCAAGTATATGCTTCTGTAGGTTGCCTCTTCATTCTCTTGACAGTGTTCTTTGATGCACAAACTTTTTAACATTAGTGAAGTCCATTTTATCCACCTTCTCTTTTCCTGACCATGCTTTCAGTGTTTCCTATTTTGTAAGAAATTTCATTGAGTATAGAGATTCAGATTGAGAATCATTGTCTTAAACACTTTTTAAGTATCATTTCATTATTTTCTGGCCTCTATATTTTCTTATGTCAAATTAATGATTACTTTACTTTTTCCTTGGTTGTTTTTTTAAATTCTTTTATTTTTACATGTGTATTATAATTCAACTAAGTGTTATTCATTTTATTTATGTGGCTGGGGTTTTCAGTACTTCTTGAATTGGGGGTTGATAAAGTTTTGTGTAATTCTTGGCCCTTATATATTCAATTGTGCCCTAATCTTTCTCTCCTTTCCTTTGGGTTCTACATATGTGGGCAATTTGCTATGCCCCCGTGTATTCTAACACTCTTTTCTATATTTTCTTCAGTTTTCCCTTAAAATTTCAAGTATATATTTTCTATCAAAATATCTTCCAGTTATTAACACTATATCCATCCCTATCTAATATTTGTTTAACTCATATACTGAAATGTTAGACTACAAATGCTTTTAGCTGTGGAATTTATACATGATTAAAAGATGCTAATTATTATTGAAATTCTTCATCATTATATGTGTATTTTCTACCAATTCATCTATATTTGTGAATGTTATTTATATTTATTTTGAAAGGCTTGCCTGCAATTACAATATCATGTTTATTTGAGAGTTTGTTTCTATTTTTTTTTAATCACAAGATCCCGCTTTTTACTATGTTGTTATAGGTTTGGAATGTCCCCCCAAAAGTGCATGTGTTAGGCAATGCAATAATGTTCATAGGTGAAACAAGTGTGTTATTCCAGCTGTACCCTCATCAATGGACCAATCCATATGATAGATTGATAATGTGAATGGATTACTGTGTGCTAACTCTGGGCAGGTGGGTGTTGCTAGAGAAAATAGGTCAATGGGGGTGTGCCCTAGGGGACTATATCTTGTCCCTGGCTCCTCTCTCTTTCTCTGCTTCCTGGGTGCATGAGTTGAGCAGCTTTCCTTCACCATGCCTTTTCTTCCATGATATTCTGCCTTGGGCTCACAACAGTGAAGCTGACTGACCATGTACTAAAACCACTGAAACTGTGAGCCCCAAACAAGCTTTTCCTACTCTAAACTATTCTTGCCAGGGATTTTAGTCATAACTGCTAAATGCCAACTAATACATATCTAGCAATTTTTTATTGAAACACAAATCTTTATATGATATATTATGGAGGCTCTGGATAACGGTGTTTTCTTCCAGAGACTATTTACCTTTCTTTTGCTAGGGAAGTAGTAAGAGACTGTAAGTCATTCCAGATTTTTCTTTTCATTTTGATAAAGCTAGCTGATCTCTGGCTTGTTCCTATTCTTCTAGGGCATGGAGAGTCTCCCGGGCTTAGTGAGCTCTCACCCCTCACAGTTTCTGAACTCTAATTTGAAACTTTTTAGCTCCATAAAATGGCAGAAAAGTGCATCCTGATTTTCTTGGATTTTGGTTTAACTTTATAGCATCCCTTCATATAAAACTTCAGAATTCAACTTATGTCCTGAGAGGGAAATCATCTCTGTGAGACCCATCAATCTTGTTGCTCAGTCTCATATGAAGATCAATAGCTCTGGTAGTTTCTCTCCTACCCCATAACACATCTGAATCCTTGGCCTCTCACCTGGATGCTGAGTCAGTAAATGAAGCCAGAGGGGAGGCTGTTTATCTTTCTAAGTTTCTCAGTTCTCTAGAATCTCAGCCTCTCTATTCATCATTGATTTGTCAGCTCTCTGATTCTCTTAATGGGATGGTTTTTGTATTTTATCTGGCTTCTTTAGGGTTTTGTTCAGCAGAAACATTGTCCTTTTGCCAATTAATCCTTTCTACTTAATGGATTAACTGCATAATGTGGATATTTTAAAGCTTCTATGCACACAGTCTTAAAATTATTCTCAATCACGAGCAAGGTGAAAAATCTTTGTATAAGACTTTACTTATAAAATAATGGCAAGTTATAGTATTCATGTTTTTAGCTCCATCAAAGTCATGAACAGGGCTGGGGTTGTGGCTCAGAGGTAGAGCACTTGCTTCACATGTGTGAGGCACTGGGTTCGATTTTCAGCACCATATATAAATACATGAATAAAATAAAGTCCATCAACAACTGAAAAAAATTTTAAAAAATCACAAAAAATTAAAATGAAATCATCTTGTGAACCTTTAATATCATCTGTAATGGGAATTAAAATCTCAAGTTACCCTATTCACTGTGCAGAGTTTACTGGCTTCCAGATTAGACACTTATCTTGAAATATGAAGGTTTCCAAGAGAAGAAAAAAATTACCACTATAATTTTTTATTAGTTTGCTTTAAAGAACACTAATGTCTGTCAACTCTGTCTTTCACACAATGTCACGACATATTCTGGTTAATGGGCACCAGTTTCAGCTATCTGAAGTATAGTTTTCAATATATAAACAGGTGAAGGCCACTCTGAGCAGTGACCAGAGCTCTAACATACCATGGAAACCCTTCTTCTGGAGAGGAGAGGAATTTTCTTCAGACCCATCACATTTACTCAGCTGCAAATGATATTAGCTTCCAACTCCATAAACTGGGTTTTCTGGTTTCTTCTAAGGGAACTTCTGACCTTAGGTTGCAATGAATTGAAAATTAGAGAAGTCAACAGAATGCAGGAGCATAATTTCTAGAAGTAACAGCAGACACAAGAAATAGAGTAAAAAAGTCAATCATGTGACAACTGCTAATTCCTACCAGCTCCCCTGCTGTCTTATATAAGAAATTTACACATGATTTTTCCTAATAATGTCCTCCATTCTCAAAAAACTGAATCATTTCCAACCTCCACTTACTAAGTAACATTTTGTGTTTTATATGAATTTGTATCAATTCTTGTATTCCAAGTACCGTATTTCAATGTGAGATGAATTAAGTAAGATGCTAATTTGTTTCTTTGAGATGAATGCATAAGGTCAAAACAAAGAGAAAGGCTAAAACACTTGGATTCAATAGTGAGGATTGCTACATTTGGGTATTTAGTTAATTTTTCTGCAACTGAGGAAAAGTTATACCTTTGTTTATTCTTTCAAAGAGTTTTGAATCAGTGTGTTCCCTTTAAACATTTTCTGCTTTGTGGTCATAAAGGAGGTGTTTCCACAAATGAGAATGTTGGAAATGATAGCTGTTTAGCTCACATTCTTTTGAGGGCACTGTTTATTTCTGAAAGGAGATAAGACAAGCTCTGTACATTGCCAGAGTGAGCTCATCTGATGTGAAATACAATGTTCTTATATCTTTTGTTTCCTGAATAACTCTATGATTTACAGTGATAGAGGAAGGAAAAGAAGGTAAGAAACAATTTTAAAAAATAACTGCTTAACTCCTACTTCAACTTTAGTTCCTTGTTCAATGGTTTCTTTTTCAGAAATAGTTTCTGTCCTAACTTGTGGAGTTTCTCTCCCAGTGTGAGAACATACGGTAGCACCCTGGACTGCGCTTTATAGGCTTGGTTCCATTTCAATCTCACCTCTTTCAAGTTTGTCTTCCCAGAATTGTTATTCTCTCTTTCTGTCTAGGCTGTATGGCTGGTAGACTCCAGGAGGGACCCCTGCTTCTAGCTAAGCACACTCTGTGTAGTCTCATCCCCTTGATTTTGGGATGGTCTTATCACACCCTTCTAGCCAATGTCACAGGGTGAAGATGGTGGGTTTTCACTTCCATTATTATGTCTTTGTAACTTCTGTTACAATCTCCTTTGCTGGCTTGATGGTACAAACTGCTATCTTCTGAGCTACCCTATGCTCACCCAAAAAGAATCTGAGGATGGTCTTCAGTTGATAGTGAAGAACTGAGGCCCTCAGTCCAAAAACCTATGTGAATCCCACCCAAGACCACTTCAGTGAGTTTGGAAATGGATGCTCCCCTGTTGAGTCTTCAGATTTGAACTCATGCTTCCTGACACTTTCCCTGAGGCTTTGTGAGAGAAGGGGGCCATACATGAGAGGGAAAAGGTAAAATACTAAAGTATATACCCAGCATTTAATATAAACAGATGTCTATTCAGACTGGAACTTAAGTTGGAAATAAAAGATAGAATAATAAAGGTGTCCTTCTCTTCTCCATAGACCTCAAGGTACATAGAGTTTCATTCATGCCCATTCTCTCATGTGCCACTTAAAGCTCATGACAAGAAGTCTTAAAAAGATATAAAGAGATGATGCTTATCTCTGGTGTGATGTTTTGTGGGCAGCCAGCCTCTTCTGGTGGACTCCAGAAGCCTCAGATTCTGTACTGCCTTAGAAAGCATGTCCAGGAAAAGCCATCTGCCCACAGCTGAGATTACCTCTCCTGCTCATCAGCACCTGAGAAGGGGCTGGGCAGCCTCAGCACCGGAGAACCATCACTTATACTCTGAGACCTGACTGCTTTGCAGACAGCCTTGCAATTTCAAACTCTTTCCAAGTGTGGCAACCTCTTTCCTCTTTTCATAAGTTTAGGAACAGGGCCTTTCAGCTCAGCTAGGATGAATTATCTCTGCATTAAATGACCTGGAGCTTTTTCTGTGGCTCCATCCCATTAGATGTGGAGTATGTTGTGCTCTTTCTTACACCTTGCCTTTAGTGGTTTGATTCAATTCTACAATTGAGTATCTGTTTCATATCAGGCTCTGTTCTTGGCAGCTTGGATACACCTGAGAAGGAAGCAAAAGAGAAAAACAAAAATTGAAAACAAATCGTGCCTTCATAGAGCTTACTTTCTAGTGGAATTTCTAGACAGTAAGTATAATCAACCACTTTAACAATTAGAAAGGTAAAGGCAATAGAATGTGCTGGGCACTGGGCCATTTACACTACCAAATAGGGTGGTCCACATAAGCCTTTTGGAGAGAATGGTGAAGAGCAAACAGTTTATAAAGGTGGGGCAGTTAGGCATGTGGTTTACAAGAGCAAGAGCATTCTAGGTACTATGGAGGCCCTGAGATGGGGTATATCTAGTGTGCTTGAGAAACAGAAAGGAGCCCTGCCTACCAGGAGCACAGTCAGTGACACAGAAGGTGCTAGTTGATGAGGCTGGAGATGGTGGGAGGAGGCAGAGGGGACAAGCTCTTGAAGGTATTTATGCTCCTGACGTTCACTCTAATGAAACGTGAAACCAGCACAGGTTTCAGAAAGGGAACTGTGACATGAGCTGACTTGTGCTCTAAAAAGATGACTTGCAATGGAAGTGTCTACCAGTATTGTATGTCCCCAGTGATGGGCAGCTGGGTTCTGCAGCAACTTCTTTACTACCTTGTCCATCGGAGCTGCATGTAGATGACTCTGGGCTCTCCAGTCTTGACCTCCTAAGTCTCCCTTTCCTGAAGGATAGACATAGTCAGGCCCTCAAAGTCTTTGGGTTCTTCCAGGTATTGCTTCATGCAAACTCCAACCAAATCGTACCCTTCTTTGGGGCCAGGTTCCTCATTTATCTTGAGCATGGTCTCCTCATTGATCCCCCATCTCCATGTTCCCCATATCCCTTTCATCCCCCTGTACTTCTCACACACCTTCCAAACCTAACTTGGCCTCCATCTCTGAATATCCAATGCCACACCAGCATAGAATTATTTCTACATTGCTTCACACATTTTAATCGTACTTTCTTGGCTAGACTGCAACATTCCTTGATCTTAGTGAACAATATGCCCTTCCCTTTCTCCATCATGTTTTCTGTGTCATAGGCACTGCAGATAAAAGATAAATAAAAACACAGAATCATCCTGATCAAAGGCTTACAGCCTGAATTAATTACCTGTGATCATGTTACAAATAATCGCACACAACAGCTTTAAAAATTATTAATTTAGTTTCTGAGAGTCAGGATCTAAACATGGCAACATGGCTTGGTTAGATCTTCAACCTATTAACTCTGCTTTTCCAGTATCCCTAGATAAGACCTTGTGAAACAATTATATACACCATTAAAAATATCTGTTCATTTTAACAAGTTGCAAAATAAACTAACAAGTTGGTTTTCATGGTAAGAAGGTAGGATTAGGTCTTTACTCCTTCCATTGGTAAGAAGAAAAGTTTCATATCACATTGTCTTTGAGAGAAGTATTAATTGACACTTTTGAAAATGATTCCTTTGGCATATAGATATGAATTTGATATATGTACCAATCAATATATGTACATAATAATAATGTCAGGGTGAAAGTCCATCTTATGTAAAATATTTTATATGTAATAAACTAACTCAATTACATCTCAGATAGTGTAAGAAGCCAGGCCACAGGCCACATTACCTCATGTATCTCTATGCATCTCTCTTCCTTATGTAACCTCATGGGTTGGGTTTTATTTGACTGTTAAAATTGTAGGATCAACAAATGAAAGATTTCTCAATATTGGCTTTATCAGTATTAGTAAGTCACTTTGTTAACTATACTGTCTGACTCCTAGTCAAATGTAGGGTTGAATATATGAAAGTTAAATATTTGGAATATTGAAAATATTTGCATGTATGCACGCACCCCTCCCCCCCCCACACACATAAAATGGGCCCACTGATCACCTTCTTTCCTGTAGGAGGTAACTCTCTCAATCCTAGCATAACCAGGACTATCTGGGCTCATGTCTCCTAATGGTTCCCATTATTTGGATTGCTTTCTTTGGCTGCCATGAAAAAGTATGAACACTGGGTGGCTTAAACACCAGAAATGTATTGTCTCAGTTCTGGAGGCTGGACGTCTGAAACCAAGGTGTCAACAGGATTGGTTCCTTTTGAGGCCTGTGAGAAAGAATCCATTCCATGCCTTTCAGTTGGCTTCTGGTGGCTTATACAAGCCTCACCCTGATCTGTTTTCATGTCTCCCTGTGTGTATCTGTGACCAGATTTCCCATTTTTAATAATGAGATATCAGTCATATTGGAGTGGGGGTTCCCCTACTATAGTTTGATGATATCATCTCAGTTTAATGTTTTACATCAGTCAAACCCTATTTCCAATAAGATCACATTTTGAAATGCTGAGAGTTAGGATTTCAATATATAAATTTTTGTTGGCCACATTTCTGCCTAAAACAGATAGATTCATGGGGAAATAAAATACTTGAGTAAATTGATTTCTTGAGTGCATTGTAATGGGTTTGAGCAGAACAAATTCATTCTTTATTTTTATCCTCCTAGATAAAATACTAAGTGACAAGCTACGAATGTTGGATTCAGAAATGCTAAACAAATTGAGGTGAGAAAAATATTTTTTCTTCTTCACTCTCATTGAAATATTAATAATTAAAATTTAACTTGAGCTTCTTACAACATTGTTTGATATGAAGGTTAGCCTGTGATCTTATTCTATCATGTCCTTGTGGAGGCAGAATCATGGTCCCCAAAAGATGTCCATACTTTAATTGTGAGAACCTATGAATATGTTCCCTTATATGGCAAAAGGGGGTTTCCAGATGTGATTAAAGTTAAGAACCTTGAACTGGGGAGAGTCAGATGAGTTCAACTCATTTATTTGAGTGCTTAAAAGCAGAAAACATTTTCTGGATGAAATTGGAGGGAGGATGACAGAGAGTGAGCTAGAGATGCAGTAGAGCTGGCTTTAAAGATGGAACAAGCTAGGCAAGAGCCAAAGAGTGTAGGGAGGCTCAAGAAGCTGAAAAAGGCATGAGAACAGACTCCCATAGAGCATTCAGACAGGAACACAGTTTCACTGACACTTTGGTTTTAGCCTAGTAAGACCTGCTTTGGTCACCTGATTTGCAAAAGTGTAAGACAATAATTTGAGTAGTTCTAAGCCACTAAATTTGTAGTAATTTGTTATAGCAGCAAAAGAAAACTAATACACTCTCTAACTAGATTATATGTTTCATGTCTACCTACAAAATGCCTAGCACAGATTTCTATCACAGCAAGTTCTGCATAAATGATTTTATAAATATCATCAACTATGGGTCACAAGGCTATTTTAGTAAAATTGTACCAATCTTGGCTTTTGCAGATTTGTACATCTTTGGATAAGCTAAACATATAATCTGAACATGTAGAAATCTAAATTTAAATCCTCCTTGGTTTCTTAACTGGATTATTTGGGTCTCCATTTTACTTGAGTCAATAAAAGTATACAGGTCTAGGCTTACAGTATTTCTGTTGTTAGGTAAATACCATAGTTGTGCCTTCATTCTGGATAATTATTTCACTAGGGAAGAGGTAAGATAATAATTTTTATTTATGATAGGAGTGAGGCATGTGGGGGTTGGCAAGGCATGGGGGATAGTTTGACTGAGTTGTTTAAATATTTTGTCAGGTTTCCTAGTCAGTCAGTCTTAGCCTGAACATTAGAAGCAGGTGGCAAAAATTATAATGGGAGAATTTTCTACAAAGAGAATACAGGGCTGACAAGCTGACCCACAAACTAGCCAGTATCTTTGCAGAGGAATAGACTGCTGTAGATAAAAGCAAGCAATGCTGTTCCCACTGAGAAAAGTATAATGCAGAGACTCTAGCCAAGGTTCACCAGGGTGTTTCTCAGCAGCCGAGGAATATTGGAAGAAAAGATGGTCTGTTATTACCTCAGTGAGAGCCTCCAAGGAGTCCTAGTCAATTTTCCCTCCCTCGATTTTCTTCCCTAAGGATGGCAGGTAATAGACTGCAGCTTTATAAAATGAGACCAACGTGATCGGATGCTCTCAGTGGCTATATTTTTGGCCCTTTCTCCTCCTAATTATTTTTGTCTTTCTATTTTAATATTATATCATTGAATTTAGCTCTTGGTGAAGGAATGCAAATCACACACACACACACACACACACACACACACACACACACACGAGGTGGCTAAATAGCTGACTTGAAAGCAGCAATGTTGATTTGCAGAAGGGTGCTATCCTAGTGACTGCCCTGTTTTCATCCGGGCATGAATCAAGACTGATTTTATGCATTGATTATTAGTGCTAAGTGCATTTGTTACTATCATCAAAATAGAGAAGAGAGCTTTGTTTAGCTCTCAGTTTTGGAGGATAAAATTCTAAACATCATGACACAGGTTTTGGCAAGTGCACTCCTGGCTGTGTCATCTCACAGCATGTGGCATCTTGCCACATGCCCAAAAAGAGGGAGAGCTCACATAGTGAGACAGAAAACCAAAGCGAGGAGAAACTCAGGTTCCAAGAGAACTATGCTTATCTGTTCAGAGGGCATGCCCCCAGGGACCCAAGGACCTCTCACTAAGCTCCACCTCTTAAAGGTCCCCTCACTTCTTAACTTCACAACACTGAGGACCAAACTTTCAATACATGAAACCTTGGGGGACACACTCAAACCATATTCAAACCACAGCTGTAACTATTGTAAAAAATAAATAACCAAGAGAACCACAGAATGTTTCCTCTGTCCTCCACTTCAAGGAAGAAATGACCACAAACAAGCTTGTTTTTTGTCTCAAGTTTGTTTATTCTCTAAAATTGTCTTTAAAGCAAACTTTGATGTCTGCTGTGCTATCAGCAAAGACTCAGAATAATTCACAAGATGCTCAGTCTATATACATTATATATATGTGTTTAAATTAATGACCCTGAGATATTTACAGTATCTTCAAGAAAACAGTAAAGACTGACATTTTCATTTTATTCATGCTTCAGAAGGTAGTAACAGAGAGTAGTACATTTTGGATAGTTATCTTTTAATAAAGATGAAAGTAAAGATGGTAACCATCTCAGTACATGTCACCATCAACACTCTTTTGCTCAGACTGAAAACTCAGGGGGCATTCTTGCCTCCTCCCTTTTCCATATACTCCCCTCCATTGGACAATGCCATTAGGTCTGTCTTTAAAGCAGGTTCTGAATCTGCCAGGACGCATCACCTATAATAGTAAATCCTTAGATCCAAGATGCCCCTCCATGCAATCCCTACATTGCAATAGTCTCCTAACAGATCTGTCACTTATAACTGCCCCAGTATTGTCTACACAGTAGCAAATGCAGACTTGCAAAACCTAAGGCAGAGCGTGTTGTGCCTTTGCTCATCACCTGCAGAAATTCCCTCTTCCACTCAAAGTAAAATCCCAGGTCCTTGTTCTATCCTGTTAGTCTTCCCTCAGGGTACTTATTTTCCTTTGACATATTGAATATATATTGATCTGTTATTGAGCTTCTCCCATACAGTGTAAACCCCTTAAAAATGGAGAATCTGTCTACTTTGCTTGCTGCTTCAATTACAGCACTCAAAACAGTGTCTAGTACATACAAGGTAGTCGATAAACTTTAGATGGATGAGTATATCAATGACCGTGAATAAGAGACCTGATAAGCTGATGACACATGATTCAAACAGAAACCAACAGAGATAAATTCAGTTCATTTTCAGATAAGAAATGTCAACCCAATAGAAAATACCATTCCACAAATTCATTGAAGTTTTATGTTGCTAGAAATTTAATTGGAAATTTGTTGAATTATTTTATATTTTCCTTCAATTAATTCTGATATGGCAGATGATCTTTTGCTCCTTTGGAGAAAAATGACTGCTAGTATGGTCTTCAAGTAAGTGGTGTCCAACAGTAACTACCAATAATTCCTCCCTTTCCTAAGACTGATCTGGTCTGTGACTTCTTTTGCCAATAGAATAAGATGAAAGTGGTATGGTATAGTTCCAGATCTAGGTATTAAAAAACCTTATAGACTTTCAGTTTTGCTCTTTTACAAGTTAGTTACCATGTATAGAAGATTAAGCTAAATTATTGAATGATGGGACTTTATGAAAGAGCAGAGAGGACATGCAGAGGGTATCCCAGTATGATCGTCAACTCCAAGGCGACAAACTAAGAGTGAATCCACCTTGGATCCTCCAACACCAACTGATCCACCCCAACCAATACCACAAGAAACACTTCTAGCCACCCAGCCATCCTAGCGAATGCCTCAGACATTGTGGAATGTAGACAACTATTCTTGCACAGACCTGCCCAAAGGCCTAACCCTCACAATCAATAGAAAACAAAAAAAAAGATATAATCCTGACCTGTCTAAGTTTGAATTTCTTTTCTTTGTAGCAATCACTAACTGGATCCAACTGTTACAGGGGATTGCATTAAGAATTTTGGACACCTGAAGTCTATTATTTGAAAATTATGATTGAGCTTAGATTAAGCTCATATATATATGTGTATTTATTTATATGTGTGTATTTTAATTTCAATATATTTATATTTTATTTACATATATGTAATAGTTTGAATATAAGCTTATGTGACAATGCAGGAACGTTGTTCACAGGTGAAATGATTAGATCATGTGAACTGTAGCCTAATCAGTGAATTAATCTATTTGGTGGGCTAATAATGTGAATGGATTACTGGGTGGTAACTCTAGGCAGGTAAGGCATATCTGGAGGAATTAGGCCACTGGGAGCAGGTACTTGGGGAATGCATCTTGACCTTGGCTTCTTGCGTTCTCTCTCTCTCTCTTTCTTTCTCCCTCTCTCTCTCTCCTACCTCCCAAGCTTTCCTCTGCTATACATTTACACCATAATGTTTGCCTCATCTCAGGCCCAGAACAATAGAGCTGGCCTACCATGGACTTAAACCTCTATAACCATGAGCCAAAATAAACTTTTTCTCGCTAATTTGTTCTTGTCAGGTATTTTGGTCATAGTTCATGAAAAGCTGACTAACATTATGTATGTGTGTATGTGTATGTGTATGTGTGTGTGTGTTTAAATATATGTACACATACATATCTTTGTATATACTTTAAATATGTATCTATACTTATTTCTGTCTACATTTTATTGAAAGGGTTAATATAAAATTAAATACCCTACTGATACAGTCTTGGCAATGACTTTTTTATTACTTTTGTATAATATCATGGAAACCTTGCAGTTTTCAAATGCCACACATTTAATTGTTTTGTTGGTTAGTTTGTTTATTTTCAGCCAAGTGGAAAAAAGTTGTGAAAGAGTTTTCGAATTCCTCTGAAATCTCAAGAGCCTGGCATGTATAAAATTCCTCTGTTCACTTCAATCTTTTGCTCCTATTTTGAACAGTTGTCTAAGAACAAGTAAGTTTGAAATCAAGGTCTTCATGTGTTCAGTTTTGTTAAACAGTATGTTCATAAAACTGCCTGCAATTCTTAAGAGGCTCAAACTGAAATTCTCAGTCATACCAGTAGAAATTTTAGGGTAAAAGAGCAATAAATTTGAGCTTTCTCAGGTGTCCAGTGTTGATTTTTGTTTTAGTCAGTTTTTTTGCTGCTGTGACCCAAAGACTTGACAAGAACAGTTAGAAGAGGAAAAATTTATTTTGAGGCTCACACTTTCAGAAGTTTTAGTCCATAATGGCTGACTCCATTCCTTGGTGCCTGAGATGAAGCAGAACATCATAACAGAAGTGTGTCATGGAGGAAAGCAGCTGGGGACATGGCACCAGGAAGCCGAGAGAGAAAGAGAGAGAGAGAGAGAGAGAGAAAGAGAGAGAGAGAGGGGGAGGGAGAGAGACAAAGCTCAGCTCACCAAAATATACCCCAAAGGTACAACTCCCATGACTCACCTCCTCCGGCCACATCTTACCTGCCTACAGTCACCATCCAGGTCATCCCTATTAGGATACACTCTGATTAAGTTAACTTTTCATAACCCAATTATTTCACCTCTAAGCCTCTTTTTTTGCTTTTTTTTGGTACCAGGGATTGAACTCAAGAGTACTCGACCACTGAGCCACATCCCCTGCCCTATTTTTTTGTGCATGTTTTTTAAATTTAGAGACAGGGTCTCACTGAGTTGCTTAGTGCCTTGCCATTGCTGAGGCTGGCTTTGAACTCTCAGTTCTCCAGTATCTAAGCCTTCTTGCATTGTCTCACACGTAAGCTTTTGGAGGAAACCTCATATCTAAATTATAACAATTTTCCCTGGTGGAGAGGAGACAAAAGGGGCGAAATATATGCTTTCTTGCCTAACTGACTTAATTGGCATTATAAAAGCAATGATAAATTTCCATGGCTTGGGAAGTTTCTGAGAGGGGGCTCCTTGTGACAAATGTGCTTTGACCTCTTGTCACAGAATTTTAAAATGTGACTTGGCTCAGATTTGTTTCAAGGGGGCTTTTCAAAATTAGCACTTCCTAGCTTTTTAGAAAGGAAGCCACTCTGATCTGCTTGTGACTGCAGTGAGCTCTCCAGACTCATTTGGAAAAAATGTTGGGCAAGGCATATTAACTAAGCCTGCTTTACTACAACAGGAATCTGAAAATCAAATATATTCAAGAAATTTCATTTCTCTACTATTTTGCAGACGGGAGTGGGAGAGGAAATCGGATCAATGGTGACAAGAAATCACAGAGTTCAGCAGGAAGTCCCATGAAGATTAGGAATCACTGGGCCAGATAATTTCCTCTTCTTTTAAACCAGACATTTATTTTTTTTGAGAATCTGTGGAACACACCTTGGCTAGTTGTTGGGATTAAACTGGATCAAACATGTAAAAAGCTGCTCAGTGTCTGAGAGAGATCACTGTGCTGCGACGTTTGCTTTATTGATCCTGTTTTATTACTTTGAAAATGGAAATTCCATGCTTTTGTCAATCATGTGAAATAGGAAAGCAAAGTCCAAATAGTTGCTTTAGTTTCCTCCAAGTAAGGGAAAATAATCCACAGCAAAAATGAAAATAACTTAAGTGATGTTTGTCACCAGTTTGAAATGTGTATTTGATGTTATTTTCCTTCTAAGGGAGAAAGACTATGAAGTTCATCATATGAAAGAATGCTAATTTTATTCTCAATAAATACAAAGTTGTTAATTAAATGTGATGATTTATATATAATTATTTATAATGTATAGTAAATGTCAAACATTGTCATATATGCCTAAACTCAAAAACTTGTTTTCAATTTAAAAATATTTTGTTGTTCTTTAGATATTATTGCATATTTGGAGTTTAGTCTATATGTGTTTTCTGAATTTTAGTAGTACTGCAAAACACAAAAATATCCTCCTCTACTCTCATCCCCAATCCTTTATGTCTTATTATGATACACTGTTTAATCTGAAAATGCTTGAATATTTTTTTTGCATTTTATGACTGAAGAGAAAATTCTCTATGTAAAAATTAATTTTACTAAAAGGTTTCACAGAGGATGACGTTTATGATGTATTATTGTAATCACTGGAGTTGAGTTTCTTTAAAAAGTTTTGGAAATAACATTTAGCATGGCTATTTTTTTCTGATAATAAACTAGAACATATTTATTTTAAAATTCAGGAGGATCTAAAGAAGAAATCCAGAGACATTTATACATTCTTCTTTCCTTAGAAGATGGAAATCCTTTCAGTTGTCATATGTATGTCAGTAGATATGGTTACCTATAATTTAAAAATTGAACTCTATTTTCTTTTTTATTAAATTTAATTTTAGCTGATACATAAAAATTCAACACTGAACTGTATAGTTTCACTTAATACATTATAAACAATTTTTCAAGACATCATTTTTCAATATAAAATTTAGTAACAGCATATATTTCCACTGTGTGCATGGTCTGCTATTTATTTAAGCAGTTTCCTTTTAGTGAATCTTTAGGTTGTTTTGCATTTATTACTATAATTAAGACTATGATGAATGGGCATTATACATAAATCTTGTTGCACATCTTTACTTCCAAGTATATTAGTCAGATTTCTATCATTGTGGCAAAATAAACTGAGATAAGTGGCTTATAAGAAGGAAAGGTTTATTTTGGTTCACGGTTTTGAAGGTTTCCATTCATGGTCAGTTGGTGTATTGCTTTGGGGCCTGTGATGAGGCAGGACATCATGGTAGGAGATCATAACAGAAAAGAGCAAAGAATAAAGAAAATCTTCTCACCCTACTGCAGCAAGGAAGCCAAAAGAGACAGGAAGGGGCCAGGGTCCCAACATCCTCTTCAAGGGCACCCCTGCCCCCAATGATCTAACTTCCTTCAACTAGGCCTCACCTCTTAGAGTTCTACCCTCTCCCAGCAGTCATGGTCTGGCAACTAAGCCCTCAACACATGAGCCTTTGGGGGATATTTAAGATCCAGACTGTGTCACCAGGGGGTAAATTCCTCAAAGCAGCATCAGATCTATTAGTATCAATTAGACAATCTCTGAGCCTCACCACATAAACTTTAAAAAATTATCTTGATATAAAGAGCATAGCAAAGCCATTATCTCTAATAAAAACCTTCTAAGTTCTATGGCACTTGAGGGAAGGGCAGGACTTCTAGGCAGACAGAAAACCCATGTTCTATAGCAGAGGCATGAAGCAAGAGGAGGGGGTCAGTAGTTCAGTCTGGTGGAGCGTGGGTGCTAAGAGACAGGAGAGAGGGAAGCAGGGCTGGGCAAGGGAGGAACTGAGACACCCTGTGGGCTTCAGTCATATCTTGAAGATGAGGAGCCATCAAAGAGCTTAGGTGTTAGTACAGTGAGCTCAGCCTTTCATTCAAGAGAGGTAACTTTGCAAACTGGAAGGACACAGTGGGAAGATGGAGGGACAGGCAGGAGCGGGTTACAACAACTCTGGGCCTGGCCTGGAGCAGTGGAGTGGAGATTTAGAGAAGAACCCAGGTCACGAGTTTGCACTGAAAGACTTAGAGCTCAATAGTGGAGGAGAGGGAGGGAGGGGAAGAGGCTGAAAGACAGGAAATGGGGTATTGTGTTTCTTCAGGTCCTCTGAGAAGCAGCCTCCATGATAGGATGAGATGCCAACCAATTTTGTGGAGAAATGCCAGTATGGAACAAAGAGTGACTGAGCAGGAGCAGGCAGGCCATGGATGGGGAGCAAGAGCTCCCAGACGGCAGCATAGCTCTGAGGAAGCGTCAGTCACTCTGGAGTGCAGTTCCTGAGCAAACACTGTCCTTGGAAGACTGCCGCATCAGAAAGGAAAGAGTTAGAACTAACATTTCCACCAGCTTGGTCATTGGCGGGGAGCAGCTGGGAAGCAGCCTGGCCTGGGTGAAGGACAGCCTGGCCTGTGATCAGTGGGGCTGTGGTGCAGCGGGGGTTCAGGCACACGGCTCCCTCCCAAAGGAGAGTCTGAGCTTCACAGGCCCTTGGCAACAAGGCATAAACTGCATCTGACTCATATAATGAACGGATGGTGTATGGAAAACACTAAGTGTAAAATCAGTCTTAGGTATGAGCCTGGGCTTCCATGAATGTAATAAGTAAGGTGAGGAAAGAGTGTTCTTCATTGGGAAGAAACGTAGTGTCATAGAAAAAGAAAGGGCATCAAAATCAAGCTGTACTGTCATGTCTTCTATCAATTTCTATCTGTGGTAACTTAAAGGGATGATTCTCTGATTCTGAATAGTCTCTCATTCCTAAAGTGAGAATGAAGAATACATGCCTCACCTGGACTTCTTGAAGATTATTTGAGATTTCAGATATATGCCATTACAGGGCACATGATAGACGTTCAGTGGTAATTACTTTCCTAATAACTGGCAGAAGGTTGTTTTACTTTTCTTTTCTCATTTGCCTGATGTAAAAACTCTTTCGCTCTTGGGGCTCGTAGTGAAGTCATCCATTCGTGCACCCAGCATGCCCATTTTTCTTCTGGGTTCCACATAACTGAAAGATTAAAAAACAAAACAAAACAAAACAAAACCTCAGGAGATAAGAATAAGAAGATGCTGTTTGGAAATCTGCTGGGAAATGACTATATTGCAAAAATGGTCGGGAACACTGGCACACTGTGAGTGTTATATTTCTAGAGTAAGAAGTTCTGGGTGCAGTTAGTTCTGCATTACTGGAGTCAAAACCAGGGGTCTTTTCATCCATGACTTTTGACTAGTAAGACTGGCAGTAAAGTTGTTGTAAAGAGGCTCAGGTCTGTATTTACCTTTCCTGTATCACCAAGATAAGAGACAGTGTGGGAAGGGGGGCCCAGGCACTATTTTTATAAAGCTCCCAGGTTTTAGTTTTTATTTTTTGTGCTTCTTACCCTGTTTTGAAAATCTTTGACCTTGATTGGTAGTATTGCCTTCTTGAATAGCCCTGAGGTCACTATATTTAGACACATTTGTCTTTTAAAGTATAATTGAGATGAAAAGCATGCTCTTCTCAACACCATGGAATCCCTCTGCTGACAGCCCAAGAGGATTTGGCAGAATCGACTCTGGTGGGCACAGCTGCTGAGTTGCTCTTAATCTGTTTGGAAGCAACAGAGAATCAACTGGACTCTCCAGGGTCTACCTTGCAAACCGAATCCCAGCCGCTCACCTCAGTCACCTCATGGCCCTCTGTATGAGGTGTGAGGGGAAATAATGACTTCATCTCCCTTCCTACCCACTGTCAGGACTCAGGGTTTCCACTGTGTATTTAGTAATGGAACATGTAAACCAATGGATTTGGCAAATTGTTGTGGACAAAAAAGAATTCCACTCAGAGTGATAGACAAACTTCTGAGAACATTGAAACAAGATAATTTCTAGGAGTGGACTTAGAATTGATATGTAGAGCAAATTATTTGGCTTTTTTATCATTTTGATGTTTCAACCTTTTTAATCTTTCAAATATCTGCTTTAGGCAGAATTACCTGCCTGAGCGAAGCTTCTGGTCTAAGCAGTTTGCAGAGAGGACATCGAATCCCATTCTGTCCTAGTGTGAATCCACTTTACCACTGGCCCCCTCCAGGACCTGTCATTCTCTTGGAAGAATGGAGCACCCCCTGCAGTGAGCTGTGTGAGGCATCTTACTAGTGGGTCTGGGGTGACACGCTTCTGGGTTTAGTGTTGGTTTCTGGTGAATGCTGGTAAAACTTTGAAGAAATCATTTGACCTAACATCAGTTTCCTCATTTATAAAATGAGAAAAATTGTTTATATTTGTACTCATTCCATAGGAATGGAAACAGTTTAAAGGAAGAGAGGGCATGAAGGCAGCTGGAGAGGGAGATTTTCTTGGACAAGTGGCTTCTAGTCTCTACTGTGACCAGGGCTGGTCTCTGTCACAGTGTCTGTGTGCTTTTCATTTTCAGGCAAAATTCAACTCTATTTGTAAAAGCAATGAATCATGGAGGCACTTCCAGTAGGGGGCCCACTGAGGTTTTTCTTCATTCAGTGTCCTGAGAGTGTCTAAGAAACTTGGCTTCCCCCGAGATGCCACAGGTGGCTGACTCAAATGTTAGCCTTGAAATGAGGACATGACAGAATCATGAACTGCTGCATTACTCTGAATATAACTTAAACCTTCTTCAGGGTCTCTGACAGGTTTTGTTTTGTTTTGTTTGCTATCATTTACTGAGTTCCCTACTAAGGATTGAGGTCTGCAGCAAACATAGAAGGACAGAATACGAGAAAGAGACAGTGAAATTGGGAAAACATCATATACTACCTTATTCTGCTTTTCTGTTTTATGTGTGTGTGCTAAGTTGCAGCGGAAGTAGTTGAGATACCAGAACCAAAGAGGTTTTGGAGGTAGTGATCAGAAGGCCTTGGTGGCATGGGAATGTTTATGGGTGACGTTTTAGAAAGATTAGATTAAAATAAGTAGAGACATACATGGCTTTTTAGAGAAAAAAAATAGATTTGGCTAAAGCAATCTTTCTTCAAATAAAAGTGGTAAAAATCATTAAAACAGTGGATGAGGAATCAGAAGAATAACTTGACCTTGAATATAATGAGGTACTACTAATGGTTTTCTTTTGAATGTCAAGAGAAATTTCCATGTTAAATACATAATGTAGATGAACAATTTTATCTATAAATCTATTTATCTGTAAATTTATCTATAAATTTTATCTACAAACATATCTATAAATATATAATGATATTTTTAATATATTTGAAAAAGTGAAATACAATTAAAATAATTTTTTAAAATGGCCCCTTCACCACTAAGAGCAAAGATTTTCTTTGTAGAGCAAAAAGTACCTAAAAAAGACTTTTTGTCACATTGACAGAGAAACACAAGCAGCACCTTTCCTTGGGCCCCTCTGAAGTTGTCTGTGTTTATTCTAGAAATAGAACTGTCTGCCATTACCCACTAGCCACAAATTCAACATTTTGTAAAGCAGTGTTCTTTTAAATTAAAAAGATGAAGAAGCAATTTGTATCATTTTATATTTTTCTGCTTTCTAGAAAAAACAGTATTTTTAATTTACTTATAAAATATTTAAGACATGCCAAGACATCCTGAAAGCTATCACAGACAACCACGTACCTCAATTTACATCCAATATATTATTTTTTGCCATATTTTTATATCACTTTTTTGCTTTTGCATTCTTGAAGTGTTATTGCATCACAGTTGGCATGTATCACATACAACTCTGCAAGTTGTTCAGTTTTGACCTGTATACACACTCAAGAAACCACCACCCCCATCAAGATGATGAACAGCTCCATCCACCACACGTATCACTTCAGAGAGAAGAAAATATTCCCAAAGTAGCTGAGGCTCCAAGATTTTCATCTATCCCTCATCTATTTAATTGTTCTTAAATCTGTCCTTCCTGTGCTTGTGTCCCTTTTCAAAACCTATTATGTACCACAGATAACATAGTAATATTGAAGGACATTCTATCTGAAAATTTAAATAAATGACATCACACTGAGCATATGTTTTTTTGGGAGGGTGTACCAGGAATTGAACTCAGGGCCATTCAACCACTGAGCCACATCCCAGCCCTATTTTGTATTTTATTTAGAGACAGGGTCTCACTGAGTTGCTTAAGGCCTCACTAAATTGGTAAGGCTGGCTTTTTTTTTTTAAATTTTTTTAGTTGTTTATGGATCTTTATTTTATTCACTTATTATTTATATGTGGTGCTGAGGATCGAACTCAGTGCCTCATGCATGCTAGGCAAGCGCTCTACCACTAAGCTACAGCCCCGAGGCTGGCTTTGAACTCACAATCCTTCTCTTGCCTCAGCCTCCCCAGCCTCCGGGATTACAGAAATGCACCACTGCTCCTGGCTGAGCATGTTTTGAACTTGCTCTCTGTGTCTTTGATCCATGTTATGCATGTAGATTCATTCATTGTAGTTATTTTAATAACGTATTTCATTATAATTAGGAATTAGGCAAAATTGAAATTTTTGTCTTTAAAATTGGAAGTCCAAAATTGAAATTCAATATTGAAGTCCAAAACCACCTATTGCATTGTATCATGGTTCAATTAAGTTTTAATAGTCATTTATTTATATAACAGAATTATGAATGATTTTTATTTTATTCTTTGTATTGTTATTTCCTAGAGGCTCTATAATGATAAAGAAAAATTTTAAACTAAGACCATTAAAATATCAAGTTGAAAAATTGGTATACTTTAACACAAAGCTATATGATTAGGAAATTTGTAGGCAAATCTTAGCATTAAAAAATGATTGATTCTAAAAGTGTGCATAAGCTACTGAGACAAGGGGAGAGTTGGGGCAGCTTTGGGCGTGTAGACATTTTCTTAGTGCTTTCTAAATTGTGGTGGATTTGCCTCAGAAGGGAACTCACTAGTCTTCACTCAGTGAAACTCTTCCAAATAGAGCTGAAGGAATCCCAGTAGATTGGCACAATCCTCTAATAGGCAGTGGAGGAGACACTGTCATTTTTCGCTAGGCAGATCACTGCTTCTGCTCATTCCATGAAAGTAAGGGTTTGTTCTTTTCACAAGGAAGTAGCTATGGTTTGCATATGTTTTGAAAGTTCAAATATTGGAAACTTAATCTCAAATGCAACAATGTTGAAAGACTGGGAATTTTTAGAGGGAATTAAGTCTTGAGAACTAGGTCCTCATGAATGGATGAATGCGGGTGGATTAACGGATTACCATGGGGGTGGGCTAGTAATTGCTGGAGCAGATTCCTAATAAAAAGATAAGTTCAGATTCCTTCTCCTTCCCATCTCCCCTCCCCCATCCACTCTCTTGCCCTTCTTCCTTCTTCCATGGGATCACACAGCAAGGCAGCAAGGAGCTCCAGAACTGTAGAAATTAATCCCTTCCTTCCTTCCTTCCTTTCTTTTTTTTTTTAAACAAATTACCTCATCCTATTATTCTGTTGAAGAAGGATAGAATGTATTAAGTTGATGGAGGTTTTGGCATTGATCTCTACTACTTTTTTTTCCCACTTATGAATACAAGTGTTTTTTTCCCAGTTAAAAATACACATATTTTCCCCCAGTTAGAAATACATTTGGAAAGAGATTTAGTGAGTGCCAGCTGCCCATCTCTTACACTTTTTCTTGACTCAACTCATTTCCCATTGATTTTCAATAAAAGTTCTCTATACTCTTCTAGGTAAACGTTATTAAATATTTCTCTGAGTGCCCATGTTATGATTTACATCTGGAATGTCCCTCAGAGCCTCATGTTTGAAGGCTTGGTTCCCAGTGCGACAATGTTCAGAGGAAATAATTGGATCATGAGGCTGCTAAATTTATCAGCGAATTAATCCATTGGATGGATTAGTATTTGAGTGGACTACAGGGAGGTAATGGAAACTGTAGGCAGATGGGGCATAGTTGGGGGAAATAGAACATGGGGGGCTGTCCTTGGGAGCTGTATCTTGTTCTTGTCCCTGATATTTCCCCTTCACCCCTCTATCTTTCTCCTTCTGAATACCACTCACTTAGCTGCTTCCCCCTGCCATGATGTTCTGCATTTTCTCAGGCCCAGAGCAATGGCGCTGGCCAACCATGGATTGAGATCTCTGAAACTGTGAGCCAAAATAAGTTTTTCCTCCTTTAAGTTGTTGTTTACAGATACTTTGATCACAGTAATGAAAACCTGACTAACACAATTTAGAGCTTAAGTAAAAATAGAGGAGCAGAATACTTCCCCACCTTTTTCTTAAAGTTGAAAAATGGTGAGTGGCATATTTGTGAAATAGGTATCTTGGAGAAAACTCAGGAGTCATGACATGATGGGAAAATTTCTCTGTTCCATTGTTAAAAGTTTCTGTTGTTCTAGAATGTTGATGAATTAACTTCTTAATTTGTAAATTCATTTAAGGTGAGGTTGTAGTGCCTCTGTAACTTACTACAATACAGTGTAGTGAAGACTTTATGATTGTGTTAAGGAGTTGTGTGTTGGGTATTCCTGGCATATGACACTGTGAATGAATTAATTCCGTTATTCTGTCTTTAAGTTATTGTAAGTTAACAATAAGAATTTTTGTAAAAATGTACAAATTTGACCCAGACATCCGGAATTAAGTTTATATAGACAGCCAAATGCAACATTTAAAATATTTCTTCCTTTCCATCTATTTGCTTCTGTATGATTCCACCACACACACACACACACACACACACACACACACACACACTCATGACAAATATGTAACTATTTTTCCCTCACCCAGAATTGTAGATGATATTTACCTACTGATAACCAAATTATTTGTGTGAAATGCAGGACTACTTCAATCTGTAATCAAATATCATTAAGTAGTGAAAATTAGTTTTTTGAATAGGAGCAAATTTTCAAAAAGCTCCATTCCATGGAAACATTTTGGATATGTGCTTGGGAGTAAGTAAATGGAAAATGCCTCATGCTCAGAAGACCCCAAACACTGAGGTTAAAAAATGCACAAAGTTATGTTATTGATAAGTGTGTTTATAGAAATGGTCATTGAACACTGTGGATGTCCATTGCTCTACAGAGAAAGGGAAAATTCAGCTACAAATAGCATTGCACTCTAGTTAATACACATCCAGTTTTATTCCTCAAAATCGAATACTAGCAATTAACTTAGAATAGTTAATAGAGTAGTAACACATACAAGATAGCTTCTGCAGCATTCTATTTTTGTATGTGCTAATAAAAGGGAAAAACTCTGAGAATTAAAATCTTTTTAAACCATGGAACTGTGGTTAAAATTTTTTTCACTTTTAAATAATATTACCCCTTTGTAGCACATAGCTATTGAAAATTTGTAGTAAAGCATCA
The DNA here is from genome assembly GCA_028644305.1 of Xerus rutilus. NCBI lineage: Eukaryota > Metazoa > Chordata > Mammalia > Rodentia > Sciuridae > Xerus > Xerus rutilus. The sequence continues at coordinate 147,593,225 of CM053402.1, forward strand.
AGTATTTTTTCAAATTTGTTCTCTTTTTGCATTACAACTGTCGTGACCCATGGTTTCACATGGTACTCGTGAGATATTGTTCACAAAGAGAGTGTTTGAAGACTCTATAACCACGTATATAGTCTTCATAACAGAAATCATTGCTTTTTTACACATCATCTTGTTCATAATGCATGGCTTGACAAGCTAACACTCAGAATTATACATGGTACAAAGACAATTCACACTAATGGTTCTACTTTCTAAAGATGTTGCCTTTGCTCATGTTGTTTTGCTTGAGTTGCTTCAGCACCATTACAGAGTAAGAAAATAGACTCGTGAAGGGTGAATAGCTGGTTCAAGGTCACATAGCGTGAGAGCCGTGGAGGAGAGAGTTGGTCACAGTTCTCCTGGTTCCACATTCTGTCTTTCACTTTCAAACAGCTCCTTTCAAACAGGGTATGAGAAGTGCAGAGAAGTGTAGAGAGAAGACTCAAGAAGCAGTACTGAGACCAAAAAGGGACACTCATTCCAAAACCTGAATTTTTAGACCAACACATAGACCAGGATTTCTGAAGAGGAGACCAGCTGCTCTTGTATGCTCAGAGATGAGGACATGGGGCCATGAGACCCGGGCTTCAGAGTTGTTGCTCCCTGTCCCTGTGCTGGTCTGGCAGAAAAGTTCAAAAGCAGCACCAAGAACCAAGATCTGCTACAAGACAGCTGGGAAATCAGCTAGATGTTCGGATCACATGATGTTTTTGACTGAAGGATTATCTCTGTTTTGTAAGATTATGGCAAAAGAGCTCTATTGTTTTTGTTCTGTTGTAATGAAGGAACAATTGACTCATTTATAGATCACTGATATCCCTATGGATAAACAAATGAATAAATAATTTTAAGTATAAAAGTTTGAATGGCAAGATTTGCTGAAAAGAGCGAATAGGAAAAGGAGAAGAAAAGACAAGAAAGTAAGTTTGTTATGTGTTATTGATAAGTTTACATAGTAGTATTCATATTATAGGTATCAGAGAGAGAACATTCCAGTATTGATAGCATATGATGACTTTTATCTTTATAGAAACTGCAAAACTGAGATTTAGAAAAGTCACAGAAATATTATTAGTTATCAGTAAAACTGAGACATGGCTCCAGATTTGTAGCTTCCTTCTACAAAGTAAGAGTGAGGGGCTGGAGTTGTGGCTCAGTGGTAGAGCGCTTGCCTAGCATGTGTGAGGCACTGGGTTCGATTCTCAGCACCACATATAAATAAATGAATAAAATAAAGGTCCATCAATATCTAAAAAATTAAAAAATTTTAAAAAACAGTTTTTTAAAAAAAGAGTGAAGCAAGCTCCAATAACACTCTTTCATTAGCTGAAAAAAATATTAATGTCCATATGATTAGGGTGAAGAGGATGATGATATGTGTTTTATAGTGGGTGAAGAAGAAGCATGGAATTTCAAAATGGAGCCCGCAGAGTGATACCTGGAGAGATTCCTAGGGCAAGCTGGTCTGCGGCTTCCAAAGCTTCTCATGGGCTTTCTGCGGTGTTGTATTGAATAGTTTACTAAAGATGAAATATTCCTGAAGATTGAGTTTCCACCTTGACTCACCTCGGCTTGGTTGAAGACCTAAATTTACTGCTTTTTAAAAAGGAAGAAACAAAATTAATTTTATTGTTGATTCCTTTGTTGGGGCAAAGGAGGAGGGGCTGTCTGCAACATCACATGAATAAGCATCTCTTTCCCAGCATGCTGGTTCTCCATTCTGGGTTACAGGAGTCCAGGATCCCAGTAAGCCAGGGTGATAAACAGACGCCGAGAGAGCAGAAATGGAGAGACAGCTGAAGCTTCAAGGCAACAGGTTTGTGCGAATTCTTATCCCCATGAATGTGTCTCATCTTGTTTACTAGGGAAAGCATAACTTCTTACTAAGGAAGCTTGGGAGAATTTTTTGTATAAAAATGACAGGAGAATGTCTAGGCCCTTTGGAAATAAATAACATTGACAGCCCTCTTTCGATTTAACTTCTGCTGCTTATGTCAAGAGGTACCCAGATGACTCCTTTAATTGGATCCAGTTAAGATAATCTTGATGGAAAATTCAGTATATTGGCTGTAATTATTGAATTAGTGAATCAAAGACATGATTAGAAAGAAATTAACACAGTCATCTGACTCTTGTTAAGGTTCTAATTGATTCTGGTTATTGAAGTTGTTCCAATTAGCTTAGTGCTGTCCATTGGAAACTCAACATTCCCTAGCAATATTAAAATGACTTATTTGAACAAAACTATTCTTTTTAATATTGGCTAGAGAAGCAATCTCTATCTCTTATATGCATCCATGTAAATATTTTTCTATTAATAATTTAAGTTCCTAATATTTCTTTGCATTTGGGAAAAATCCTATGCAGAGAAAAGAAAAGTTGGACATGACCCTAGAAGTCTATTCCAGTCAAGAGCCCTCTATTAACACTCTTTAAAGTTGAAATTGAATGCCTTCTTTGAAGTGAAATCCTGTGTCCATCTATTTAATCTTTGGGCAAATGTAAATATGGGAAATTATTTCTTATGCTAAGTGCAAGTATTTATTTTGTACCTACTACCTGCCAAATGTTGCATCAGGGCACTGTCTATATGGTGGTCAGCAAAATTCCTTCTACTCTGGAGATTAAAATAGAAGCTGAAATATTCATATTTTTACCTCTTAGTCTTTGACCTGCTGTGCGGCTGCAAACGTCAGTCCTCAAAGTCTAAAGATCATTGTTATTAGCTTTAAAATCCTTTTCTTCCCCTAGATCAATACTCACAGGTTTTTGTTTGTTTCTTTAGAATTTTCATAAATCTCAAGCCCTTTTGTAATCTGATGACTCTTCCTTGAACACCTTTTAGCTTTTCTCAATTGCTTTTAAAATGTTGTGCTCAGAATTAAATATGATTCAGCAGGGCAGGGGTTTGTTTTGCTCATATATTCCTTAAAAGAACTTCAAAAAACCATGAACTCCTTTGAACTCTTTTTGGTAGACATCTAGAACTTTTTCATCATAAGTATAAATAGTTGCAGGGGATATAATTTCCAGTATATTGGAAATATTGACTTTAAGAGTGTTACATCACTTTTTCTAATGTATTCAAAGGAATATAAATATCAAGGTGATTTAATACCCTCCATTATCCACTTATTTATTTATTTTTGGTACTGGGGATTGAACTCAGTGGCACTCAACCACTGAGCCACATCCCCAGACCTATTTTGTGTTTTATGTAGAGACAGGGTCTCACTGAGTTGCTTAGTACCTCGCCTTTGCTGAGGCTGGCTTTGAACTTGCGATTCTCCTGTCTCAGCCTCCCAAAGTGCAGGGATCACAGGTGTGCACCACTGCACCCCGCTCCATTATCCACTTTAAAAATACACATACATGTTTGTATTTTGTTGATGATCTAGACAATTCTATTTCTCCTTGAAGTCATAATTTTATTCCATTTTGCTCACAGAATTTTACATTAATGTAATATTCTTTCATACTTAAAATCCTATATATTAGTGACACTAATTCTTCTCTGCAATAATGAAAACAATTTAATTTTTTTCTTGTGATGATAAGTATTATTTATGTGTTACAATTTTATGAGACACATAATAACAATAGCATTCAATTAATCAAACTACAACCATGTTACAAATCCTGATAAATGAGATTAAAAGGTAAAATTTTTTCTTAAGTATTTTTTGATGAGTTAAATGGGGTGGATATTTGAATGAATCACCTTCAATTGAATAACTTGTCTAATTGTTCTTTTTCTTTTCTTTTTTTTTTTTTGTCTCTCTGAAGTGTTATGAACTTTTGGGCAACATTTCATTGCAAAACCATGAGTGAATAAGAGTTTTTTAGTACGGAAAAATGATATGGGTGGGGTGGTGGAAAAGAACCCTGGTTAGGGCCCCCTGCTCATGTCAGGTTTAGAAAGAATAAATAAGGCTGGTGATTATCTGGAAATGGATTCCTTCAAAGATAACCATGTGCACGTTCCCTTCTGAAATCTTTACAAATTTCCCTGGGTGATAACATTCCAGTCTAAAGACCAGTGCTCAAGGGTGTGGTCTAACCAGACATGGTAGAATGGGATTTTTATCCCCCTCATTTTAGAAATAATCCTTTTATCATTACAAATGAAGAGCATGCTAAATATTTCAGCGGTCAGATCATACCCCAAGTTTATGTGAATGCTATGGTGACATTTTCAGGTCTTTCCCAGCTATGCTTTTGCTAAATTATATTCCTCTCTTGTCATGTACTTACAGGAAGGCTTAAATTTATCTCTGTGAGGTTTCATCCTCTTAGGTTCAGCCATTACTCCAGCCTGAGGAGATATTTTTGGACTATGATTCGATCTTCAACCCACATAGAGAACATTTAAAGACTGCAAGCATATATTCCTAGGAACTAAAAAATGCAGTATTTCCCTAACATTTTGTCCTCAATAATCAAGATGTATTTTGACTATGCTAGCTTTGTGGTAGTTTTTTTTTTTTTTCCAGAAAAGAATTAACAGGGCATTTGACTTGTGAGAAGGACTGAGCTCTTACTTCAGTTCTTCTACTTTATTCATTCATTCATTCACTCATTCATCAACACACATGAATACCTTCTGTGTCCTGGGCTTTATGTTAATCACCATGAAGTCAGAGATGAAGAAAATTATTCTATCTGAACAGAATTAACTTAAGGGAGTCAAACAAACCTCTAGATATAGTACAAAGTAATAAGTACTATGGAAACTGTGTGTCCAAGATGGTCCAGAAATACCCAGAGGAAGTACCTATTCATATGGACGAGAAGTGGCCAATTAAAGCCTTTGAGAATAGGAATCTGCAGGAGTAAATAGAAGTAAATGTGCCAACAATGTCAGAAATGCAATGACAGGGAGAGAGATTATTGCAAAAAGAATGAGTAACTCATAATACAAAGGCATACAAGTACAGAAGCATCTGTGTCAAAGTGTTAAACCTATGGAGCAGAAAAAGAAAACTCAGGCTGAAAAAAATGTAACTTCTAGGAAGGAATATTAGGAGTAAAAAAATAATTTATTCACTGTGATGTCAAAGTACAAAAATCAAAGATGATAAGTTTCCTTGAATTGTGTGAAAATGAGAATTGTCAGTAACTAAAGTGCCTGGCACAGAGGCAATCGAAAACAATTCCATGGTATTGATGTTTCAAGATTGAATTTCTAAAAAATTTAACCCTGGAGAATCTCTTAGACCCCAGATTTTACTTCTTCCTGGATCTCTGTTTTGAGAAATTCTGATTTTGTCAAAGTGTCAAATAACAAGATCCCCAAACTCCTCCTCTCAGAATAATCATGGCTTTTCGAAACTAGCACTCCACGAATATTCCTGCATGTCATCTCATGGAACATGGAGTGAGTACTCTTATTCTCACAGGAATCATGATTTCTATGAGAGTAGGGGCCGTGTCTTAGTTTTATTTATATTTCTGTCAACTGCAAAGCAGTCTGCCTCTTTGGGAACTCAAGTGATGTTTTCTGATTGAATAAAGTAGAACCACTTTGGAGTTTGTAAATAAATGTATATGAAGAAGAAGTATTCATATTAAGTACCATTACTACCAATAGAAAAGAAAACAATATGAAAAATTCTGAACCTATTGACTCTTAAGTAGTGGAACTAGCTATTTATAGATAAGACAACCCAGCACAAGAATGTACCACAGTGATATTGACTACCTGCATTTGATTTGGTAGGGTTCTCTGGATAATCTGTTTTTGAAGTCTAGGTCTCTAAGGAAATGTCATTTTGAAATTAGACTTTATTTCTTTAGTTGTTAGGTTGTCCCCTGACTTCCATGAAGCCTGTCAGCTCATATTGTCAGGAATAAGACACAACTTTGTTATAGTGCAGCAACTGGAATAGACAGGAAATACCGTGATTGGATTGCAAGGGTATAGTTGGTGCTGTGTGGGGAAAATTAGGGGAGTGTTGGGTATCTTATCTCATATGTGTATAGCTGCTCTTGATAAGAGCCAAGGTCATACCCAGCTACTCCATAAAGCAAAGAGTAATTATTTCCTCCATGAGGCAGCAACTCAAGTCATAGGACCTATGTTGCGGTCTATGACATTGCTCTTGCCTCTCTTGAACACACAGGTTGCTCAGATGATGCCCAGGCCATCCTGCTCCTCCTCTTTATCCTTCCTGGAGTGGTGAACACTATAATTGTATCTCTCCCTTAATTCGGGGACTGAGTGGCTTTTGAGGTTGTTCTCTTATTTTTTTATCTGCCAGATATGTATTATATGTAAGGCCTTGTTATGGCTTGGATGTGAGGTGTCCCCCAAAGGTTCACCTATGAGATAATGCAAGAAGGTTCAGAGAAGAAGTGATTGGGTTGTGAGAGTCTTAACGTAATCAGTGACTTAATTCCCTGATAGGGATTAACTGAGTGGTAACTAAAGTGCTAGGGTGTGGCTGGAGGAGGTGGAAATTGGGGTGTGACTTTGCGGTATATATTTGTATCTAGCAAGTGGAGATCCCTCTCTGCTCTCTGATCACTATGTGAGCTGCTTCCCTCCACCCCACTCTTCCACCATGATGTCTTGCTTCACCTCGAGCCTGGAGGAATGGAGCCAGCCTTCTATGGACTAAAGTTTCTGAAACTGTGAGCCCTCAAATAAAGTTTTCCTCCCCATACAATTGTGCTGGTTGGGTCCTTTAGTCACAGCAGCAAAGAAGCTGAATAAAACAGGCCTCATGTGGAGGGATGAGATTATTCTTAGTTTTACCTTTGGATCTGAAAAATTAGTGTTGAAGCAAATCAAAACATGATTATTCTGTTCTACAGTCTTCCCACCATTTATCCCATTGGATTCTCCCAAGAACCCCAGAATGTAAACAGAAAGATGTGAAAGAAACATTCTAGGGTGGAATTTCCATGTCACAGTTCTTTCTCTGTCTAATAATGGTACCACTAGCCCAAAGAGAAAGCCATATATGTAACATGATTTAACAGTTTCAGCTGTAGACTCAAAACAGAACAACAGCTACAATCCAGTTGCCACATTCTAAAATGGGATGCTAGGTCCCTTGTCCAGAGTGTAGCCTAAAACTAATCCATCAATCCTTGTATTCCAGAGAATGACCACAGACAGATAAGAGGTTCCTGGGAACAGTCCGACATGGTGCAATTTGGAGAGATGAGCAAGATTCAACAAAGATGACTCAGAAGGTACATGCTATGAAGAAGAAGGAAGTCCAGAAACCAAGTAAAGAAATTTGCAAAAGGAAGGGATAAACTGTATCCATGGTTCAATGACTGCTTCTAGGTTGAATAAAATAAGAACTAGAAAGCTAACCATTGCATTTGGTGACATGCATTCATTAATAAAGTAGGCAAGAGTGATTTCAGTGTAGTTGTGAGGATAAAATTTTGATTAGAGTTGGTTCAAAGAGACATGGAGGAGAGTTGGTGGCATCATATACAGACAGACATTTTCTGAGAAATTTTTGTTACAAAAAGGAGGAGAAACTTGAGGCAGTAATTGATGAGGAGTTTTAAGTCAAGGAATATTTTCTTTAATATGGGAAATACCACAATGTGTTTATCATTCGGCATAGAAATACTGATGAATGAGTTAAGCTTTGCCTTGGTCCCACAGGTCCTGTTGTAGGATCTCTTCCAGTGGGTACCAGCTCATGTGCTAGCATAAATCCAGATGATTTGTAGCAAATTACATGAATAGATTCAGGGATGTTAGAGCCTGATGCTGCTATCTATCCTATTCAGGACAGCCATCTGCCCGGACTTGAGATGTTAACAAGATATATTATAAGATATTACCCTATCACTTCATGTCTTTTTAATATGAGTTACTTCTGGATAATTAAATGATTATTTTTAACTTGAGAATTAAGCTATATTTTTTAGCAATTGCCTCCTTTTTCTGGGAACCCAAAATAATCTTCCTGCTTATGAGATGATTTAAAATGCTTCTGGTGACCACACTGTGAAAAAATGATATTTCAGTCGTTTACCACATAGTTTTTCCTTCTAGTGTTCCTTCTCCAACATAACATTAATTGTGTTTTATCTACCAAGAATTGCAGTGTAGACAGCATCAATATTAGCTAGGCTAGAATTTGGTTTTAATTGTAAACTGACCTTATCTCCTCCATGATTTAAATCATCTTGGGCTTCAAAAACTCCATGATAATATTAGATCAAGTCTCTTAGTATAGTTTTCACTGGTCCCAGTTAAGTGGTCTCAAGTTAACATCCTCCAATTTGTGATCTCATAGGAAAAAAAGTTGAGTGCATATGGATTCAGAGGGTATTCACCTCATTTTTCTAAACTCTACCATTTTTCATCCTTGGGAGTTTCACATAACTGTGGTTCCAGATTGATCCACAAAGGTATTTCATTTGATGATTCTTGAATAAAATGAAAGAATATACTTTACTGAGTCCCCTAAACACTCATATGTAACAGAGGTGGAGCTTTTAGACAATGATTGGATCAAGCGAGCTCTGTCGTCATCAATGGATTAATCCATTGACAGTGGGATGGACTCCTAGGAGGTGGGATCTTGTTGGAGAAAGTGCGTTGTCACTGGAGGCGTGCCCAGTGACACGGGTGAAGGGTTTATCTTCACCCTGCTTCTTTCACTCTCTCTGCTTCCTAGCCACCATGAGCTGAGCAGCTGTCCTTTGCCATGTTCTTCAGTTATGTTCTGCCTCATCTTGAGCCCAGAACAATGGAGTCAGCTGACCATGAACTGAAACCTCTGAAACTGTGAGCCAAAATAAACTTTCCCTTCATCGTTCATGTCAGGTGTTTTAGTCATAGCAATGCAAAGCTGACTCACACATTGAGTTTAATAGTCTTGGTAGGAAAAGTAATTCCATTCAGAGGGTTCAATTGAACAGACTTCTGAGTGGTTATCCCAGATCCAGTCCCAGGGACCCCAGCCTTGTTCTGGCTGATGAGTTCTCTTCTATGAATGGGACCCATGGTTCCATACTAAGCTAGATGTGCCAAGTCCTCTGATTTTCTTTGGAGCAGATCCATGCTACTTGATTAATGCCCAGACTCTACCAAGTCTTTCCAGGTTTGAAGGCCTGGGGTTTACCTGGAATGGCTCCTCATTTGATTGAATTTTCACTGTACATCTAGACACATACAAAGTTAGGTGGTAAATTAAAAATTGGAATTAATCTTTCCTCCAATCTTATCTTAGAACTATTGGGATTAAGGAACTAAATTTGATGTTTTGATCACCTTAGCATGTCAAGACCTGTCTGATAAAAATTCTTTATATTAACCTCATGTAAGGTTCTAGGTCCCCCGTGGTAAACATTATTATTCTGTTCAAACAACCAAAGGAATTGATTATAAATATTTATGAGATCTAACTAGGCATAGGAAAATATTTTATTAGAAACAAAAGATTTTCCATTAGTACTGAAAGGGAAGAAAGCCTTTTTCTGAACATTGGCATTTCCCTTATACAAACTTATGTGTTCAATTATCTCCAATAAATAAAATGGTCTGGTCATGTCTGAGAATTTGGGCCAAAGAAAATACTAACTTGAATGGATATTTCCTATATGTTTCCCAAAATCAAGTTCTTTATTATCTTGTTTTGCAAAGCAGAGGTGGCCCCAGAGTTATTATGCCTCTTGGTTAAATTGGAGAGCTAAATAATTTCTCTGATCCAATATCCTAAAGGCTTTCCCTTGGCAATGGATACATAACAAATATTCCGTGGTGAGTTAATATCTAAGTTATGGTTTATCAATTAGTCTTGCTGTACATGTCCCTCCCTGTCATAAATATGGAAAGCATTCTCTGAATTCATTGCTAATTTTTCAATATAGGACTTTCCCTATCTCAACAGGGCAGATTTGGTTTTGTTTATGTGTATTAAAGATGCCAGTGGAGCAAAAAGAGGTAATATTTCAGTTTAACTCTGCAAAGTAAAGAAATCTGCTCAGTAAAGAAATCATAAAAAAATTACTAACTTGCAATAGCTTGAAAGTCTATTGTGTTATTATTCAAACTGAGATTTGGATGCATTTGCCAAAAGTAAGAGTTTGATTTTCTACATGTACAAATAAGCTCAAAGGAGGGGAATTAAACTATTCCTCTTTTATGTAACTTTTCATCAAGTCTGTATAAGCATGAAGTACTCGGGATTGGCACACATCTATCTAGTCCCCAGATAGATGGTCTCTGAAATGCTTTCATAATCTGAATACTAGTGATAGCAACTGAGGAACATTAAATGTTGTTCCTGAACATTTAAAAATCCATCTGAGAGATTTAAAAGAAAATATTCACCTACTTTGAAAAATCATAAAAAATATTTTTATTTCAATTCAATTATTCAATTATTCATTCAATTATTTCAGAGTCAATCAACTGAGCTTGGTACAATTTTGTTGAGAATAATTAGGTTCTAGATAAGAATATTTTTTCATACTATATGGAAATAAGCACAAACATGTCAATTAGCTTAACTGATGGAAGATTCTCTTGCCCAGCTTCTGAGAAAGCTCCATGAGATGCTGGAGTGAGCAGCCGTCCACTTTACCCAGGTGAGAGATTTTTATTGTCCAAGTCTTCACCATCAGCTACTGCCTCCTCATCTTCCCTTCATGCCCACCCAGAGCCTCTCTCATTAGCTTCCTTCTTTGGGTTAAGACCGTGAGCTTCCAAAGACTTATGTACCAGGCAGAGGATGGCACACTGAGCCATTAGTTCCTCATCACACAGTAAACTCACAGCTATGAATTAGCTTAAACGGTTATCACCCCACAGGATCCAGAGGAAACAGGACATCTTATTTTTAGGGTTTGGCATGAGGAAGTCGAGAGAGGAAGGGGAGAAGTGTGACCTGAGAATAAGGGGATTGCAGACTTTGGTGCACAATTCCCGAGAAGCCAAAAAACCAAAATAGGTAAGAAAATTGCATATAGAACATTATGTAAAAAGAGTCCAATTCAGATTTCTATCAGGTATCTGCCTTGTTATCCTTCCTGTAATTTTTTTTTTTGTTCCAGGGAAATTTTCCTTCATAATTTTTGCAAAGGAGCTTGTTCTTATAAATCAACTTTTCCATGTGAGGACACAGTAAGAAAGTCTCACCTATGAAGCAGATGGAGTCTTCACCGGATCCCAAAGCAGCTGACATCTTGATCTTGAACTTCCTGGTCTCTAGAACTGTGAGCAATAAATTTTTGTTATTTACAAATAAGTGTAAGCCATTTCATTTTAGCAGTTTTAGTAGGCTAAGTTTTAGTAGGCTAATTGCTTATAAACTATCATGTTTACATAATTGCCACTTAATACCTTTGTTTCCCACTAGTTTTTTAATAACTTTTCATTTTCAGAAATACCTGAAGCTCCCTCTACTATTATTTGAAATTATCATAACAGTAGAACTATCTCTTGGTATTTTGAAGGTGAGACATGCACCAAGTTTAGGAGCCAGAGTTCTAGACCTGGATCTGTAGTTGCTCTATGTGACTTTTGCCCGAGACCCTTAAATGCCCTGAAATGGCACCTGCATCCTGAGAGATCTGAGCTAACAGAAACAGGTACTGTAATAAGCATTTACTGAGTCCTTACTACTTCTTGTGTTCTGTAAGTAGTATTAATTATTTTGATTCCCTTATAAGTTTGTGTGGCTGAGAGTGTTGTTTCTCAATTTATGAACAGGGAAACAGGCACAGAAACACGAAGATGCTTGCTTGAGATCACAGAGCAGGCATTTGGTCCATTTATCAATCTCCAGGGATCATAATTTGTTGCTTTCCAGCTTCCTCAGTGATCGCAGTGGCTTTCCTATAATTGCAAGATGACCTAATCCTAAAGCAAAATAAGAAATATAGAAAGCATTCAGATGCCCTCTGATTTTTCCACAAGCACAGAGTTGATACTATGGGAAGACAGAGGTGCTAACTGATGGCCCTGCAGTCGCCAAGATGTATATTCCAATTTCTCATGGCCACTCTCACCCTCAGAAATTAGTCTTTTAAAGAAGGCTGTGTGTGGTATTTTTTGTTTGTTTGTTTGTTTTGGTTTTGGTTTTTTGGGGGATTGAACTCAGGGGCACTCGACCACTGAGCGACATTCCCAGCCCTATTTTGTGTTTTACTTAGAGACAGGGTCTCACTGAGTTGCTTAGTGCCTCGCCATTGCTGAGGCTGGCTTTGAACTCACGATTCTCCTGTCTCAACCCCCCAAAGCTCTGGGATTACAGGCGTGCGCCACCGTGCCCAACTGGACCGCTGCATTTACATGGAAATCTTTTCTTTTCATCCAGACTTGTCATACACAACTCTAGAACAATATATTCTTCCTGTCATATCTCAATTTTCTTTTAGGATTTTTAAGATTTCCCAAAGAGCAAACTACCTTCTGGTGATGGTGCTCTTTCTTGCTCTTCAACGTAGTTTTTCAGCCAAAAGAATGAGATCTATTATTAAATCGGAAAAACAGAACATAGTAAGGAGAAATCTGCAGAATAGTTGTCTATTTTGCACTGCACTGAAGAAAATTGCTAGGGAAAATTAGAGATGGATTTGCTGAACTAAGTTTGATGTTGTGTGTGAATAGTTAAGACTTCCTTTCTTTGGGATGGCTGTCTACACCTGCTAGTCTCATTTCTCATGACTGAATCTTGCGCATGATCAAAACAACTGGCTGTTGCCTAAGGAGAAATTCCATAGCTCTTGAGAATGTTCCTCAATCTTAAATTTTTGAAATCTACAATGTTTTTACCAAGGACCAAAGACTTCTAATCTGTCACCAACCTAAACTAAGAGGATAGAAGTATGTCTGGGAGAAATAACCCAAATTGCTTAGGAAGTCTATTCAAGCTGGCCTAAATCAAAAGGGTGCTTAGCTCAAGTGACTACCCCAAGGGTTGATTCCAGATTTTCAAACGTAATCACTCTCCAAAGGAGTGCCAGAATTTGGGCTCTCCTTTCAGTGACAGGATGTCTGCCAAGGATGGTAGGCTGCCATCCTGTACACTCAGTAACCCCAACAAAATGAAGACTCCTGTTGTTCCAACAGAAGACTCAGGATGAGCTCATTGACTCATCCATCTCATTTCATTCAATATGTACATCTACAACAATCACCCTATGCACATGAATGAGATATTTTGACGAGCATGGTCTGAGTCGTATGCTCAGCATGGAAGTAAAAGATAGAGAAACTTCCCACATCTTAGAAATTGAGAGTAGGAGAGGCATTGTCTCCAAGAAAATTGAGTGCCTTAGCAAAAGAATGGGCAACAGACTGGAAATGCAATATAATTGATGTCTACTGTATAGTCTTGTGGCCAAAGTAGTCTTTCTCCATCTTTTGCAAACTTGTGGTTCAATTTAAATGTCTTTTTTAAAAAAAAAAAAAAAAACTTAGTTGACTGAACAATTGATAAGCAGAACATTACCTGCTATACCACCTCTCAGTGTGCCAAAACAGCCCACGTGCTCTTAGTCACCATTAGGTGAAATATGACATCTTCATGACAATTTCAGGCATGATTTCACCAGAGTTGTTTATTTGCAATCATTGTGCTATTTGTCACTTTTCTATACTAGCCTCAAACGACAACCTAAAAGGACAACTCTTTGCTAATCTTACAACTTGCAGCGAGTAGATGAAGAGACCAGAACATAGGAAACAGGAATTTGTCTGAGAAGGTCAGGTGGCCATTCTTTCTCATCGTCATGTGTTATCAGGTGGATGTTTTTGCCTAGTGGATCCCTATGGGGTTTACCATCTGAAGAGTTAAGTGTGAAGTGGCTTAGGCAAAATAGCACCCCTGAGAGAAGGAGTTATCACTGGTGTAGACCATAGCTGTTCTGAGGGCTGAACCAGGTCTATGGACTGGTCTATGGACTGCTGTCATTTCTTACAGTGACATCGTGACATCATATTGCTTTTGTTTTTAATTGCTAAAATGCACTATAGCATAAAGGGTTGAGGAAAAAACCACGAGCATATTTTTATGGCAGTACACAGTGGGTAGAGATAAAGAGCTGTCCTTTTACTTCTTCCCTCATAAACATACACAGCACATTGCACTCAGTAGGAGCTCAGGAACTGCCCTCTATGCTGTGTTATTATGCAAATAACTTGAGCTCTTAGAGTCTTGTCTGTGAGGTGCCCTTCTAAATGCTGGTCCCCCTTCTCAGTACTGATGACCAGGCAGAAGCTATCATCAGAGCACTCCCTGTGGTTTTGGGTCTGTGTTCATTATGATTGGCTTGGAATCCTTTCTGGTTTGTCAGTATCCAAATTGGTAACAGATTATTAAACATAGTTTGTTTATCACTTATGCACTTTCTTTACCAGCAACTAAAGATTTTCTCATGCACTAGTTCTCTTAAGTCTCTTTTGTTAAAACCGGTGTGTCTTGTACCTCATTACAACTCTAGGGGGGTTTTGAATCATAATAAAATGTTAATGGACTCTTGTGATACTTTACCAAGGACACAAGCACTTGAGAAATAATATCTGCATCCAAAGACCTTAGCCACCTATCATAGGTGCCAAGGTCAGGCACGATGACATGTGACATGAAATACCTTTTCAGTTTCAAAGAATAATTGCAACAACCAAGCAGCCTGGAATCCTGGGTCCCTAGAGTATACAAAGAGCAGCTTTTTCCTGGGTTTCCCTGAGTCACACGGGAGCTACCTCTGGGTGGGCTTCTGGAGAGAAGCAGGTGACTCTTCACGCTTTCAAGTGGGGAGACACTCAGCTTGGAAATTAAAGGCTGTCCATAGTCTTTGCAGGTGTATCCATCGCCATTTTCCTACACAGTGAAAGTGATCTTCTCACTGCCTTCTGAGGCCATTTCTGCTGCTCTATAGACTGGACCATGGCATGTTCTATTTCTCTTCCCTTACTCCATGCAAAATACTACTTCTTGAGAATCTGACAACCTATTTGGCAATAGTGTCTCCTTTCTCCTGAACATTATTACTTAAGCCTTTACCACAAAAACCATTGCATCACGGTATTTCCCAAACTCTAGTTATTCCTGTAAAATTTGTGTAATTGGTGCCATATCAATGAACCATCTGGGCAGTATTTACTTTACTTTTTAAACTTGAAATTGGATTCACTTTTTTAAAAATTTAAATTAAGTAATTTTAAAAGAAAACATTATACCACTGTTGAAAATGGAAAAACATTTCCCTTGCCATTAACTGAAGGTATCCATGGAAATAAATACAACTGGAGCCAAACAATGTAATTAAATCCTAGCTGCACACTGGGCCATCTTGGGTCTCTCAGATTGATGCCTGTTCTCTAGAGATTGTAAAGAGAGATGAACCAAGCATGCAAATGGCTTCAAGGACACTCGAGCATGAAACTGAGATTTCCATTGGAAAGTGGTCAAAGGATGGAAAACAGTAGCTCTCTGATTATTTGTTATTTAGTGCTTTATTCTTGCTCAGCCTGGAATCATCCTACAAGCCACTTGTACACAGCCCACACCTGAGACCCTTGTCTTATAAGGCATTGTGCAATATTGCCAGTTAAGCTTGCATGTTTGTTTTAATCTCCCCTCACTACTAAAGATCCCAGCTTTCCATACTGTTTGCAAGTATCTTGATCCCAAGGATTAAGTAAGTATGGAAACTGATTAGAAAGATAAGTAGGGTAAAAAAATACCCTGATATTTCTTATTGTGATTCCATCTCCATCACCAAGCACTTGCTGAGCAACTATTCAGTGCTGGATACTGATTGGGTGTTTGGGGCACACAGAACACAGAAAATAAGGAAAATACCCTTGGTATCCTGGCAACTGTAACAAGAAGACATGTTTTGAACAATAGATATGTTTAAAGGTTTGATATATGGTCCAAGTCTTATTAGAGTGCTAAATGCATTGAACTAAATCCAGAAGAAAATAGCTTTACTAAAAGACAGGAAGGAAGAAAGGAAGGAAGGCAGGAAGGGAGGGAGGAGGGAGGGAGGAGGGAGGGAGGGAATGAAGGAAAGAAGGGAGGAAGAAAGGAAGAAAGGAAGGGAGGGAGGGAGAGAAAGAGAGAGAGAGAGAAAGACAGATATACAGACTAGAACTTGAAAAGTCAGCGGGCATTTCATTCAGTTTACTGACTGGTGGTAAAAATATTGTTCCCTGGACCCCTTTTTTTGGTGTCCTGGCATCAAGAATCTGCAACTTATTATGTGACAACATATGATCATTAATAGGGATTTACTTGGAAATAAAGAGAAAGAGTAGACATTCCTTAAGCCATTTTCAGCTGGGCCGTGTTTTTCCATCTATAAATTAGGAACTTCTGGGTTACAGGGTCACAATAATTGCAAACAGGTCTTGCTGTGTGCCAGATGCATTTCTTGTACTTTATATATTCAGGAATTGAATTGTCATAACAACCCCATGAGTAAGTACATTCATTTTCCATTGCTCTCATAACAAATTATCACAAACCTCGCTGCTTAAAACAACACAAATTCACTGTCTTACCGTTCTGTGGATCAGTAGTCTGCGCTGGTATCCCTGGGCTGAGATCAAGGTGTCTGAAGGGCTGTGTTTCTTTCTGGAGGCTTGAAGGAAGAATGCATATCCTTAGGCATTCAGGTTTTGGAGAATTGAGTTTCTTGCAATTGTAGAACAGAGGTCTCTCTCAGCTCGCTGAGTGTTCTCAGTCCTCAGCTACTGGACTTTTTCACCATCTTTAATCTTTGAATTTCCTCTGTCTCCTCTTTGTTTTAGCTCTCTGACTTCCTCTTGCATTTTTAAGGACTCATTTGATTGGATTGGATCCACCCAGATAATCCGAGATATCTCTCCATCTCAATATCCTTAAGTTTGGTCACATCCCAATAGACCCTTTTGTCAGGCAAGGTAACATACTGACAAATTCTGAGATGCAGGGTGAGCACATCTTGCAGGAAGCATAATTCTGCCAAACACAGTGAAGCACTATTGTTCTCCCTATTTTTCAAGCAGGAGCTACTTTCTGAAACAATGAAGATGTGGCAGTTCCTCTTATTTTATCTTTACCTCACCATGGTAGTAGTGTCCTCTCCTACCAAATTTGCTTTCAAGAAGAATCCGGCATCCAGGTGTTTGCATCTTAGTTCAGCTATAGTACAATGTATGACAGGTTTCTGGAAACATTTGCTAAACACACGTTTATAATTTAATGAAAGTCATTCTCCTCTGTCAACAGAGGTGAAGCAACGGTTATTTTTTTGCTTTCTAGTTATTTCTTATTAGTGAGCACACATTTTGTTTATTTTGAGAGTTGCTCTGGTGAGACCTAAAGGAATGATTCGATTCACCTCTTTCATCCACCCGGCCTATGAGGAAGCATGGCTGAATCTTCCTTTCCTTTTGTTTTATCCTCTGATTCCATCTTATGGGTATTCTTGGAGTTTCATAATTCAGCATCACAAACCATGACTGTGAACTTCAGGAAGGGGGCAGCCTCATTTGCTTGATTCCTTACCGTATCTTCAGCACTCAGCATGGAGCTTGCCACAGAGACGTGTGGTTGCAGCGGCTGACATGGCTCCTAGTGATGTCCTTCCTCATCCTGGTTCATACCATCATGTAAGTCCCATCCCTTGAATGTGAGTGGGACCTAATGCCAGCGTCTCATAATAAGATCTGGCGAAAGTGAAGAGATGTCAATCTATGATTAGATCACAAGATTTTCACCTCTGTCTTGCTAGCAGAGCTACTATGTTGGAGAAGCCCATAGAGAAAAAAATGGAGGGAGGCCTCTGGACAAGATCCTGCAAGGGACAGAGTATGATAACAACCACACAGGTTTGGAACTGGACCCTTCTCCAGTCCAGCTTTGAGATGACTATAGTGTCTTTGCACATCCCTGTGTCCAAACTTCTAACCCACAGAAACTATGGGTTACAATACCATAAAGGTGTATGGTTTTAAGCCACCGAGGTAATAGGTTCTTTGATATGTGGCAATAGATAACTGATAGAAATAGGCATTTAATATGTATGCAAAGAATGATCCAATAAAGAAGACTAAGTAGAGGTATTTTTTGTTCATTGGATGGCAGGTTCATAATGGCAGCCAGAAGTCTGGAGTTGAAGAAGTTTGGATAACACTGGAGTTGCCTATGGCTAATCTATTCATACAATTCCAATTTCTACACTTTGAGGAACACTAGGAGATGTTCTACAGCTTAATTCCTCCATCTCATGCTTAAAACAGAGCATTGCCCATCTAGGGGTTTGAAATTGGACATGGTCAGTTTTCAGAGGGAAGCTTCTGTCCCACCCTCTATTTGTTAGAAGAGAGAAATTGGCCAGGAGGCCCCTGAAAACTCCATCTAATTGGCTCTAGGCAGAGACGCCAGCAGGCATCTTTCTTTCCCTTGTCCTGACTCTGCTGGGTCCCCCACTTCCCTATTGTGCTGGCTGTATGACATGAGTAAGGACTGATTCTGAAGCACTTCCTGGGGACAGAGAATAGGACTCATTTTTCCTAACAACCTATATCCTGCCTGTCCTAACGAGAAAATTAGTGCACTGAAACTAGAATGTTCCATCCATGACAGACTCAAAGCCCTGAAGGGCTGGTCTCTTCCCAGCACAGCATTTCCTTCTTCCCCTGTTGCCTGGGGTCCAGTTGGAGAGCTACTAAAGGACAAGAAATTTATGGGAGTCACAAGGGTAACTTAGGCCAAGGCTGATTAACTCGGTACACTTTCTGTACTACCTCCCTTCCACCAGGAGGTAGATGGCCCCAAACACTTCTGCCACTCTTGGCTCTTTTGATTGTCACAAAAGGCCACTATAGTGGAAAGGGGAGTTGGAAAGGCCATTGTAATGGAAAGTTGGAACAGAGTTTGGGTGGGGTGAATGAATCCAGTTGCTGTGGGCACAAAATTTAAGGGACTGCCAAAACACTCAGTGATAGAGATAATTAATATTTAATGCAGCATTTCTAAACATCAAGGATGGCAAAACTCTTAAAGGTAGGGAATTGGTGCTAATGCTTTTTCCTTTTTCCCTTGTCTGCATTAGGGCTGTGCAGGGACTCTGTTGCTTCACTAGGAACAGCCTCCTCCCTTCAGAATGAGGATCAGCACCCATGGAATTCCTGCTTTACTTTCAACCATCAGAGAAATGGTCTTTCTTTTCTTTAAATAAAATGCCATCTTCACTGCCTGGAAGAACTGCATGGGCAGAGTGTTTGCCTTGGTTCTACCAAAGGGGAGGAAGCTAACCAAGTAGCACAGCAACATTGCCAGTGGCCAGATTCTGAGGCTGGACAGTTTGGTCGAAGTTTTGATCCAATCACCTGCTAGCTGCGTGGACTTGGGGAAATTATTCTTTTGGTGCCTCTGTTTCCTGACCTACAAAAACAGGGATTTCAATAATGCCTGCCTAGTAAGGTTGACATGAGGGAGAACATACATGAAGTGTGTAGGCCTGTCCCTGCCACAAAATAATCATTCGGCAAGTGTAAGCAATTACTGAAGTTTACATTCTCAATAACCATGGGTTGTTCATCTTTTCACTTTGCAAATCAGAAAACAGGCATAGTCACAAACAACTCATTGGAAGGAATTTCATTTAAATGGATGGAGACATTTGAACACTCAGGTTCGTAGACACGTGGAAAAACAGTTGATTCTTTTAAGGGAAGAGAAATATGCTTTTCACTTAGAACAGTTTCAGCTTTCTGTAGTATTGGAAAGTTAGGAGCAAAGCCAGCTGTTCAAACTCAAAGGATTCTTTACCTTCAACCATCTGAGTTACTTCTGGTTATGACTTTCCTGATAAAGAGTGTTATTTTTAGCCATTTATAGACTTGGTGCCTTTGCTGGTGTTCAAGGCAGCACAATCTCTTTCTTTGTTTTCTTCTGGGACCCTGCACTGGTATTGGCATACTGTTCACACACCTAATACCTGCTCCATAGATAATCCTCAAGTATATTGAGATCAGGGCATAGTCAAAATGGTCCACAAGACAGCAGAAATGCATTTGTCCTGGTTTCCATTTCCCTTGACAGATTCTGCTCTGTTTAAAAGTCAAGCAAATTAAAAATATACATTCCATAAATAAAAAGAATTAATTATATAAACAGAACTCAAGGAAGAATTACATCAAGATCCCAGAGACTCGGAGCCAAAGCAGGGGGGTTACCTGGAAGGGATAGGCAGATACTGCTTTCAACAGGAAAGTTTGATATAAACCACCTTTGGCTGGAGAGGGGGAGGGCTGATTCTGTATATTCCTTGGGAATACACCTGCCGATAGCCATTTGCTTTCTTGTGGTAGTCTGTTATTCCTTACTGAAAAATTTATAAATTTGGACAATTAATATTTTTCCCAGGGCTGGGGTTGTGGCTCAGTGGTAGAGCACTTGCCTAACATGTGTGAGGCACTGGGTTCAATTCTCAGCACCACACATAAATAAATAAAATAAAGGTCTATTGACAACTAAAAAATATTTTTTAAAAAATATTTTTCTAGACGGGTGCGGTGGTGCACGCCTCTAATTCCAGCACTTTGGAAGGCTGAGACAGGAGAATCACGAGTTCAAAGCCAGCCTCAGCAAAGGTGAGGTGCTAAGCAACTCAGTGAGACCTTGTCTCTAAATAACACAAAATAGGGCTGGGGATGTGGCTCAGTGGTCAAGTACCCCTGAGTTAAATCCCTGATACTAAAAAAAAAAAAAAAAAAGATTTTTCCCTTGTTAAAAAAGAAGTAATGCTGCTCCTAAACACAAAAGACATTTTAAAAGTACCACAAAGGGAAGAATTTGATAATTTTCTTCTGGGTAAGACAAGGAAATGTTGAGACGTCTAGCAACTTTGAGTACACATGTGTTTTTTAAAAATTACTTGCCATTTTAATATGTTTAAACATTCAGAGACATTTACCATGTTCCCAATGTTGAGGGACCATCATCATTATCCAGTTCCAGAAGATTTCTATCCTTCCTGAAGGAAACTCCATGCTCATTAGCAGGATCCTCACCCTAGACTCCCACAACCCCTGCCGACTTCCTGCCTACTTCCGGTTTCTATGGATTTGCCTATCCTGGACACTTTATAGAAATGATGTCACAGGATATGTAGTCTTACGTGGACCTACTTCACTTCGCCTACTGTTTTCGAGGTCCACTCATGCTATAGCATGCGTCAGTTATTTATTTCTGTCGATGACTGAACATGTACCACTGTAGGGCTGTGCCACATTTTGCTGAACCATTTATTAGTTAATGGAAATTTGGACTATTTCTACCTTTTGGTTATTGTGAATAGTACAGCTATGGATATATGTGTAAATTTTTTTTTTTTAATTTCTCTTTTTGGCTATTTTTAGGTATATATCCAAGAGTAGAATTATTGTGACCTATGGTTTTTCTATGCTTAATGGGGAACTACACAATCACCCTCTTCACATTTCAACATGTCTAAAGTTAACAGCTTCTTAGATCCCATAAAATAAAGTGGTTTTGAGAAAACAAGGTTCAGATCTTTGATGCAGGGTCTTCATGATCTCATCAAGGTTTACCATATTTATGAGGCCAGAAAAAAGATAGCCTTGTCTTGGTTTTATCTGGGATATGATTTATTTGCAAAGCCTGTTACCTTCTCCTCACTTCTTGCCTGTCCCCCCTACTACTCTTTCCCATTTTCAGCCACTCTCTACTAGTTACCTAACTAGCTCCTTGACTTATTCTTCAAGTTCTTCTCTGATGTCACCTAATTGAGCTAAGTTCACAGCCTGTAATTCCACAGCATCCCATTTGTGTTTCTATGTCTGACCCAAAGTATCAGGCAGTCCATGAAATCCCTTTAATTGCTATAGAGTGCTGTACTATTTGCATGTAGAAGCTATGCCTCCCTTTACCAGAAACTCACAACTATGTGCCTGGGAAGGCCAAGAGGAGAATGAGCTGGCCCAGCTCCCCACCACCCTGAATCCATTCACAGCACTAGTCCAAGTAGCTGTGCATCAATAATGTAAGTCTATATTTACAAAGTACCCTATGATCGTCAACACAACACTTGGGAATCTTAGGTACCATTTTTTTAGTTTTACTGACATCAACAAAGTGACCAAGATCATGTTAAAAATTGATTCAGGGAGGAGAAGTTTCAAAGACCCTCTAGCCTAAATGCATTCAAGTTAGGACTCATGTGCACTCAAAGGTACACAACAAACTTCACAATGGATGCCTTCTACATATGGTACATTTTCTATGATACACCGTCCTTCTGAGTGTACAGATCTCTAGAAAAATAAAAGCAAAGTTAAAAATATTCATGTAAATTTTTGCATTTTTCCTTGTCTTACACAAGTTCTGTTAAGGTCAAAGCATGGAGTTAGATGCAAGGTGCCTTGATGCATATCAAGTTGTCCAAAAGTTGTGCGACACTGAAGGAGAAGGCAGGAGTGGTGACAATTTTCCTTGATTCACCTCTCCTCTTTTATCCTCTGGCTATTGCTGCAGAATGTGTCCCTCTGGGAAGAGGCTCTCTTGACAGCAATGAAAATACAAGGTTGTTTGTGAAAAGTACTGAAGGCCACTGTGCCTTCTGTCTTCATGGCCAGGCGCCATGGTTTATCCACTAGTGTTAAGATAAGTGTTAAGAAGTGAGATGGTTGTCATGGGGATGCATCTCAACACAGCTATTTAAATTGAAAAGAGAAGGTTAGATTTTTCCTAACATAACACTACTCTGATTTTGTTGATAATGAGCACTGGCTGTTTTTCAATTAGATTAGCTGGTGAAGCCTGTCTGTAACAGACTTAGAGCTAAAGCAGTAACTCTAAGGTTATGAAAAAATATATTTAAAGTACAGAGAAAAATCAACCATTGTTTTATCAAAAATATACTGGCAAAGGTGAATTGAAACATTTCCATTTTCCCCAGCCTTTCTGAGTATATTGTAATAAACAGTTTATCTTAGAAGGAAAACATACCAGTAAGCCATTCCTTTATCAAAATATTGACATACTTTAATTCTGATTGGTAAGTACATACTTTCATGAATTTTAGACTGGGCCTACATCAGCCCCAGCTCCTTCCCTGGGGCCTGTAACCCGTCAGACTTCTTCACAATCCAGCAAGGTTAATACTTTGTACTACAAGGGCTCTGCAGTTCTCTGCTCTGGCCCCAAGGCCAGAGTCTAGCCCTCTGAATAGATTAGATTGGTCAATTTGCTGTTCTACAGTTAATATTTGGATATCATTCCTGCTCATGAGTGTAATTAATAGTCATTTTACCAATTTTAATATTGCTTTTGTGATAAGTTGAGCAATAATTCTAAAGATGGGAAACAAATATATTTTGGTATTTAGTTTGTGCTTAATTTTTTAAATATTTTGACAAAAAAAATAAAGGAGTCCCCAAATTGTCAACTAATTGAACATGAAAATAAATTTTGATAATTCAATCACTGTGTGATTTAAACATGGAGCTAAGGCAGAATTTAAGAGTTGGATGAAATTGTCCTAATAAAATTTCCATTCCCAGTTACATATTTTTGAGAACTGTGTTTCTCAGGGCTTATCTTTTTAAAAATAAAAAGAAATAATATTGTTTCTGAATTACAACTTATTTTACAATTAAGCAATTTTTATCTGCAAATACATTAATTAGAGTGGGAAAAAAACCTCATCTATATCACTAGCAAATACATTTAAAGTTTTATTTTATATAAATACTATTTAAACATATAACCTGCAAAGCAATTATAAACATATAAAATACATTATAAATATGTTCAGTGTTACATGTTTATAAATATATGAAATGTTCATATTTCACATTTATAACATATAAATGTTAGTATAAATATAAATGGGATTATCTTATTTTGTTTGTAATATTTGTAATTTGTAATGACAATTCAGTCCTAAAGAAATAAATGAATACAGAGAGTCTTATAGCCATTGGGAAAATAAATTTAAATTTATATACACATTTTTCCTCTTAGCACTGCTGTCTGAGAGATTTTGATATATTGTATCAGAGTTTTCATTTACCTTTAAGAATTTTTTTTATCTCTTTCCTGATGTCTTCTGTTATTCATGTGTCATTCAATAGCATATTATTTAGTTTCCAGGTGTTGGAGTGATTTCTGTTTTTTAATCTGTCATTGATTTCTAATTTTATTCCATTACGGTAAGACAGGATGCAGGGTAGTATCTCTATATTTTTGTTTTTGCTAAGACTTGCTTTGTGGCATAACATATGATCTATTTTGGAGAAGGATCCATGTGCTGCTGAGAAAAAGGTGCATTCACTCACTGATGGATGGAATACTCTATATATGTCTGTTAAGTCTAAATTATTGATTTTTTTTATTGAGTTCTATGGTTTCTTTGTTTAGTCTTTGTTTGGAAGATCTATCCAGTGGTGAGAGCTGTGTTGAAGTCACCAAGTATTATTGTGTTATGGTCTTTTTGCATCCTGTAGTTGAGAAAGTTGTGGTAGAGGAAAATTATATAATCATTGATAAAAGATTTCTAAGTAAAAAATATATTTGGAACAAAATTCTTTATGAAAATGAGGATGGAAATAAGAATTTAAAAACAAAAAAGATCACATAATATTTCTGACTTTTAATGAAAAGCTCCTCATGTATTTAAAAGTAAATGATATATATCAAATTAATATGAGACATAGTCTACTGGCTACATTTAAAAGACTGATACAATGAACTTGTTTTTGTTCATACACCATTGCTTTGGCCTTCATGACCTTATATGAAATAAACAAGTGTTGAGCTTATTGCAAGTCATTTCTGGGTTTTTGAGGCACCGCTGTGGCTTCTGCTCCACAAAGTAGGTCAAGGTCATCTACCTCAGGAACTCCTTTTAACATTCCTTGTTTCATGAGACCAGTGGGGAAGCAGTTTAGCAGCTTCTCTCCAGCTTAATCCAACTGCATAAAATTCCTTTTTCCTTGTTTCATATTTGCTTATTTCTGATACTGGCTGGCAGTTGAATCTGCCCACCTCCATTGCCATGGTGCATAGCCTCGTTTTTCACATCCAAAGCTAAAGTTTAAGGAAAGAGTTACCTATCCATTGTAACACAACTTACCGGATAGGGAGAATCCACTCTCTGACTTTTAACTCTTTTTTTTCTTTTCAATTACCATTAACCAAACATGTTTATTTTCAGCTAACCATGTATTAGACCATATAAGAACACTCACTGACTTAGAACTGAAACAGACCACTTTTGGAATTAAAAGCTCTAAATTGTTTTGACTTCTAAACTTCCTCATGCTGAGGACAGATACAGAGGAAATTGAGACTGGCATATTCTCTGGCTAAACACAGCCTAGCTAGATCTACATGTGTGTATGACCTGACTTGTTTCTATACATTGCAACCATTTCCATGAGACCAGTGGGGAAGCAGTTTAGCAGCTTCTCTCCAGCTTAATCCAACTGCATAAAATTCCTTTTTCCTTTTTTCATATTTGCTTATTTCTGATACTGGCAGGCAGCTGAATCTGCCCAGCTGAGATCCAAGCAGGTTCTCTGGCTGGGCTTTCCATAATAAGCCTTGTATTTGATCTGTAGGAATCTCTGGAAGTGGTAGTAAAACCTTTGGGAAAACCCTGGGTGCCATGGAAAGAACAGAACCTTTGGAACCTAGACCAGGGCTCCATTTCTTGGTGTGTTAGTTATTAGCTTTGGGCTCTTGGATGGAATTTGTTTCCTTATCTGGAAAATAAAGTTAAAATCTCTGCTGAGGAGGTTAAGGATATAAGTCATGAGAGATCATGATGTGTGAGATTGTGCATAGAAAGTGTGTATTGTGAAACTTATAAAACTGTAGAAATATAAAAACACTACTTTTGTTCTGGATATTTCTCTCTGTTTTCTGTCTCTAATTCCCAATGCATATAGCTCATGTCCTTGATATCTGCTTGGGTAATATATGTGGCAAATAGTTTAATGACTTAGAGCAGTGATTTCCAAGCTGTGAGCTCTGGAAGCTTTGTGGGTCCAGTCTTTCATTAATAGGTGAAGTTTTTATTTGTTTTTCTCTAATTGCTAGAGATGTTGAACATTTTTTTTATATACTTGTTGACCACTTACCTTTCTTCTTCTGTGAGGTGACTATTCAGTTCCTTCACCCATTTGTTGTTTGGGTTGTTTGTTCAGTGTTAAGTTTTTTGAGTTCTTTGTATATCCTGGAGATTAACTCCAGTCAGAATGGCAATTATTAGTAATACAAGTAAAAATAAATGTTGGTAAGGATGTAGGGGAAAAGGTACAGTCATACATTACTGGTGGCACTGCAAATTGGTATAAGCACTATAGAATGCAATATGGAGATTCCTCAGAAAACTTAGAATGGAACCACAATTTGACCCAGTTATCCCACTCCTTGATCTATACCCAAAGGACTTAAAATCAGCATATTAAAATGACACAGCCACATCAATGTTTATAGCAGATCGATTCACAATAGCTAAGCTAGGGAACCAACCTAAATGCCCTTCAACAGATGATTGGATAAACAAAATGTGGTATATGTACACAATTGAATATTACTCAGCCAAAACGAAGAATGAAATTATGGTATTTTCCAGTAAATGGATGGAACTGGAGAAGGTCATGCCAAGTGAAATAAGCCAGTCCCCAAAAACCCAAAGGCTGAATGTTCTCTCTGATATATGGATGCTAACACACAATAAGGGGGGAAAGCAATAGAAGTTTATTGGATTATACAAAGAGGAATGAAGGAAAGGGAGATGGGATGAGATTAGGAAAAACAGTAGAATGAATTGGACACAACTTCCTTATGTTCATTTATGAATATACAACCAATGAAACTTCACTAATCACAAGAATGGGATCCTAATGAGGATAAGTAATACTCCATGTATGTATAATATGTCAAAATACATTCTACTGTCATATATACCTAAAAAGAACAAATTCAAAAAAAAAAAAACAAGTGAAGTTTTGCTTGTCTCCACATAAGTAGATGAATTTTGTTGGGGAAAGTGTTTCCTCAGTCTTTAAGGGCCATCTAAATGGGGAACTTCTGGAAAAGTGTTTAATCCAGGTCAGTAGTGCTTGAAAATGGTAATTCCTGGTGTTGAGCCTCTGTTTTGGGATGTATTTTAAGATGGGCTTGGGGTTAAGGCTGTTTGAATTTAGTAAGTAGAGAACTCAGGGTTGATTACAATTTGTGTATAATGCACAGCAAGGCAACTGTGATGCATATTAGCAGTAGAAACTCAAATATTTTGATAAAATTCATAATTTTCATAATTGGCTTTAAATTCTGAGCATGAATGCTTGCTCCCATTGCCAATCATTCTGCCAATCATCTATTAGAGGCCTGTTTGCTAGTTGGAGCCATGCCCTCTTTGGGTATTTGAAACACTCGTTCAGTCATTTTCCTTATTTATCAACTGGAAGAAGAGAAGTTGAAGATAATCAATATCATTCTTCTATTAACTAGGAAAATGATGTCTTGGAGTTTTGCTAAAGCAATTTAAAGTCCTTGTTAACTTATTTTTTCTTTATGACTTTAAACATATTTCTATTTTGTCCTTTCCATAATTGAGTTGTAGACATTGTGTTTGCCCTTGTCCTTTTAAAAAGATGAACTTTTGTAATTTTTGAAAATTTAGTGAAAACATGAGAAAAGAATAGATTAATCATTAAATCAGATACATTATGTATATCCTGACCAGGATACATTATGCCTAAAAGAAATCCTTTGGTAGGCTTTGGAGAAAACGTGTTCTTCTTTAACCATGGAGTACTCTGGGGAGGATCATGGTTAATTTCAGTACTTATCACGTGAGAGTTCCCCTTACCATTATGAAGATTCTTTGGTACTGAAGGGTCATAACTATCCTATTCCTCTCTTGTCTCCATTCTTTTTTCTTCACCATTTCAAAGTTATATAACTGATGTTCTCCCAACTCTTTGGAAAGATGGTATTTTTATAATGGTAATTTTAGTCATCTTACTTTTGCAGAAATCAGTATCTCTGAAAACAAAAGCTCTCTGTCCAGTTGTTACTGGTAATTTCTAGGTGAAATTCCATGTGTAGCAATAACCAAGTAAAATCATTACTTTCTTCCTATCCTTTATCTTCCTCTCTGAATACTCTAGACTGTGGATTTGCACACTGGCTTTTCAGAAACTCTTCTCCTTGTTCCCTTAACACTTGGAAGGATTGGCTAGGTAACCAACATACGTATTCATACGTCAACATGTTTCTAACTTAGAAAGACATCATCTTCCTCTTACCTACTTTGGATCTTTGACTCAGATTGTGTGTGTGTGTGAGAGAGACAGAAGGAGAGACAGACAGACAGACAAAGACAGAGAGAGAGATTGTACTAGTGCTAATGACTATCAGAAAGTTATGGAAGGGCTATGGTTATCTGTCTTGTGAGGGACAGTTTTAATCATTTGTGTAATATTTTATATTGGGAGTATTTTATTAGTAGTCTTTCCCTTATATACTTCTGGGTCATAAGAAATAAATGTATACCCTCCTTCATTACAAAATCACTGTGAAAGAGTCTTTTTCTGGAAATTAAAGCATACCACTATCTGGAAAGCAATTGATACTCAGATCAGAAGAGGTGATGATAACAGATTAAAGGAACAAATCCAGATAAAGATATAAATATGTTTGGTAATGAGACCTGTACTAGTTGGAGTTGGGTAAGAACACAGAGGGCATATTCAAATGGGGAATTTGAGGAGAGTATAATAAAGGCATGAAGAAGCTTCAAGGAAACAAGGTACTGCAGCTTACCTAAGGGCTGGAGGAGTGAGGAGCAGCAAACACCAGGCCTGGCAGGTGGCTGGGGGAGGGGTGAATGGAACAGAGAAGAGTCACTACAGAAAGGGCCCTTGGAGAAGACCTGTCTTTGATGAAGAGTGCAGTCAGCCCATAGTGACCAGGCTTCAGGAGAGCACAGGATAGATGCTGTCTTCTCAGCATCCTCCCATGTTTTGCTCTTCTATCTGCCTCTAGAATGGTAGAGAAGACAAGGGAGTCCTTTGGTACAGCCCATGTGGGTCAGCCTTACCAACCATGGACCAGGAGCAGCAAAGGGGGTTGACAACAGAAGATACTCAGCCAAGACTTTTGATTTCTCATTTCTAGTCCAATTTATAAGAGTGGCAGACTCTGTAACAGACTTTAGCAGTAGACTGAGAGAAGTAAAGAGATCCCAATTTGGAAATGCTAGCAACAGAAACCCTTCATCAAAAGAAGTTTATAAACACACTTACAAGGCACTCAGTATTCTACAAAGCAATTTTAAATGTTTTTCATTCAATACTCATGCAAAAGGCAGGGTGAAGCAAGGTTCCAAGATTATTTTTCCTTCCCATTTTTATATGCAATGAACCTGAAGCAAAGAGTTTAAGTGATATACTCAAAGACACTGGCTTTTCAATTTACTAGCTTCTCAGTTCTAATGTTCATTTCTATTTGTGCTTTTGTGCACCACTCCCAGGGTACAGAATTACATTTATTGGAAATTCTCAACCATCTAAATTTCAATAAGTATTTCAAAGAGCACATGTAAGCAGAGAGCACTTGTTCCCACATCAGGGCCTGTTTCTATACCCAGTGCCTTCATAAGACAGAACTGGAATCCAAGAGCCTCCATGGGGTGCTTGTCTTTGCCGGTGATCTCACTCAGGTGGGCAGCAAAGGGGAAGAGAATCACAGCATAGCACACAAAGCAAAGCCTCACTGAAATACTGCTTTCCAATCTTCTCTTCATGGCTCTGCCCACTCTCTTCCTCATCCTTGTAACCAAATAAGGCAAGGAATGACTCTCCCGAGAAGTCAAAGAAAGAGGTGAAAGCTGCAGTGATGTTTATGAAAAAATAGAGTCATTTATTATTCTGTGTTACATGCAAAATGGCCTTTGATTGTCAATGGCTTTTGTATACATCGGCAGAAATAATTATATATTAGTCTCTATTCCTTGAAGGTCTCCTTGAGTTAAAACTTGGTACCAATGTGTGTGTGTGTATGCATTTCTCCTAATTCTCATCAAAAATCATTTCTCTATTTGTTCTTACAGAAACATCTACAGATGGCTTAAGTTTGATGCGACATGGTGGAGATAAGTATTAATAGAGTATAAAAACAGTATTTTTAGTTCAAATCAAAGCTCTTTTTAAAAATTATTTTTAAAATATCAGTGCATCATCCATTTGCAGCTACCTAAAAAAAAGTCATACTCATGCTTTTTACTTTGAATTTGATTTTTACAGTAAGAGCTGGCCAACACTTTGGTATAAACTTTAACAGATAATTTTAAGCAGAGACTACAAAGGTCACTGAGGAATGTCTGCAGATGATAATATATTACTTTGTTAATTCCATATATATTAAGCTCATGTTTTGGGGTTAATATTCGTTTTTATCAATTTCATATTACCAAGAACAGTCTGCCAAAGAAGGCCTTTCTTTGATTAAGAAAAAACATGCATGTGAAAGCAATTTGAAAACTAGTACATCATCCTTTGGAAGGAATTCCACACAACCATTGAAATCACAAAGACTATTTTCTGTATGATCCTACACAAACACACATACATACACACACACACACACACACACACACACTATTAGAAGGAAATAAAAATATGATAAATATTATTTAATGCTGGTTGATGATCTTTCTTTGCTATATTTTCCAAATTTCTTACTAGTATGTGGTTTGTAATCACAAAATAGAATTATTTCTTTAAACAAAATTAAAAGGATTATTGCAAGTGTTAAGTCCAAAGCCATTAAATGATTCTTGGGTGCACAAGTAGCACAACAATTTCTCATGGAGAGATAGTGCCTAAAATAGGCCTGGCAGAATTGAAAGGAGAGAACAATCCCTGCTTCCGGAAAGAACATTGTGATTGAGATGATCTGAAGAGGAGGAAAGGTGAGGGAACACAGTATAAGGACATCAAAATGCTACATTTTATGACTGTTTGAAGTAGAACAGATGGAATTATATGGCTCAAAATATATTCTGATGTTTTATCACCAAACATCAAACATCTATCCTGGTACATCTAAATGCTATTTTTAGACATCATATACTCAAGGTACATGGTCTATCTAGGGCCATGGTCTCATAAAATCATTTGGGTTTAAAAATCTCTACATGTGCAGATCATAGCTTTTATCTACATAAGCAAACAAATACTCATTTTATTAGAAATAAAGTGGACTAATTAATTAGTGCATTATAATTACATATTCATTGTGTTATATTCAGACATGGGCATAGCATAATTAAAATAATATTAAGGAGACCAATAGAGTAGAAGAAACAGATCAAGAAGAGTAGGAGGAGAGGGAACAGGGAGGCACTGGGTGATGATCTAATTATGTCATGTGCACATATGAATAGGGCATAATGAGCCCCACTATTATGTATAACTATAATTTATCAATACAAAATAAATAAAAATAATACCTGTGCAAAAAAAGAAAGAAAAGTGTGTTCTAATTTTACAGAGTTTTAATCAAGAATGTAAATAACAGTAAATAATCAAGACAGAAAATGGCTTAGGATGTAAATGTATTCACTCTGGACTGCCCCACAGGAAATCATGTATTTATGGTTAAAACTAAATATGTGTGATGCAGAATCTTATATGTTTAATAGGCTTCATAACAGCCTATTTAGGATGTTCATGTCTTTGTTGAACACACTGAAATTCTTAAGGGTCTTACCATGACCACACAACTAATTAGGGACCAACAAACCACTTTATGTACTATGTGACCTTTTTATTCTTATTTTTTCCAAATATGGATATTTCAATTGTCACTAACACTCATTTTGGGAAATCCATCTTAAGCATGGGATATTTTGGCTCTAGTGAAATGTGAGAGCCCTAAGGGATTTCAGTTCTTCTAGTCTGGAATTCTGGCTCTAAAGAATATGAGGAAATTCAGGCTCAGGTTTTGGGGAGCCTCACATCCCCCTTTGTCCTTCTTTGGTAGCTAGGAGATTCAGAGGTATGTTAAAGGGTGCCCTACCTGCTCAAGCTCAGCCCCAAAGGAGGCTAGAGACTGTCATTCCAGGGTGACAGGATGATGGAAGCAGGCTGTCACCAAGCCTTTTTCCCATCATTAGGCTTCTAGAGAGATTTTCCCAGAGTTCCTATTCCTGTCATCCTGATAGCTACCTTTGCGTTTGCTTCTTCCTAAGGCCTATTGGCTCAACATTTTCCTTGATTCTGGTTTGTACCTTTCTAGTAAATGTAGTTTGTTCCATAAACAACTCCAGAGAAGGTTTACATGCTTCAAAACATAGAACATGACTGATCCACCTGGAAATGGTAAATTGAGTTACCTTTGTCTCATAGTTAGTTAGCATCCCTGGTTTTCTAGAAACTGTATTTAACTTTTTAAAAAAAAATGTTTGCAGATGAACTTTGTAATCAATCCTTTAATATCTTTTTCTTAACCTAGCATCTTAAACTTCCTGATTCATTCTTGGAATAACAGGTCAAGTTGACACTTCAGTAAGGAGGGTTTTGTTTTTCACAGAAAATGTGAGCCGATTAACTTCTGTGGACACTGAGTTCTCATCTCAGCAGTTTTCGCCTCCTCTTGAAAATTGTTTATCAGATTATTTCAAAGCTTTATGCCCTTTCATTCAAGAGCTAGCAATTCAGTAGTTCTTTTCAATTGTCTGGAGTCAATATTCCTATACAGACTCAATAGAGCAAGTGCTTGATAAATATTTTTTGCTTGCTTGATTTCTTATTAACAGCTAAGTAAATTCAGGGCAATTCAAAATAGATGGATGTTTACAACTATATCAGTGGTTGATTGAACTAGCATGTCACAAATTCTATTAGATTCTGCCCTGAACCACATTCAACCCACCTAACTCTGACAATAAGGCAGAGATGAAGGCAATTAATCTCAGAGGCTATTTCAGAGAACATCATGTTACATTTGACTCACACAGGAATCTCAGTCAAACTGGAGTGATTTGGTTCCTCCATTTTCTCTTACTCATTTTTGAATTCTTTTTTTTAATCTAATTATGTGCATAGTATCTGAAGTGATAATCATAGTGAGCATTATTAGTTAAATTCTAGACAGTAAAAAAAGATTTCAAAATTTTAGTTACATGAGTTTTAAAGCATATAAAATCTATAATGTCAGATATTTTTCTATCTGAAACGGTGGTACTTTTGTAAGTCTTTTGGCATGGCTGTCTATATGAGGCAAACTGGAAAAGAAATAAGCTTTTGTTTTTAAAAAAATTTTAAAGGATGACAACTTTGCTGAATAAGCGATGTATTTCTTTTCCTCCCAAATGTCACATCATGTTTAATGTGAGGAGTATTCTTTAAGAGTCTACTGTACACACGTTATTTATGCAATGGTGATTGAGTCAATGACAGGTAGCTTAGTTCCTTGCAAATAGTTGGCATTGTGAATAACAGGCAGCCCCTGGGGGTCTTATAAGTATGGAGGATTAGACAACTGAAAAAATGACTATCATACAAGTCATAGGGCATATCACAAGAAAATATAAATACATATCTGAGTTTAGAAGAGAGAGAAATTGTGCTTGGAAAATGAGGAGTAGGATATCATTAAGAACAGACTAAACTATGGTACAGTAAAAAAATTAACAACAAAATGTAATTTACCAAAGCAAAGATGTGTTTTTCTTTCTTATTGTATGACTACTGTGGGTTGATGAAGTTCTGCTCCACATGGCCATTCAGAGACAAAGACTCTTATTTTCCTGCAGCTTTGCCATTGACAACTCATGACTTCCAGGGTCTCCAAGGTAGGGGCCATAAGAGATGGTGCATGGAATCTTAATATCTCAATCCAATAGTGTTGTGTGCCACTTCCACTCACATTTCATTGCATTGAATAGTCATTTGGTTTATTTCACTGTAAGACTGATGAAAAGTACATATTTCTTATGTATCCAGGGAAGAGAAGAATTGGGTTTGGATGAGCACTTACAATCACTTCCAAAACTGTTTGTAGGAAGCCGGGGGCATTCCACATGATCCTTGAAAAGAAAATGGAAATGTAAGTATATTGAGAGAGGAAATAGCATGTGTACAAGAAAGAATGAGAAAGGGAGAGAGGGAACACAGAGGAAATTGTAAATAGCCAACTTTCCTTATGACATGAGAAGGCAGAGGAAAAGGTCAGAGTGGATGAGCAGACTCAAAAATATCGCGGGTGACTTGGTATGTAGATTGAAGCACAGCTGCCAAGTTTAGTGGGCGGTGGGGTCATGATTGAACCTGTGTCTTACTGAGGCTTCCTTTGCACCAACAGTATGTGGGATGAAGTAGAGTTAGGAGAGAGGGAAACAGAAAACACTTAGAAGATATTACATCAGATGAATCAAGGTAAAAGAATCTGAGAAGGAATCAAAGAAAGGAGAAACTGAAGGGAGATGTTGTGACAGCACCTTCATGGCTTATCATGTGGCTGACATTTTGGAGGTAGGGGACAAAGGAGCCCATGACCTCTGAGCTGGAGCTCTGGGGGCTGGAATTGGTGGTACAAACAACAGAAACAGGGAAATATGTCAAATTATGGGCAAGCACGAAAGTCCATGCAACCCACATAGGAAAGGTAAATACTGAGTGGTGACTAACAGGTAGGAGGGAGGTTGTCCGTGCCAAGTGGCTGCATTTAAAATCCTAACTCTCCCTCCTGTAAGCTTCATTGTCTGTCCTCATCAGGAAAACAGGACAACAGGAGCAACTTCTCTATAGACTTGAAACTTCTATAGAGAAGTTCTCTATAGACGTGAAAATAGTTACTTCTTATAAGATTTTTGGCACACAAGAAGTACATAGTAAATGTTACCCCTTCCCACAAAACATGATGTAGAAAGGATATAACTCAGGTCCACTTCACAGGATAAGGGATAATGATTAAATTACTTATCTTGACACATCGTGTATTGCCTCTAAATGCTTATGATGGAAGAAGTCATCAAGAATGTACTAGCCGGGCACGGTGGTGCACGCCTGTAATCCCAGCACTTTGGGAGGCTGAGATAGGAGAATCGCGAGTTCAAAGCCTGCCTCAGCAACTGCAAGGCAGTAAGCAACTCAGTGAGACTCTGTCTCTAAATCAAAAAATATAAAATAGGGCTGGGGATGTGGCTCAGTGGTTGAGTACCCATGAGTTCAATCCTTGGTGCCAAAAAAAAAAGAATGTACAGCATAATTTATTGAAATCTTCAATCATGAACACTTTCTATATTTTACTTAACTTTCTGATCCAGAAAACAGATCAATACTAGTAATCATTTGCCTTAAAGATTTTTTGCAGGGCAGAGATCAGATGCTGATTGAATTGAATCTTCCACTTGTTCTTTGTTGTAAAAAGCCCAAGTTTATTGAAGAGATAGTACTGACTGTACCAGAGGAAGGCCAAATGGAGAAATTAAGCATTTTTTGAGGTCAAGGGAAGAACAAGATGAAAGATGTTTTTCCTTATATTTGGAAGAAGTTGATAGTTTATGGATCCTGTCAAGCTGGAGCTCTTGAGCTGCTTTCTGCCAGCACTTTGGCAAATTTGCCTGAAAAAGTGGGTCCTAGACTTGGAAGATCCAGACTTATAAATATTACTGTCCCACAGTGTGGTCTGAAAACATCAGTGGCACTTGACCTGAGGAGACCTCTGAGCTGAGACAGAGGGCATTCAAATGGCACCTAGCTCTGACTCAAAGCAGATGACTAGAAACACTTCCAGATGATTTGGGACTTTGCCCCACCCCATGAAGCAAAAGCTGTCCATAATGACCGAGATTTATGTCTCTCAAGCCTGGGTGCTCAGAGCCAGCTTCAGATTGCTTCAAAAATACATAGAAATGTGGAAACTTCTTCCACACATAGATTTTTAGAATCTATACTCTGAACACCGTCTCATGGACACATAAGAATTGCATCTTTAATTTATACAGAACATCCAAATGGAAGGGAGTGTCTTATAAGAAGCTGGTGGAAAAGATTGAGGAGAATAGTGGCATTGGCTGGAGAAATGCACTTATAAACATTATAAAGGCCAACAGGGTGGCAAAGTCAAATACATTAATAAAAATGAGAATATGTGCATAAACCATAGCTAAAAGTTCTAAAAGACAACAGTCATGCATTTTAAATTAATTCTGTTGTCAGAAAACCATCACTATATAATTTCAATCTTTTTGAATTTATTGAGACTTATTTTATGGCCCAACATTATGGCTTATATTGGTAGAAGTACAAAAATTTGTGTCAAACTCTTCTGTAGTATGGTGTCCTGGAAGTATTAATGAGATCAGTATAGATGATAATGTTATTAAAAAGTTTCTACAGTTTTTTCCTTGTTTGCTTGCTTTCTGTCTAGTAATTCTATCAATTACTTAGAAATGGGT
The DNA here is from genome assembly GCA_028644305.1 of Xerus rutilus. Lineage (NCBI taxonomy): Eukaryota > Metazoa > Chordata > Mammalia > Rodentia > Sciuridae > Xerus > Xerus rutilus. Next base: position 147,629,681 of record CM053402.1, read on the forward strand.
GTCATATAATGTCTATTTCTCCCAATATATTAAGGCTCTGTGCTAAGGTGTGTACAAATTTAGTTTTTAGGTCTTCCTGAATTATTAATTCTTTTATCATTATGAAACATCCCTCTTTGTTTTTCAGTACTGAGGATTGAACCCAGGGTCTCACACATGCTAGTCAAGCTCTCTATCACTGAGCTGCATCCCCAGCCCCAAAACCACCTTCTTTATATCTAGTTACACTGTTTATATCTAGTTACACTATCTTGATGACTTTTATCTGATATTAATACAGACCCTCTGGCCTTAGTATGCACAGTGTTTATAGGGTTATGTATCTTACTAACCATTTATTCAATCTATCTGTGTCTTTATATTTGAAGGATATCTCTTATAGACAGTATATAGCTGAATCTTTTTTTTAAATAAATCTTAACTTTTTACTGATTCTGAAAATCTCTACATTTGACATTTATGTAATTATTCATAGGATTCATTTCAATGTTTTATTTTTATTTTTAGGCTTTTTAATTTGATATCACTTCTGTTTTTGTCATCCCTCTTTTCTTGACTTCTTTCATGATATTTGCATTTTTTTTGAAAATTCATTGTTACTTATCTATTGGTTCTTAGCTATATTCAGTCAGTGCATTCTAAGTGTATTTCATACATTAGCAATAATATGTTTGAGGATTAGAATTGTATAGTCAAAACTATGGTTGTAATTATATTTACTTTCAGGGTCTTTGAGAATACTAAATCTCCTTTCAATGTGTATAGCTTCAGAGACATGGAAAATTTACAGGGTGCCAGAGGAGAAAAAAAAGAAATGGTACAAGAGTTGGAACTAGAACCAAAGAAGAAAAATGAGCAGACATAATTTGGCTTGGAGATGAGAAAGCTCAGAGATAACATTCAACTTTAAACAGATAAACTTTTTTCATGTGGTGACCAGATGTTTCCATCTTTATGCAAAAGAAAAGAAAATAGCATTAATTGTAACAAGGTGGAATGAATGGTTGCCAGTGGGGGAAAGCACTGATACTTCAAATGTGCCGTGATGTTAAAGTTACTGAGAAAAGTTAAATAACATTCTTACCTCAATAGCTTAATGCAAGTGTCCTGTATGTCCTCAATATTGATCATCCTGCCCTCAATCCTATAGGAAGTTCATTATCAATTTGCCTGTGATAATTTTAATTAGGTATGGATTACCAGGATACAGAGGAAAGGATTAAATGGTAATGGTAAAATAATTTTAAAATAAGTGCAAAAGTACTTCTACCTTTAGGTGCTTAAGGAGAAAAATCCAAAACTAAATTGCATTGTTTTTCAGGAATAAGGTTACAGATTTAGCAAGTAAAAATACAGAATATTCAGTTAAATTAGAATTTCAGATAAATTGCAAATTATTGTGAGTGTAAGTATGTCCCATTCAATAACTAGAACATACTTACACTAAAACATTACTCTTTGAATTTATTTGAAGTTTAAGTTGGTATGTTGGGGTTTCATATTTTATCTGGAGATGCTGTTTGGAGATAAATAAAATTTATGAGCATTTGATGTTTAAGTTATTTTTCTACATTTGGGCAAGAACTTATGCACTTTGTCATGTATTTGGCTACTTCTCTGAACGAAGCAGATGTATTTGTAACTTGGTCAGAGATGTGATGTGTTCCTGATGTGGTGAACAGCTTTATGAATATTTTCATCTTTGTTTAAACTCTCACTGGAGCATCTACAACCATTTATCATGAGGAGATGACTTTTAGAATATTTTCTAGCAAGTTTTCAGCTATCATTCACACACGATTTCCATTTTTATTACTAATTTACTTTGCCTTTTTGGATACACCTAGCTTATCTGGACATTTCTCCACCCAGTCAATGAGTCCATTTTCCTCAGTCCTCCCTATCAGCTTCTTAAAAGACTCTCATTCCATTTAGATGTCACTTATAAATTAAAGAGTGCAACCTTCAGGTGTGCATATGGACAGACTATCAGCTTTTTCTCCCTTCTGTTGATGAATGAGCTGAATATTTATGTTTTAGAAGTCATTGGGCATAGTACAACTTAACATATGAATGTTGTAATCATCTCCAAAAATGACTGCCATCAGTTTCTTCCCTGTGCTCTTTATATTAAGTAGTAGAATATGATTTCCTTCCCCTTGAATCTCTTGTTAGTGACTTGTTCACTCAATATGAATTGGAAGTGACATCCTAAGACCACTGTGGTCAGGCTATAAGAAAACTTAGTTTCCACCTGAGTCTCTTGGATGCCTGTTCTTAGGACTTTCTCACTCAGACTCAGCTGACCTTCTATGAAAAGCTCAAGCCATATGAAGAAGTCACATCTGCTGACTTCACTACTCCTGCTAGACTCCCAGCCAGGATGAACTGACTGTCATTTAAATGACCCATCCTGGGTATTGACAAAGGTTCTCTGCTAAACCAAACTGTGCTGGGGCTCCTCTCAGTCTTCTTGACTAAGCCTCAGTCTTGGACCATTCTTGCCACATCAGCACAGTCCAGTTCTAGCAAGAATCCTGCTAAGTCAGTTAGAATCCTCCACACTCATGATATCTGATCATTTTTCATGATAGCTAATCAAATTCCTTACCCCCTATCCTGGACATCTGATCCTTCTGGCCTGCCTTCAACAAGAGTTCTATTTGGTCAGTCTAGCAAGAATCTTCCTGGCCTTTGTGTTTCTTCTTAGTAATTTTCCATCCAATAAGTTCCTCAATCTGTTCCTTGGCTATAAATCTCCCTTGGTCTTGCTATAGTCAAAATTGAGCACAATTCTGTATTGAGATCTCTTCTCCAATTATAGTAGTCTCTGAATAAAATAGTTTTTCTTCCTTCCTTCCTTTCATTTTTTTCTTTTGTTCTCCCTGCAGGACCCCCTCCCCCCCAGCTTTGTTTTACTGGTTTTACTGGCTTCAGCTCTATTCAGTTCTTTTTAAAAAACAAAACAAACAAAATCCAACCCAATTAATCCTTGAGGTGACTGTAAGCCTAGCAAACTACACTATGAATAACCCAAAGTGTGACCTTCCCAACTAAGATAGTCAACCTCTAGGATCATGAGAAATAATAATTAATTGTTTAAGCCAGGAAATTCTTTTGTGGTTTATCTTGTAACAGAAAACTCTATTTGTTTTTTGAGGATTTTTTTGGAAAGTCATAAGTTTTCATTAACAATACACCGTAGAGGATGAACAAAATAATACTGTATACCTTTCTGATCAATATTAAAAATGTTGGAGCTGGGATTGTGGTTCAGTGGTAGAGCGCTTGCCTAGCACATGTGAGGCACTGAGTTCCACCCTCAGTATCACATAAAAATAAATGAGTAAAATAGGGGTATTGTGTCCATCTATAACTAAAAAATATATTTTAAAAATATTAAAAATACTTTAAAGTATATTAATATGCTTCTCTGATTAGACAAGTAATAATATATAACATTGGAAGGCATTTGTAGCTGTTAAAATTAAAAGAATCAATATTATTTTCTCTTTTGGATAACAAAAAAATGAAGAAGAAAAACCATTATCAATGACAGATACTATTTAATATTTTATTTTATTTTTTTAAATTTCATTAGCACCTCCGATGTGTTCTTAATTTGATACTCTTAATAAATGTATGATACCAGTGTTATTGTTCTTGTTTTACTAATGACAAAACTGAGGTCTAAAGTGGTTAAGTAATTTATGCAATATTTCACTGTCAAGATTTAAGTCAATGTCTTCTTGTTTTTAATTCCAGACTTTTTTCCAAGGAATTCTGGCCAGATGCAAATAATAAACCAAAATCCAAATCTGGAAATATCACCTCAGTTTCTGAACTCTAGGCTGTGACTGTCCTGAGGAATGAAAACTCTTTTTTACTTTTGGGAAATTCACACTGAGAAAGACTTGATGTTTTTGTAGGAAACCACACAACATGGGATTCAGATTGAATTTCACTCTGGAGATGATAGTGCTGGTTTGTTCAAGATTCAGTTTTGAATTTTACTTTAATAAGAACAAAATATGACTTTATGGAAGGAAATATGAGACCCCAAGAGACAAATGCCTGGATCTAGGTCTCAGGATAGACTACGGGAGAAAAATGGCAAGAATCCCCATCCTCTGCCCGCCACTGCAGAGGCCTCCCACCTCTCCAGAAGTCTCTAGCCAACCACTTAGTAAATAGGATATAATGCTTCTAATATGTATGAAATCCAGACAGTGCAGATATGGTACCAAGTGTAGCTAGGTGCTGCTCCATGCAAAACCTCATTTCTGGCCTCAGAAACACTGCCTGAAAACCAGTTCGCCATTTCATTCCTCATGTCTTATCAAGACAGATGATCTAGAACACTGCTGTCAGAAGGCAGGTTTGTGTTGATGGGGATGTGTTCTAATTAGCAGTATCCAATGTGGTCAGCCACTAACGATATGTATATATTGAGTACTTGTGATGCTGCTGATGTGTCTGAGGAATAGAATTTTTAATTTTGTTTCATAAAGTAATCACATGTGGCCAGTGTCGACCATATTGGACACTGGATCACACAGGGATCTTGTCTACATTTGAAAAAAAGGGAAGATAGAGAAACAGTTCTGTCTCCTTTCTGGAATAGGGATTTCCTTTGCTTTCAATCATGGTGCTGCTGAAATGCATACTCTTGGATCTGAATCTCAAAACCATGTTCAATTTCTCTTATATGTTCTTTCAAACTAAAGTTTAATTCAATAAACTACAAAGTTAAAAAAAAAGTGTTGGTGGTCCTTAGATTCTTTCTGAGCTGGTTTATTGTTCTTCCCTCTTTGTCTCAGTCCTCTAAATTCAGAAGAAAATTGGAAATAAGCTAGGGGGTGGGATTATCAGATAAAATATTGGATGTCCAGTTAAATGTAAGATAATCTATTTTTTTTTTGTATAGTTACATCCTTTATGTGACAATTTTGGACATAATAGTAAACCATTATTTATCTGAAATTCAAATTTGGCTGGGCAGCTTATATTTTTATTTGCTGAATCTAGCAACCCTAACTGGGAGAGGGGCATACAATCAGCTTTTTGCTAATGTCCCATACTCTTGAATCATTGGGCAAAGGAGCAGTGTGCATTGATGATGGGGTTTCCTGAGAGCCTCTAAGTTCACAGGCAGGGCAGATGGAGGCCACAGGCACAGCACAGCACGGGGCAGCTGGGTAGGAAGCACTGTAACCAGGAAGGGTTTGCAGGAGGCCTCACCTGCTCAGCTGCACAGACACCCAATAGGTGTCAATGAAATCCAGACGCTTGAAGAATTCTCATGAAATTCTTAAGTCTCACGTACCTCCACCCAGGTCAAAAGAGAGATAAGAAATGCTGCCCACAAATTCTTATTCCCTCCCCAGTCACCATTCCTTGTTTCTCTTCAAGGTCAATCACTATCCTGGCTTCCTTCCCAGTAGACGTTAGCTTTGCCTGCTTTGAGACTTTATAAGTGACTCCAACGCTATTCTTTTGTGGTGGAAGTTTGCTCTGGAATGAATGCGCAGAGAGGCACTGCAGATCTCTCATCACCTAATGCAATCAGAGATGCAAACCATTCCAAAGGGTTTTGCTCTCTGGGGACTGTTCTGTTTATTCTGAGTAATAAAGTTTTGTGGATCCAATCACAAATCTGGATTTTCCTATCAGCTGGACCCCACAGTGACACTTGAACTTCAGTTATGTTCCACCAGCCCTGTGACTCTGGATTCTTTTTTTATTTTCCTTTTTTTTTTGCCATTCTAGGGATCTAGCCCAAGAGTTCACCTATGGTAGATGAGCACTCTCCCACTGAGCCACACTCCCAGCCCCAATCTAAAGTTCTTATCACCACTGCAGTCTCCCTGGGAAACAGCAGATGCCTCTGGGTGAAAGCTGCCCCCTGCCTGGCTCAGCTGGGTTTCCTTTCTCTGGATGGAGTCTTTTGTTTCCATAACTTCTCATTGCTGCAGGAGCTCTTTGTGCCTCCAAGTTGATGGTTATTATTGTTGGAATTTGCTAGTTGTTCTCAGCAGGAGATCCAGTCTGGATGACCTAGTCTGCTGTTTCCCAAAGCAGATTCCTCAGTATGTGAGGAATGTATTCTACAAGTCCTGGATGGAACTGGAGACCCAATCAACCTCAAATCTAGTGGTATTTCTATCAGTCAAGGGCCTGTTTCTGGCACAGGTGAAAGTTCTCCAGAACTCAGAGGATGAGTTTCACTAGGACATGTACCAGGAAATTGACCAATGTCATTGTGCAGTGCTTATGTTGTCTCTTCTGCTCTGACTAGGGAAACAAGAACCCAGTGATCTCCTGCTATGTGCTACAATGATTTTCTTAAATCTTGTTTACAATTTGAGCTCATGAGCTTTATTTCTTTCTCTGAAAATGAGTTAACTATCATTGAATCACACTATAATTATCCTATCAGAACTCCATCTGCTAATTGAACATTCAATAAAATTGAGTGATTAAATATTAATAAATCAAGATTTCATCTCTCAAAATTCTCAAAATCAAGATCCCTTTTCAAAGTATATTTTCCCCCTTAAAAAGTTACACTCATACATTGCTGGTGGCACTGCAAATTGGAGCAACCACCATGGAAACCAGTATGGAGATTCCTTAGAAAACTTGGAATGGAACCACCATTTGACCCAGCTATCCCACTCCTCCATCTATTCCCAAAGGACTTAAAATCAGCATACTACAGTGCTGCAGCCACTTCAATGTTTATAGCAGCTCAATTCACAATAGTACACTGTGGAACCAATTTAGATGCCCTTCAATAGATGAATGGATAAAGAAACTGTGGTATATACACACCATGGAATATTACTCAGCATTAAAAGAGAATAAAGTTATAGCATTTGCAGGTAAATGGATGGAGTTGGAGAATATCACGCTAAGCAAAGTAAGTCAATCCCCAAAAACCAAAGGCCGAATGTTCTCTCTGATAAGTGGATGCTGATCCATATTGGGGGAGAGGCATGGGAAGAATGGAGAAAATTTGGATTGGGTGAAGGGGGAGTGGGGGCATGGGGGTAGGTAAGATGGTGGAATGAGAGGGACATCATTACCCTAGGTACATGTATAATTGCACAACTGGTGTGACTCGGTATTATGTACAACCAGAGAAATGAAAAGTTGTGCTCCATTTGTGTCCAATGAAATGAAATGCATTCTGCTGTCATGTATAATTAGAAAAAATTTTAAAAATTAAAAAAATATTTTTAAAAGATGACATTTCAAAATTTAATTTTAAAAAAATTTCAAATTTTAACAGACAAAAAAATCGTATGTATTTTTAGGGTACCACGTGAAGTTTCTGTACATGTATTTGCTGTGCAACATTCAGATCAGGATAAACTTATTTTCTCAAACACTTACAAAAGTATATTTTTCCCCAAAACTCCATTTTTATTTATTTTTATTTTTTATGGAGAGATAATATCTGTACATCTTTATGGGGTGCATTATGTAATTCAATACATATATACAATGTATAATAATCAAACCTGGGTGTTAAATATTTATTTCCATTAATTCAAACATTAATTATTTTATGTGTTAGGAGTTTTCTACTCTTGTTTTCTAGACATTTTGAAATACATCATCAATGACTTTAACCATTAGTTGATGGACTGTGTTTGAAGAACCAGAAGTGATTGCCACATTCCATCCGTGTTTCATTGGCCTTTGTGGAACTTCTTTCAGTTCCTCCCCTTCCCTGTCTCTGGTGACCACTAGAGCATTCTGCATTTCTATGAGATTGACTTATTAGTTTCTATAAATAAGTGAGAATTTGTTATATTTGTTTTTCCACATCTAGTTTTTTCATTTGTTAACATACTGACCTTCAATTCCATCCATGTTGCTGCGAATGACAGGATTTCATTTCATTCTTTCTATAACTAAATATTAATAGTCCATCGTATATATGTGTGTGTGTATGTGTATATATATATTTTCTATTTGACCATTGAAGGGCATCTGGGTTCATTCTATATTTTAGCTATTGTGAATAGTGCTGCAATAAATTTGGGATACACACACACACACACACACACATACACATACACATGCATATATAAGGAATGAAAAATTTTATATATGTAAATAAAATGACTACATCTCCTTTGCCTGTGTACCCAATAGTGGAATTGTTGGAGCATCTAGAGGTTCAAGTCTTAGATTTTTGAGGAAACTCCATATAGTTTCCTATAATGGATATACTAATTTACATTCTCATCAACAGTGCCTAAGAGTATCCTTTCTCCACATCCTGGCCAGCAATTGTTGTCAATATGTACTCTTGGTTTCACCTAAAGTTGTAATAAACTAACTAGCACAATCAGGTCGTTGAGAGAATTTTAAAAGGATATGTGGTAGTCAGACTGACAGTCTCATCGACCTGCATGCCCATGTTTTTTGTAGTTAATATGTGAAATCACCTAAGGTGTCCATCAGTGGATGAATGCATAAAGAAAATGTGCTTGTATGCAGTGTAATATTATTCAACCACGAAAGAATGAAATCCTGTCATTTTTGGTAACATGGATGGAACATGAGAACAGTATGCTAAGTGAAGTGAGTCAGGCACAAAGTCAAAGACTGCATGTTCTTAGCTGGGCTTGGTGGCTCACGCCTGTAATCCCCACAATTTGGGAGGCTGAGACGGGAGAATCGCGAGTTCAAAGTCAGTCTCTAAGCAACTCAGTGAGACCCTGTCTCTATATAAAACATAAAATAGGACTGGGATGTGGCTCAGTGGTCAAGTGTCCCTGAGTTCAACCCCTGGTACCAAAAAATAAATAAAAATAAAAATATTGCATGTTCTCATATAGATAAGCTTAAAAAGTCCATCTCACAGAAAAAGACTAGGATAATGTCACTAGAGGTTAGAAAAGGAAGAGGCAGGGGGATAGAGGGAGGTTAGATAATGGGCACAAAAATATGACCACATAGAAGGAATAAATTCTAATGTGCTACAACACAGTAGGGTTGCTATGGTTCACAAAAATTTATTATATATTTTATGAAGAACTAGAAGAGAGGAATTGGAAGGATCACACACATAAATGATATATGTTTAAGAAGCTGGAAATGCTAATTATTCTGATTTGATCATTGTGAATTGTGGATTTATTAAGTTATCACACTGTACCCCCAAAATGTATACAATGTATTATTACATGTCAGTAACAAAGATCTACGTTCTGCTAATCCATGCTCCAAATATAGGCCTACATTGAACTGGATTATTTATATGCCATTTTTCGTAACTTCCTCAATTGTGTTTATTTTTTGTTTTGTTTTCTTTTTCTTCCATAAATGGAATTGACCTTTGAATTCAGTGTTGTAAGAAACAGCTCCGTGAGCATATTCATGGTCTACTTATATGAAGGGGTTGGGTGTGGTAAGAAATATTTTCCAATGTGTCAAACAGTGCTTTTATAAAGATTTCTGGAATTTTGAATGACCTAAATAAAAAAAAGAAAAGAAAAGAAAAAAAGAAACAAAAAAAGGGAGAAAAAGTATCATGGAACATTTTCTGCCCATCCAACTCCCATCACAATAATGGAAGGGAAAACTGTAATATTGAAGCACATATGAGATGAATTCTTTATTTGTTTCCATATCTTGTGTTATGATCATGGTTTTAATAACCTTCTGGCTGAATCACTGAGAAAAATATTGACGTGTTTTCAACCCAAATTTCTGAAGTTGTATTTTATTTTCTCCTTGCAGGACTTTAATTTTCTTTCTGGCCTTTGTCAGTAAGAAAAGATTGTCAATAATTTTATTAGCCATTATAGACAAAACAGAGAAAGAATATCTTATTGCTGGTACAGTTTGGGGAAGCTCTGATATGGACCAGTCAATAATTTGTCAAACTATTTTAGGATATGATATATTTTCCCTGACATTCTTAATATCAAATTCCGTTGCTTGGAACATTATAATGAAATATTATAGTGAGTTAAATGAAGAATTTTATTGATTAGATTCTTATTTCATTGCTTTTCCACTTATTAAGGAGAGCTCTCAAGCCACTAAGATGTGCATTCCACAAGGGCAGGAGCTTTGTTGGTTTTCTTTACTGGTGTTATCCTGTATGTTGATAAGTGGCTGGCACAACAGTAACTATTGTAAATACTTGTTGGTTGAACCAATGAATTAAACTGAAGACATGTAGAACAACAGAGACTGGATGGAGTTCAGAGGTCATGAAGGCCATGCCCCATTCCACAGACAGGGAAATCCTTAGGTATAGACAGCCACTTGAGGCATTCAAAGTCAGAGATGGCAGAGTACAGGAGAAGCATTCCGAGCTCACATCTGATTTCATGATCAGAGCTCTTGGCCTTCTGGATTCATAACTGCAAAACCTAATATGGTCCTTAGGTGTTTGAAACTAAGATGTGCCACCTAGGTCTCAATCCGAGGGATTTTCTGTGATCAGCAGGGAGCCTTCAGCAGTCAACTCCTGCAGTGTTTGTAGAGAACTACTTCAACTAAGGTGTAACCCTTCCCTGGCTGCTTTCATTCAGTGAGAAATATAAAGGCTTGGCCAGTCTGCTCGAGTATTCCTTTCATCAATGTTGATCTCTAAGAATTACCCTCCCCCAAAACTTCCTCAGTGCTTATTTCTGGAGAACCCTAACTTTAGTAGGCCCCTTACTCAGTTTATTCTGCCTCTTTCTATAAGCTATTTAAAAGCTGGCATTTCTTCACACCAACTTTCAGGACTAATGTCTCCCAATCCCAGATCATCAGCACCTTTGGGCTACCAGCAGGTGCTCTCATCCGGCTAGGCACTGCCCTATGGCTCAAATGCTCTCTCCCCCAGCCCCTAATTCCCAAAGCGAGGATCTTTCCATTGCACAAACATGTCTCAATAAAACTCCTCTCTTCCAAATACCACTTTTTAAAACTTTGCTAATAATACAAGGACATTTTAAAAATACTATGGATTGAATTATTGCATTTCCCCAAATTCTATGTTGAAATCCTATGGGCCCCAGGGTCATGACAGGGGAAGGTGGTGCCTGTGGGAAATGATTAGGTGGTGAGGGTGAACCTCAGGACAGGGATGAATGCCCTGATAAAAGAGGCCCCAGAGAGGTCTCTGACCTCTTTCACCATGGGAGACACAGCCAGACAGCTGTGTATCACTCAGAAAGTTCAGTCTTCTTATTACATACTGAATCAGCCGACCTCTTGACCTTGAACATCATAGCTAGTAGACCATGAAAAATAGGTTATCTTGTTTATTGGTTACTCAGTTTATGGTATTCTCTTTTATTAGCCATGACAGGCTAAGATAACAAATTAGTCCAATAAATTCACCCCTATTGACTTTCTTGGTAAGTCCTTGGAGTGATCATAAACTGTCCATGTTAACTCCATGTCTTCCCTCTCATGCCCTGCACTGATGAACACATGACTCAAGCAGTGTTGACAGAATCCCTGTTATCTTCCTAGTCTTTAATATATGTTATCCTCTTTAATTCCATCAACACCTCTACACAGTAGATACTACTGTAACACTTTGTAGAGAGCATAGAACCCATTATACAGACGATGTTACTGAGGCTCCTAGAAGGGATATGATAAATCTAGGCTCACACAGCTGGTAAGAGGCAAATCAAGTCAAGATTCTTTTTTGGATCTCTTACTCCAAAGCCAGGTTTTTGTTTTGTTTTGTTTTGTTTTTTTTTTAATGGTCTTAGAAGAGCAATGACAAATAATCTGGTGGCTGAGGGGCTCTCACAGGATTTTGGGTAAGGCAGAGAAGTATTCCAGAAGGACAGGCTAGGCCATGGAGACTTGGGCACATAAGTTTGAATGTAGCCTTGGGAAAACTATACAACTTTTCTAACCTTACTTTCTTTAACTGTAAAATGTCAGTGCCCTACATTTGGCATGAGGATTAGGGATGACGGATTAACATTCCTTGCACAATGCCTGGGACATCAAAATGAAAAATAGCCCTAATTATTAGTAACAGTAGTGTCAATCATTACTTGAATATATGACTTAAATTAGATGTAGTCTGTAAGGGGTCTGTTTACCTGTGGGAGCGAGAGGTCCAGGGACTGTATTCTATTATCCCTACCAATACAGGACAAACATAATTTAACAATGGGTCACGCACCAAGTATCCTTTTAGTTAAACCAACTCTACTTAAAAATCCCTGGTTAAGTGTTGAAATGGCAAGAGCCCATGGATTGTAGCTTTTAGCTAATCCACTTGGTGCTTTACAACCAAGTAATTTCCCAGCTTCTGTAAAAGGTCAGGAAATGTCCCTGCTTTAGAGAGTGGAATGGCACTGGCCTTCCCCCAAAGAAATGCTATATCTAGAACAGCATTTCAGTTTAATGAAGTAATAAACATTATTCATAATAGGCTAATAAAATGCCTTTTATTTCCCTATAACTATGTACTGTAAAATATTTACATGCTTAATTATATTTTTATTTATTTTAATAGCTGTTGCTTTCTTTAGAGGATATATCTGTGAATGTTAAAAAAAGAAAAAATGAGAAAAAATAATTCAATAACTTTATGTATTTTTATCAAACTGTAAATGTTAAGTGACAGTCACCCCTTTGGTCATTCTGGTTATCCATAAATCCATGAAAATCCCAGTAGTTCAGCTAAGATTGCCTGCAGATCTCTATGACGGGGTTATAATTATGATGGTAGATTAGCAGTATCTCATTGACATTCTACCATCTTGATTTCAATAAGGCATTTCACACATAAAAACTTCTAGGGGTAGAACTAAGTGGAAATAGAAGGTAGGTGGTTTTCAATTTGGGGGGAGGTCAGGTTGACAAAACTAATTCTTCCCCAATACCTGATTCTCACTTCTTCCTCGATTATGTAAATTACAGTGGGATGCTGGTAGCAGCAGTGGTAGTAGCTACCTGACCAGCTAAACAACTACATCTCTCATCTTCCCTTGCAGAAAAAAGTGATTAAACAACTAAGTTCTGATCCATGGTATATTAGTGGTAATTGGGTAGATTTGGGGGGAAAATCCTTTAAAAGGCTGCTAACTTGGTTGACTTGCAACTTTTGCCCCTGGCTCTGCTCTTATCTTTCTTCCTTCCTAGAGAAAGGGTATGGATCAGCTCCTTTATAAGCAGTAAAAGATAAGCACAGGCTAAGGTATCTGTGTTAAAAGAGAGAAAGAGCTGGGATCCCTAATTATATCATGGAACTATTTTAATGATCCTGGGAAATCTATTCCAGACTTCTAGCTCCATGAGAAAAAGAAAACTTTTCCATTATTTTAAAGTCACTATTTCTCTGGTTTCAGTAACCAGGAACTGAGTATGATTTCTAAGTGGTAAGAGTTTATACTTTGAAAGAATAAAACTAGACATATCCAGTTTTTACTGACATAAACTACAGATAATAAAAATAAATCAATCTTCTTGGCTGTTATGGAAAAGTAGAAGATAAAAGGGAATTTTGAAGAAGTTCGAGGAAAATTAGATTAGAAGTTGTGAGATGCTTGCGGGAAGAGACCATGCTTTATTTTCAGCCATTTCTCTAGTGCCCAGCACAGAATGAGGCACACTGAAACTTAGAGTGACCAACCATTCCCATTTGTTAGGGACTGTCCAAGGTTTACCATTGAAATCCCACATCCCCAGAAACCAGGATGATCATCCTACTGCAGTTAGTCAGTCATTCTGTGTTGTGGAGGAAGTCAGAGGTAACTCTAGAAGCTTGTGCCATGGTACCTTGTTGTTATGCCTACCCTCCTCTAGGTTTTATTAATTAAGTAACTGGATGAGGATATTAATGGAACAAATTCAAATTTGTAGAAATCAATAAGCTGGAAGAGATAGAGCTGTGTTAGCTTAGCATCACAACTTAGAGGAAGAAAAGTTCATTTTGGCTCACAGTTTCAGAAGCTCAGACCTTGGTTAGCGGCCTCTATTACTCTAAGCCAAAGGTGAAGCAGAACATCATGGTAAAAGGGTGTGGCAGAGTGAAGTAGCTTGGTCTTGGCAACCAGGAAGCAGAGAGGACTTGGGTGCAAGGAGCTCAGGATAATGTAATCTTCAAGGAAGGGTATGGCCCAGTGACCTACTCACTCCAGCTGTGCCCTACATGCCTATAGTTACTATTCACTAATTTATTCAAATTATTGATCCATCAATGGATTCATCCAGTGATTAGATTACAGGTCTCATGATCCGATCATTTCACCTCTGAAAATTCCTGCATTTTCTTACATGTGAGCCTCTGGGGGACACTTTATAGCCAAACCATAGCATGCTACCCCTGGCCTCCAAAAAGTCATGGTCATCTCACAATGCAAACTACATTTACTCCATTTCCAAGAGTTCCTAGACTTAACAAATTAACAGGATTTCCCAAAAGTCCAAATCCAAAATCTCACTTAGAAGTCTCTTAAACTTAGGCATCTCTTAATCCAATTAAGTTAGCAATCCAGATTAACCATCACAAGAGCTGAATCTTTGGAATGCAAATCCATAATGTATTTGCACTTTAGATAATAGATAAAATATTAGAAGAGAACTGGGGTAGGTGTTATTTTGTAGTAACACCTGTGAAAATGGAGTGTATGTGGGTGGATGGGATAGGAGTTAAGGGGAGCTCTGTTCATACAATAATGGCTACAAAGATTTATTTAGAATGCTTTATTTAAGCATTCTTAACCTTTCATGGATGTAAGTGATATAAGGTCCAGGCAACAGAGAGGATACTGCTCAGTCCTCACAAATGGACTTCTGTGTCCCATTCTGGGTGACATGTTTTAAGTACTGTCTCCGCCAAACTGGCTCTGTCCAGAGGACATCAATCAGAATGCTTTGGGAAGTGAAGCCACAGCATTGGAAGAGCAGCTAAAAAAATTGGGGAGGTTTAAAGTCAAGAAGTTCACTCTAAGAAGGACAGAATAATACTGTTCAGATTTTTCAAGGATTTCTCTCTGGATAAGAAGTTGCATTTACTAGGGTACGGAGTTTTCTATTACTACTCTAACAAATGACCACTTTGTGGCTTAGAACCATACAAGTGATCAGTTCCAGAAGTCAGTCTGACACAGTATTAAGGTCTAAAATTAAAATGTGGTCAAGCACATGACCCAGCCTGTCTAGGGGAGAATCCATGCCTTTGTTTCCCACCTCTAACTTTCAGAGGCTACTCACATTTCTTGGATCATGGTCCACATCCTCCATCTTCGAAGTGAACAGTGCAGTATTTCTCTGACCCTGCATCCATCCTCGTGGCTAGTTTTGACCATCTTCTTCTGCTTCCCTCCTCAACTTTTAATGATTCTCACTATTACATGGGACCCACCTAACTGATTAGCAACTGTAAAGCTAAAGTTCTCTAAAGAAATTGCATCTATGTTAAAGATCCTACAGATTGTTTGAACTTGGGTGAGTAGAATAATGTGACCATGGAAAGATGCAATGTTGTAGAGTAAGATCCAATAGTATCTTGGTCTATCTTAGTCTCTTTAATAATCATTTACTTTCAACCTGTGTATCTGACCTAACAATTTCATAACTATAAGGTAAAACTCTTGGAATATATTGCTAACCATAATAGACCTCTGCCTCCACCAACCCTAAAGCTAAGAATGCTCTGTAACATCTGAAACCTATGAAAAGGATTCCCAAGATATGTGTTGAAGTGTCAAGATTTATGACTTTATTTTTTTGGCAGCTATAAAAATTCATGTAGCCTCTTCCATGGTGGATTATTTCATTCGGGATAACTTAAATCCATGATCTTGAGCTATGGTCACTCATATTTGGCTCAGAATAAACTATTTTCTTATTTTCTTTAAGCAGAATGTTGTCAACAAAACTAGAATTCTATTTGCAACCTCAAGTCCTCCTTGCTGCATAGTAATATAACATGTTGACATGTTTTGGTAATTGGAAGTGGCCATTTTGGTGGGGGGCATTATTTTGCCTACTACATTATGGCTGCTCTTTGTAGTTACAGATGCAGATCTATATTGGTTGGGTTGAATTTATGAACTTCATGAGTCAGCTGCCTCAGAAATTAGAGTTTCCTATCACTGTAGGTGCTGGATCATAGACCAAATTAGTCAAAATATTGTAGAATTGTGTAATCAAAACAGTAGTTATTTGCCATACACATAACTACTTAAATTTTAATTTTGATTGACTCATTTGTTTCTCACTTGCATTGGACATGTTTTAAGATCCAAAACGTCACTGTGGATAATTGCTACTGAATTAGTAAAGATATGGAATATTTATATAATTGCAGAAAGTCTGTTGGAAAACTTTCTACTCATTGTGGTTCTGGGGCCAGCACACTAGTATCACCTGGGATCTGTATATACTTTGAAATCATGTCCAAATCTCACATAAAATTCCATAAATTACAGAGAGTCTTTCTTGCATTCTTCCTTTATAATAATCATTGACAATTTTTCATTTCTCTATTTGCTTTGTTGTGAATGCAAAATATGTACAGAATTGAATTATGTTGTATTGTTGCTGTTGTTACTAAAAAGCACTCCAAAAGAGGCAAAAGTTAAAACATGTAAATATTCTAGACCAGTGATTATCCTCTTTATTTATGTAAGGAAATAGTAACGTAGAAGTACTAACGTACTCAATGAACTTATCTAGTTCAGTGTCTGTTGGTATGTAGCAAATTACCCCAAATGTAGTACAAACGGTTCCTTACTTGTAATGGTTTGACTTGTGATTTTTTGACTTTACTATGGTACCAAAGTGACAGGCATTCAGTAGAAACTGTGATTCATATTTTGCATTTTGGTTTCTTCTCAGGCTTTTGACATGTGGTACAACCCTTTTCTTGTGATGCTAGGCAGCAGAAATCCTCAGCTCCCAGTCAGCCTCACAATCACAGGGATAAACCACCTGTACTCTACAGGGTACTGTGCTACTAAGCCATGATGTCTGGTAAGTTAGGTGTATTAAATGCCTTATTAAAATTTATGATATTTTAAGCTGACAATGGGTTTATTGGAATAATTCCCAAGTTGTTAATCTGTCATTTAAACAACTGGAGGTGTGGAGTTTAGTAGTTCTTGCTTGAGATCTCTCATGTTGTTGGACTTACATATCAGCTGTCATTAAAGTCATCTGAAAATTTTGCCAAGCTGGACAGCCAAGATGGCAAGTGACTGGCAGTTGATGCTGGCTGTAGGCTGGTGCACCTGTGCTTGATCTACCCAGCATTTAGTCTCTATTTAGAGGGATTTCTTACACAGTGGCTGATTGCTCTTCAACGAAGTGTCCCAAGAGAATCAAAAGGAAATTGCATAATATTTCTAGCCTGGCAAATTAGACATAGCTACTGACACTGTACATTTTCTTTCTTTTCTTTTTATTTGATAAAGGACTCATTAAGGGCAGTGGAGAAAATCAGGGATGTTGGCGAAAAACTTGCCTATTAATAGAAGTTGGATCAACGGATCCTCAGACATGTTTTAGACCTACCATGATATCTAATAGTGGAATCTGAGCTCAGTTATTCTCCACTGCCAGCACTCTCAAATGCTGTAAATATTATATTTTGTATGGGTTTAGAAAAAGTGAAGATATCCTTGGCGTTTTCTTTAGGCACTGTTAAGGAAAAAAGTGAAATCAGGCAGCCTGTTAAATTACATACACAAATAATCGTTATGAGGTCCTTACAAAATCTATACCTATTAGTGGAGTTAGTCCTAGAATGAATGCTTGCAAAGAAGATGAGATGTTTCTGCCTTCCTCTGTTTGGCTGTACCTCTGTGCACATCCAGACTTCTGCCTATGTTTCTTTCCGTTCTAAGAGTCTTCTCCATTATTTTACTTCTCTTAGCTCCAAATGATCTGTGACTCCCCCTATAGAACCTATTCCCTTTCCTGAGTGTTCTGTTGAATACTCACCCTTTGATTATGCAAATCATGCATCATACCTCCTAAGCATGCCTACGTTTTCATAGGAATTAAAGGGTAAATAATTAACATTGACTGAGGTGATAGTGAAGATATCTTGTAGTTACACAACCTTGGACAACTTTCTTAATTATCAAATGAGAGAATTTGGTGCTAACAATGGACTAGGATGTCTTTCTTGATCAAAATATTATGATTCCATGATGGAATCTTTTATGCAAATAAAGATACCATAGTCTCCAAGGGTGTTCCAAAAGGGCTTTAAAGTCCTTAGGGTCTGTCATAGCAACATGCCAACCTGAGCAGAGACAAAGTGGCTCAAATGCAAGCAGCCACATAGGCCTTTTACTCATGACTCATTTTTGATAATCAAGCTCTTAGTGACAGGCCAGCTTGAGGCCTCTTCTCTGCCTAATGAACAGCTACTTTGAGGTCCTAATAGCTACTGCTATTTAGAACAAGATAAGAGCATCATTTCCTCATCAAATTGAGTACCCATTTTTCTAATGTTCTTTTTATTTCAGAAGAGAGGCATCTTATCTTTCATTATTTTAATTTTGCAGACAAGGGAGTTGAGGTCTGATTCAATGTGGTTTTTCATTTAATGAGAGAAAAAGACTTCAGCAAAGTTTTCTCATTTTTATAAAATGGGTTTTGAGTTAAATGACCATTTCTAAAGGAAATCCATGCCACAGAACTTAACTTTGTCCATGTTGTATGTTATGTATACAGGACATGTAAAAGCTAAATTAAGGATGACTATAGTTACCATTTATTTAGCACCTGTGAGAAATGGTACTCAGCTGTGAACTTTTCATTCAAACCTCTGAAAGCAAATAAGTAACGAGACTGGAATTTTCAATCAGGTCTGACTGACTCTAGAACCCAAGACTTTACAAAGAAAATACCATTTTCAAATTGACATTGAGGATAAAATTACAGATTAGGATTGCGCAGCAGGTTGCTTTTTGAGTTACTTATTATATTTCAGAAGTGCTGATGACATTGTCAAAGCATTGAATTACTCTTTAATCAAAGGTAATGAAATGCTTTCTCTTTGCTCTGTATTTTGATCATTAATTTTAAATATATGCCCAATATGTCTTGGAATTGCTAATAAACGTATCCAGAGCCCCTGTGGGTAGAGAGTATGGGAAGAACTGGTAACCTGAGTCTGACAATTGTTAATAAATTCATGCTAGTCTTAGCTTCCTCTGTATATAAACCAATATTCTTTAGGCATTCTGCAGAGAAGAAATAGTATTTTATTAGCAAGGTAGAAGAGGATGAAAATTCAAAGCTGGGAGAAATGGGAGACAGCAAAAGAAACCAACGTCTCCACAGCCTTCTGGGTAAAAAGTGAACATTCTAGAGTCTGTATGGCAGGCAGAAGAGCCATGTGTAGACACTTGCTGAGAATAACTGCTCACAACAGATGTAAAGGCACCCTTACATCCAAACCTGTAGACAGGATTGAGGTAGTAATTTGATGAAAGCCAACTGTCAATATCATCAAAATGGAAAATGTGAGTTGAACTTTCAATCTAAGGCGTGACAAGTACCTACAAGTCAATGTGTCACTTCAGAGAGTCTGAGCCCTCACCCATAACAGTGAGTAAGTCAAACACAAGTATACTCCCTTACAGGCTTAAGAAATCACTATGTCAGCCTGTTATCCAAAGCTTCAATGTGATAAGCAGATATCTGGCCATCTGTTTGCCTCTTGCCAGATTTTGGATCGTAATTTTTCTTAATAATGGCAACAAAATAATAAAAAAGCAGAACTTATGAAATAACGCTATGAAAATAAGCAGCAAAATTAAAATATTTATAATGATTTCAAAATATCACTTATTTAAAATCAATATGAAAGGTATATCCCCTATAATTTATATCCAGATGAAAAAATATTAAAGACTAGAAGAACAAGGAAACAGTGATATAAAAGAAAGGTATCAACTGTAAGCGTCTAGTTGAATGCTTATCAATCTAAAACCACAATAAAATGTTTTTTTCTACAAATATTTAAAACATCAAATTGGCAGACTTTAAGACCTTACCTACCCAAATGCCCAATTAATGAGAAGAAAATGTAATGGTATAAATGAAATAATCCTGAAGTGGGTAATCCATTCTTACTGTCCTTGTATGAGAAGGACGAAACGGTGTTCATCAGAAGTAAAGAACACCGTGTGGTGGTGCACGCCTATAATCCCAGCACTTAGGGAGGCTGAGACAAAAGAATCGCTAGTTCAAAGCCAGCCTCAGCAATGGCGAGGCGCTAAGCAACTCAGTGAGACCCTGTCTCTACATAAAACACAAAATAGGGCTGGGGATGTGGCTCAGTGGTCGAGTGTCCCTAAGTTCAATCTCCAGTACCAAAAAAATAAAATAAGTAAAGAACAGACTCTGCTGGACAAGGGAAGAACTTTGTTGCAGATTTCTGTAATTTTAAAAATATGTGTTGTTTTCCTGATTATGAAGGAGTATATAACTCAAAACTTTTAAAGCTTATATTCAAACATATACATATGGACATCCAAATACAAAATGTGCATTTTTTATATCATGTAAATAAATAAATATGTGTAAACACAATTTCAATTCTCAACTCAGAGAATTCAAATTCCAGGAATAGAAGAAAGTAAAAACATCAAGGTTGAAAAGAAAGGAGTAAAACCGTATCTCCTTTCAGATGACATGATGTTGTATATAGCAACTTTAAGGAATCCACCAGTATGGAAATAACAAGTTCAAGATGGGTGCAGTTTATAAGATCAGTGTTCAATTATACATTTTATTTCTATACATACACACTAAAGAATCTAAAATGAAATTAATAAAAGAATTCCACTTACTATAGCTTTAAAAACAACAAAAGGCTCAGGAATAAATTTAGCAAATGAAATACAAGACGTACTGAAAACTACAAAACAGTGTTAAAAGAAATTAAAGAAGACCAAATAATTAGAAAGGCATCCTTTATTCCTGGATTGGAAGAATTTTTTTAAGATGGAAATATTCTCTAAACTGATCTACATATTAAACATAATTCCTATCAAGATTCCAGATTACTTTGTGTCAAATGGCAAGGTGACTCTACAATTTATGTAGAAATGAACCAAAAGCACCCAAAATAAACTTGAAAAAGAAGAACCCAGAGAACTTAAATTGCATAGTTTCTACTTACTATGTGATACTGGCATAATAAAAGACTTGCACATATATGTGGATATATATATGTGTGCACATATATGCATGCTCATTTGTGCATAGTAGAATTGAAAGTTTAGGAATAAACCATATATGTATGATCAATTTATTTTTGATTATGGTGGCAAGATAATTCAATGAGGGACATAATCATCTTTTCAACAGATAGGATAACTGTATATTCACATGCAAAAAAATGAATTAAACTCTATCTAAACCCTATCTAAACTCTACCTAGAGTCCTTCTTCAAACCATATACAAAAATTAATTCAAAATGGATCATAGACCTACATGCAATTCTAAAACTGTAAAACTGTTAGAAGAAACATGGAGGTAAGTTATCTGTGACATTGTAGTAGGCAAAGCCTTCTTAGATAAGCACAAGAGATAAAAGCAAAAATAGCAATAGTGAAGCCGGGCACAGTGGTGTATGCCTGTAATCCCAGCACTTTGGGAGCCTGAGACAGGAGAATCGCAAGTTCAAAGCCAGCCTCAGCAATGGAGAGGCACTAAGCAATTCAGTGAGACCCTGACTCTACATAAAACACAAAATAGGGCTGGGGATGTGGCTCAGTGGTCGAGTGCCCCTGAGTTCAATCCCTGGTAACCTCCCGCAAAAAATAGCAATAGTGAACTTTATCAAGATTACAAACTTCTTTGCATCAAAACACACTATTGAGAAATGAAAATGACAACATTTAGAATAAAATATGAAAAATTATATATCTGACAAGACATTGTATCTTGAATACATAAATTCTTCCAGCTTAACAAAAATGATTAAAAATGGGCAAATAACTTGACTGAACATTAGTCTAAAGAATACATATAGTCAAAAAGCACATGAAAAATGCTCAAAATTGCCCATCATTAGAGAATGCAAATCAGAAACACAGTGTGGTACCCCTTTCACTCACTAAGATGACCAATATAATAAAGAACAATGTGGAGAAATTGGTGGAAACAGAAAATGAAACAGCCTGTTTGGAAAGCAGTTTGCTCTTTAAAATGTTAAACATAGAGTCACCATATGAGCCTGCAGTTCCATAAATACATGGACGGTCTATATCACTCCTCAGGATTTATCCTAAAGAATTAAAGTCATCTTATTACAGTGATAGACAGACTCCTCAGTTCTCATGTCCCCAAACTTTTCTCCATTCTATCAGCTTTCTTGCTTGAGGTAAAGTCAGGCTTGCAAGTGAAGGGCAAGGAGCAAATCCCCTTCCCAATTCTCACCAACATCTAACTTCTCTGGTCTAAGAATTCGTTCTGCTCTTCTTGGGCTGGAATGGGGAGGATTGTGAAGCTAAGAAAAACTGAAAGAAAAGAAGCTAAGAAAAACTGAAATATTCATCCAATTTCTCTCTTCCATATACTCTATGTATGTGGGTCAAGTTTTTTGGAATCTGTAGTCATGATGCCCCTGTTCTCATATCTAGCAAACCCTAGTCAACAAAGATCACAGTATTATAATGACATCCTGTCCTGCCCTACTAACCAAATGTCTTACACTAGGTAGTTTGGTTGCATGAACGCTGTGTATCATCTCTATAATAGAACACTAAATGGTCACTAAAAATTCATAGTTATAGAACTGTATTGAAAATTGAATAACATGTGAAGTAGTTTTCAATTTTGTGGAAAAATGTATATTACATCCATTAAAAAGATTAGATAAACATCCATCCCCAAACTCTCAGTGATTATCTCTAGGCGGTGGGATTATTCATGGCTTTAATTTTATTCTTATTTTCATTCTTAACATTTTCAGAATGTTCTAATGAATATGTATTGCTTATATAATTTTTTTAAACAGAAAACAGTGCTAAGTGAGCTATAGCATTTTCTGGCCCTAGGAGGCATGTTACTAGGAAATACTCTTCCTTGGGGACCCTGTAGGAGGGGAGCTCCATTCTGGAGCTGATTCAGGAGCCCTTCCACCTCCTCCAGGCTCAGAACCGAGTAAACCTGTAGTTATTCCTAAAAGATCAAAGACAGCTGGGGGGACAATGGCTTTCAATAGGAAGGGAACCCCTGATGCACTATCGTGAGTGCTAAATAAATAATAGGACAATTATCGACAGTACTACATCAGGTCTTACAATACCACTTGCAAGAATTTTCCAAATATAATAGCTATGATGGCATTGGAAGGCAGGGACTAGAAAGTTTCCTTAAGGAATCACCAAAGATAAATAGAAAGTTTGGGAACAAAATAATCCCAAATTGCATGGCCTCAGAAATGTTAGAATATGCAAGAGAAACTGTAGCTGCAGATGTTGCAAAACAATTTAGACTTAGAATTACATTCAAAACTTCTTTACTGTCAGTTTAGGTGAGTCTTTTAACCTTGATGAATATTGTCTCAATTCTAAATGAGAGGAATAATTTCTCTACAGTTGTGTAATTAAATGAGAAATCATATGAAGCATTTAACAAATATAAACACTTTATTATCCGCTCTGCAAAGTAATATTTCTCTACATTTTTCTGAAAGCCCATTTTTTTCAAACTTAAGTATATTTGTAATGTACTCCTATTGATGGAGTATTGATCCCAACCAATACTCTATTCCCCAAAGAGCTGGTGAAGAGATTATGCTATGCATTTAGTCTTCATAATAACATAGATTTTGACAAGATCTTCTGTCTTTATTTGTCTTTATCTTTCTATTTGAATGGTTCTTCTTCATGTCAGAATCCTGTTTCTTATAGTGAAGATAGAAAACCTTGGGGAAACAACAAGGAAGGTTTTTCAGTGATGACAATATCCTGTATTCAGGATCAAAGTTTAAAAATTTTCAAAATTTTGACTGTTGTGTATGAAAACCTTAAAATGAGAAGTTTAATTATTTTGTTATTAATAATTTGCCATCCCATCCATGATCACCTTCACTCATTTTGGGGGTATCTATGCTTCTTGTCCTTTCCAATTAAAATAATAGTTTGATCATCTATAACGCTTATGGTCAGGATAGGAGAGCATATTATATATGGGAAACATAAAAAGAAAAACCGTGCTCATTGGAGAATGCTAAATAATGTGGTTAATCATGAGGGGCCATCATTCTGGATGTTATGATTTGGGTATAATGTGTCCCCCAAAAGCTCCAATGTTAATGCAGGAATGTTCAGAGGCAAAATAATTGGATTATGAGAATTATGACCTAGCCAGTCCATCCTAATTTGAATGGAATAAGTAGGTAGTAACTATAGGGAGGTGGGGTGCAGCTGGAGGCACTAGGTCACTAGAGGCAGGTCTTTGGGGTTTGTCCCTCTCTCTCCTCTCTCCTCTGCTTCTCAGCTGCCATGAGTTGAACAGCTTTCCTCCACCATACCCTTCCACCATGATGTTCTGCCTTACTTTGGGTCCAGAGTGATGGAATCAGTCAATCATGGACTGAGACCCCTGAAACCATGAGCCAAAATAAACTTTCCCTCCTCTAAGTTGTTCTTGTCAGCCATATTGGTCACAGCAATGAAAAGCTGACTAACACGGAGGCAGGTCAGATTTGAGAAGCCTTCATCTCAGTCAGGAAACCAATAATGACTCGGTGCCAATGATTCTACTCTCAGATATACTCTTTTCCAAATGCCAACATCAATGCATGGGACCAACACCTGGGTTCGCAGTTCTGACCAGACAGAGAAGTTCAGACATTCCACCTCTGGCTATAACTTATCATACATCTATGACATATTTTCAATTTCAAAAGGATGCCAAAACTCACTCAAAATATAAAGTGTTAGGGAATGTTTTAATCTTCCTAGAGGATATATTTTTGGGAGAGGGGGGACACACGGGAGAGGGATGCAAAGCAAACTTAGTGGGAGGAAATGAGAATGTACAAGGTTTCAAACAGTCTCTGAATCCTTTTATTTTCGTGAGTCCGAAGCCCTCATTCTGAGACAGAGATTTAGGATAAAAATAGAGCAATACTGAGCCACTGAGACGTAGAATGCACAGTTGTCAATCTTGTGCAACAGGCCCTTGTAAAATGAGGGAAATATGCAAGCACAGAGAAAACTGGTGCAAAATTGTGTAGCAACCTGCTGGTTCCACCTCCAGTGCAGCCACTAACACAGCCGTTTTATAAATACTGGAGCCCCAGTTCAAGGCAGGGCTGCTCACTCTTGAGATAGCCCACATTCTCCCTTGTATGGTATCTACTTTCCTAAATCAACCTCTGTCTATGCCTTTGACTAGAATGGGCTGAAATTCTTTTCCATCACGTATGTCAAGAAGACCACTGGTTATGGATTGACTTTCTCCTTCTTTCTGGGAACTCCTCAGATCCTTTTCCAGAGACATCTCTTCTCCTGTGACAATTCCATTTCTTTGTGGGTCTCCCCAGTTCTAAGTGTGGTGTAACTCACGTGGCCTTGAATGGAACAGACTGGGCCTTCTTAGATGTTTAGAGGGAAGACAGCTCAACTGGGTTAGTGAATTGGGGAAAGTTTGAAGAGGTCAGATTCCAGCCACCTAAACACTAAAATCTTTCAAAAGACATATAGAGAAGTGAGCAAGGTGTCCTTTCTTCCATCTTTCCATAAGGCTTGTGTCTCTGCACTCCCTACTAAGCAATGAGAAAATTATCCCAAGGGCATGGATAACTGATCCAAGGAGGCTAATGATGAGCTTGTTAAACTGAGTTTTTTGTTTTTTAAAATATTTTTTTAGATGTTGATGGACCTGTATTTTTTTCATTCATTTATATGTGGTGATGAGAATCGAACCCAGTGCCTCACACATGCTAGGCAAGTGCTCTACCACTGAGCCACAACTCCAGCCCTAAACTGAGTTTTTAATTCCTAACTGCAGGGTCTTTATTTAGCTAACACAATAAACTTCATGTGGCTAATTTATATGTACCTTCATTAGGCCACATAGATCTCAAAGTCTTTATACTTTGTGGGAGAAAAAGACATATGAAAGATACTCTGCCTGGTTAGTTTTAAAATTAATCACTATATTCAAAGAAAAGAATCAATGCCAGGGTCTCATGCTAAGAGAGCACCCTGGAATATGGCCTCATTCTCTCCATCATAATCAGCTGCTGCCAATTTATCTGTTTTGCAGGATTCATGGCTTATGCTTCAGTGTTGCTATGGTTATCCCAGCTTCTTCCCTTTGGTCTGTTAACAATGAATATTTTAGAGATCTTGTACTTGATACTCTCACTGATGTTTTTTTTTTCCTACTCCATGTTATGAAGCTAGAATCAATATTTTTTCCTTCCATTTCAGTTATTTATGAGCATATAAACTCACTGTGTCAAAGCCTGAAAGAAATCATATTGTAGAGAAGTCAGAATTTTAATACAAACAGAAATGAGACTCTCAGAAACAAGGCCAGTTCATGTGGTTGGAGATGGTGACCTTTGCCCCCACTCCTCCACAGAGGATGATCTACCTCCAACTCTTCCCAGTGTAACCACCTCCCGCTTCTCTTCTTTCATCTAGCTCAGGCCAGGGAACCATGACCTCATTCTCTCCAGAATCTCACCTTAAATGAAAGAAAGGGAAAAAAAAAACCAAAAACTCTTACACTGGTGTGTGACAACCAGGAACCTCAGGAGGACAGTGTCTAGCACAGAGCAGTGGGTTGCATGACACATTATCCATCATGACCCAAGGCAAGGAAGAAAGGACATGAGGGCCTTCCTTCTACTTGTAGAATTGCATTGACTTCATAAGCTTAATCCTGGAAGGACAAGCTCTGAATTTGTGTCACAGCAATCAATGTTTAGAACAAAGAATAAATGTCGGGAGCTAGGTAGAGATTCATGATGTCTGTCATAATTTTTCTGTTTCAGTTTGCAAGGCCATCTTTTCAAACTGTTTCTTCCTAGGTGCTCTGGTGCCTGGGATACACATGACCTTTGTGGTTTGAAGAGAAAATTTTCCCAAGGGCATGGATAACTGATCCAAGGATGCTAAAATTCTTGTTAACTTGCATTTGAGTTTTGCTCGTAAAAATAGAACTCTAAATGGGTATTTTTTTCCTCCAACTATTCATTTCAAAATATACAAACAAATCTAGGTCTCCAAAGGAAATTTTCAACAGTGTTTTCACGGGTAATAAAGTGCCTTGTACTTTCTTAAGTTAACTTCAGCTTTTCTCAAGGGCTCAGCTCTCTGGGCCGGCTGCTTGCTAAGTACCAGCTGAGATGTGGCTTAACTGGCACATCTTCTTTCCCAGAGCTGTGCCTGCAAAGCACAAGTGCTCAAAAAATGCTTATTGAATTGCAAATGACCATTTTACCATTTTAGCTGTCTTGAGAGACTAGATAGACGTAATCTGATTACATATCTATAGTGAGATGTCCATGGGCCAGGGGTGAAGAGTCAGTGTGAGGCTGTCTCACCAAAGTCTAACTCTCAGGAAAAATATTACTACTAATCAATTTATAAACTAAAAGTATCATTTTGTCTAGTAAATGTTCATGATTATCTCTGGCTATCCATGTTTCCTGCCATGGTACCTGGGAAGCATGAATGCTAATTAGAGATCATTTTTGTTTATTATCTATAACCCATGTTGTTACCAAAAAGGACATGAAGTGACGTAAAGAAATTTATGATAAATCTGTATCTGTTTTAAACAGAGACTCATAAAAGAAAAATAGGAAATATATGGAAAATTAGCTTCCTGCAGAGGAGCAAGGCTAGCAAAAGATAAGCTTGGCATGGCTTAACCTCTGAGAGTAGATCTTAGTGGTTCGCCGTGATTGGCAGAGAGGCTCAGGTGGGATCACAACAAAAATAGGGGTGATAGAGGAAAGGACAGTGCACAAAACTGCCTGAAAAGAAGGCAAGGAGACAGCATAGTAAACACTACAGAGTTTAGACTTAACCAGTGCATGATCGTGAGGAGACTCTGAGGGCCTTTACTCAAGAGAGTCAGTGAGAGAATCAGATTTGTGTTTTTAGAAAAATCATTCCACAGATAGAATGTGCTGAGACAGGTTAAAGTGGCTGCAGAAAGACACAGAAACTAGAAGCTTTTTATCAGTCTACTTGGGGATGAACCCAGGAAGCACCACTTGAATGAAAAAGTGAGGATGGATACCAGCATTTTAAAAGAAGGTGAATCAACAATATTTGGCCACCAGATAGAATGTGCTAGGCAAAGTGCACAGGATCACATGGTTTCCAGCTTCAATGGAGAATGGGAAAATGTGGGGACTTCTTCATTAGTCTAATATTGTCAACAGGTGTCTCCTATAAGCTCTTCTCTCCAGAATTGCATCCCGGAATTTATCTCAGTGCTAATTTTGCCAGTTGAAGCAGATTCTTCACAATGATTTTTCTTGTTGAGTTTATGTGTCTAATAGTGAATTTACGATATGATTTAAGTCTGGGAATTCCCCAAGTGGACTTTCTTGGAATTTCCTTTTGCAAATGTTTTCTACCTGACCAGGGCTTTCGCAGTTCTCTAATTATCAACTGACTGACCCTCACATTTGTCCAAGTATGAAACACATAAAAATTACTTTATTTTATAAGAACCCATGAATAAGATGGAAGAGATATTTTTTCCCTTAATATACCAGATCTTAACATTTGCTTAGATGTGAAAACTATGAGTAGACACGAAACACTGATCTTGGCATCCCATTCCTCTCAACTCATCGCACCATCAGTATTAACAGCAAGGATGCTAACTATTAAAGCCAGGATTAAAGTCCAAAAAAGTAATCATTTTCTATCTGAGCAAAATATCTATTCTGATCATGGACCATGACATTAGAGAAATGATCATAATTCCTTCTGTTTCCTTCCTTGGTTGCTCCCCACTACCCCTTATTTTCAGTAGTGTTCGTTGAAACATTTTCTATTAAGTTGATACTACCTTCCCTATAAGAGGTTTCTCAAAGTCTAGTGGGCAATGGAATCATCAAAGGAGGTTACTGGAAAATGCAGATTTCCCAGGCTCCACTCCCAGAGATCCTGATTCAGAGGAGGAGGAACAGGGTCCAGGAGTCAAAGGAGGAAGGTGCTCAGTGGATCACACTGTGGATAACCTTGATATAGAGGAAATGTCCATGGAAAACCAGATGTTCAACTATAGTTCCTTCAAGTTCATTCTCAAAACATCTGCCAGGCTCTAGACTTCAGAGTTTTAGGGATATTTTCACCATGATACTTTTCCAGAGAACCTGATCAAATTTCTAGTCATAGGGCATGAAGCCAGCCTCCTTGTCACTTGGTATAAATTTAATGATTTTTATAGTTTCTCCTACAAGAAAAAAAGATGGAAATAACAAATTGTTACAGTTAGATATTGTTCTCCATTTAGTCACATGAAGAACTATGAGTTCTTATTCCAATGAATGGAATCTTCAGTACTTTAAAGTTCCTGTGATTAATTTTTCTCCCCAAATTATGCCAATTTACTTTCAGAATTTTGGCACTAAGTAGAAGGGGATCTGACTACACAGTCTTTTTCAAAGGAACTAGGAGTTGTGATTTGGCTTCATTGCTGTTAATTATATCTGATGCAGTTTGGGGAGGGAGGCTGTCAAAGGGCCCAGAACACAGCCCACCTTTGAAGAAATTGCCCAGATGAGGGCAAAGTCTTTATTTGTCTTCCTCAAAAGTTGGAAAGAGAAATAGTGTTTTAAAAAAAAAAGCTTTCTCACAAGCAGGCCAAGTTCATGGCAATAACTGTCATGTAATGCTACTTATAATACAGAATAAAGAGATAACAGGCTCATTGGTCTCTAGGCCTCTTGAGGTCATAAAATTTCTGCTTCATTGATTGTCTTAAAGGCACTGAAATTAAGCCCTACTTAAAGAATTAAAGGTCATTGAAATGTCACTGGATCCTTAAAACTACAGATAGTACATGTGGAGTATAGAGGCAAGTGGCATCTAATTTAGGGGAAAAAATTAGATTTGGAGGAAAGGGTTTCAGTTTAGAAGGCGTGGGGCAAAGCTCCTGGCCTATCAAGGGTTAAGATTACCACACTCTTCAGCGTAGACTGCTGATAAGATTATTGGCTCTGAATCAGACTCCTGAGGATATAATTTCTCCTCTGCTACCTCTGACTGATAATTTTGGGTATATTTTTCAATCTCTGTAGTCCTCAATGTTCTTTTCTGAAAATAAGAATAAAAATACGACATACTGAATTGTCTCAATGGTTGGGATAATCCACCATGATAATCCATTGGAAATCTGGTGTCAATGAATCTGCCTCAAATGGAAAAGCCAACCCACCTTTCAAGTTCAGCCAACTGCTGGTTGGGGAAGTCTTTGTCCTTGGGAAAGATGCTCCAGAGATTCTACCAGACCAAAATATAACCATTGTGTCCTTATTATCATCATGTCCTTCTCATCATTTAGCTCTGATGAGGACAGCACACATTCTTCCACAGCATGGCATTAGCAACATCTTGCCAGTTGAGTGGCCAAATGAAGTTGGCCAGGGAAGGGCACACCCACCAACTCTCCAAAGTGGAAAAGGACCTAGTTCCAGACACTTTCACAGCAACACCAGCTGGATAAAGAACATTCTTACACACTGCCACTGGGAAACAAAGCCAGGGCAGGTAAGGACTTCAGGGTGGCCTTCAATTCCCAGGAAAGGATTGAGAAAGGGGACTTTATGAAACAGCAGTAGGGGAAATCTCACCCC
The DNA here is from genome assembly GCA_028644305.1 of Xerus rutilus. Classification (NCBI taxonomy): domain Eukaryota; kingdom Metazoa; phylum Chordata; class Mammalia; order Rodentia; family Sciuridae; genus Xerus; species Xerus rutilus. The sequence continues at coordinate 147,660,490 of CM053402.1, forward strand.
ACATGCTATAGAGTGAAAAATAAAATGTCACCAGTGGGGGAAAACAGACTCTTGTGTGCCTATCAATAGAACAAACTAACTTCCAAAATGACAGGGGCATACAAACAGCTGTGATGGGGTAAGAATGAATTATGTCAGAGTGTTCACAGCCTCCTTCCACTGTTCTCCGTCACCTTGCCAAGAAGAATCATAATGGGCAGCCTAATGCTACCTCTTCCTTGAGAGACAGGCTGGGCCTTTCCACACAATAAAGGAATGGGGCGCAGAGAGGGAGAGGGAAAATGAATGAATTTGGAGCAGATAATGAGGAGGTTTGAGACAACCATGGGAGGGAGTTGGTCCAAGCAGATGAGGTAGGGATGTGGTAGGGATGGAAAGAAGAGAGTACGATTTTTGCTGTGTTGCTATTAGTTGTGCATTTTGCCTTTTTTGGTGGCTTATATGGAAGGTAAGTAAAAGGCTTCAGTTACTGCAGAGTACCCCTTGGGTGGGTGCCAGGTTGAGTGCTCTCCACCATAATACAACTCGGGAATGATAGCCACATACCACTAATAACTAGAGGTCCTCGACGTGTAATATAATGATCCAAATCCTGAAGAATGACCAAGTCACCTTTAAAGCATTTAATGTTTCCTAAATCCATCCTTGAACAAAAGGACAGCAGAAGAAGGCCATTTCAGCTACCCTCCTAAGTCTCAAGATGTTTTCAGAAGGTGGCAAAGATGCAGGGCTCAAGGTTAGGGTGGTCAATTCCCTCTCTTTGGACTCCGCCATCTATTCAAGCCTGGACTGTGCATGACTGTGCATGAAAGTCACCCTTCTGAAGGACGGCTGCAGCTACATAAAACCAGGCCTTGCTGGCAGTGACCATCGAGCAGCATTCCAGGCACATGAATATTAAGGGATGGATATGAGAAGACCCAAACACCAGAAAGCTTCTTATAATCCCAAAGTAAAGGACAAGAACTAAATGAGACCTATAATAAAGGTGAAAATTCAGAGGAGGGGCTAGGAACCTGATAGTTTTCTTGTGTTAGGGAAATTTACAGGTAGAGAATTATAGTGAAAACCAAGACCAGGACTAAGATTGCCTAGGGATTCTTACTGGCAGGTAATCAAACTGCTGTCTGTCCCCTGTGCTGTTATATAGCATGCCTTCTCCAAAGTTGCTTAGTACCAGATATTGAGACCATAGGTTCCCGTATGTAGTAGAATGTAGTGCCTCATGAAAAGATTGGTTAATACAAGATGTGAAGGAAAGTAATGTCCCAATATTTTGTGAACATATCAAACAGGTACAATTTCTACAATTCTGTACTAACCTAATACTATGCTGGTATTTTGTAGAACCAACATTGAAATAGGAATTATAAATGGGAAAGGAAGGCCAGTCACAATGAAAGTGTTTCATGTCTTGTCCTGGGTTGGGCTGGGCTTGTATGACTGGAATTTACCAAATAGAAACTGTAATCAAAAATGAAAATAATTATGACATAGTAAAGTATTAAAATTTCAAAAGAAAATAATAAAAATATTGTGATAGAAGTTTCAGGAAACTAAGGTCTTAATTCATCAAAGTTTAAAAAGTAATAAAAAAGCAAGGACAGCCATATTAAAGGATTAAGAATAAAATAAAAGGTGAATGAAAAGTAATATCAGAGATAATGAAAGTTACAAGGCCCAAGACAAATAATGAATGTATAAAGTTTTGAATTTGAAAAGAAAATGGAAAACTGGATTGTAAGAAAACAAGAGTGTGAAAGAATTAAAAAGACATAACAAATATTAAAAGTGGCATGAAATAGATAAAAAATTAAAATGAGAAGTTTCAAGTTAATAAACTCGAGAGATTAAAAAAGGACTGGTGTTCAAATAGAGGAGGAATGATGAAAGAGAAATCAAAGCAAGTAAGTCTGAAAACCAAGTTATTTTAAGTAAATAAATGCAGAGATACATTAGTGCTATTCATTTTATGCTTTTTATTTCTTTTTTTAAATTAGTAAAGAAGGTCTTAATAAAACTAAAAAATAAAAGCACCAGCACTGGGAAGACAGCTGAACAAAGACAAGTACCATAAAAGCTCCTTGGTAAGAACTCAGCATCATCTCCCTATAGTCCATGTCTTCCTGGGAAAGGAAGGAAAGAAGAGGATGCCACCCTTAGAACACTGGTTCTCAATCTTGAATGCATGCCGGGGTAATCTGGGAACTTTACAAAGTACTTATGTGTTGCTTCATCCCATGGTGAATAATTGAGTATTTCCAACAACGGGTCCCTAGATGGTCTTTAACATGTAGTGAGTCAAAAAGTACAACCTTAATTTGTATCCTTCAACAAGGGCCTAAGTGCCCAAGCTCCTGGCAGTAAACGAGTTTTCGAGCTTCATACAAACTTAAAACAGGTCGACAGTACCTTAAGCAGACAGACAAACATTTCAAGATCAATGACTTTTTACTGGTCTTGAAGATTCCCTGAGACTGCCCTCTCAGTATTCAGAGGGTTTTAAAATGCTAGTTGCACATTGAAAATGGAAATTTTTGAGACAGATTTTCTTATCCAGTGTGCCTTTAAAAGTACTTAATCAGGCTGGGGATGTAGCTGAGTGGTAGAACACTTGCCTAGCATGCGAGAGGCCCTGGGTTCAATCCCTGGTACCTCAAGGGGGAAAACAAACACACACAAGACAGAGGCAACATGAAATCATATGATGAATACAAACAACAGTAAGTGTTGTCGAAGTTGCAGGGGAAAAAGCATGCTCATACACTGCTGGTGGGACTGCAAATTGGTGCAACCACTCTGGAAAGCAGTATGAAGATTCCTTAGAAAACTTGGAATAGAACCACCATTTGACCCAGCTATCCCACTCCTGGGTCTATACCCAGAAGACTTAAAAACAGCATACTACAGTGACACAGCCACTTCAATGTTATAGCAGCTCAATTCACAATAGCTAAACTGTGGAACCAACCTAGATGCCCTTTGATAGATGAATGGATAAAGAAACTGTGGTAAATATACACATGGAATATTACTCAGCAATAAAAGAGAATAAAATCATGGCATTTTCAGGTAAATGGATGGAGGTGGAGAATATCATGCTAGGTGAAGTAAGCCAATCCCAAAAAGACCAAATGACAAATGTTCTGTCTGATAAGTGGATGCTGATCTATAATGGATAGGGGACATGGGAAGAATGGAGAAACTTTGGTCAAAGGGGAAGGATGGGGAAGGGGGCATGGGGACAGTAAAGATGGTGGAATAAGATGGACATCATAGCCCTAGCTTCATGTATGACTGCATACATGACGTGATTCTACATCATGTACAACCAGAGAAATGAAAAGTTGTACTCCATCTGTATACAATGAGTCAAAATGCATTCTATTATGTATACCTAAGTAGAATGAATGAATGAATGAATGAATGAATAAATAAATCATAGAATGAGTTCAAAGTACTGCCAACAAGTGCTCCACCTGGTGATTGTATTGGAAGCTGCCAAATCCTTGGCTCTCCTTTGTCAATAACATAGATAAAGGTGTTCATAGAGAACTGCACATAAGTTACCTGGGGAACTTTAAAGTATCAGTGCCCAGGAACATTGTCTCTCTTCCTGAGATTATGATGAATTTATGTGGGGAAGGTCATGGGCATCAAGGTTTTTCTTAAAAAGCTCCCTAGATCATTCCAATGTGCATCTATAGTTAAGATCCCTGCACTGTAAGAACACCAACACATTCCCCTTCACAGCCTGCTATGATCCCGCCTGTGCGATGACCATCCTATTTCAATCATTTCACAAGGTAAATAGAGAAGCAGGAAATCAGTGACTCATTATGGAAGCGATTTTCCACTGAGAGATGGGGTTGTGGAAAAGCTAAGCTTTCTCATTTCAAAGTACCAGTACTTCTCTGTTAAGAATCCTTTCATTTCAAGGATTTCTGTTTGGTTCCTTTTCAGAATCTCTATCTCCTTATCGAAGTGATCTTTTACTTCCTGTATTTGCCTATGAATCTCTTTATCAAAGTGATCTATCGCTGACTGGGTTTGCTCTCTTATATTGTTCTTTAAGTCACTGACCATTTTAATTATGTACGACCTGAATTCCTGTTCTGTCATTCCTCCTGCTGTACAGCCCATGGATTCTGGGAGTGTAGTATCTTGGTTTGTTTGAGTCATTTTCTTCCCTTGTTTTCTCATGATGTTTGTGTGTCTTTCCTTCTAGCTCTGCTGATCCAAGGTGTTACAGTTTTAACTCCTATATGGTTATAGTTTCCCTGCAGAGTTTCGTTACTTCTCCTCCAGTAGGTGGTGTTGTCCGTTGTTTGCTGGACTTTCCCGCCTGGTATCCTTGGTACTGGTCTCAGGCCAAGGTGAAACTCTGGGCCGCTGGTGGAGCCGCTGTTCCACCGTGGCCAAGCCATGGGGGAGGTGGGGGGCAGGAAAGGGGAATGGGTATAGTAAAGATGGTTGATAAAAATATATATAAAAAATAAATATATATATATATACTGTTCATTGAAAGTGCATATAAAGATGTTTAATATGAAGAATGTAATCTGCTTATAATTTTGTGCAAAGTTAGAAAAATTATGATTGTAACAATTTTTTTCTATTTGCCTCAACAAATGTTTTCAGTGAATAGTGTGTACAGCTTCTGATAATTTGTTTTTTTCTGTTATGTTTGCCAA
>CM053402.1:147665683-147782179 GCA_028644305.1 Xerus rutilus
TTTTTTTTTTTTTTTTTTTTTTTTTTTTTTTTTTTAAATATTTTTTTTTTTTTTTTTTAGCTGTAGAAGGACATAATGTCTTTATTTTATTGCTTTGTATGTGGTGCTGAGGATCGAACTCAGGGCCTCACGCATGCGAGGCAAGCGCTCTACCGCTGAGCTACAATCCCAGCCCATGATGTTCATTCTTGAGCAGCTAGTGCCAACTTAGTTATCTCCAGACTTAGTTATCTCCAGACTACAAAACCTGTAGCCCCTGGTCTAATGAAGTCACTGACATACTTTCTGTTACTCAAAGTCATAGCATGCCCATGTAATACAAGGGTAAACATTGCCCCCCAAGTTATAGTACGGAGGTACAAATAAAGTTAATCACCTTCTCTCCTCCAAGTGAGAAAAGACTGTTTAGTGGATGAAGCATAGTCTGAGCATACACTTTAAAAAATAAATAGTAGTACAAAAATCCTAGCCATCATTTTTGCTTTCTTGTGAATGGTATCACCATTCCTAGTTATATTCTAGAACCTGAGATAAAAGTTCTGATACCTCTATCCCCCTTGTACATCTTAACCAACCCAGTCCTAGGGATCTTACCTCTAAATGTACAACCCCTCATGCCATCTTTCCATCACTCCTACCATCACTTTAGTCCTTTGTGGTCCACCTGCACTATAAAGTCTTGCATTCTCTCAAGAGAATTTTAGCATATATCGTGCTTCTGCCTAGAATGTTCTCTCTCTTTAACTCCTGGTTATCTTTTAGATCTTAACAAACACTCAGAAAACAACTCTCCACTCTACCTGCCCTGATCATCTCCCTTTTGCATTTAATTTCTCTCTCTTTTTAGCATGTGCCATTATACATGAATCTTAAATTAATGTCTATCTCTCTACCACTCTGTAAATACCAGGGAGCTAAGTCTGTTGTTTATCTTCCACCATTTTATATCCACATCAAACCCAACACTGAGCAAGTATTCTATATTTACCTTATCCTAATAACACTAATGTGCAGTTACTGGGTACCAAACATTTTAACTAGTGCTTTATACACATTCATTAAGTTTAGTGGTCACAGAAATCCTGTTGTTCCATTTTACAGATGAAGAAGCTGAGACACAGAGAAGTTAAGGAATTTGATTGAGGTTGCACAAGATATAAACCAAGAACTGAGTCAGGCAGTTTGTCTGTAGAGACTGTCTCTTACCCACTACCCAAAGCTGAGAGAAGACTCTTGGCTTCTATTGGACAATGATAACCACTTTGATTCCTCAGCTCTATGGTCAGCAAGAAAGAAACAGAAACAATTTTATACAAGTTGTTCTACTGGGTTTAATAAACAAGATGGAGGACTAAGGATACCCATTCCATATTTTAAAGTCCCAAATAGGCAAATGCTTGTTGTTCTATAAATATAAACATATATTCATATTTTTCTTAAAAACCAAAATGTCAATACATTATATCATTATTAGTTTTCCTCCTCATTTTTCTTGGCCCTTTTATTACCTCCTATGAGAGAGCACATGAATCTTACCAGATTTCTTCTTTATTGTGCCATGTTAGATAATGCTATATTGTTTTTCTACTCCAAAACCAAAATTATTTTGAAAGAGTGAAGAAAACACCATCTGCAACAACTGAAATCATATTAACATTTTTTCCTATTCTCAAAGCACATCAATGTTATATAAATAAGGGAAAATGATTAGTCCCAGGCCAAGTTTGACTATGCCAAATAAGTATGCTAATTTTGTTGGCTTGGCTAGAAAACCCTGAAATCAGAGATTTACACAGGGAGTTGCAAAAGATAGACTATCCATGTACATTCGTATCTTTATACTTCAACCACTGGTGCATTGAAGATTGCATTGGATTTGAAAAGAGAAATGAGAATGAAGAAAGCAAGTAAAGGAATAGAGAGAAACTTGGCAGGAAATATCGAGTCTATCTTTCATTTAAAACTAGCTGAATTTGCAGATGAGTCTGCAATGAGAAATAATAATTAGTAATCATTGAAATGTATTTAGCAGGTTATGACTTTTAAAAACACTGTCACATTATTAATATCACATAATATTAACAATGATTCTGAAAGTTTGATGATATGGTTATTTCGTTTTATGGATATGAAAATGGAAGCTTAAATAAGTCTAGAAAAAAGATGGCATAGCTTGAAGTGAAGACTTTATTGAGAAAGCATTGATATGCTGTGGATACCCCAGGGAAGAGAAGTAGTACACCCCTTTTATCTTAAGCCGAGAGAGAGAGGGAGAGAGAGAGAGAGAGAGAAAGACAGAGAGAGAGAGAGAAAGCCTCTAGAGTACCACTCAGAGAGTTTGACATTGAATTTGAGGAACACAGGTAGAGATGTTTTTAGTCTGCATGGGAGAAATCTAAAGACCAGAAGTTGGTGGAAGATGGCAGAGCAAAGAGAAGGAAGTTGAATTGGAAATGAGTTGTGCTTCTACTGAACATGACCACAAATGTCTGATTCCCTCTTAGATATAGACTCCCTAGAACTGAGCCTGCCAAGTGTTATTCTAAATTAAATCTCTCCTGACAAGATGACTTGGAAGGATGTGACTCTAATAAAGTCTTAGGTTTGCTGTAAGCCCTAGGGAATAAAGAGGAAGTTCAAAGTAGTCAGCCCCAAACAGCATTGCTGTGTTAAGGGAAGGACAAGAGGTCCCCCAGCTAACGTGCTTACATTGGTACCAAGTGTGGGGAAAGGAGAGGCAGCAAGCAATGAGGAAAAGAGTCAACGGTATCATTTCCTGCCAAAACTATCTTTGTATTGTTAGACCATTCTTCTTAAGTGTAACTTACCCTTGACCAATGCAGTGTAGCTTACAACTTTCATCAATAATCAAGATTAAGCACTGTAATCCCCAACCCATTTGGGGACTATCAATGGAAATATCAATTTTGCTCACTTAAAAAAAATTAAAATCTTTCAAATTAAGAATGGGTTGAAATTCCAACCCCATCGCTAATTGTTCATGTAACTGAAGGCAATGGACTTGGCCTTATACTGTTTGTAAACTGAGGATTTTAAAAAAATCATCTCTAATATCTTTCCATCCCATTTTGAGAATTTGGTTAGAAACCTGAGGAATTAGGACTCCACAGTGCCCAAACTACTGTCTAATATTCTTCTGCTTTAATTCTAGGAAAAAAAGAGGAAGAGGAAGAAAAAGAAGAAGAAGAAGAGGAAGGAGGAGGGGGGAGAATTTTCTAAACAAAGCTGTGTAAACAAGGATTTAAAGAAAATAAACCAAGTTGAAATATTTTAGAAGTACTTATATGTGCAAAACAGTGTTTATGTCAGCTGAACATTCTATTGGGAAAACCCTAGTTACAGTGAAATATAAAAGAAATAAACCAATTTTATCTCTCTGAGGTTCTGTAAATATAACCTTGCATCAATTCTGATAAGTGTTCCTGTTGATGACCAAGTAACATTTCAAGGCTTTCTCCCCAATTCTTATGCAGCAACATCTCTCCTTGACCATCTTCAAATTGAATTAAAAATGAGATATCAAGGTAAAGCCATTTTCAAACCTTCTCCAAAATGAGAGGAAAGTATGACTTATGATTTGATGGAGGAGTATCAAGGAAGAGAATGTCCCAGGAACTAAACAATGTGCATTTCTAAGATTGATGGAAGCCTGTAACACCCTGAAGGAAGTAGGTACTGATGTTTTTCCTTCTCTTTGTGCAAAAAGTAATGCTCACAGAGTTTGACTTTCTGAAGATCAAACAATAACTTTTCATCAAAGTGTGTGCGGAGGTCACATATGGGTTCCTCCATCATTTTTGTCTTTTTGTGCTGCCTGCTCCTTTGATAGATGCTGGCATACCTTATTTGCAGCTGAATTTCTCCTTGTAGAAACTGCAGCAGGAAGCACTCTGTCAATAGCACCAGCTCGCCGGGGAAATCAATGGAGGCTCTTCGTTCCCAGCTAAGATACCTTTCTGGTGTCAAACCATATGAAATAAGCACTTCAAAAATAAACAAACACACACACAAACAAATAAATAAATAAATGAATGAATGTGAACTCTGCCTTTTGTGAAGACAAGAAATAGTCAAAATATCAATGAAAACAGCAGGTTCTCCTAGGGAAGGGGGCGTTCTCTTCTGAAGCAAAATCTTACTACTGTTTGAATGGAACATCAGATATGAGGCTCGTTGGGCAGCACTGGGGATCATGATGGCAAGGGGCCAATGTCTTCTAAACCTTTGATTCTTTGAATTTTGAGGTGTGTGTCTGAAGTAGAGGTGGAAATGAAGATGGAAAAACTAAATGACTGCCCTTACTCGTCACCTACCTGGGATGCTCTCTGCTCTTCTTCCCTCCCCCTCTTCTTTGACACTTTTGTTTCTCCCTCGGCTCCTCCCTCCCATCTCTTCCTTCTCTTCTCTCCTCCTCCTTTCCTTCCCACCCTCCTTCCTTCCCAATGGTAATCAGGATCGTCCTGCAGTAGCAAACTTTTCTAAGATGCCTTGACTCATTCCTTCCTCTTCTCTCCCTCTTTCCTTTCTCCTCCTTCTCCCGCCACCCTAATGTCATCTCTGTCTTTCCCATGAAGCCTGCCCTTCGTCTGGTCTCTCACTGCTTTCCTGCTCAGGAGCTAGAGTCTTCTATCAAGAGGAAAACCAAGAGCTGTGCTGGTGATGCTGGGTGCTGGATACTCTGAGCTCAGACGTGGACACTCATTAAACAGCAGCACATCTGGCTCCAGGGCCTGGGACATCCTGCACAGAAGGTGACTATGAAATCTTTTAAGTATGACCATCTTGAAGCTGGAGAAATCTTGGAGATCCACTTACAAACTGTCACATTTAAGATTTGAAGACAATGAGATGCAAACAAAGTGAAAGGCCATGGAAAGGCAGAGCCAGGAAGGGATCAGGGTCTCCTGACCCCCAGACCAGTGCTGTTGAGTTGTCAAGTTTAGATACACTGTAAACGTTCAGGTGGAAGAACATGGCATAGATAGGCATGTATTTTAAAGCTATAGGAAGGGGAGAACATGACCTCCCAGACTACAGAACCTAGTGCATTTGTCTGTTGACCTGTCGTTCATTGCAATTTATTGCTGTTAGTAGCTTTCAGATTTCTTTTAAAGCATTCTGAAATATGATTGGTTTAGTCAGCCTCGATGCAAACCCATCCATGGGACAATTTTATCGTTAAGAAATAGCTTGTGGTTTTTATTATGCTCATCATGCATGTTCCATCAGGAATATTTTTTTTTCCTAAGAAACTGCTTGCTGGAGGGAGGTCTTCATCTCATGATCCTCAGATCACTTCCCATATTCCATATCTATTTCTATGGCTTCTTTTCTTGCCTTTTAATCCCTTTAACCAGCTATTTTGGAGTTTTTTCTTTTTTCTGTTTTGTTGCTTTGATTTTTATACAAATAGGCATTTCAGTCTTTGGGTTGATTTTTTTTTAACTCTTAAAACTCCATGCATATTTGATTCTAGGCTTTCCTGCATCTTTGAGGGGCTCTAGAAGACTCGCAGTGATCCTAGGAATGAGTTGTGTAACTGCGCTGAGATCTGGCACCACATCTCACAGCCTGCCCCCAGAACAATCCCTCAGGAATGTGGACAATCAGAACCAAAACAGATGGAGCGGATGATGGAATTATTAGTTAAGATTAAAGGCATTTTTGTAGCATAGGAAAATCTTGAGACATAAAAACATATACACAGATCATTTTTTCCAAACGAGAGACCAGAACACATGATGCAGCACTCTCACAGTCTAATAAGAGGAAGACATATTTGAAATGAGGACTTTCCCAGAGGACACTATCTGGGATGTCATTGTAGAGGAAATGGGCACTGAATTGTCAGGCAGTGAACAGTGTGTATCATGGGGTATTGCTCACATGTGAATGTGCTCACCCATCACTGGGGAATATTACGCATTTCAAACAAGCCCCCTACTGATGCTGGCAATATTATGGCATAGGTATTATTATCCTGTTTTATAAATGAGAACACATAAACTCAAGCATTTAGTAGTAATCCAGAGCTATATGAGAGATTCCGCAGATAACTAGGTTTCCCTGGAATTCAGGATTCTGATTTCATCAACATGATGAGTTTCTTTCCTCCCAAACTAACTTCCTCATCTGTCAAAATAATATGGGAAGGACTAATGTGCTAAGAGTATGGATAGTGCAGCCTGTCAGGCTGAGTCGGAATCCCAATTCCAACCCTTACCAGCTGTGTAACTTGAGCAAATTTATTATCCACAGCAAGACTCAATTTATTCCGTGCTAGGGAATAATGACAGTTTTTACCTCATTAGGGCTGTGGTGAAAATTCAATGACTTATATTTGTTAGCCACCTAAACTAGTGCCCAGTGTACTTAATATGATAAAGCATGGGCTACACAGCAGGTCCAGTGGACAGCCAGCAACCTCTTACCTAGACACTGACATTAATAATGCTTTAGAGATGATGCCTTTTCTCTGAAATGTGTCCTGGATGTTCTTGTGGATTGCAGTTATTGGGTGAATCTGTTCTGTAGGAGAATCACACTCTTCTATTCCAGTACTCTAAATCAAACTGAATGTTTGTTTAAAAAGCAAAATAAACTGGGTATTTGTGAATGTGCTCCAAACATGGTTAGAGAGGTATTGTCAAAGGGGAGATTAAATGCTGCTAGAAACTCTCTGTGAACACAGCACATTCTGCCTCAGAATTTCTGTTGCACTTTTTAGAACAAGTGGAAAATACTAAGTTCTCTCTTCTAAGTCTTGAGTCTCTGGCAAGAGTACATTGTATATTTCCACCCACTGGTTTTTAATGACGTGCAGAGAACACTGATTCACCCCAGTCAACATTTTAATATTATTGAAACATCTCCCTCAGTCCCTAACATGATTGTCAAAACATGTAAATCTATGAGAACAAAAGGCATCAAACTGTCTTTGCTAAATTATTCTGTTTCTCTCCCTCTGCCCCAGTTCCCTCTAACTTGTAGATTACCAGCCAACAAGAAAAATGAAGACAAATTCCTGCTAATTAATCAAACTCAAGCCATTGTCATTTTGTAATCTATACTGTTGGTTACATAGTGGCCACATTTAGGCCTATTTTGGCCTTCCGTGGATTCAGTTGCAATTTAGCTGTGTACAAAGAGTGACATTAAACTTGTTTCACTCTAAGACTTTCACTTACTCTTGCTAATGAAGCCTGGGCCTCATTTGGATATGACTACATCATTCTTGAGGCATCTTGAGTATGTATGAAAAGGATTTAGATGATCCAAAATGGCGTTCACCAGAGGGCCCTGATTCTCTAATGTCTGGGCTTTGAAATGGAAACAAGTCCGAAGACGGTTTCAAAAGAGTGCAGCAAACTAAGCTTCCTTCATTTAGCCATTCAGTACCTGGGGGAATTATCTTTCTACCACCTGCTGCTGATCAGCTTGTGCCCTAGGCTTAAGGGCTTTTAAATATTTTAACAGTTGATTTTTGGCTTCCAGCCCCGCAGATTTTTAATGGCTGAAAAGTTAGAAGGCTAAAGTTAACAATTAATTAGCACAGGCACACAGGACTGAAAGAGATTTGGACTACCCTGAAAGAAAAGCAGCTGGAAGCAAGTAAAACGTTTGAAAACTGGACTCTGGTGTGACCACTGCATTTGCATTTTCTGGTCTTTTGATTCTTTCTACATTTGTGATAGGGTTTTGGCAACCAAGAACAATATGCATGTTGCTTCTCTTTCCCTTCCCTCCCTCGCTCCCTTCCTTCTTTCTTCCTTTTCCTTTCCTTTCCTTTCCTTTCCTTTCCTTTCCTTTCCTTTCCTTTCCTTTCCTTTCCTTTCCTTTCCTTTCCTTTCCTTTCCTTTCCTTTCTTTTCCTTTCCTTTCCTTTCCTTTCCTTTCCTTCTGCCTTCTTGCCTGCCTTTTCTTCTCCCCACCTTCTGTTTCTCTCTCTCTCTCTCTTTCATCTCTTTCTCCTTTTAAATTATGGTAAAACATATTTTTTTCTAAATTAGTGAGAATTTTAGGTAGTAAACCTATGGAAATGGGAATTTTAAAAAATTGGATTTTCTTCTTTTTTTTATCTGAAAATAAGGCAGCTGAATTAGTCTCTGAGGTCCATTCTAACTCTGAGTGGTTATTTTTCAGAGAAAGCTAGGCACAAGGACAAATGTGGTACATTAATGCTCCGTAGGAAACAGATGAAATAGGCCATGACAATCCACCAAAGAAAAAGTAGATCTAATTGTCTTTCTTGTATGTTGCCCTAGATGGGAACAGTGAAGAACAAAGACAAATCGATCAGGGCTTCAGACACGGGCCCCACCAGAGTTTGAGAATTCAGCCCATCTACTGTGGATTTGCTTTACCAGATTCACAGTTAATTAGCTCTAGGCTGCCCATCTTTTCATTCACTGAAATTGATCAGCCCTATGATACATTGAGCTCTCTGGCCTGTGCCAGGGACACAGGTGAAAAAAAAACAAGAAAGTCCTTATTGCATTTGTAGTAGTTTCTTCTGTAGGAAATTTTTGTTAGAGTTGCTTCAGGGACTTTGTTGACTCCTTTTTTTGTTTTGGATTGTGCAGCACTCAACATTGTGAGAATAATACAACGTAGACTGTGGACTACACAACAACATTTTGTGCCTAAAATGTTGAGAACTGAAAACACTTGAAATACAGAACAAGGAAGACTGATTTTTCCTTCTTTAAATCTCTGAAACTCTTAGAAAAGGTATCTGTTTAATTAATAAATATTAACACTATGTGCCAGATACTGTGCTGTGTTATTTGATTTTAATTTTTTCATTTATTAATAAACTATACAGAGGTATAATACATTGCATATAATGAATTGTTCAAAAGTATAGGTTTGATGAGATTTGTAACACATATAAACCATGTAGCCACTGACCCCAGACCAATAATATTTCACAGAAAGTTTTCCACGATGCTTTGCAATAAGTTACTACTCCTTCATCCACAAGAACCGCAAGTGAAATGTCTGTATAGTACAAGCATGAGACTAGATTACTTTCATTTGTCCTAGTACTTAATAAAAATGTACTCTTTATTGTTTGGCTTCATTAGCTCAACCTAATGTCTGTGAAATTTATCTAGGTTTCACATATCAGCAATTTGTGTTTTTTTAATTGTGAAGAATTATTCCATTATGTGAATACGCCACAAATGGTCTATTCATTCATTGATGGACATTTGGGTTGGTTCTAGTTTAGAGCCATTACAGATACATTTACAGTTAACATGCATGTACAAGTTTTCTTGTGAACATATATTCATTTCTCTTGGGTAAATTGCTACAAGTGGAAAAGCTGGATGTTATGGTTTGGATGTGAGGTGTCCCCTCAAAAGCTCACATGTAAGAAAATGTAAGAAGGTTTGGGGAGAAATGATTGGGCTATAGCCTTAACATAATCAGTGAATTAATCCCCTCATAGGGATTAACACAGTGGTAACTGAAGTGGTAGGGTGTGGCTGGAGGAGGCAGGAATTGGGGCATGGTTTGGGGGTATACATTTGTATCTGGTAAGTGGAGACCTCTCTCTCTCTCTCTCTCTCTCTCTCTCTCTGTTTTCTGATCATCATGTGAGCTGCTTCCCTCTGCCCTGCCTTACTCTTCCACCATGATGTTCTGCCTCACCTTGAGCCCGAGGAATGGAGCCAGCCTTCTATGGACTAACACCTCTGAAACTGTGAGTCCTCAAATAAACTTTTCTTCCCTAAAATTGTTCTGGTCAGATCTTTACTCGCAGCAGCAAAAAAAAAAATACTGACTACATCACTGGGCTATGGAATAACATATGCTAACTTTATAAGAATAGATAGATGATGGTGCTCCAAAAATGGCTTTATTATTACACTCCTACCATCTTTCCAGATGTTCCCCTTTTCATTATTGGATGTTTGCTGTCAATCTTTTAAATTAACCATTAAAGTGTGTCCAATGTGCTTGTTGTGGTTTTAGTATGCACTTTTCTGATGCCTAATGATGCTGAGCACCTTTTTGTGCACTTACTAACCACTCATCATTGATTTTGTGGAGAGTTTGTTCACAAAACAGACTCTTGAGTTTTAAGAGTTCTCAATCATACTCTGGAAACAAGGTCTTTGTGAGATACGTATATTGCATATATTCTTCTATAATTTGTGACTTGCCTTTTCATTTTCTTAATGATGGTCTTCTGTCAGGGAGATGATTTTAGTTGGGACAAAGTCCAATTTCTCAATGCCTTCACATTTAGAGCATTTGTTAATCTGTCTATGCTTGCTTTGGTCCAAGACATTGGATGTTTTCTTCTGTTTTGTTTTAGAAGCTTTGTTTTTGTAGTTTTCTTTTAGGAAACTTCTTTTTTTTTTTTTATTTAGGCTTACATATTAACAGTGTAAATTGATTCATTGTACAAAGAGGATAACATATCAATTCTCTAGTTGTAAGTTGTATAGAATCACAACATATATGCAGTCATACATAAAGTTAGGGTTATTATGACCATCATATTCCACCACCCTTACTGTCCCCATGCCCCCTCCGCCCTTACACCCTTGTGAACAGAGATCCACCATTGTTCCCATGTCCTTCCCCACATTATGGATCAGCATCCACTTATCAACGAGTACATTCAGCATTTGGTTTTCTGAGATTGGCTTACTTCACTTAGCATGATATTCTCCAATTCCATCCATTTACCTACAAATGCCATAATTTTATTCTCTCTTATTGCTGAGTAATATTCCATTGTGTATATATACTACAGATTCTTTATCCAGTTATCTATCGAATGGCATCTAGGTTGGTTCCACAGTTTAGCTATTGTGAATTGAGCTGCTATAAACATTGAAGTGGCTGCAGCACTGTAGTATGCTGTGATGGCCCAGCGGTCTAAGGCGCTGCGCTCAGGAAACTTCTTTTAAAAGCTATAGAGTTTTATGGTCTGCCATAGTCATAGGACTATGACTCATCTTGAATCAATTGTTATTTATACAGTAGAAGTTGAAGCTTTTACTTCTTCTGATGGTTTTTCAGAAGTGGCAGCACCATTTGTTGAGATTTTTCTTTTCCCTTTTGCCAAAATCACTTTACCATAAAGGAGACTTCTATTCCATTGATCTAACTAAAATTTCCTGTGAACCTTCAGGGTCATTCTTGAAATGATGTAGTATAAGTTTTCCAACTCTGATTTTTTTTCAAACTTGTTTTGTTTATTCTAGGTCTTTGCATTTCTGTATTTCAATCAGGCCCATTGGGATATTAATAGAGATTTTGCTACATCTATGGATCAATTTACAGAGAAAAGACATCTTAGCAATATTGAGGGTTCGTATGGACTCATATCACTTGATATAACAATTGGTACAGTACAAGGCTTATGAAATGAGCAGTACCCTCATCCCTTTCCCAACTGTATTAAAACAGTGTTCAGTTTAGTGTGATTAAATATTATTTAGCTGTAGATATTTCACTGATGAACTTTCACAGGTTGAGAAAATTCTTTCTCTTATTTTGCAAGAAACTTTTAAGATGTTGACCAATTTTCAAATAGCCAAAACTTGTTTAATTAATTTTTTGTATTTTCCAATATTATTAATTTTTACTCATATTCATTATTTTCTCTTTTTGATGTGCTTTGATTTAATCTGTTCTTCTTTGTCTAGTTTCTTGACCTAGAAACTTAAATTATTGTTCTAAAACTGCTTTCTAGTATAGGCAATTAAAGATATAAATTTGCCTCTAAGCACAGCTTTAACAACATCTACACAATTTGAAATGTTGCCTATTATTTCAATTAAAAAGTCTTAAAATGGGGCTGGGACTGGGGCTCAGTGGTGGAGTGCTTGCCTATTATGTGTAAGGCCCTGGGTTCAATCCTCAGTACCACATAAAAATAAACAAATAAAATAAAGATACTGTGTCCATCTACAACCACAAAAAATAAAAAATGAAAAGTCTTAAAATTTCCATTGTGATTTCTACTTTCAGCTATAAGTTCTTTATAATTGTGCTAATTTCCAAATATTTGGTGACTTTCCAAATTATTTTTATATCTAAGATAATTTCACTATAGTCAGACATATTTTACCTTTTTATATATAAAAACTAATTTTATGATGCATCATGTTATGACATTTCCATATTCACTTATAAATATGTTTAGTCTGAAATCATAGGTATAATGTTGTGTAAATATCAGTTAAATTAAGCTGATTTAACTGTATCCATAACTTCTATATTCTTATCTATTTTTCTAAATATTTTCTGAGAGAAGATTTTGAAAATCTTCAATTGTGAATGAAGATTTGCCTATTTCTTCCATTATTTCTGTCAGTTTTTCTTCATGTTTTGAGTTTTTATCATTGTAGCAATTGCCCATTTAAGATTGTTACATTTTCCTGTTCATTATGCATTGTTCGTTGTATTGCCACTTTTAAGTTTACTTTGACATTTATATGTCAGCTTATTTTCTAAACTGATATACTAATACCACTTCCCCTTGCTTTCTAAAACTTATTGTATAAATGATTTATCATTTTTTATCCTTGTATTTTAACTCTTCTATGTCATTATGCTTAAGGAACACCTTAGGTAGTAACATACACCTGGGTCTTATTTTTTATACAATATGACAATCTCTTCCTTTTAATTGGAATATATAGTCCGTTTACATTGAATGTAATTGTTGATGTAGTTGGATTTAAAACTGTCTTATTGCTATTTTCCTATATATTTCATTTCTTTTTCATTTTATTATTGTTACTCTGATACTCTTTTCCCATATTTATTTGAATCAATCAGTGTTTTAATTATTACATGTATTTCTTTTAATATATTTTCAACTTATGTTCTATATTTTGATGGTCAATCTGGGGGCTTTAATGTGCATCTTTTGTGTAAAAAATATGTTTAGAATTAATATTTTTCCACTTCAAAATGCATTCTTCACATGTCACAGTTTACTAATATGACCTCTGAATTAAGAACTTTATAATAATATAGTTTCATTTATACCTGCTGTTTTGGTATCATATTTTACTTCAATACATATTACAAATCACTTCCTACAATGACATTTTTTAAAATTTTGAACAGATATTTTTCTTTTATAGAAATTAGGAGGAAACTATGAGACTGATCTTTTATATTATTAGCCCATTTGTTTCCTATTCTTACATTCTTCATAATCTCCTAGATATATAGCTTTCTGTTTAGCATCATGTTTTATGGCTTAAAAACTTTTATTGCCTACTTCTTGTAATGCAGGTGTGTTTGTGACAAATTCTCTTACTTTTTAAAATCTGAGAACTAAGTTTTTCCCCTCATATGTGGGAAATATTATTTCTGGATATAGAAATAGAATTCCAGGTTGCTATTTCTTTCTCTCAGTGTTTTAAAGTTTTCATTCATTTTTTCTCATATTATTCCTGATAAGGAGTAAGCCTTAAATCAAATACTCTTTGCTCTATAAGTAATGTGTCATGATTTTCCAATTCAATTTTAAAAGGTGTGTGTATGTGTGTGTGTGTGTGTGTGTGTGTGTGTGTGTGTGTTGTTTTCAGCTGTTGACTATGATGTATTTTAGTTGTGGCTTGATTTTGTTTAACCTCTCTTTTTTTTCTACTGAGCTTCCTGGATCTCTAGGTTATTTTTCACCACACTGGAAACACTTAAAGTAACACTTCTTCAAAGACTTTTTCATCTATTTGCTTTAACTTCTTTCATGTTCTAGTTACACAAATGTGAAACCAATTTATATTTCCCTAGAGGTCACTGAGGTTCGAACATTTTTATTTCAATTACTTTTGTCTCTTTATTTTCACATTAAAAAAATGTACATGGATCTGTTTTAAAATTGGTTAACCAGTGCTGGGGTATTGTTCAGCGGTAAAGCACTTAGTAACATGAAAGCCTTGGGTTCAATCCCCTGTACTGCAAAATAACTAACTAAATAAATAAATAAATATAAGTTTTTGTTCTATCCTTTCCAATGTTCTATTAAACCTATGCATTGAATTTTCCATTTCAGATATTGAGTCTTTTAGTTCTAGAAATTCATTAGTTATTTTATGAATTTCCATCTCTGTATAGAGATTCAAAATTTGTTCTTACTATAGCCATATTTTTCTTTTGTGCCATTGAAGATACTTAGAGTGACTGCTACAAGGTCTTTGTCTTCGACCTTCAGCAGCTGTGTAATCCTGGGGTCTGTTTTTGATTGACTGCTTTATTTCTTAAGTATAGTCCACAGTCTCTGGTTCTTTGCATCTCTAATTTCTCATTGCATTTTGGATATTGTAATACATGTGGATTATGGTTTCTTCCTTTGAAATATTGTTTTTTATGTTGCCAAGAAATTAATTTCTATCATGGGACACTGATCATAGCAATTCTTGGTTTTATGTTTTATTTATAGGTTAGTGTCTACTGAATGGGTCTGATCTCCCCCTCACCTCACCAACTCATTCCAAACTTGGGAAACTGGAGCCCTCGAATTTGAGTGCCAACTAAAATCATGTCTAAAACTCTCAGTCTATTTTCTGAGTCCAGTTTTCTTCCTCTCACACCACTATTGTTGTCAAGGTCTCCTGTATACCTTCACTGAAGCTTCCTAGGCAGCCCTATCTAAAACTTTAACACTACATCATCCTTCTTTCATTTCACATCCACTTTCTCCTTTTTTTCTTTAACATTTATCAATATCTGATATGTTACACATATACATTTTATGATATTTGTTGAAAACATTTCCTTCTGAAACCAAAACCTGAAAAAAAATCTTAAAAGCACTATGCACTAACTATCCTTAGAGATTAGTAATATGGATGAGCATATAAAAATTTTAACAGCCTTATAGTATAGAAACCTTTTAGTACAAAAAGAATAGGTCAAATTCTTTATTTCCAAGGAATAGTTTTCTTTTAAAAGAAGATAGTGAAATGATAAATGACTGTTCAAAGTATGGTACAACAAAGAGGAAAGCATAGAAAAAGAAAGAAGAGTTACACTGAGTTTTCAAAAATGCAATCTTTTTTTATTGGAGTAATTAGGGAGAAATGGTCTTTCAGTTGAGTCTTGAAGATGCATAGGATATTAATAAGTGGCATTATGGGAAAGGGTGGAATTTTGCAGAAGGAATAACGTGAGTGATGCTTGGAAATCAGGAGCATGTGTTAAGTTCAGCAGGACAACTGTGTGGTTTGAGAAATGAAGCTGGACAGTCAGCCTGGAGACACATTCTGGAGGTTTGAGCCTAAGCAGTGATCTCTGTGGAGCACATCCCTTGGGAGGCAATAGGAGCCACTGAAAGTTTCTGAAGACGGGAGTTATGAAGCTGGAACCATGTGTTTTTGAGCTTTCCACAAACAATCTTGTCTGGTATAAATTAATTTGCTTCATTTACCAGTGTCCATTTTCTATGTTTTTAGGAAACTCTCTATTATGCTACTCTGGGTGATAACGGTCAGACACACAAGTAAATTCTTAACATTTAATTTCCCCACATGTACAGTACACATCCATTCCATTCATCTACATGTGTATTCACTGAAAATATTTGCTCTATATTGTTTTACTTTTATTTCTACTGCCCCTTATCAATCTGCCTCATCCAACTATGTATCCTAGTTTTCTATTACTTTCAAATTGGAAAAATTGGTGTCCCTTCACTTGTAGTTTTTCCAAATCCTCAAGTATATTTTTGCTTAGAAAAAATAAACGTAGATCTAACCTTGCCCATAATTCAAGTCTCTGATTAAATGGCACACTTTACTTGTTTCTCTTAATCAATCAAATAGTGTATTAAGCACTTTCCATCATGTTGTTTGTTTTCCTTTATAGATTTGGTATATTCATTAAAGTCTCCTGTTGCTTTTAGGTACATATCGTTTCAGACAGTATCAATCTGATATTTAAAAGCATGACTTTAATCAATTGTGTCTGTGATCTAGCTGAAAATCACTTTGGTCTTTGTTTCTCAATTACAGAAAAATGAAAGCATAAATTTAATGACATTAATTTTCTGGATGGTTTGAGAAAATCCCTCAATAAAAATATGATCTTAACATTGACCTTCAGAAAGTCTCAAACAAATCACTGAAAATATCTTGTAAGATTTGGCTTGCATTGTTGTTAAGCTAATATCCACTGAAATGCATAAGTTATGTAGAAGAAAATCTTGGAGAACAATTTTGGAGAAAATTTGAAATTTAGATTTTTAAGATGTAACAGCAAATATGTTAATACTTGCTTGAATCATTCATTATACCTAAGTAAACTAGATTAGAATAATAAATAGCATTTTTAAACAATTTAGTGAGTTATATATTCTTGAAATTATATATTTTTCTCATTTTCTCAAACAACTTCATTTAGTGAACTTCCTTCATGTTTAAAAAAGAGATGCTTTTTCTACATATATATGAGAATGTATTTTCTCAAATCATACCACATTTTTGTCATAGTAATATTAACAATGTCTTTGGATTCCCTGCATTTTTAGAGGAAATAATTAGTCACAAACAGGTTTCTTGGAAGTACTCACAGATATATTTGGTTTTGTTTTTCTTTTAATTTTGTATCTGTCAAAGGGAAATCAGATTTAACTAAGTAAACCATTTTAAAACTCTTGGTTAATTTGACCAACCTTGTCTTTATCATTCTGCAAGTATTCTTGAAAGCAGTGTCATGCAATTATTACCAATTTGATAGAATCCTCTAACAGAGAGCCTTAGGAACACATGAGATATGGTGAACTTCCAGAATGGCTTGAGCTCTGCTTTGAGAGCATCCAGGGAGAACTTCCTGCCCAAAGCTTCTGCTGGGGGAGGGCTGAGTTTGCTGAGTGATGACACCAAAAGCCAACCAGACAAAATTGTCCTAAAATTGTCTATTTTTAGGACAATAGAACCTATTTGTCACTCATGCAAACCTTGGAGACTAAGTACCTGGAGGAAGGTCTCCATATCGACTACATCATTCTCTCACCAATAATGAAAAGAAGACAGATGAGGAAAATTTGGTGCACATTTCTATGATTAGGCATTTGCAAAAAAATAATGTGATGAATATCCTTGAACATAAACTTCTATGTACCTCTCTAATTTTCACTTTATAATGTATTATAAGCATGAAGTCTATGAACATTTTTACTCTTGACATATTGCCTTCTGCAAAAGTCGTGATTATACTATTTTAGAACATCAAAACAAACAAAATAAACTAAGTATTTTAACTTAAAAATTACTAGGTGAAAATGTTATTTCTTGATTTGGAATTTTCATGTACAGTATTTGATTTTTTAGTTCTGTCAAACATAATCAAATAAATCATGGTCTAATAGTAAGGTGAAATGTTATGTTTCTATCTTAAATTATGGTCTTGAAAGTTTTAATGGCCCAGGCTAAGGGGTTCCACCAGGGTCTGAATGAGTCATATTGCATACTGACAGGAGAACTTCATCTATAATATTCATAAAAAACATTTAACACATCATTTTTATGTTTACAGCTATGTCAGCATATATTAGCACACTTAGGTGTATATGTATCAACATCCATAAAGATGATGATATAGCTGTACAGATATGTTTCTTATTCTATTAAGTGGGTTGAACCTTTCTAAATTTAACATTTTTGATGCCTCTTTACCTGAAATTTCCACTGATGTTCAGTTTTATGCAATACCTAAAGTCAAAGTCCTAAGTGGAGAAAAAATAAGTAAAACCAACCTTAATGGAATGCTTTTATTATTTTCATGTTTATAGGAGAGTAACCAATACTAAGTAGGTACTGATCTCACACTAACATACCAGTTCACTCACTCATTCATTCAACTACCTCATAGACTAGGTTTTATCATCTTTCATTTTGGAAGTGCAGCTAAAGCACATGTTAAATATGGTGACTTTGTTCGTGCAGCTGTAAGGCTGGGATTCAAACCAAGATAATATTGCTCATAGTCTGTGCTCTTCCTGTTTATTACCCTTGAGGATTTACCTGAGCATGGATGTGTTACACGGTGCCTGTGGACTCAACCATATTTATGCAACTCAGAGAACGCATAAGAACATTTTCAGGCCTCAAAACCACATTGGAAGAAAGTTATATTCAGATGGGACTTTAGAACTAAATTAAAATCATGAATTCTTAGCATGCCAAGAATTGAAGATCTTCTTAGCCAAGCTCCTTGGTAATTTCTCAGGGAAAAGCAGGATTACTGTGCAGCCCAACACACATTTGTTCAGTCTCTCTACAGCTGCTTCAATATCAGAATCAGTTCCAGGACAACAGCAAGCTCTGCAACATCTTGACACCATACCCATACCAAACATTCATTTATGCTATGAACATTTCCCAAATGTGCTGCATCTGATGTGATGCTAAAGTG
The DNA here is from genome assembly GCA_028644305.1 of Xerus rutilus. Lineage (NCBI taxonomy): Eukaryota > Metazoa > Chordata > Mammalia > Rodentia > Sciuridae > Xerus > Xerus rutilus. Next base: position 147,684,097 of record CM053402.1, read on the forward strand.
AAAAACAAACACTTTTTCTGTAACATGTTTGTCTCAGGAGAGCCAGCTTTTCTGAGTTTGTATTTCTCATTTGTCCTTACCAGACACCATTTCCATTTCCAACTTGGACTGTAAGCTTAGAAAAATGATCACACAACTTCGTCAACTGAAGAGAAGGGTCATCATTTTCAGTGGCAACAATCCAACCAAATATAATAGCTACTGGGCCAACAACCCTTGCAGAATTACACGTAAGCACAATTATAAACACTTAAGACTCCCAAATTGTGATGCTATAATTAAGAGAGCAGGATTTTTTTTTTTTTTGAAGCATAATATCCCGAAGTGACAGCCCCAGATTGTAAAGATGTGGAAGGTGAGGTAATACTGAATCATGGCTCCCACAATAGTATTAAGGACTTCCTGTATATAAGTGGTACTTCAGTTTTACCTGGCAAATGTAGCCAATATGCTGTTATGAAGCACCAAGAATCCAAAAGAGGAGCTCATTTTATTGTAACATCGTGGCACAGATTTGGAAATCAATGATTTTTTGCATTCTAAGAAAAAAAGTCAATAACTTAAGATTTTTTAGAAAAATGTCTCTTTGGGTGCTCCAGGGATATGAAGCAATATTTTTTTTTAGCAGTCACATCAGAAATAACAAAACATGGGGCACACTAAGCATCCTTTAAAAGGTCATGTACATCTTGTTTTTGAAAGAATTTTGCTCAGGCATCAGAAGAGCTGAACAAGTTGACATCAGAAGTTTTGATTTCCCACGTATCTTATTTTCTTGAAGAAATCTAATGTATACAAAGGATGTGGAATGTTTTTAAAGTGATCACCATTGCTACACCTGGGTCTTTGAGTTCAGGGTGTATTTAATGTACTGGAAACTTGAGAGCTAAATGTACATTACTTGTATCCTGGCTTGATGGGTGGTTTTCATTTGAGTGTGTAAAGCAATAACCTCAAACCCCAGTTACTGTCAAGCTTGAAAAACTCCAGGTTTTTAAGACCATCTTCTCAGCATAATATTGATTGATTCTGGATACTTGATATGAATGTGGTTTTTAATTGTCCCCTTAAATTTTCTCTTTAAAATTAAGCTTCAGCGCCAGCTGAATTTATAACAACTAGGGGTTGTATGAGAACTCAAGGACACCTTACATGATTAATGTAGTTCAATTTTTCTTTTTCAAGACTTTCTCCTCTAGGTGAAGTTATGGTTCTAGCTTTCAAATTAATTGATGCATCGGTTGGACTTGGGTAGAATTTCAGTTGCATTTCTTAGATCTGAGATGATTTGACAGGCTTCTTGGGAAATGGATGAGGAGTCTCCTGTAAATGTTGTGGAGACAGTCAGATCTTTGCCAAGAAGCTCTTTAATTACCTCTGTGTGTTAACTAATGGAAACTTGGTGTAAGAAGCCAAAAGGAGCACTTGCAAGACAGATCTAACACCAGTCGCCCTGTGATCAGTATCATCTGGAAGAAAATATGGAGATCTAAACAGTTTTGGCAAAGACTTTGAGGAAATATCATGAAAAGGATCTTTATTCGTTAGAGTTATGCCATCCATCTTTTTATTGTGGCCATTTCTTAGAGGTTATAGTCAAGATCTCTGAAGGCAAGGTTATATGAATGGCAACACTAATTCTTGGACCTCCCAGGAATAGATGTGAAGATCTACATTCTCAAGGCTTTCTTCGTCCATTCATCTGTTGAAGAGGATGTAGGTTGGTTACATAGTTTAGCTAATGCGAATTGAGCTGCTATAAACATTCTTGACCTTTACAATCCATACACTGCACTATTAAATCTAACTTAGCAGAGGCTGATAGTCTGAATCGATCTGCAGGTACTTGTGAAAATGCAATTCCAAGACAGAACTCTTGCCATGTTAACAAGAGTTTTATGCTCATGTGGTGTGGGCGGGTTGTTACTAAAAGACCATCACTGGGACTAGGGATGTAGCTCAGTGGTAGAGTGCTTTCCCAGCATGCCCTGGGTCCCAGGTTCAATGTCCAACACCACAAAAAATAAAATTATAAAGTTGCATGTGATTTCAATGTGGCTAGTGAGGCCTAACCAGCCCACCTCAAAACTCATTTTAAAAAAAAGACAATCATTTTTTTTCTGGGATATACATTCTCGTGTAATTTGAGGCTCTTTGGGGGGTAATATAAGATAAATATATGCTATCAACATATATCATTCAGGGGACAAAGCCCTTAATAAACATTTTTTATTGTTGCGGGAGCTTTATTTTGTTGTTGTTGTTGTTGTTATTCCTGGAGATTGTACCCAGGAGTGCTTAACAACTGAGTCATGTCTCCAGCCCTCCCACTTTTTGAAACAGGGTCTCACTAAGTTGCTGACACTGACTTTGACTTACAATCCTCCTGCCTCAGCCTCTCAAATCTCTGGGGTTACGGATATGATGTGCACCACCACATTCAGCTGGAGCTTTATTTTTACCTTCACTTTATTTTTTAAAAATAGACTGTCTTTTTTAGAGCAGTTTTCAGTTTGCAGTAAAGTTTACCCAAAAGTTCAGAGAGTTCCCTCAAACTCTTCTTGACCTTGTTGAACTTTTTGAAAGGTAACTTTATATGTTTCAATATTTTAAAATTCACAAGAGTTGGTAAAAGTAGTACAGAGGCTTCCTATGTAGCTTTCATCCTGCTTCTCCTAACAATAATATCTTACATGATTGTCACCATAGTACATTATCAAAACCAGGACATCGATGTTGGTGTGATACTATTAATTCTGAGATAGACTTTCTTTCTCCAGTTTTTGCACATTGCTCATTTTGAGTGTGTCATTCTCTGAAATTATATGCTGTGCCTAGACTCAAGCCACCTTCACCAGAGTCAGGAAACAGAAACTTCCCATCACCAGACACCCATGCATGCACAGGCAGTACCCCCCCCACACACACACAGCACACACAACATCCTAGCCTTTTCTCCTAATCCCCACACTGTCACCCCAACCTGGACACCTCGCAGCACTGACCTCTTTTCCCTCACTATACTTTTGTCACCTTGGGAATGTTTCATAAATGAAGTGATAAGTAACATAGGATTTTTCACCAAATATAATGTCCTTGCGATCCATCCAAGTGTTTGTTCTTTTTATTTGATTATTTAATAGTTTGTTCTTTTTATTCCTGAATAGTATTTCATTCCATGGATGTGCCATAACACTTACCTATTGAAGAACATTGTTCTGGCTTCTGGGTTTCGACTGTTACAAACAACGCTGCTATGAACATTTGTGTGTGTGTGTGTGTGTGTGAACATGAGCTTTATTTTTTCAGGATAAAGATCTGGGAGTATGATTGTTGGGTTATATGTTAAGTGTAGGTTTCGTTTTTAAGAAGCTGCCAAACTATTTTCAAGGATGTTCATAGCATTTTCATTCTTAACAGGAATGTAGGAGGGATGTAGTTTCTTGTCAATATGTGGCACTTTTTAATTTTACTTTTTACTTACCACTTTTCATTTTAGCCTTTCAAGCAGAATTGATATCTCTTTGAAGTTTTATTTGCATTTACCCAATGGCTAATGATATTGAATATATTTTATGCACTGTTTTGTATCTTTGTATCTTCCTATGTTAAGTGCTTACTCAATTCTGTTGCCCATTATCTAATTTAAATTTTTGTTTTCTTATTTTTGTCTTGACAGCTACACATATGCATATACATTCACATATAGGTAAATATATTATAGCTGCAAGTCATTTGTATTTCTGTTGGGAACAAGGGCCTTTGAGTCCTGTGGTCCTACATACAGAGTCCCCAAAAGTTGGTCAGTCCTTCAAAGCTTAGCATAGGCACATGCTTTACAAATATTTTCTCCCATTCCGTGGTTTTTCTTCTTCCCCTCTTAGCGAGGTCTTTTGAAAAACAGAAGTTTTTCCTTTTGATGAAGTCTAATTTATAATTTTTTTGTTATAGATTCTGCCTTTAGTATCATTCTAAGAAGTCCTTACCTAACTCTTGGTGATGGAGATTTATTCTTATAATCTTTATAGTTTTGTGTTGGCACGAACACCTGCGATTCACTTCCAGCTAATTTTTGCATAATGTGTGAGGTTTAAGTCAGAGTTCATTTCTTGCCTTTCACTCTGCAATTCTCCCAGCACCTGCTGTTGAAATGACTGTTTCTTTCATTGAATTCCTTTTGTATCTTTGTCATGTAATAATTGTCAGTACTTAGTACTTTGGTGGGTCTGCCCCGAATTCTCAGTTCTATTCTGTTGATTAATGTGTCTATTCTTCTTCTACAACCACACTGACTTGATTACATTTACATGTAAATTTTAGAATTATCTTGTCCTTATCTACAAGGAATTCTGTTGGAATTTGATAGGAATCACATTAAACCTGAAGATCAATTTGGGGAGAATTGGTATCTTTATTCTGTTGAATCTTTCAATTCATACACACAGTATGCCACTTGTTTATTTAGGTCTTTGATTTCTCTGATTAGGATCCAGTTGTTTGGAGCATACAAATATGTTTTGATAGAATTATAACTACATATTTTATTTTTACTACAATCATACATTGCATTGCACTTTTAAAATTTCAGCTTTCCATTGTTAATTGATTGCCTATAGAAAAATGATTTTTTTGTATACCTTACAATCTTGATAAAGTCACCCACTAGTTCAGAGTATTTCTGTAGGTTCCTTATTATTTTCTATAAGGAAAATCAAATTACTTGAAATAAGAACAGTTTAATTTCTTCTTTCAACTTGTATGACTTTTATTTCCTTCTCTTCCCTTTATAGAATTTTAATTAAACAAACACCAAAACATATTTATTGAGCTTTGGAACAAGCAAAGCACTAACACGTGTGCAATGGGCCCAGGAAGTACAAAATGTTTGGTTGCTCTTATAAAGTGACTAATAATATTAGTAAAAGTTTTGGATGTGTGTAGAACTTAGTATTATTTACACTTTCTGTAAAACCAATAGAGACATAAATAAAAATCCCTGGAGACATGTGTTTTGAGGAAATTGGATGTATGGATGTATGAAGCTGAACTGAGCATTGAAATGACTAGAGAAACATGGGCCTGGGGAGAAGGGTAAGGAAAGGAAATGATGGGAACTAAACAGATAACACAGTTTTCAGGGGCCTTGTGTATACGATGAAGGCATCTTGCAGCCTAACACCAAAGTGAAGGCATGTCAGTATTTTATTGCTGCAAAAATGAAAATCAGTTCTGGGTCTCCCAGTCCCCACCAATCAAAAGGCAGTTGAATTTCAGTGTGTTTACATGCTTCTGCTGCCCTAGGGTAGGACACAAACCAGGAAGTCGCAGTTAGAATACCTTGGAGGTGAGGTGCCCTGAGCCTGTGTCCATGTGGTAGTGCTCCTTCTTCTGTGCCAACCTCAGGCTCAAGTGTCTTTAATTCTGGCCTTCTCATTAGTGTATCAGACACCCCCCACCCTCGGCTATGCTCTGAAGGACTGGCCATCTCTCAAGGGGCTCTTTATGGAGGACCAAGGGACTCAAAGGCTATTGTGCCCAAGAGAAATTGCAGGACTTCCGCTGCCTTGTCTCTCTGGGAGGAAATAACTCTCTTAGATTCCAATGCTGTGCTATAATTTCTCTCCCTAAGGCATGATGCTTTGCAATATCCTCTCACCAGGATCTTAGAAACCTTTACTAGGCTCTCTTTCTTGGAAGTCAAGGTACAGAAAGCAGTACTAGTTAATTTTTTTTCCCAACTTATCTTGTTTTAAAAAGAAATTTTGACTATGTCCTCTGTGGTCTCAGAGGAGGTAATAAGGATGTTTCCCCACAACCTAGCCAGAAGGCAGGGCCCCACTGTATACATAGAGGTGTTTCACCAGGACGGGACTGTGAACAATGCCTGGTGGTTCTTCACGATGTGCTTCTGAAGATTGCCACAGATCTATCAGTATCAGGTTTGGAGTGAAATAGTGATGTCACTCCCCATTCCGGCAGGTCGGATGCAGAACAGGTTTCTCTGCAGTCAGTTTAGATTTTTGCGTCAAGATGAAAAACCATAAATCAGATTATGAATTCCAGGTTGCAAGTTGACTGACCTTAAACTTCACTGTCATGAAAGTCAGTTTAAGCATACTAGAAGTTCACAGTGAAGGTGCATTAATCATTTGCTAACAGGGTTCCCGCATGAATTTAATCCCTGCTGCTGTTCAGCTTCATTGTCTTCATGAGAAGATATGGCTGGGGTGGGGGAGGTGATAAGTAATAGCTTAAGACTTCTATCTGAATTGTTTTTTAATTGAGAAAATGATTATGAATTTCAGGAGAATAATGACAAACCAGCAATGTTTAAATTTTCATTTTGCTATTGACTAAATAGTGACTGATAAGTCATCAATTTGCCAATGATGGAAATTTCTATCTCTAGTTCATACTTCGTACTCAATTCAAGACTCAGGTATAAAATTCCCAGTCTTGATTCCCATTTGTCTATTTTAGAGACATCTAAATCTAAAGTCTCCGAAAATGGACTCCGCCCCTTCCCACAAACCCATCTTCAAGAAAGGCCATGGTGCTCTTTTGGCTGCCAGTCAAAACATCTTTATCATCTGGAATCCTTCCATTCTTTCACATTTTAAATTATTGAGTGCCTTGGTGCTACAGCTCCAGGGCCCTGGGTTTTTAGTAAAGAACCTCAAGCCCAACTCAATGTAAAGAGTAAAACAAACTCAAGAAATTGCCAGCTAACCTCTAATGAGGGATTCTCTAACCCATCAAATACTTTCTTTGTCTCAGTTCCTCAAATATCTTATCAGAGTTTTCCCCATGTCCCCTTCTTGGAGTCCAGAACTGCATGTGATCTGGTACTTCCCTGTTCATGAAGCTCTGTTCATATTAAACTTGTTCAAGTGGTAATGTGCCTAAGTTTATTTTAACACACACTGTGTGTAATCTTCCAGAAATTTCTACCCAGATTGCCTTCAAAATAGAGTGACTCACTGAGCCAACACTTCCCGGATCCACTATGATCTCTCACTTGGAAGACTAACTAGTCTTACTTTACCCTTGGCTTCCCTACATCCTACTTTCAACTTGCAACCTAGAATGATCTACAGTTGCAACCCAGATGTTGCCCAGCTCCATCCAAAGCCCTCCTTCTCCTCACTTCACCCATGATAAAACCAGTGAATGTCTCATTAGAAACCTTCACCTGCCTTGGCAAATTCCTGGTCTCACTCCATACCATTTCCCCACCTGGCTCACAATCTATTCAAACCAAAGCTTTTATAATTTTTTGTTTTCTAGAGCATTCGACGCACATTCCAGACTTGAGGCTTTTGCCATGGCTATTCTCTCAGCCCAAGGGAATTCTATAGTAATCTAGGGAAAATCTAAAGCACAGGCTGATAGTCACATTGATCTCTGCAAATTCATAACTTCATACTCCTGTCTCTTTCATGAATTGCAATTCTGCCTAAATGTCACTTTTACCCCTGAGGATAACCTGAATATTTCACTTAAAATCATAGCCCACCTCAAAACAGCTGACCCTCTCCAATTTTTCTTGCTCTACTTTTCCTTTTTTATATTGAACTTTCTACTTTCTAGTATATTTATGTTACCTTCAGATTTGTCCTCTGTTTCCCTAACATGTAAGCTCCAGGACAGTAGGGATATTTGTCTGCTGCCCACTGATACAACCCAAATACACAGAGAGTGTCAAGCATGGAAGGGGTGCTCTGTACTTATTTGATTCCATGACCTTGGGCAAGTTACCTGCTTTTCAAACTTCAGTTTCCCAGCTTTGAGTAGATTGAGAAAGAAAAGCGTCATCATTGTGTCAGTCAACTTATCATTGCTGTGACCCAAATATCTAACAAGTACAATTCAAGAGAGGAAAAGTTTATTTTGGCTCATGGTTTCAGAGGTCTTAGTCCATGGTTGATTGACTTCATTGCTCTGAGCCCGAGGTGAGGCAGAACACCATGATTGAAAGGTGTGGAGGAGGAAAACTGCTCACCTCATGGCAGTCAAGAAGCAGAGGGAAAGAGAGAGAGGAAGAGGTTAAGGCAAGATATACCCTTCCTAGTCATGTCCCCAGTGACCCATTTCCTGCAACTAGGTCCCATCTCCCAGTAGTCAATTCATCCATCAGTGGATTAATCCACTGATGAGTTCAGAGGCCTCATGGTCCATCACTTCCCAGAAGTCTCATCTCTGAACACGTGAGACTTTGGGGGACATTCCACATTCAAACCATAACAATCACCATCCTCATCATCCTCATCACCATTTCACTGTGATTATTATTAGCCCTACTCTTAATTCGGTAATTGCATTTAATCACTAAAATTCCTATGGTGCACTATTTGGAGCTTGTTTAAATTTTACCCAAATTGAAGATAAGTAAATAGTCTCTCCAGGATTTTCTTTATATTAAAATAAGCATGCTGATTAACAATATAAGAGTATTTTAAGATTTCTCTTTTAATCTTAATTTCTTATCCATGGAATTTTAAAATGTATTGTCTAGTGTGTGGGTATGTTTGGGTAATTGACATTATTAGAAAGGTGACATGTGATGAGATGTTGTTGTCTCCACTTTCATAGGTCCTTCCAGACCACCGCTGAGCCCAGTAGATTCAATAAACCTTGATCGATGAAACCATCCCTGTCTTTTCTGACTGCAGACAGAAAATAGTTTTAGTAAGACACTTCAAATTCTAATAAAAAGATATGCTCAGTTCTAACAAAAATTCCATTTATACATTCTAAATTATTCTTTTCCTAAGTATCTTCCAAGAAGGGGGTTAAAAGCTTACTTACTGAAATACACTGTGGTATTTCTACAGTTTACAACACATTTATTTACCCATAGTTAGAATATTTCCAATTCATATAAATTCTTCTGACCAAAAAAAGGCCAATAGTTTCTAAATCTTAAAAGAAAAAGAAATGAAAAGAAAATGATGAGAACTAAATGGATTCTAACACATTTTTAAGGGGCCTTGTATGTAGGATGGAGGCACCTTGCAGCCTAGCACTAAAGTGAAGACATGTCCTAGTATTTTATTTAAAATTTTATTTTTCAAAAAATAATAATCTGGGTCATCTATCCAAGTTCCTCAGGGGTGTGTGTGTGTGTGTGTGTGTGTGTGTGTGTGTGTATAAGCGTGCATGGGGCTGTGTTTAATTAGAGATCTCCTTTGCCATTGACTTGAAGTCTCAAGAAAGAATTTATACATACTATTCAGACTCTTTGGACTTTCCTAGTCAATTCTCATTTTCTATTTATATGGAAGTCCTACCATAGGTGTAGAAGTCAGTCAATAACAAATAAGTGAACTGAACAAACGCTATTCTCTTTATACAAAAGCTGGTTTCTTTTTCAGAAAATACGATCAATATTTAAAAAATAGATCTGAAAAGTGAAAACTGAACTTATTTTAGATTTAATTAGCATTCTAATGGTTGTTTCCCTATCTTACTAGGACAAAAGGTACCCTGCTACTGTGACACGGTGAACTATCAGTCAACTAAAACCGGGCTTTGGTTCATGAAATTTTATTTTTAATTCATCATAATCTTTAAAACTAAGAAAAAAGCACAGGATATTGATCAGTTTTATAAAATCCAGTAGTTGTAGATTATTTACCGAACTGTGTGCATATTTGTCCCCATCTGTCATATCTCCTACCTTGACAGGCACAGCTGTAAGGTTTTGAGTGACGGTCTGTGGCCTGATGAATATTCGATAATGAAAATTCAATTCCATTTTAAAAGTCAATTAAGTCCATGCTCTAGTTTTGCTAAGATGTTATTGCAGATATTTTAGGAAGATCTTCACTGGCAAATGTTAATCTTCAGACAACTAGCTAAAATACCTATCCTGAACACTGAGTTTCTTAACTTTCTTTTTTATTAATATTTAAAAATTCCATTGTGAAAACGCAAACTGTGATCAAGAAGATAAAAATGTTCTAAGGAAAGGGAATAATATTTGTTAAATACCTGAGAAGTGCCAGTCATTGTCCCAGTTATAGTAAATATGCCTGGAATTTCATGTTACCATGAATATTTACATAAGCTTTTTGAAGGAAATGTTATGCATTTGGCAAAAGTAACTTGTTTCAGAGAAAATTAATTATAGATAAATGATTTTCTGGAAGTCTCATTTCAGACTTCATAATCTCACTCTTTTGACTTCTCTTTGTGCTTTTCTTTGTTTGGATTGGTGTTTTGAATTCTCTTGGGCAAAGACAAAAAGACTTGTGTAGCCTATTTCATTTCTGCCATAATACGATGAAAATGGGATATTCTGAATCACTTCCCATCTTTCCTGAGAAATAATTGGAAGAGGCTGTGCTTTTCTGATGGAAATAATGCATCTTTTGTTTTGAAAAATACTTCTGCTTCCTGAACCTTCAGATGTCAACTGAATGTGTTCTAAGTAAAGTCTAATCATGCTGAAGTGGTTTGCTAACATGATTGTGTTACCTGGAGTGGACCTTCCTGCAGATGTGTCCTTGGTGTTGCTATAGCAACGCCAAGGCTATGCTCTTCACTCCATATGCACGTGACTGTGTTTGTACATTTTCATGGCTAACCATTATAACCATGCTTAGCCATCTATAGAATTCAGCCTTGGAGGGTGCAAGAGTTGAAGGCAGGGGAATCATAAGGCACACCATTAGAGATGAAGAGATGTGCGGTCATGGAAGAACCAACTTGGCTAAAGTTACTTTTTCAAGCCTAGGACATGGTGGAGCATATTATGAATCATCAGGAGAAAGTGTGCATTGTAAAAAAATAATGAGTATATAGGAAGTTAATTTCAAAAGTTGTATTTTTTTTTAAATTTTTTTTAGTTGTTGATGGACACAATGTCTTTATTTTATTGCTTTGTATGTGGTGCTGAGGATTGAACCCAGGGCCTCACACATGCGAGGCAAGCACTCTACTGCTGAGCTACAATCCCAGCCCCAAAAGTTGTATTTTAAGAGCTTACTGATGTAAATCTATACTGCATGCATATTGGAACATTTTGTATATAGGCATTTGTTTTCAATCAGTGTCAGACAATGTGACAATCTGGCTGTCCACAAGGAAGACAGGATGCTTCCTCTTGATGGCCAGTGCACTGTTCAACATCTTGGGACTGGCAAATTATCTCAAATGAGGTCAACACTTCCTTCCTGAGTTCATCCTGTTCTTATAAGCCATTCATATATGTTGATGCTAATTCAAAATGACTTCACTAAATAGCCTTCTTGTCACTCCGGATGGAACTTAGAAGAGAAAAAAAATCTAGAAATTTCTGGATATTACTGACCAGGGATGCCATTCCCCAGAGACAGTACTTCACTATGAGCATCTTCTCCCTTGCTCCGTCATACAAACTGAATTCCTTGGGCTAAGAGTTGCCCGCAGTGCAAGATTTGCATTCTCATAACCTATGCTGTTTGAACTCTCTCTGCTGTTCCCTTCCCTTTAGACTCAGTGATTTGCTTCGAACACATGCCCACCAACATCTACTTTACTCCTGGGTCACTGCTTTATCCTGTACCACTTTCCCTTTTGCCCTTGGAGTCAAGTGAAACCTGAATCTCTCTGGAGAATCAGAACCTCCTAATTGTTGAAAGAGTCCCACACTCAATTTTTTCTCTCCTTTCTTCAAAATTTATGCTTTATCCCAGTTCCTCTGACACCATTCTCCAAAGATCTGGTAGCCTAAGCTGATGACATCTTGTATAGCTTAACATGCTGCCCCAGGCATTTCAGGTTCTGAAACAATCATTTCCCAAGTACCTTTAATTTCTTTATTTTTGGCTAGATGCTTTAATTATGTTATATCATTTATTATTCTTGGCAACCCTAATAGGTAGCTATTAATATTGCCACACTGTACAAACAGAGAGATCAAGAACCAAAGAAGATGAGTCCCTTATTTCGACTGAACAGTTAATGAGGAACAGAATCAGAGTTTAAACTCAGAATTGTCTTAACAGGAGACCAAGTTCCCTTCTCGCCATGAATTCTGCCTTTTATTCACTTCCAAGAACACTTCCAATTCCTATAAATAAAGGAATGACCAGCTTAGGGACTCCAGGCACAGGGAAAAGTCCAGAAAGGAAGCTATTTTTATTCAAGTAACTCTTTGTACACATTGCATGTAAACTACTCTTGTCACCCATGTCCAAAAGTAGCCTACAATGGGGATCCCGACTTCTATACTTGTAGCTAATCATTACTCCCCAGGTTAATTTTAATTAATCCTCTTGTTTATGAATTCTGCGAAAAAGTGATCTCTAACCTGTCCATAGGCAGAAGTTCAGTACACAAGTTAACAGGTGATTCTAAGAATCTTTCATGACTATTCAAGATAAACATGAGTTTGTATTAGTTGCCTGGTGAGACACAAGCAGAGTTATGGGAGATATTCTTTTTCAAACGCTTGCATAAACCCAGTATGAATTTGAAGAAATTTACATATGTGACAAGTAACCTTTTGACACCTACCTTGAGATTATTAGTCAACTTCTTTGGCATCAAATGCCTACTAAAGGATAAAGTTAATTCCCTCTCTGGTCTCTACTGGACATTTCATCAGTAGACACATGACATTTTGATGCTTCTGTGTTTTGATTCAGTTGCTTTAATGTCAAGGACACGATGATGAGGCTGTTTTGATCTAGACATGAGAATATTTTGATCTTGCTTCTGGAAATACTCTTTTTTCTTTTTTCTAGGCCTAGTAATGCGCGTTTGGCCTAACTCACAGTATTCTGCTATTTTCTTAATCACTCCAAAGTTGCAATTTCCGACACCTCTTCTTTGTGACAAATTAGTTACATACGGATGTGTGGACTAGGAACTTTTTATGCCTTACAGTTTTGCAAGGATGGGAGGTCTCCCAGTTTTAGATGGTGATATAAAGACATCTCTGCTTGGCTCACTACTCTGAATCCAACCAAAAACAACTGGAAGAAATGAAAGAATTTTCTTCTTCATTCACAATACGAAGAACCCATAACTCCCAAATGAAGATGGGTGGCAAAGTGCAGTGAAATCTGAATCCCAGTGGAAGTGAGAGAAGCCTGCCACTGTAGATTTGGGGAAAAGCTTCTGACTTCATAAGACCAATGGGTAAGCTGTGAGAAGATCCAAGAACTTTGCTTGAAATTTAAGAGGGACAGGAGAGCTTGGGCTATAAGAAAGAGGCAAAGACAGGGCACCTTTGCAGGAAGCTGGTGGCACAACATAAGAGTGGAGATTTTGCTGTGTGGCCAGTCAAGGCCAGTTACAGGTGGGATTCTCCAACCTGAGTTGGGGCAGACCACCTGCCCAGAGTGGCATTCCACTCCCTGGTGAGGCATGTTGATAGGAAAGGTTCAGTGACAACAGACCAAGAGATCAAAGTCCAAGCTGCCTGCTGCTGTGGCTCTCTCCATTCCCCACCCCCAACTCTACTCTCCCAGGAAATGGATGAGCAGAGAAGACCCTCATCCAAACTCAAGAGGCACTCCTTAAACTAACACAAAACTAATGCAGGACTTAAGATATTTCCAAAAGTAGCAGCAAAGAAACATAATCAAGGATAGACTAAAATATCCATCATCTGAATTGAAGTGATCTGATTTAGTCTGAAATGATTAAATTTTTTCTATATATAGTTTTCTGTAAAAGTAGATAAATTAAATGTTATGGCTTCTTTAAAGCAAGAGGTAATAGAGAGACTCAAAAAAAAAAAAAAAAAAAAAAAGGAATGATAACAAAAAGAGATTAAGCACAACCTGTACAGATATCAGAACAATTTGTATGAATAGGGATTGTGAAAGCTTGGTAAAAACATCAATAAAATTTTAACTGCTGGTATTTTATCCTAGTGAGACAGGAGTTTGCCTACCACCTAATATATTCAGGTTGTCCAGTTTTTCTTGGACTACTTATAAGAATTGCTCTGGTTATATTTCCTGTGTTTTGACATATTACTATTTTTTGTTATTCATTTAGTGCTAAGTATTTCATAATTTTGATGATGATTTCTTTTTTTTTTAATTTTTTTTTTAGTTGTAGATGGATACAATGTCTTTATTTTATTGCTTTGTATGTGGTGCTGAGGATCGAACCCAGAGCTTCATGCATGCAAGGCAAGCACTCTACCACTGAGCTACAATCCCAGGCCCGATGATTTCTTTTTTTTTTCCCTAGAAGACAAATGTATTTTTTTCAATTTCTCTTTATTTCTGATTTCTAAATATATTTTATTGTGGTTATAGAAGAGAGTCTATGTAATATTGGACCCTTTGTTCCTGTTAAAAATATTTTTTATTGTCTAAAATGTGATTTTTTTAATGTTTTTTGTGTGCTTTTTTTTGAAGGAGTGATGGTTGGTCCTCTTGCCCTCCCCTGCTTTCCTTTCTCTCCTTAAAGAAGCCTTAAAGAAGTCTTGTTAAAAGTTGCCCCTAGGGCTGGAGATATGGCTCAGTTGCTAGAGTGCTTGCCTAGCATGCACAAGGCCCTGGATTCAATCTCTGGTGCAAAAAAAAAAAAAAAAAAAAAAATTGAGCTGAAGTGTGAAGAATTACAAGGGCCAGCTTGGAGCATTGACAGCCACGGTGGAAAAATCTGTACAGTTACCAGCTGAGTCAATTGTCCTTTGCAGGTGCTGTGGGCACAATAGTCACATGCCTCAGAGGCAGCTGTGGAGCCAAGGGCAGGACACTAAGGTCACAAACAGAGAAAGATGAGACAGTGGTTCCTGTATCCTGGACAAGCCACTGACTGCCTACCAGAAGAAGCTGGGAGATGTAATTCAGAGGGACTTTTCCTGGACCCTTCAGTTAGGTCCAGAAAGGTTTAAACCAAAAGAATTTATGATCAAAGGATGCTGCGACTTTCTTAAGGGAACAAACAAGGCCTCTTTCTGTGGCCCTGCAGGTTGTGTATCCCAGGACTCACAGACCTTCAGCATGTGTTGGCAGTAAAGCCTCCTAGTTTCAACACAAGGGGAAGACTCTCATCTCATCTCTGCTCTTGCTTGCTCAGCAGTCCAAAAGCAGAAACAAATACACTGAAGTGTGTTTCAATGTTTAAACACTTATGGGTGAACATTGTCACAAAATTTGCCATGCAATCAATTGATTTTTCAGTGATCAATTAAGTAACATTGGTAAGCATTTCTTTAATTTTTAGAAAATTCCTCATTTCATTAAACATAAACAAGAAAAGGATTCCCATCACCTTAAACTAAAGACCTACAGTTTTCCTACATACATTGTTTCTTAGATTTGTCCTGCTCAAAACTCACACTGAAAAAAATAATAAAATCCTGTCATTTGCAACAACATAGATGAGAGTGGTGGACATTTAATTAAGTGAAATAAGTCATGTAGAGAAAGACAAATGCTGCGTGTTCTACCTTGTGTGTGGAAGCTAAAAAGGGTGATCCCATCAAAGTAGAGAAAAGAACAGTGGGTACCAGAAGCTGGAAGGAAGGACAGAGAGGATGGGGAGAGGATGGTTCAAAGAACAGGGCTTCTCCATTTAGAAGCAGGGTGCACTTGGATAGGAGGAATGACTTCAATATTCCAGCAAAGTAGGGTAATGATGATTAACAAGAATTAATAATGCATTTCAAAATATCTAATAAAGGAAAGTTTAAATGTTTCCAACACAAAGAAGTAATTAATAAATGTTTCAATTGTTAGATATACCAATTTCCTTGATCCATCCATTACATATTATATATATAGATAGATTGATTGATTGATTGATCACAATGTAATCCCATGAAGATGTACAACTACTTGTCTATTAACTTAGAAGAAAACACTGTAATCTCATAAAGATGTACAATTATGTGTCTATTAATTTAGGAAAAAAAACACCCTGAGAAGCAAGAACTTGAATGCATAAGGTGAGGACCTGCAGACACTTCAGGACCAAGTCCATAGCGTCGAAATCCTGCATTAGAGTTACTACAGAACACAACTGCAAAATATGCTGTCCTGTGTCACATGGTGATATGAATGTTTTATTCTAAAAGTTCATAGAAACGATATGCCAGCTTTCCTACCAATCAGTCATGAAATAAATTCTGTCCATCTATCTTTTGTCAGATTTCTAATGAGTATCATTTTCTGACATTGTGTTTCATTATATTCTCTTTAGGAGCAGAATAGTGATTTAGTGATTTTGCTAGTGCCAATTTGTAATTGACAGTTTGCTGTGAAAGGTATCGAAGTTGTATTTGGTTTTGATTTATAGCTGGTCCAGAATTAATCTTTGGTTCAGAGCCTTACGTTTGAATAGAGTTGCAATTCACCTGATTGTTCCTTCCTTGAAACAATACCTTGTTTTGAAGGGTCACAGGTGATTAGGGAACCACCCTAGACATCTAGTGGTGCTTGTGAGAAAGTGTAGTGGAAAGCACGCCAAGAACCTTCAACACTTCTTCTATTTTATTGCAATGGCGAAAGCACTTATCATTGGTCACATTCATGTGAATAAAAATGACACAACACTGAAATGAACATGCAAATGACAGGCCAGAAATGTGTGTGGGGGGGAAGGTTCAAGGAGTGGCACTGCTCAAAGACGGGGAGCAGCCAGGGTTATCTGCCTTGCACACTTCATTTGGTAAAAAAAAATAAGAAAGAAAGAAAAGAAAAGAAATAAAAGGTCTTCTCTATTTCAAAGCAGCGGCTTTACACGGTCAAGATAATATGATCACATCAAAATGTCATTGCTGTCAAAATGACCCAGTCAAAATGTTCTACTGCATGCCAGGCTGCTCCAGTGTTCCACTTTCACCTCCCAAATATCACCATGTTCCTGATGAAAAGGAAAACTGTCTTATATAATGCTTATATATGACAGTGGTCTTATACCTTGGTCTTACACCTATCATTCCTGCTCATCATTTGCTGCTAATTCAGACTCTGATATATAGAAAATTTTCAGGGATATAACAAGTTAACTTATTCTTCACAATGACAACAGTAGCTAAGACAGCCCACGTCACATGCCTGACACTTAAGGATTTTACTTACATGGACTCACCTAATCCATATAAAGGAGACACAGTTTTTTGTTCCACCTTAAAGCCGAGTAAACTGAGGTGGAAAGAGGCTTGTTTGGTGGTGGACCTAAGATGACAGTTAATAGATCATATGTATATGGCACACTGTGTTGTTCTATATCATAGCACTCCACATACTACAGAAAAAGTGGAATCCACATTCAGGTTCCTAGCTTATGCCATTTATACAATATCTTACTCTTGCTCATTGACTTTAGCTAAATGTTTGATGTAGGCAAATTCTTTTTTTCCAGATTATTGTTAATAATGTAGACCATTTTGAAATAGAATGGTGTTAGTTTTTTAAATAAATTGATGTTGTGGTCCACTATGCCTGTGTTGAGATCCTAACCTCTAGTACCTTAGAATGTAACTATACTTGGAGAGCCTTGAAAAAAATAATTAAGGTTAACTGAAGTCATACAAGTAGGCCCTGTTACAATCTGACTGGTGTCATTGTAAGAAGAGATTGAGACATACAGAGAGAGATCCGGGTGCATGCTCACAGAGAAAAAAGTCATGGCAGGACACTGGACACTGTGAGAAAATAAATGTCTATGGTCTAAGCCACCCAGTCAGTGGAATTTTGTTCTGGCAGCCCTATCAGATCAGTACAGTTGATAGACCTGTTTGTGGATGGACAGATCCATGGCGGAATGTCTTATCAAATATGTTTTCAAATATTTCAGTTTAAGACATGCACTTAAAAATGGCAGTTTCCCAGGCATCTGGTAAATGAGGTTGGTTCATATTATCTGATGGTTTTGACTGGCTTTTGTGCATTAGCTTGAGTGTGTGGGAATTAACTGTATGAAGTTCTAACAATGGCCATTATTCTGCTTTCAGGAACTGAAACATAATTATGTAGTAGATAATTATATAAGGTAAGTTTCTATTGATACTGATAAACAAAAATCATATATAGCTTCATGAAATAAAACTTCATTCCATTTCACTTGTGAATCTTCATAGTTACTTTAGTAATTAGGGATTAGGCAGTTTATATACATGTTTGACTTTAACAAAAATAAATGCCACAACAGTAAATATAAATAAGTATATGCACACAACAGTAATATGTGTTTTCTAATTATCTTTTAGAGAATTATCTTTTCAGAGAAGTTTGAAATATGTATACACTTAAATTAGTATGCCCTATAAAAATTCATCTGGTAAATTAAATAAATTAAGCTTGTTTTACTAAAATAAGATTTTACAAAGTATATGTGACGTTATGTAGCTAAAATTCCCAGTGGATACATTTTTAGTTTGAGTAGGGATATTCTGTTGTCTCATGTAACATGCAAAGAAGAAAATTTCACCATATTTGGAATTGTGTTTCTCATCACTATGTAACCATATCTTCAGTTAAATTAACATCAAGAGCTTCTATTTGTTGAAAGCTGAAAACATCATCTTTTCTTTTTTTTTTTTTTGGTACCAAGGATTGAACTCAGGGGCACTCGACCACTGAGCCACATCCCCAGCCCTATTTTGTGTTTTATGTAGAGACAGGGTCTCACTGAGTTGTTTAGCGCCTCACCATTGCTGAGGCTGGCTTTGAACTCGCGATTCTCCTCCCAAAGTGCTGGAATTACAAGCATGAGCCACCACGCCCGGCTGAAAACATCATCTTTTCATGTTTAAAAATCTATCCTTTATATAATAAAGACAGTCGTGTCCAATTGTACCAATGGTCCAGAATTAATAGGCTAAAGAACCTAAATTCTGAACAAAGTCTCTAAAGTGAGACTTACTAAAACTTCAGGTAAAACCTGACATAAAATTCAGGACTCATAACTCCAGACTAATTAGGTATTTCTTTGTTTCTCTGTTACTATTAGTCTTATTTCTGAGATGTATTTGTAGGTGGAGATGTGAAAACAGTCTCAAGCCCAAGTGAAAACAGCAAGGTACAAAATATTTTATAAGGTTTAATATCTTCATACAAGTTTTTGACACTTCACTAACCATATTTTACTTAATGATCTGAAAGGAGTTATAATTGTTTTTTTAAATTCTAAATTAATTTCAATCAACTAATACATGGAAACATAAAAATTGAACATATTAATGGTGTAACATATTTCAATACCTGTGTATATCTTGTAATATTTAAATCAGGTTAAATATAACCATCTCCTGAGACATTTACCATTTCTTTATGCTGAAAACCATCAAAAACTTTCTCTAGCTTTTTGAAATGTACACTACATTATTGTTATATATCATCACTCTACTATGGCTTTTGTATAAATTTTTAAGAGACAACATTATATTCAAATATATACATTCTAGAAGATACATACAGTTTTGTTTCTCTGTTTTTCCCAAAATTAATCATTATAGACTTGGATAAGAATTAATTTAGTGGAGTGAGGTTGAGAGAAGGAAGTTATGGATCCTCTTTGTGCCTTTCCCTGCTGTCTGAGTTCCCAACTGTATGCATACATTTAATACAATTTTTCATTATCATCGAAGGAGGTTATCTTCATAAGAGAGCAAATGAACCATTTGTATTTATTTCTTTTCAGATAACTTTTTTGTTCAAAAAAATATTTAGAAATATCATTTAAGAAACAGTTCTCAAGATTTCTCCTGCATTTTAAAAACATTATTCATTTTAAGATTATTAAAATTTTAAGATTTCTCCTGTCTTTTAAAAATAATATTCAAAATGTTTCCTTTGCACCTTCAAATTGATGCTTGTATATTCATTGTCAGTTTCAGTGGGCTTTTTTCTTTTTGGACACTAGGGGGAGTTTAGAAAGGAGATGAATACTGTAAAGAACCAAGATGGCTCCTAAAATTCTGTAACTGGACTTCCTTGCTCCTGCTGAGAGCCTCTCTAGAGCTAAAGCATTATGGCAACCATGGGTGGCTTTGTGGATGCATTCCTAAGAGTTTGTGTGCAAATTGAATCATATTTTACGTTCTCCTGGTGAGGCTGCTATTGAGAGGAATCAGCATGTGAATTGTCTTTAAAAAAATGAAGCTTTCATAAAACAGATAATCACTGCAAGTTCATCTAGATAACAAGCATCTAGTATTTTCTAAGCTTTTATATAGGCAGATACTGTAAACCTGAGGTTATGATATTGATGCAGTCAGCTTTGTAAGCCTTCAAAAATACAGGTATTTAATAAATGTTTAATTGTCCAATTCTTCTAGGTTAAAGGAATAAAAAATTAGTGTGTCTGGGGTGTTTTCTTCCTTTTAATCTAATTTAAAAGACTCAGTGAGTGAGTCCTATTAGACAGCTCTCCAGCTCATATATCCATTAGTTGGACAATTTGAGGGCTCACTATAAACCAGGTACATAACAACCACTGCTGGTAAAACAAAATGGAGATCCTGATCTCAGAAACTTTGTAGCCTAGTAGGAAGATAGGCAGAACCAAAAAAGAAAAAAAAAGATATTATTAGTAAAGTTGAGTGTTGTAAATGAAAAAAAAAGCACTGCATGGTAAATACTAGTGATAAATGTCCAGTTCTCCTGTGCTTTTGAATATGTACAGGTTGTATTCCTCTACCCTCGCGCAGTTCTTCATGACCCATTAACTAGTTCTGGCCAATACTATATGAGTGAAATAGCTATGTGACTGCCAGGCTCAAGTACTGGATTACTAGTGTTCAACTCTTCAGCTCTTTGTCCCTCAGATGTGGCACTCAGAAAAACACATGTAACATGAGATGTCATGAGACAAAGGAAGTTGGGGCTGAGTCAACACATAGAAGATGTCTTAGCAGAGAAGATGTCTTACTTATCTGAAAACTTGATGTGAGTAAAAAAAATTAACTTTTCATGTTTAAGTAGATGAAAATTGAGGACAGTTTGTTAGCACACCATAGCCATGCCTTGTCAAAAGCATGAGTACCCTTGGGCTCTGCCTAGATCTATTGCATTGGAAGCTCCAGGAGGCAGTCTTAGGATTCTGTGATTTTAATAAGGTCTTCAGGTTATTTTGATGCAGCTCTAGCTCTTAAAACCACTGACTTCAGCTTCAAGTGTTGATTACTTATATTTCCGATATAGATGAGATGATATACAGAATTTTAAATTACATGCCCTAAAAGTCATTTTCCTTAATCTGATGAGGGGAAAGTAAAGGGAAGAGTACATTTGGATTCTCATCAAAACAACTTTCTTTTCATTCTCTAGTTCTGACAGAATATGATTCTATACATCTGTTTGATGCAATCGACCTTATCAAGCCGTCAAGTCATAATAATACCAAACACAGATCTTTTTGCTTGTTTGATTGATTTATATTGACAAGATCAATTGTTATCTAAAGAATATCATTATGAGAAAGAAAAACATCAGGGCAGTCCAGAATGCTTTTCCTAGTAGAATCTGAAGAACAATATCATTTATTGAGTGCCTACTATGTGCATATAATAGCCCTTCAAGGCAGTATGTGCTTCTCAATGAAATTTATTTTCAGAAAAATAGCACTGTTTTAAAATATTTACTCTTTTCCTTTCAATGATATCCTAGAAAATTATTTTAATAACTACATAAATAGGGCAAATCAAATAATTTAATTAAAGAGGCTATAGAAACACTGATTCTTGAGTAGTTGTGAATTAAGAGTCCTCATCTAATTTTTTATCTATATGTTAACTGAATGATGAAACTTGTGTTCAAGGCTCTAAATTTGAAACTACAAGAGAGAAGCTAGAGCGGGGGACACAATACCATAGACAATTGCTTATAAGGTAACCTATTTTGAATGTTTCAGTTTTATGTTTCTCAAAGTCAGATGTAAGGTAAGTATCAAGCCTGAGTTTCTTGGCAATATTGTATAAAAATACATTTTCAATTAAAGTGAGACAAGAAGATACAGAAGGCTGATTGAGTCCTTGCTTGTCTCTATCCTGGAACTCCTGTCAATAAGAGTAAAATTTCATAAAGCATACAATTGTAAGCCTCTATATAAAGTCAAGAGAACAGAACAAAATCCTGTTAGCTGCATCTGATGGAAGAGAAGTTGACAGCTGTGTATTATGCCTCAAAGTCTGGAAAGGACAGAGAAAGAATGTCACTGGCACAAACTGTGGTGATAGCAGAGTGTGGCTCAGCTCCTGGCCCACAGGATTCCCCATACTCCTCCATGGGGGACTTCAGTGAGAAAGTGAGTGAATGAATAATTCTGTAAGTTTTCAGAGAGGTGCCAAGTGATGCAACAATTACCACTGGATTTCTGAGGCACCTTTTTACTTCAAGGTTGATTTTAGCAAAATAAATAGATAAGTGTTCTTTGTTGACCTATTTCTGTTGTCCAGAGCCTGGGAAAGACTCCAAATGGTAGTTTGAAGAGGACTTCTTGCTGACCATTGAACCATCCTCTATGTTAAATCTGGTTTTAGGGTTCAGCAATATTTTTAAAATTATTATTATTGTTAAATTCACCACCAGAGGGAGCTCATAAGTCCTCTACATCAAGTGACCAACAGGCTGCAAAGTAATAACTTTTCATTTCAGTATTAAAATATATCATCTTTGTATGGGACAAATTGTGGAATGTTTTTTAAAAATAATTTATTCTATTCCAGTTGTCTTGGAAAGCATAAGAGAATTCTTAATCAGCCACAAATTTACTCTCCAATGTATTACCTCTCATAGCTTTCCCCACTGGAAAAGAAAAAAAGCTAATATACTTGGAGATCTACATTTTCTTAATGTACCTCTTTGGAACCCCAAATTAGTTATTTTTTCATATGCTGTGGTTTAAATTTTACTACATTTTTCTAATGAAGTATCACATCAAAATTTTCTAGGTTGATTGAATCAAGATGCAGAGGAAGTATCTCAGGATAAGAAAGGATTGACTGGTTGAGGACAGTGTTGGGTATCTCAGATGAATGTCCCTTTCTGCGGTGGCCTAAAGTGAATCTGCCCTGGAGGTTCAGAGCCATTCATAGTAAGCGCAAACAAGCAGAAAAAGAGATATTAGGGTCTGGAAAATTCACCAGATGACTTAATCCATAACTAATAAAATTTGTTTTAAGAAATTGATCCCTTTTTTCCTGTGGTGAACTGATCTTGGTAAGCCAACCAAATCAAGTACTGAAAGACTGTATTTTAGTTTTCTTTTAGAATCTGCTTGCCACAGAGAAGGAATTTGATTTATTTAAGTCCTTTCAACTGCTAGTAGCAAAACTATGCCCTTTAGGAAGAAGGCCCTTTTTGATATTTTGGAAAAGCCTAACTCTCTATCCTGCGATCCCTGTAAATATTTGAATACTATAAATGTCTGGTACTGGGAAGAAGGAAGCAGTGTTCCGTTATTACTCCATTTTTAGATGGCCTGTGGCTATGGCACCCAAGGGCTGCCAACTGACCCCAATGGTGGCCACACTTGCTCCTTTCACTAAATTGCCACTGGGAACACACGGCTTCTTAGGTTCATTCTGTTGCATTAGATTATGGACATTTCTGAAGGAATACAAAATGAAAGAAATGGCTTGTTTTGATCCAGAGAGGAAGCTTTGCTACTGGTGCTCCATTTCCTGCAAACAATATTCAGACACAACTTAAGGATTTTAAGAAACAAAGAAAGGAGATTTGTGGATACATAAGGCAGGCGGATCACATACACTTATCACTACTCCTTCCCAGAACCCCTTTCCATAATAGTGAAAGAATAAAAGGCATACGATTTTATGCCTCTTTTCAAAGACAAGAGAGCAGGAGATGGAAGGAAAGCAGGCCAGATTGTCAACAGAATTTAGGAGGCTGGAGAATAGAGGGATGAGTCATAACTGATTTAGCAGAGCAGAGATGCTGAAATCAACCTATCTATTGGGGGTGGG
The DNA here is from genome assembly GCA_028644305.1 of Xerus rutilus. Lineage (NCBI taxonomy): Eukaryota > Metazoa > Chordata > Mammalia > Rodentia > Sciuridae > Xerus > Xerus rutilus. The sequence goes on from CM053402.1 coordinate 147,707,981, forward strand.
GAGAACAATAATAAGTGAGCTGATTCATGCCATGGAGCTTCAAAGGCACAGTGATGGTAGGGATTAGGCTCCTCAGAGTGATGTCCAGGATATGAGTGGAGCTGAAAACATGAGGCCTGGTTGACTAAGCACTCATACCCCCGAATTTGTACCTCAGACATGGAGTTAGGTAACTGCAGTAGAGAGGCAGGGAAGTGGTTGGTCTCTAAATGGAAAACTGGATACCAAAGAGCCAGACTCTCAGCTCCCTGCCCCACCAGCTCTCAGGCAGGTACAACCAGGCTCCAAATGGATCTATTCTCAGGAAATAGGCAACATACTGCTATTTGAAGGTACTGATACCTCAAAAGACAATCTCATAGTATAATAGACTTTTCAAACCACATAAATACATTCATCATTAAAAAATAAAGAATACCTTATCAATAGCAGGAAAAAACTGTTTTGAATCTGTGCCCCAAACAATATAGATTACATAAAGTAGTTAAAAGGCAAAGATTTTACCATGTATACCACTCCTCTGCTATACAAATCTGATGTCGTGTTGTTGGACTCATCCTCCTGTCTTAGAATTGGACACAGGGTCAAAGTGAGGCTGGAGAAAAAGAAGAAAGCTGTGAATAATGAGGACCAGACATCCTGTCTGGAATTTACCAAGATGTAATAAAACTGACCCTGCTATCCCCAACCATTACCTTAATACCCACTTTATATTTTCCTGCCCATTCCAGGAGATTAAGAGAGAACTTGGAGTCTGAGGGCAGAAGAAAAGCATGACTGGAATCTGATCTTGATCTCACCTAGAGGGAAGTGCATAGCTTGGGGAAGAGGATGATGTCTATCCTCCCACGAGCCAAGCCGAGAGAAAGAACGTATGAGCTTCCCATTCTTGCTGTAACAACCATTAAATTCGTTAGTTGAAACGACACAAATGTGTTATCTTACAGTTCAGGAAGTCAGAAATCTGAAATGGGTCTCACTAAACAACAATCAAGGTATTGGCCTAGCTCATTTCTTTCTGAAGGCACTGGGGGAAACTATTTGCCTTTTCCAGTGTCTAGAGGCTGTCTACATTCCTAAGCTTAGAGCCCCTCTCTCCATCTTCAAAGCCAGTGATAGCTAGCCAATTCTGTCTCATATTTTATCACTCCAACACTAACTCCCCTGCCTTCCTCCCCCATGCTTAAAGGTCTTTGTGATTACATTAGGCCCACCAGAAATCCAGGATGATCTCCTTATTTTAAGATCTGATCAGCTACCTTGATTCTCCACTGCCATGAAACAGAATATATTCACAGGTCCTGAGGATTAGGACATGGATCTCTTTGGGGGTTAGAGAAGCATCCTTCTGCCTACCGCAGGTCTCCCAGAAAGCCATTCATAAATAGTTAGAAATGCCTGTGAAAAGGGGTGGCCTCACTTCCCAAATGGAATATACAGAGACTACTCTGACCCATTGTCTGCCCCACTGAGGTGGAGATAATTAGAGATAAATGGCAAGCTGGAGACAGAGCAGCCTGCACTCCAGTTTAGGATGGAGAGTAGAGAGTACCTTATTGCCCACAGAGGGCATCTGGGCTTGAGGAGGGATCCTTCTATGAGCCAGAAACTCTGGGAGAAGTAGGAAGAGACTGTGTGGTGTGACACTGTGATAAAAGTTGGGGGCAATGATGAAAGTGATTGATTTACTTCTCCAATGCCAGGGACCTCGTGCAGTGGGGAGACCTGATAGGCTCAGCACCTCCAAATTGGCTCACACATTCGCCCATGAGACCCCTGCATTCGGCCTGCCATACCAAGAGTAACAGGGAAGGTTGAACTGACCAGATAAGCTGTGATTATCAACAGCGGTGCAACCACGTGGCCAAGGAAGGAAAAGAAAATGTTCCCTTTCTTTCCATCTCTTCCTGCATCTCCCTAACTCCAGAAGGATTGAAACTAGACAGGGAGGCCCAGCTATGCTGAGAAATTCCATCAGATCTTCATCCCTACTCAGGATTGTCTAGCCTCAGGTTAATTGAAGCTGGATTGCCAGGAAAGACGAGGAAGTATGAGATTACAATTTTAAATAGATCTGGACTAGGCTTTGTAAAACTTTTTACTGAAATCTAATAAATTCATAGAAAATTTCACAAGTGTACAGACAGCTGAATTTTCACACACAGAACACATCAGTACACCCAATATTCAGATCAGAAATGAAATATTATTATTCTCCAAAATACTCTCTTATTTCCCTCCAGTCTTGAAGCCAGCTCCCCAAAGAGTAACCCATATTCTGAGTTTAGTATACATTTGGTTCACTTGTCTTTGTACTTCACACAAATGGAATCATACAGTTCATTATGGGTTTGACTTTCCCCATTCAATATTTTATCTGTGAAAATCATTCAGGTTTTTATATATATTGGTTGGTCATTTCTTATCATCAGCCAGTATTCTATTGTATGAATAGACCACAATTTATTCTGTTGTTTATGTGCATAAGAGTAACTTTCAGTTTTGGCATATCAGAACTAGTGTTGAAATGAGTTTTCTGATGTGTATTTTGGTGAAAACATGTTTTATTTTTGTTTCTGTCTTGATGGATATGTACTCAGGAGTGGAATGTTTGGGTTATGTTTTCAGTTTTGGAATTTGTTATCAAACGATTTTCCAAAAAGCAGTGTCCATCCTGCTTTACATCTTCATTTTATACGTGGTAAAATTCATTTTAGTTATCCTACTGGGTATGTAATCATTTCTCAACAGTTTTAGCTGCCTTTTTAATGCCAAATAAAGGTAATCAACTTTTCACATTTTTATTGTCCACTGGAATATTTTTGAGAAGTCTCTGTTTAATTCTTTGTCCATTTTTCTATTGAGTTGTCTTGCCTTTATTGATTTATGGAGTTTCTATGTATTCTGAATATGAATCCACATGAGTACTATATATGTGTATAGTGAATATCTTCTCCTACCTGGTAAGTCACCTTTCCATCCCTTTTTAATAATGTCTCTTAATGGACAGTTTTAATTTTAATGGAGTCCAATTTATGGATATTGCTCTTTCATGGTTAATATGCTCCATATCCCCTGTAGAAAAACTCTGCCACCTCTAAGACAATGAAGCTAGACTTTTTATTAATTGAAAGAAACGAGAGGCATAGGTTCCACCTAAAAGCCTCATTCACCTGAGTGTGACTGAGAGCAGGGATTGAAGACCTATTGGAGATTACCATATTTTTATCTTACCCAGTTCAGGCTGTTTGATGAACTAGCTCTACAAAGAAAATATAGTTTTTATGATTTTCCTGATTTAGTCTACCTCTGTAACTTGCTCTTGGGTTGGGCAAGGAAGAAATTGAAACTTAAGAAAATCTCAGTTTCTTCTGGTTTTAACAATGCCTTTTAGATAATAGTCAATCTTTTTTCTACCTCCCCTAAAATATATGAACTGGGAGTGTCCTTTGTCCCTCTGGGAAAGGAAGGAGGCTCTTAGGCTATTCATTTGAGAACTTGTTGGCCAATGGACTCTTCCAAAGTCTACTGGTCACTGCCAACCCAGCTAGAATTGGCTGCAGAGGTGTGTAGTCAGAGGGCTCGTGGTTGATGTTCTCTCAGTATGGCTGGGCACCATGACCTTCTGTTGACTGGGCCCACCGAAATCCCTGGTGCGATGGCAACACCCTGATGCCTGATCGTGATGATCTGTTGATTCCTGATCTAGGTGCTCATCCTGTAGTCTTCAGCAGAGATCTGTTTTGACCCCAGCACTATGACTTTAGAAGTCCCTGCCCAGGACTACCAGCTGTCTCTTGCATCCCCTCACAGGTCAGGCTGATAGTTTTGGATTCCACCACAGTTGTCGCCAGGGAATCAGGAAAGAATTAGACTCAGAACTTCCTTCTGCCTCATTGGTCATGCCTTAGATCTCCCCAATTCAGTGTTGGGGTCTACTCCAGAACCCAAAACATGAGTCAGAACAAGGCTGTGTGGCTTCCATTTTCCTCTCATTTCACATAATACCATCTTTCATTTTCATGAGGAAGAGTTATTCCATAGCAGGGGAATCAGGGCATTTGTGGAAAAATGTTTACAGAAATGATCACAATTATTCCTTTTCATGCTTCTTTGCCATGTAATTTTGGAGTTCTTCAGAGTGAGAGGTGAGTTCTCCTACCCCTCGATCCTGGCTGGCTTATGTTTTGCCTGGACTGATGAAATGCATCAGAAATGATGTCCTGTTTTTCTGCATCTAGGCTTCAGAAGGTCCTATGCATCTCAGTCCTCTCTCTTGGAACACTGCCACCAACTACATGAATAAGCCCAGGACAGCTGGCTGGAGGAGGGCAGACACTAGAAAAGAGAGAGAAACAGGTCCCGCTGAGGCCACCCTCGACCAACTTGCCACTGGTCCACCCATGGGCTGATCACAAGCACAAGAGCGCACAGTCAAGACTCAACCACCTCTCTGATCTAAACCCAGTCAGTGGTCCACAGAATCATGGGACAAGTAAGTGGTTTTTGTTTTAATGCAGTGGATCTTGAGGTGGCTTCTCATCTGGGAAAAGCTAATTCTTCCACTACTGTTCCCTTTCTCTTTCTACACCTCACTGGTAGGCAGGGGCAGGCCATCTCATCTCCCTTTCTGTCACGAATTGTGCTTAAACACATCACCAGCCCCCATTCGTCTTCCTGGGAACAGCAGGCCTCACCATGCTGTCTGAATGGCGGGATCAGCCGTGTCTCTTTACTATGGGAGACCTTCTGTGACTTAAAGAGTAAGGCTTATCTCATGATATGCTAATGAGAGCTAAAGGAATTTTAAAATTATTTTCTTTTTCTGTGAAGGCTGGCTTCTAAGAAACAATTTTATGGTGGCAGACTCACAAATTCTCCTTTGTATGCAAGAGCTGACAGACTCCTCTTTTTCTTTGTGTTCCTGCTTTTAAATCTCAAATCCTCTGAGGGAAATGGATGCCTCCAGAAAAATAGAAGTGAAGAAAGAGAGGGTCACACTAAAGGTGAGACCAGAGAAGAGGACTTTGAAGTGTGTTTTAAAACATTTTCTTCCTAACATGTATGAACTGTCTCTTCCTAGGATGTATGGGGCAATCAGACATATCCTAGAATCCTCATTCTTGGAGGAGAGGATTAGAATTCAGGATATGTGCATTAAACTGAACACTGAATGATTTTTTGGTACTTATTATGTAATCAATTGGAGCTGCTTTGTATGAGTAAATAAATCCTAGACTCCATCAATCATGAGACTATGGAATAAGCCCTAAGACCCCTCCTGCCATGAGCTTAGAAAAACAGGTTTCAGTTCCATATATTTTTAAAAAAATTTTTCATGTGACCCTAGAAGAAAGAGATGAGCAAAGGGAAGGGAAAAGACTAGTAGATTGTAGATCCTTACTGGTTTTGGAGAACTAAGCTACTTGCATTTATGGTTTCAGTAAGCTGAGGAAGGGGCTTGTACTATAAAAACAGTAACAAAACACAAGCTTTTAAGCACCGTAGAGACACAGAGGCCCAAGGCAAGGCACCCATTCTCATAGAATCTTCCACTCATTAGGAAGGCAGAATTAAGGAAGATGACATGACAGAAGGGTAATAATGAGACTCTGCTTATGAGTTCAATATACGTTCTGAAAAGGGAGAAATCAGACTGGTCATTGGGAAAGAACCCATAGAAGGGTTAAGACTTGAGGCTGGCTTTAAAGAATGAAGAATATCCAGAGAAATAGAAGGCAGGCTGCAGGCAAGGCAGCAGCGATGGGACACATCTGCAGTGCAGCATTCATTCATTTGTTTAGAGACCATGTCTTGGGTGGTTCACTCTGAAGCCACAATTCTGGGCCACAGCTGGCACGCACTTACCTCATGGCAACTTACCTGCCATGGTTCACCCTCTGTAACAACATGGAAGGCACAGAGTCAGGTGTAAGGATTAGGACAAATCACAATAAAGACTATGAAGTTACTATAATTTCATTGTTGTCAAATATAAGTTTATTCTAAAATGAATTCTCTGGACATTGATATGTTCATTTGCAAATTAGACTTCTCTTATTTTATCAGTTTTTTCAACTTATCACTTACACACGTCTATCATGGGGAAAAGTACATAATGACTAAATATTCAATAACAGAATGAACTGAACCAAAACAAAATTCAGCAGTGGAACTCCTCCATAGTTTCCATCGATTATTATTTCATTTGAAGTTTTTGTTGTTTTAATAAAAGGGCAAAGGCCATTCATAAGAGAAAACATTCAGACCAAAGTGATTATTAAACATGTCTAAGAGTCTATAAGCAGGAGACAATCATGCTCGCACTTTGCTGTGTATCCTTCATATGTATGTGTATGTGTATATTTTGCATGTACATGTGTGTACACACAATGGTACACAATGTTGTCGGTTGGCCAACTCCATAGCTCTGGGCACAGACAAAGCAGAACATCATGGTGGAAGGGCACAGAGGAGGAAAGCAGCTCGGGACATGGCAACCAGGAAGCAGAGCGAGCTCTGCCATCAACGACAAAATATTAACCCCAAAGTCACGCTCTCCAGTGACCTACCTCCTCCAGTCACACCCTACCTGCCTAGAGTTAGCATCCGGTTAATCCAAGTCAGTATATTAACCCACTGATTAGGTCACAGCTCTCATAATCTAATCATTTCACCTCACAACAGTATTGTGATGTCTCACACATGAGCTTTGGGGACACTTCATATCTCACAGAGGTACAAATAATAAGCATGTAATCTGATGAATTTTGATAGATTTATACACTTATGTAAACCCTCAATTAAGATATAAAATATTACCACCATCCCAGAAAGTCCCCCATGACCTTCTCCAGACTACCCTGACCCCACTCTCTTGCCATGATCTCTGTTTTCTCCATCCCACCATAAAAGTTTTGCCTGTCCTTGAAATTTTTGGAAACAAGATCATCATAGTATAAATTCTTTTATGTTTATTAGTAATTTGTTCATTTATTCTGAGTGCTATTGTACTTTATGAACTTACCACAAATTGTTTATCTATTCTTGGTTTGATGGTCATTTAGTGGCTTTCAGGTTTTAGCTGTTGCAGATAGAACTGCTATAAACATTCGTATACAAGTCTTTGTGTGAACTTATGGTTTCATTTTTTTAAGGAAAATACACAGATGTGGAGTTCCTGCCTCTCAGAGTTATATGTATACTGAATTTCGTAAGGAACTCCAGGGAGCTGTGTGAGAGGTTTATGAGTTTTACACTCTATCAGATGTGTCTGAGTGTCCCAATTGCTCTCAATCATCACCGACACCTAGTATTGTCAAACTTATTTTAATAGTAGCCATTATTATGGGAGTAAAATTATATCTCATTATAATTTTAATTGTATTTCCTTGATAACAAATGTTAAGTACTTGTTAATTACTTAGTGGCTATTAACATGGTCTTTTTGTAAATTATCCTTGAATTCCTCACCTGTTTTAAAATTATTAATATTTTAATTTCCTCATATATTTTGTATACAATTCCCTTGTGACATTCATTGTGAATGCCCTTTTCAAGCCTATGGTTACTGTTTTTATCTTCTAAACAATGACTTTTCTTTAGTTAACTGCATGGGGGTATAATTTATAGGCAATAAACTAGACCCATTTAAAATGTAGAATTATCTCTGTTTTGACAGATGCATAAACTCGTTCCACTACAGAACAATTCTATCAATCCAGAAGTGACCCTGTGTCTCTTGCAGTCAATCTCCCCTTTAACCTTGTCCCAGGCATCTACTAATGTGCTTTCTGCCATTACAGATTAAATTGTACTTTCTATAATTCCATATAAATTTAATCACAAAGCATATACTGTTTGCATTTGTCTTTTATCATGACATAAGACTTTGCTGTTCTTCCAGATTGTTGGAAATGTCAGCAGTTTGCTTTCTCATGACTGAGTAGTGCTCCATCTCCTAAATATATGGCATCTTCATCTATTCGATTTAACCCTCACTTCTGATGCAAAGTTTTTCAGAAAGTACAATTCATTCATTTTCTTTTTTACCTATTCTAAGTTATAAAACAATTCTCCTGTCCTTTTGATTGCTGAATCTATAGATCAATTCAGAGAGAACAGACACTTTTAACACTATTGAGCCAGACGTGGTGGCGCACACCTGTAATCCCAGCACTTTGGGAGGCTGAGGCAGGAGAATCACTAGTTCAAAGCCAGCCTCAGGAACAGTGAGGCACTAAGCAACTCAGTGAGACCCTGTCTCTACATAAAACACAAAATAGAGCTGGGGACGTGGCTCAGTGGTTGAGTGCCCCTGAGTTCAATCCCCGGGACCAAAAACAAAAGCAAATACAAAAATAAAAAAAACACTACTGAATTTTCATACCCCCAAAACATGATATATTTCTCTATTTGTTTTGTCATTATTTATTTCCTTTATCCATTTTTTTGAAATTGCAAGTGTGAATATTTTACACATTTTAAAAAATCTATTCATATTTTGTCTAATGCTACAATTACGATTTAAATCACTCTGAAATTTTATTTTCAATAAAATGTATACATTTAATAAAATTCACATAGATTTTATTAAAAATAAAATTTAAGAATACATTGCTACTGTAGAAACACAACGGGTCTTTTATGTTGAATCTAACATGCTTCCTAAATACACTTGTATTCGACGTAGTTTTATTCTGTTTGAGTTCTGTAAATTCTTCAGGATTCTTCACAAACATGGCCATGTCTCCTGCGGATACATACGGTTTCACTTTTCCTCTGAATAGGTGTGCCCTTTTCTTCTTTTTCAGGCTTTGCTTTGCTTCTAGAGTATCCAACACAATGGGACTAGAAATGGTAACATTGACCTCCTGGTCTTGTTTGGCTCTCAGTGGGGAAGCTATCCTTCATCAGTAAATATGGTGGCCCTTCCAGGTTTCTTATGGTGCCCTATAAGGTAGAGGAGTTTACCTTGTATTCCCAATTGCCTGAAAGATTTTATCATGAATGTTGAATTTAGCCAAATGCTTTTCATATATTGCATCCTACATTTTAGATACTTTTTTTTAATCTTAAGGATTTCCATTTGGTTATCTTTCTCATCCCTTATTTCTTTTCTCATTGTCTTCATATTTTCTGCAACCCTTTGAGCATACTTATATTAGACATTTAAAAAATCCCTGTTTTATGCTTTATACTTCCATTATCTATCTTATTTCTGGGTTTTGTAGCTGTCAACTGGTTTTTCTCCTGCTTATTGGTAATTCTCCACTGTTTTCATAGGATGATGGGCATCATGATGTTACATGATTTCACGTCTGGATTGCAGTTATCTTTTAAAGAGAAGTAGACTTTGTCCTGGCCAGCCATTGTTTCCTATCAATTAGCTTGATGATTTCAAGCCTTGTTTTTTTTAGCTTTGTTGGGGGTTGGGGTGGGCTGGTGGGCTCCAGATGGGCCTTTGCTTTAGGGAAGTGTAACTATAGGACTAAGGCCCTTCTGGTGTTGCCTCCATGGAGTGCCTGGGTGATCAATGAAGACACTCCAATCCAGCCATAGGAACTCAGATGTTTAGGGACAGAATAGGTGGTAGCAGCTCACGGGTTCTTTGCCTGTCTCAGGGTACTTCAACCTTTGCCTATGTGGCTTGGTATTCAGAGATAGACTCAAAGAAAACCTGATGCAGATTTCTGAAGCTCTTTGTATGGACTCTTTGGGGGAGACTCTGTTCCACTAATTGCAACCAACTTATGCTCTTTCAGTTAGGACTTCCATCTTCTCTACTGAGCGAGACCATTGCAATCCGCTTGCGCAAATCAGAAACCACCTCCAGATTGACAGTCGCGTGATTCTAAAGCTCACCACACCCAGTTTCTTTCTCTCAGGAATCACAGTTCTGTGCCACCTGTTGCTCAATATCTAGAAGCAATCGTGCCATGTATTTTGTTTCGATTTGCAGTTGTATGAAGCAGATGACAAGTTCGGTTCCCATTGATTTATTAAAGTCAAAAGGAGAAGTGCTATCTAGATTTTTACTGAGGTTTTCCCCTATTTTGTCATTTACAAATCTCCAACTGTTAAATGCTCCAACTACTGTGGATTTATTTCACAAATAAATGGAAAATTTCACAAATAAATATGGAAAATAGTTTTGCTATTTTCCTTTCTGTATTTGAATCTCTGTTACTGGCACATACACATTTAAGATTTATTGTCTGTCCAATGAATTAACTTCTCATTATTGATATGATTCTATCTCTGATAATATTTCTTGCTCTAAAATCTATTGTATTTGATATAAACATAGCCATTTCAGCTTTTCCATGAATATTTTCTTATGTAATATTGTTAACCATTTAATTTTAATCTCTCTGTATCTTTATATTTCAAATGTATTTTTTCAAAGACAGTGTTGTACAGTGTTCCTAATCTGATTGTGAGGTCCCCCTCAGCCCTTCCTGGATGGGCACTATAGAACCTGGCCATGGACGTTCCCATGTGCTTTTGCCAAGGATATTTTTGTGTCTTGGCAGACAGCCTAATGCTAAAGTATCTGACTCATGACCAGGTGTCCCTCCCATGAGTTGTGAATACTGGAAGATACTCTGTGGTTCTTGCCTGAGCTGTGTCCAGTTTATTCCTACTCTGACAGCCACTCTCTAGAACCCTGACTGGGAAATAAGGTAGGTCCAGTTAGATGAGACAGAGTTCACCAAGGTACATAAAATGCCAGGAGCTGTTTATTACTTACACATCCCAGAGGGTGGAGTGGGCCTCACAGAACCAGCAGGAAGGGAGGAGCCATGCATTCAGCCAGCAGATGGGAACAAAAGATAGAGCAAGGGCCCTGTGGCTGAGTCCCAAGCAGGATCCCCTGGAGGGTCCTATCTGCAGGGTTTGGAGCAAGCTGGCTTCCACTGACTCTCACCTTGGCTATGGGGTGGGCACTGTGATATACTGTGCAGTCTGTGAAGAGTTTGGGACATGGGCCAGGTCAAGTAGGTTGAATCTAGATGTCCTATAGGCTGGCTACCCTCTTGGTGAAAAGGGCAGACATCTAGACTGACCACACTGAGGAACAGGGAGAAGGCAGAGACCTGGACACTGTGTTGGGGTGACTGAGACCTGCTTCTAGATGAGAAAGACCAACTTCTCAAGATGGATGTCATGATGACATAAAATTATAATGTAGACTACTGATAGTATGTATTGGGTCTTGCTTTTATTTTGTCTGACAACCTCTGCCTTTCAAGTAGAGCATAGGGTTAATGAAAATATAGATATTGTTTTACTTAATTCTAACACAAACTGTTTCCTATTAGTCAATGTACATTTTCCCTTTTATTACTCTTTTACTCTCTTCTTGTAAGTTAATTGTGCATTTTAATTTCATTTTAATTTTTCTAATGGATTTTTAACAATATCTGTTTAATTTTTTTAGTTATTGCACCAAGAATTAAAATGAACATTGTTAATTTATTACATTCTACTTGGAATTAATATTTAGCACCTCACATCAAACCAAAAACCTTACAGCAATATAATTAATTTCAGTTACTTCAACATAATTTAAGCTGTTTTTTCATTTTATATCAACATTTGCTATAAACCCCAAACACAATGGTATATTTTTTAAAACACTGTTTCATTTCAGAAAAAAATTAAGAAAAGTATTCTTTCCCCACATACTTATGATTTGTGCTCTTTCTTTCTTTCTTTCTTTCTTTCTTTCTTTCTGTCTGTCTGTCTAAGTTTCCATTTGGTGTCTCTTCTAGTCAGCCTAAACAACTTCCTTTAGCATTTCTTGTAAATCTGTGTGTTGGTAGTGAATTATCCCTGTTTCTGTCTATCTGAAAATGTCTTAATTGACATTAATTTTTCAGGCAGACCATTTCCAGATCTCAAATTCTGAGTTTAGATCTTTTTCTTTTTGTATCTGTTGCTCTGTTGACTTCTGGCCGTCATGGTTGTGATGGGGTATCACCACACTCTTATACTATTCTCCTCTAGAGTGATCTTTTCCTATTAGTGTCTTTAAACCTTTCTCTAATGCTTGACTTCAGCAATGTAACTCTGATTTGCCCAAGTGTGGTTTCTATTGTATTCATCTTGCTTGGGGTTTTCTGAGATTCTTGAATGTGCTACTTTAAATTTTTTTCATAAAATTTATGTGCAACCATTATCATTTTCTTTTCTAACCCATTTTCTCTCCTCTATTATGAAAACTCCAATTGCGTATAAACTAGACCTCTTTTTATTGTCTTATATACCAACTGACTGTCAATTAAAAAAAATGTTTGTGTCTTCCTTTGAATAAATTATATGCTTGGTTGTTAAGTGACTTTCTTTTTTCAATCTCCAATGTAAATTTTGTCCATTCAGTGAATCTTTCAGATATTGTACTATTCAATTCTATAATTTCCATTGAGTTCTTTTCTATAATTTCCATTTCTTTAAAAAGATAGTACATGTTAATTCATTCTGTCCATCTTCCTTTAAATTTTTAGAAGCTTTCATTATACCTACTTTAATGCTGTAATTCTCGTCTGCTAGTTTCAATATCTATTAGATCTCAGGGTCTTTTTTTATTGACTGCCTTTTCACTTATTTTCCTGTTTTCTGTTTCTTTGAATATTTTTAGGTAATGCTTTCTAATGTGCTTTGCATTGTGGATAATATTTTGTAAAAAATCTAGTTTCCTTATCTTTCTCTGAAAATTGATTTTTTGCTCTAGCAGTAAATTAAATTACTGGCTGATCACCTTGGATTCATGGAAGCTTGATTTTAACCTAGCCAGTATGGGTTTATTTTACCTTTCTTTTTAATCTCATTCCTGGAAACTGACCTTTAATTCCACAGCTATCAACCAGATCAGCACCCAAACTCTCAATTCCATAATCTCTGCTGTGTGCAACAGCTGAAATTCCTGCTTGGATTTAAGTCATTTAATTATTGCTTTTGCTTTTTCTGTGTCCCTTGCAGTTTTCTTTGCACACAGTAGCTCTTGTGGCTGACAGCTATTTGAGTCACGTATCTGTACAGAGTTGTAATCTTCCCCTGTGGTTTCCACTTTTCAGGACTGACCTCTCAATTTCCAGCCTTCCTGACACCTGAGACTGTTCTCTGATACATCAAGCCAATAAAACTGCATGAATTTTAGCCAGTGAACACTACATAGACTGAAAAGAACCTTCATGGAAAAGTGTAAGAAATGTAAAACTTCCCCATACATTGACCTTCTCTGAATATTCATACTCCCCCCAATAGTGCCTGCTTTGCTTATTTACCTAGCACTTTCGGATGGATAATTTTAAATATTTTTTCAAAGTCTGTTGTTTTTTTAATCTATGTGAGATTTAGCTGGAGGCAAATTTCTCTACCATTACTGGAACTAAAATTCCTCTCAGCAGCCCTTTTAAGCATAAAATATGAGGCATCTAATGTCAGAAGCAAGCTGTAGCTGATTCTCTGAAGCTTCATGCAGACACCTGCTCTCTGCAAACTGCCCCTTGATCAATCAACACAGCTGGTCTGCTGCTGGGTTCAGGCCACCTTCTGCACCTTGGATGTTTTCTCTGCAATAGTTTTCTAGAAACCTCTAACTTATTCTCTTTTTTTCTCTCATTGAGCAAGAGAAACGCTGTTAGTATCCATGTGCTCTGGAGCTCTTCCCTGATTGTGAAAATAGCAGCCTTCAGTATTAGAGATGGAGCCATAAATAAAGCAGTGTATCCTGTTGTGTGCAGGAGCTGGGTTGTTTTGCTACCAGAACTCTTTCTATCATATCTTTCTCCCTATAAATATCCTGTGATATTTACTTATAATTGATTAAATGACTTATGGGAGTGGTGGTATTTTTATCATGTAATAATTGACCTTTACAGTTCTTTACATTTATAACTGAAATACATTTTTTCAAAGCACTTCTATACCTTATGAGGATTTTAGAAATAATTTTTTTCATTCACCAAGGACTTTTCAGAGACCATGTACGAATTGGTTATGAGAGCAGGAAACAGATTCTTTGATTTTGTATTCTGATACTTAGTGGAAATTTGACTTTGGAAAAAATATCATTTCTCTATGTCTGAGCTTACTCATGATAAAACAAAAATGGTATTAAGCAGGGATATCATCAGACCCAGATAAGTGAAGTCCCTGCCTTGAATGCTGTACTCTACAGAGTAGGGAGGAAAAAGGATAAGAACCTTTGCAAGAATTACAGGAAATAATTATTCCTGGGTAGTGCATGAATGATGCATTGTGATAGATAATGATATAAACAGCATTAAATGGCATCCGGGAAGTACAGAGGTAAAGCAAATGGTTCCAAAAACTATAGTGTAGGCAAAATTCTAAGGTGGTGCCCGAGATTCCTGTTCTTGGGTGTACACAGTATTGTGACTATGATCAGTTTTACTCCTGGGATTTTGGTGTAGGATGCATTTGACTTTAAAAATGGAGATTATCCTCTGTGGGCCAGATCTAATCTGATGAGTATTTAAAGTATGGGTTCTTCTAGCAAAAAAGATTTGAAGCATGGAACAATTTATGGAAAAGAACCACATATCCAGGAATGGGTGGCTTCTGGCAACTTACATCCAAATGAGGAGCTCCAGTAGCTACAAAGAACACTGTTAAAGGGTGCCCCTCAAAATGGCTTGAATAAGCCTAGAAGTAGTTTTGTGCCCATAGCCTCCAGAAGGGAAAACACCTCAGTCAAAACCCTGATGCTCACTGTGAGATCAGAGTAGATAGCCCAGCTAAGCCTTTAAACCTAGAGAATGATGAGCTAACATGTGCGTGCTGTTCCAAGCCACTAAGATTGTGGTAACTTTTAACGTAGCATGGAAATCAAAGACACGTGGAACTGCTATTTTTTCCTGTGGTGGCAGGTTTTAAGTTGTTGGGAAAGGCACATTTGGCAATAAAGAACATGAAGAATGATGGCTAGACCTACCTGACCATGAAGGGAGTCCCTGGAGAGTACAAATTACGGCACAAGTGCTGATTGGGCAGTAGACAGTATGTCAGTTCCCATCCTCTATGCCTTTGGATTCTAGATGTTCAGCTACATTCTTCACCTTGCTCATGAATTTTGAAATATAGTTTTAAACCCAATTGTGACTATTTTTCTGGGGCCCTGCAAACCCTCAGTGAGGCTTTGATAATAGTACTTCACTGGATTGTTGCAAAGAGTCAATGACTTAGTACATCTGAAGGTATATTATAGTTCCTGACAAATACTAAGCACTCAGCTGAGGTTAGCCACTATCACTTGATCTTCAAGACTGTCCCCATATATGGAAAGACAAGGGATTCCTCTAAACATTTTACAGCTGAGGAAACTGAGGTCAAGAAGGTTAAATGACTCATTCAGGGTCACAGAGTTAATGTGTTGAACTTGGAATCAATCCCAGATCTTGCAGACACCCTGCTCCTTATATATTTTGGCTATTAATTTTTTGGAAATATTCCTAAGACTGCAGTAATGTCTAAGTTCCTTAATGGAGAATCTGCACAAAGACACACACATCCAGGGTAATACAGCAGCTGGAGGCCCATGGTATAGATGGTAAGCCAGCTCTCACCTTAAACCCTGTTACTCAAAGCATGACCACCCAAACTGTAGCATTGACCTGTTATAAAATCAACCATGTCAGAAATGCAGATTCTTGTCCCATATCTGAGGCATACTGACCTATCATCTGCATTTAACAGGATGCCCAGTTGGTTCATATGCCCACTAATTTGAGAAGTTTAAGATTGTGGATCCACTAATGAACTTAATTGGGATTTCCTTCTTCATCTATCTTCATTCAATCCAATTAGGCTCAACTTTTTCTCTGTGTTTGTTGGTACACACATACACACACACACATACATGCACACATATGAGAATATATATATTCTTTTAATAATAGAATAGCTTTATTCCAGTCACTAAGAATACATTTCAATTTTTCGAACATTTTCCAGTAAAAGGATTGGCTTCACTTCTTATTGACTTTTTTCATATTTTAATATATTTAAACTCGTGTTAAACTATTAAATTTTTATAAGCATTTTTCTACACAAATTCATATTTGGGGCACCCCAGACCACTGTATCTAATAAGAAGTTATAGCCAAAATACAGGTCTAAAGTTGACTTGGGGGAAAAATTATCACAATACAGAGCTTCTCAGATTTGTTTTATTCTTATTCTCAAATGAATATCATCAGCCCTCATCTCAACTCTTCTTAATGTACAGCTACAATTCCTGAGACTGTTCTGGCTCCTAATGCCAAGGGGAGAGTGGCAGGAGGATGTTTCCTGTCTCCACTCAGGATCTCAGGGGCATTGGCCTATAATTGTGTCCACCTCATGTCGTGAGCGATCATAAGGGAATGAGCTCAAGGTGTAGCCACGATGTTCTCTGGTCCCCTAATGCTGGCTGTGTCTGATCATTGTTCAAGAAACGGAGTCCTGACACTCCAACCAGCTCACTGGAATGCACTTCAGCATCCATTAGATCCATTAATTTACAAAAAAAAAAAAAGGTGCTTATGTGTCCCTTGTGTATACACCAAAGAGCTTCCCTATCAGGGAAATGGACTTGACCCAGCAAAAGCAAGTATCCTTGGAGTGCCCTTTGGAGATGAGTTTTTCTATGAAGCTGAGATTGACAGGAAACCTCCTCAGATACACAGGAGAACACACACACACACACACACACACTCCAGGCTCACTCAAGATAGGGAGGGAGGTTTCCCTCACATATCCCTTCCCATCCTCAATGCACTTCCCTGGGTTGCAGAGAGGTGCTATGCCAATATCCCCAAGGCTCTGAGGCTTGTGCAAGGACATTGAATATGAAAAAAAATCAATAAATGAAATCAACTTCTTTTCCTGCAAAATGTCTTAATATTTTTTGAAACATGCTATTAGTTGCTAGAATAAAGGAGCAACTTTATTATTAGGTAATAGATTCATTTTGCGTCCCTGAGACATGATTCCACAAGTGTCTTATTTAGCTTTGTTTGCCAGTCAGCTGGCATCTCAGTTCCAAGAGGGCTATCCTGTGCCCTTATTTTTTCCTTCCCTGTATGGATAGAATATTTGACAGAGAAGCTTATATTTGATGCCCTGTCTAGTTCCAAGCTGATCCATCCCACATCCCTGAACTAAATATTCATGCTGAATCTCCTTCCAAACCCTGAAAAAGCATTAGCAACAACAGGATTCTTTTCCTGACCTCCCTCCTTTGCCGGAAACTGTGCTCCTTCTGCTATCCTAAGTCATCCTCTCTTCTTAACTGTGTTGTGCTGTTTATCAGAAGGAAATAGAATTGTCAACATGCACAGGAGCTTACCACGAGGCAGAGACAATGTCTTCTGCATTTTTTATGGAGATGTTGAATGAATTGGACTGCCACATCCCTTTTACCTTGATCTTCACTCTCTGGGGTCTCCATTTCTCCCTCAAATGTCCTCTCAATTACTTCTCAACTTTCTACTGGCTCCTATCCTTTGTGTCCAGTTTGCTGGAGGACCCGTAACGGGTTTTACATTTGAACATCTTGCTGGGAAAAGTCCTCAAATTACTTCCACCATTACCCTGAGACACAGCACAGGGTTTGTCAGAATTTAACTGTCGTTTTCAGCATCTCCATCTGGTTGGTTCCCAACACTTATTGCTTGTCTGAATACGTATGCTGCTGTGTTACCTGGAAAGTGAGTTTGTTGCTTGAGATCTGTGCTATTGAAATCAGGCAAGAGAACCTGTTCATCTGTGTTCTTCTAAGTCTCTGGATCCATTTGCATTTGGGGCTTCATGCAGTCAGCTTCTTTCTCCTTCCCTTCTATCATCTCTCTGCTGATGTTCTCTGCTTGATAACACCTAACCTAGTATTTCAGAGCCTTGTCTTGGCTGGGGTGCACAGCTGGGAGCCAGCAGCAGC
This sequence comes from Xerus rutilus, assembly GCA_028644305.1. Lineage (NCBI taxonomy): Eukaryota > Metazoa > Chordata > Mammalia > Rodentia > Sciuridae > Xerus > Xerus rutilus. Next base: position 147,725,925 of record CM053402.1, read on the forward strand.
TGGTTTTATTGGTGTAATCTTTTGCTGTGAATAGCTAGAATAGTTTGTGAAACAGCTCCTCTGTGCATCTTTATCTCACGTATATCCTAAGTGTGGTTGCTTCCTGCTCAGTGTATGTAAGTCATACACTTTCAAAAACATGAATTTCTCCAAGGAAGGAAATGTACCATTGTTGAAATTTGGTGACCCCTGTCTTTCTTGAGTAAACCTGACATTTTATTTTTTTATTTTTTATTTTTTGGTAATTTTTTGGTAATTTTTTAATTTTTTGGAAATTCTGAGGTATTTTCCACACAGTCTCATGGAGGGCTCCAAAAGGAGTAAGCCCCCAAAGCTGAGAGCAGTGATCCCACTTATTAACCCACCATTTACTGACTTCTTTGTTCTTTCTTACTCTGCCATTCCCCCAAATAAACCTCACCCAAATTCTTATCTCAAAATCTGTTTTTAGTGAAGCAAAAGTACCTAAATTTTTCCAAAGAGAATGAAGAAAAGCTGTTCACTCTTGACTAATCACTTACTGTCCATGGTTTAGTAAATGGTGGTCCAGCATTACTATTAAGGGAGAGATATAAAATCTATTGCATCTCTCCGGAGGTGCTATATATTGTACAAACTTTCATGTATAATTGGTTTTATTTATTTCTAATGGTATTTTTCTTACAGAGTCCATATAAGAATTAGATGAGATAATACATACACTTAAATTTGGGGGTGTGATGTGGTTGTTATTATTATTATTTACTTTGTATAGGTAAGCGCATTGAAGTTGAAAGAGATGAAGTATGTTTCTTCAGGCATTGGTAAGGGACCCAACTCTAATTCAAACCTCACTTTCAAATGCATGTCACCTTCCATTTTAGTGATGTCCCAATCCATCCATGAGTGTTGAGAAGAAAGATTTAATTTATAGATGCAATGCTTTTTCTCTGAAGTATCAAATTTACTCCTAGTTTCCTTTAAGCATGAAAATAATACCTTGTTCTCATTAAAATAAGCTGGAACCCTCACATGAATCACCACGCAACATGTTTTTCTCAAAGAGTTCCACTATAAAAGAGCAGTCGTCACCAAAGTCTCCACTGGCAGGGATATCTTTTAAAATGTCAAATCTCTAAGGGAAGGAAATAGATCCATCTCTATTTCTGTCTCCTTCCCTAACAAAATCCAATTATGGTAGCAATGACTGCTCATCTGCTTACTATCAAGACCTGCCAGTATCGGACCTTCAGGATGACAGATGATTCAGGTGTCCCCACATCACCCTTAGAGCACATCCTTTATGACTAACTTTTAGACAAACTTTTGAATAATTATTCTGAAGATATAACTATGTCCATCCCAACTCCACTACATTTAGATTTTTCATCTAATAGAACACAACTGTTTTATCTGATAAAATTACTCCAATGTGTCCTTTTTCATGCATTTGCGGTTAATTTGGAATTTGTGTTTGGAAACTGCTGAGTTCATCCCATATTCTTGATCCAAAGGATCTCTCTTTTCTCTAAGATTATTGTCTTTGATTAAGCCCAGGTCCTTCAGAGGAACAGAACACACATCTAGCTAGCTTTGGGATTTTGCCAAACTTGGAATAATCATCATGCTGATTCTTAACAAATGATTTCTATTACAAAAATAATGCTGGTTTATTGAAGAGCATTTGAAAATACAGATTTCAAAAAGGAAATAATGGAGCAGGAAGGAGGCTAACCATTCCTAACCCCCATTTTCAACACATTCACTCAGAAGAGTCTGATTGACACCCAATAATATGTTAATGAACTGTTGTAATAACAATCACTCCGTGCTTTCAATTTTATATTTTATCATTTAACTCAAACTTATAAACATTTTGCTATCTACTGTTTGAAACATCATTTTCAAGGTATTTTTAGGATTTAATTGAATAGATAGGGTTTGCTCAATAAGTAATCAATGGTTGGATATTTGGGTGGTTGCCTGTTTTTGGACATTCTAAATATAGTGACATAAATTTTCTGTATTTAGGATTAAAATTCTTGAAAATAGAATTAATACACCAAAATATTGCCAACTTCAGAATTTTATTTATGTATATTCAAACTCAACTCTAGACAAAATCTTGAAGTTACCAAGTTTGTTTTTCCTCTTTTCCAAATGAGTACTGTTTTCTCATCTCTTCCTCCTTCTCTCTTCATTTTCCATCCTGATCCAGTCCTTCTCATGCCCCCAGTTGCCCACTGACCTCAGGTCAATGTGTGGCTCCTTCCCCATATCCACCTGCCTGCATGATATTTCTCCGTATTCTCTTACCAGTCTTTAATTTCTTCCCCTGGAAAACCCTCTCTGTCCAGATATTCATGGTTATATGACATCATATTTTACCTGTACCAAGTATTTCCATTTTAACCAATACTTTTTATATTTTGTGGTCAAAATTATGGAAAAATAGATTTAGGACAAGAAGCTCTCTGAGGGTGTCATTTATATTATGCTATATAAGAAGTTGCCCAATCTGCTTATAGTTTCAGTAAGCCAGTTATGATAAATATTGACATTTTTCAGGGTTTCTCTTCTCATAGCTGTAGCAGTAGCATTTAAGCTAATGGAAATTCTGATTCTCCAAAAAGGGGTCTGGGAAGTATACTGTTTCCCTTTGCAATTTGTCAGGACTGGTCAATGATGGATTATGGCTGAGGAAATTGTCTGAACTGGCTTTGATTCATAGCGTACTCTTGATGGACTTCTAAGCTTGCTCCAATGTTAGAAAATCAGTTGGTTGGCTATTACCATTTTCTTACAGCTCATTTCTTGTTTCCCTCAACATGAAAAACAAAATGAGAACAGGGAAATATTGATTCAGTCCTTGAAATTTGTTATTATGCAGTTAAAGTCACTTGCAGAACTAGAAAAGAAAAAAAAACACACACACACAAACACACTAAAATGTTATGGTAAATTTCAGACCATAATATTTGTTGATCATACTATGATTAGAAATGATTTCCTTGTCTATTCCCCACTCTAAAGTGTTTTCAGGTGAGTTTATAGTCTAATATGTTAACCAATGATATGGAAGGCTGTATTCAGCTGTAAATCATGCCATTAAGGACAGAACATCCTGTCCTTATCTGATGTGGTTGCTAGGTACTCACATTTCATGACTCAAGGGCCCATGTAGATCGGAGGCGCCAGCTGCAGTGTGAGATAGCAGATTGGGACAGCAGCAATGCCAATCTGTTGAAAGTGGATGAGGGCAAACAGGTCGTAGGGTTTTCAGGTGGTTCAGACAAATGAGGTGGGGAAAACTTACTCAGTGTTGGAATATTATGAGGTGATGGTCCAGGTCAGGAACCATCTGGAACTTATCTTCAGCTGCCAAAAGGGTATTTCAGGCACAAAACAAATCATGCTCTTCTCTACTCTGCAACTGCATTATTTTCCCTTCTGAATCCCACCCAGCACTTACAGAACCCCAAATGAGGAAGTTATCTAATTTGCCATATTTTCCCTATGATATCTATAGTTGTGCTTAAGGCAGAAAGTCCCAGTGGTCTCAGCAAGGGTCTGCAGCCTTGACTCACAAGCGACAGCTAGCTTTGTGACCTTGAGTTCAGTGCTTTCTATGCCCCAATTTCTTCCTCTTATAAACTAGGCCTCATGAATGAGGATTACACCAGATGAAGTGTGGAAAGCATATTTCATTATATTTTCTTGGTCTGTTATTTGATCACAATAGGTAGTCAATTAATATCTGCTATTTCTTCTATCCTCTTGGGGAGGTTCATAGGTAATTGATAATTCAGTTTTGTCTCCTTCAACTCAGGAAGGAAGGTGATAAGAAAGATACTCATCTATTTACTAAATTGAAAATTTGTGCTTTAGAACATGATATGCTACCCTCCAGTTTTATAGGAGCAGTTAATTTCCAGTTACTTAAAGAAAAAAAAAAGGATAACATGGTGACTAATGGCTGTGCTTCCACAGTCATGCAGAGCTGAATTTAAATGTCTATTTTTTCATTTACAACATGAGCATACTACTTTACTTCTTTGTGTTTCAATTTTTCTCATCATAAGAATATGCTTGGAAATGGTATATACCTTATTGTGTTTTGGGAAAAAAGGAAGAAATAAAGTACCTAAATGGTAAAAATGTATCAGACTTGGAGTATAAGTCCTCCACAGATGTTTGCTGTTTTTATATTAGGAATTCTAGAGATAGAAGGGTAAGGTAAAATAATGAGACTATTTTAAAGAGTTTCCTTCTGCTGTTCTTTTAAACTAAGACTGTTCAATTGAAGGAATTTGCCATATAAAGCCATCATATCATTAATCTACCTACAGATATTTTTGTCACTTTAGACTCTTAGATAATAGACTCAATATAGATGAATCCCATCCTGGGATGGACTGTTCTAACATTAAACCTTATAAATACTGTTCAAACTAAATGATTTCATCTATTTCTTTCCAAGGAATCATTACCCAATTAATTGTTGTTATCTAAAATAACACCAATAAATATTCACCCAAACATAAATTCACTAACTTTTCCATTTTTTTCCTCCACCAATATCTCATTTTTTTTTGCTGAACTTAATACCTACTAGTTCCTTCTTCTTCCAAGAAGTCTTTAATTCTAATTTAATTATTTCAGGAAATAAGCTGTGAACTTTCCAGGTGATTTCTTATAAACTAGCATCTGCCCCAATGTGTCTGGCTTCTTGACTACTCAAGCTACTGAATTGTCTCTTCATCCTCACTTTACCATCCACATTTATTTCATATTTCTGCTATGTTTCTAAATCCAAGCTGGCAGTATTTCTGCTGATACAAAATTCTCAAGAAAGTTGTGGACCTCCTATGTATATCACTCCATTAGATGAGAGGCTCCTCTGCAGACCTTTCTGGGATAATCTCATCTCAGGTTTTAGCTTCTGTTGAGATGTTTGAGCAGATCCATGAGTCATACAGTTAATACATACAGGTATGTGACTCAACATTCTGACTTATATTATGGATAGGCTGAGGATTTTGCAAGTCTTTAGTTCTGATTTTCTTTTGTTTAACAATGCCTTTCTGCATTTGCTACTTTTCTCTTGCTTTTTACCCCAGGCAGCAAGAAGACACAAGGTCATTCCTTCAACGCACCATTTGGAAACCACCTCAGTTAACTGTTCAGTTACATTATTTACTAGTTCTGCTTTTCCCATCACTGTAAGATACAATCCTGCTAAGACTCTGCCACTATATAATATAGATCCACTTCGCTCTGGTTTCCAATAACATGTTCCTCATTTCTTCTACATCCTTAGCAGAGTTGATAACATTCATATTTCTGTTTAGTTTGTTTAAGGCAATCTGAGCATCTTCTTGCATGCTCCACGAAATTCTTCCAAATTATCCACACTGTCTGATTCCAAACCATTTCCACATTTTTAGGTATGTGTTACAGCAGCACCCACACTCAGTACTGAAATGTATTCACTTTAGTTTCCTATCATGGCTATACCAAATTAGCACACACTTAGTGACTCAACAGAAATGTTTTGTTTGTCAGAATTCTGACAAAGTTCTCACTGGGATAAAACCAATGCATCAGTAGGGCTGTGTTTCATTCTGGAGGCTTCAGTGGCAAGTCTCTTTTCATACCTTTTCTAGCTTCTCCAGGCTGCCTCAATCCCTGGCTCATGGTCACTTTCCCACATCTTTAAAGTTAGCTATGCAGGGTGAGTACTTCTCACATGGCTTTATTGTGAACTTGCTTGGGCCCTTCATCTCCTTTGACTCACACTCCTCTGCTCCTTTTTCTGCATTCAAGAATCCTGTAATTCCACTGAGCCCTTGGGAGTAACCCAAGATCATCTCTCCATCAAAGATCAACTGATTAGTAACTCTCAATTCATCTGCAATCGTAGTTATGCGCCCAACCATACATGCAGTTTCCAGGGATTAGGACATGGACATCTTTAGGCAGCCATTATTCTGTTGACCACAGCTCCATTTCTAGAAACCTCCAACTCATTAATGCCACCTTTCTAGGCCTGCCTGGAGGTAAAACAGAACATTTTCAATTGACAATTGAGGACTCCAAAGAAATCTCTACACATGTAAGTCTCCCCTCTCCAATCTCAATTCTGGTTTCCTGCATAATTGCCTTTGTCTATTGAGGCACTTCTCACAACATTACCACATCTTTGTGGGTACACACATACAGGTATGTGTGTGTGCGTGTGTGCATGCATGTGCGTGCGTATGATGCAAAGCTCAGGGAAATTCAGAGAGAGGAATCACAAAGGTAGATCTTGCCTAGGGATCAGATTAAACATTCCGATCCATTAGAAAAGCACACTTCACCGGTTTTTGGAAACCTAATGCTCAGTGAATGTTGCATCTAAGTTGCAACTTTTTTATAATCATTCAAACCTTTTCTCTCTGAAGATTTATCTTGTACTTAACATTTGTTTCTGTGACTTTCCTTTTCGTTCCTAGGCAAATGGTAACTGCTTATTGTAACTTGGCTAAATTAAGAGAGGACAAAGATATTTTCCCCTAAAATATTCTTATTTCTCTTTGGGTCAACCCTATTTTGAGCACTTAAGCATGCATGAATAAGCATGGAGGTTTTTTTAAAGGAATAATATTTTTAAATTACTTTTTATAAATAAGTCTCAGCATGTGTTAGGTTTAGAATACATGGTAGTCAACTTAAAATTTGGAATAAAAATACTAGTGATTGAATGTGATTGCCCATCCATTTCCATCAAATTCAATTTTCTGTGTGGGTTCAAAATTGTATATTATGAATACAGTTGATCAAGGCTTTATTGGTTTTTGTTTGTTTGGTATTGGGGATTGAACCCAGAGGCACTTAACCACTGAACCACATCCTTAGCCCCCCCCCCTTTTTTTGGTACCAGGGATTGAACTCAGGGGCACTTGACCACTGAGCCACAACCCCAGCTCTATTTTGTGTTTTATGTAGAGTCAGGGTCTCACTGAGTTGCTTAGCACCTTGCCATTGCCGAGGCTGGCTTTGAACTAACGATTCTCCTGTCTCAGCCTCCCAAAGTGCTGGGATTCCAGGCATGCACCACCACGCCCAGCTAGCCCCTTTTTATATTATATTTAGAGACAGTGTCTCCCTGAGTTGCTAGGCCCTCGCTAAGTTGCTGAGGCTGGAGTTGAACTTGCAATCCTCTTGCCTCAGCCTCCTGAACTGCTGGGATTACAGGCCACCATGCCCGAGAAGTTGGTCAAATTTTAAGATGATAATTAAATCATAACTTCACAAAGTACACACATCACAAACTTCAACATAGTATCATATACAGAGTATGTGAGCCAACAGTTCTTCTTAATTTTCAAAGCTTTAAGAAATAATTTAACCTTTAACTCTACCTCTTCAGGTTAGATGTGTCTCCTATTAGACACAATATTGGTTTTTATTGATGTCTATAAAGCTTCACCTTCTTGGCCAATCCTCACAGCAAGCCAATTTATATTCTATAACCAGGCCACATTCTTATCTTAAGCATCCTTTTGAAATTTCACCAGTGTGAAGAAATAATATGGCAATTCATCATACAATCTTGGATTTGCCTTGTACCTCTCCTTGAAAGTTTGAAGCATTAAGACTTATTTTATGAAATTGCAGGTAGCAGCCACTGAAGACTTTTTACTGGATGGGCCTAGATTAATGAAGTGCAATCGCGTTTTGGCTTTATGATTGAATCAATCGGATGGAGCTGCTACCTTTTCTGCCTTTACTCTCATTAGTTCATTGATTTGATGGTTGAAGGCAACTCGTTTCTCTCTCGCCTGGAAATCAAGAGAGTCTTGAGGGGTTGCTGGTAGAGGCATTTAGTCCTGGTGCTCGCAGACTCTTGGAAGTCACTAGAGGTAAACAATGATAATCTCTACTCCTGATTTTCCTCACTTTCCCCTTGCTCTTAAACTCCTACCCATCTTAAATTTATCACAAAATGATCTACTGGAGCTTTACTTCCACATGGACTGAAGGGAATAGAAAAACCTCACTCTGTAAATTAAGTTTACCACCACATACCCTCTGATGAACTTGTAAATAAAAATACCCTAGATCCAACTCTAGCTTTCAAAAATGAATGTATACTACCCTCTTTTATAGTTCTTTGGTATCGGATGAGAAAATAAGTCTGCTTATCTTCTGAAAGATTATAGCACCCAAGTTAATTATTTTGTTCCAAAGGGTATTGTTTAGGAGCTTTAGAATTGCTCCATTGATTTTAGCCAATATGTATTTTCCACAGAGAGCTCAACAGTTTCTAGAAACTGGAGATTTGAATCAGGGCAGGAAATTACAGTTTGATGTTCTTGAGAGCAGAGCAGATTTTTGGATTTTCCCCTTGAATAGAAATGCATAAGGGAAGAATTTAGTCTGAGCTACTTAAAATACAGATTCATGTGTCCTGAACATAGCCACCATGACTTAGTTAATTCCTTAATATTAGGCATAAACCTACAGACACAGTTATTCAAAATAGAATTTACTTATTATTTAAAAATATGACTGGATATTTACTCAACTATGCTGACATGTTAATGGCTATTAATGTCAGTCTAAGGCCATAGATTCAGGGTTAATTTTTATAGAAATATATATACTAAGATAAATAAGCAAATACATGAGAAAATCATACTATTTGTGGCTTTTGTTGAACTCTTCAAACACCAACAGTTCACTTACTTCAGGGCCAAAACTAGAAAACAAAATGTGGTACCTCAAGGGACTTTTCTGTCAAATTACTTTACGGTTGCTCTGGAGATGACTGCATTGCATCTGTGATGGGGAGATCAGTAGATGGTTAAGCTGGAAACTTCAGTGATTTACATTGGTCTCTGAGCCATAAAGGGAGACAGCTGTATAACTGACACACTGATGAATGACCTTTAGCAATGAGCTATTTTCTAAGGCCTATTTATTGCACACTTATTATGTACAAGGACCCATACCAGGTACTATGAAGATATAGAGAGTAATAAAATCTAGAAATTAATAATTAAAGTCACCACAACTTCAATTCAAGGTAAGAGGAACTGATTAACAGGGGCACTTATGTACCGATTTTATAAGAGGAGCCCACATCAAAGTACTGACACAGAGGTAGCAGCAAGTTTGCAAGAGCCTTAGAAGGGAAAGTATAGGATGATGAAAGGGCAAATTTGAACTTGAACCTAGGAGAGGCATGCTGGTGTTAGTGAATCTGCCTGAAGTCGAATCCAGTGCAATAACAAATATTCAACTCCATCAAGAGAACAGTGAGGCAAGCACCATCTTAAATGGCAGTAGAAATGTGAACCATTACAATACACATCAAAATCATTTATGGACAGTAAGTTTGCAACGTATGTTGAGACTCAGGACAAAGTTCATATTCTTGGGCTCAGTCGTTCCTCTTCTAAGTATATAGCCTCCTGAGAGCAGCTGAAATGGCCAGAGATTTATGTATAGAGCTGGTTGATGTCATTGTGTTATTCTTTATGATATGGAAAAAAATGTGAAAAGAAAGAAAAAAATATTGAACAGAGAGTGTTTAAATAAATGACAGCAGACTCATTTCTTGATTTGTGATGCAATCACTAAATAACATGTACTTAAAATGAATCAACAAATTCAAAATGCTCAAAATATAACATTGAATAAAAGTAGAATACCGAATAATATATTAGCATGATCTCAATCTTTTAAAATATATGCCAGGAAAAATATACCAAATGTTGCAGATTGTTATCCTAGACTGAGTTTCTACAGGCAGACTTCCTGTACAGAGCTTTTTTGGCTGCCTTGCATGGCAGTGAGAGAAGAGGTTTTGGTAGAGAGTGAAGCTGACCTGCAGTTTCTGTAGTGGATGCATTCTTTAGACAGTCCCATGAGGTGTCCTGGAACTGGAAGGCCCCTTCATGGTTTTAAGAGCCAAGACCTTGTATGAATGTATCAACCAGCCAATGGCTGAACTGCCCACTGAAGTGGGTGTGTAATGGACTAAACGATCTCATCCCCTCAAAATTCCTTATGATCACATGTTAATTCTCAGGGTGATGGTAAGGCGACGGGTCTTTGGAGGTCATGAGGGTGCAGCCCTCAGGTATGGGATTAGTGTCTTTATAAAAAAGATCCAGGAAATTGGTTCAACCCTTCCCCATGTGAGGACACTGCAAGAAGACCACTTGGATACGGTTTTGAGTGTGTCCCCTCTAAGGTCCATGTCTGGGAAGCTTATTATCCCAAACATTCCTTAGTGTGGCAACATGGGAGGTGGTGAGACTTTTAAGAGGTGAAGTTTAGAGGAAGGTCCTTATGTTCTTGGGGGAGCTTCCCTCAGAAAGGATTGAAGTAGCTCTCATGGGACTCCTGAACTCTCCTGATAGTGAATTACAAGAACAAGCTCTAACTCTGAATCATTCTCTGGCTTCCAGAAAGTTTGGAGATGTGATCTCTTTCTCCCACACATACTCCTGCTCTTGTGACACTATCAGCCATGAGATCCTCAACAGAGCTGAGTTGATGCCAGAACTATGCCTTAGAAACTCCAGAACTGTGATCTAAACAAACCTGTTTTATTCATAAAGTTAGCCTGCCTCTGGCATTTTGTAATAGTATGAAAAATGATTCATATAGTAGAAAAGGGTCTTTATCCAAAATGAATCATACTGTCACCCTGATCTCCAAATTTCCAGTCCTAGGAACTGTGAGGAAGTATGGATGCCTAGCTCTGGAGTAGGGATCTGGATAATTTATTACAGTGTCTGCTACAAGTGATCATTTTGAATAGTAAGAAGTTACCAAGTGATTTTTGTCCCACCTCATACGTTCTTCCTCTTTCTCTCTTTAAAATAATACATTTAGACATACTCCTCTTTCTGGTATGATTTAGTTGTACAATTAGAAAATGATTTTTAAACTTTAACAAAGAAAAGTACTAAAGTTTTCAAGCCTTTGTATTTTGAGTTCTCACTGAATCTCCCTATTTCTATAAAACAGTAAGACAAAAGAGAATCAGAGCTTGGCTCCATTGTCTTTATCAGGCACTATTTTCACAGTGGCAGAAATTGTTCTCTTTTTCATAATGACAAAAATGACACCATATGGAATATGAAAATGAGATTATTATCATGTTTTGTGTCTTTAATAAGTAAATGTTAGTTTCAGATACCATTGTGAAGATTTTCATATGAGAGCCAATCTGTTGGCCATCCATTCAAGATCACAGCCAGCTGCCATTGTGAATGTATTTAGGATGTGTTTAGGGTACCCTCCGCTCTCCTCTGTACCCACTCAAATATCTCAGCCTCAAATCCTGCTCTCTAAAGTTTTCCACAAGTTCATGTACCCCAACTAAGAGTACCCTTCACTGAACTTCTATGGCAATGACATCACATAGCCTGTTGTCAGTACTAAAAACAGACATGTCATCTATTTACAAACCAGGTAAGCAGCTGAGAAAAACAAATGGAGGGCAATGAGCTAGTGGTTTTAATTCTACCTGATTTTGCTAAAAATGAGCCATGTTAGAGAAGGAAAAATATGTTGCCTTCCAACATGAGCTGCTAAAGAATTTTATTAGTCAAGTGGGAAACACTGTAAAGTTCTGAACTATCAATGAGAATGAGAGCCACCCATGACTCTGCTTACATCCTTTCAATTTTTCTGAGTGTGTGGGAATACCAGCAAGTGAGCCCAGTTGGGGAGGTAGATCAGAATCTCCAAGATAGGTAATGGATATGACTCATCTCCTTCCAGAAAATCTCCACCAACACCATTTTTGAGTGTCTCTAAAAAGTAGCAGCAATTGAATATGAAAAAAAATTTTAAAAAAACAAACTCACATTGAAGATGATCTTGGAGCTTTCCTCACAGTGATTTTTTTTTTCTCAGTTTTTCTAAGGGCAGATGTTTTATATATTGGGAAGGTTTCTGTTTGTTTCATCTTCTTCTGAGGAAAGGAAACCCCTTGGATCCAGCATAGCCAATGTTGGTTTGTTCCTTGCTCATTCCAAAGGAAAGTAACTATCTTATAGGAACAGTGGTCAAACTGTGTGAAGAGCCAGTCTACACTGGGGTGGGCAACAGTCTCATGTGATTCCATGTTTCATCTTAATGAAGCTGAATGCTGCCTAATCTGTATTTCTTTTTCTAAAAATTCAACCACAGTGACAAGGGTTAACGCTGGAGGACCGCCATCTTGGATTTTCTTTCATTCCTATTTCAGATGGAGCTTTGAGCCAGTTCTTCCTTGGGAGAATGTTATGGGGTATTTTGACACATGATGTAACCTCTTTGCAGTGCTATATACTAGAAAAAGAAAACTTCAGCATTTTCAATTTCTTCTTTTATGTCAAATAGCAATTGAGAGGCCTTCTACCAAGTACAAAATGCCGAACTGATAGTACCAATTCCTAGCACAAGGCGATAGAAAGCTAGTGGAATCAGATGACTGAAAATTCACCCACAAGACCCCAAATTATCTTAACTATTAACTCATTTAGGGAGATTCTGCACTAGATGCACCTAGATAACTAGGCTCTCATTTGATTTCTGACATGGTTTGCCCATGATATTTTAGGCATTTTTGCATGTTTAAACAAGAGAATGCAGCCTAGGGCCAATAAAACTTTCAAGAAGCAATTTCAGTGGGAGGATAATCGAATTCTGGGCCAACCTAAATGTCACAGACTGAAGTCACAGCCTCTAAACGACATAATCAAAAACTCAGTCACTATTGGCTGTTTGCTATTTTTTAGTCAAAGGCCATAAAAAGTGGAATTTTAGAGGAGGTTGACTCAACTTAGTATTCAGTAGGCATAACCTGAAAAATACAGAAATACTCAATAGATGGCAGATCCAAAGAATGACTTTGGGTGAATGGCACATGTTGATCTAATACAGAGAAGTATTAGCAGCCAAAAAACTAGAATTTTTATGAATATGATATTAAAGTTGTTCATTTATGATACCAGTCTCAAAAAGAATTTTTCATTCCAATTATAACAGGGTCAGAGAATTCAGCTCTGTGGAGGATGAATGGGTATCAGGAAGAGGACAGAAAATAACAGCTTGCATTGACATGATGTTTCGAGATTTTCAAGATGCCTTTTGGAAAAAGGGGGAGTGTAAAGGCAGAAGGAGACGATGGTGGCCAATTGCTTGTGGTCAGACATGCCAGACTTGATTCTCACCTCTGCCAGCATGCAGCAACAGCTAGTCTATCAGCAAACTCCCTGCTTCTTTGACACACAGCCAGACTACATTTCATAGCTTCCCTTGCAGGTCAGTGTGGCTGTAACTGCATCTTAGCCAAGGAAGTATGAACATAAGTGTTGTGTGGATTGGCCTTGCCCATAAAACTTCTACGATTTTTTATATTCTTTCCCCTTCTGTTTACTTAAGGTAGATAAGCATGGTGACCTTGAAGCCATATGTAAAAACCTATGAAACCACAACATAGAAAAGACATCAATTTAAATCCTTGCTTTGTGATTACCCATTTTTTATTTTATATGAAAAATAATATTCTATTATGTTAAGCCACCAAGAGTTATGAGCTTCTTATTAATAGCTGCTCACATTATCGTAACTAATATGTCCAGGTTTTCCTTGACTTTGGCCAAATTATATAACTTCTTTATCATTCAGTTATGTCCTTGGTAAAGCAGGGATATTGCTAGTGTTTATTTCAAAGGGTTGTTGGGAGGATGTGCAGGGAGCATCTTTACAGTGCTTGGCAGGTGGTAAGGTCACAACAAATGGCAGATGCTATTACCAGCTTTTGCTTGGTATCATGCTAAATATTTGACACACATCATCTTATTTAATCCTTAAAGCAACACAGCAGTCTGGCATTATCACCCTCACTCAGTCCATAATAAATTGTGATAATAAATAAAATTGGGCATTTTCTACATGCTTAGTATAGCCCCAAATGTTTAAATGCACTAACCCCAGAAATAAGCCTGCAATGCATGTAGTACTATTATCCCCATTTATAATGCAGAAACAGAGATGCTGAGCTTGCATTTCATCCTTAAGCTCATGTAGCTACTAAGTGGCAGAATCAGGATCCAAATGGGGAAATCTGGACCCAGAACCCTCATTTGTAAGCACTGCTGGGCAGTGAGGGGCTTGAAGCTTGTCAAGGTCAAGTGAAATACCAACATCCTAGGTGTGAGTACCCATGGCCTTGGAAACCAAAAGCTCGAAGCAGAAAAGACTGCAATTGCATAGGTCCATCCTAACCAAGGAATCAGCAAAATGAATTTAAACCTATTAAAGGTAGAGCTGGACCAGTGCAATTTAGTGCTAATGCTATAGGCTGGATTCATATGATCATTGGAGAGTTAGTGGTATTTATGCAACAGCTCAATAATGCCACCAGATCCTTAAAACTGATTTTACATAGAGCCTTGTTTAATCATAGAATATGTTCCAAATTCTCACAAATGCTTGCTGAGCATGATACATGATGCCAGTTGCCAAGATCTTCGGTTTCTGTGAATCTTTGGACTGGTAGCATTTTAAGCCTAGACACTGCTAACAGATCACTCCAGTGGCAAGATGTGGAGCAAGTACAGAGAGACCAGATTTGTGCCTTATGTGTCTCTGTCATTAATTTCAGGGTGACTCATCACTAAGAGCCTGCAAAGTAGCCTGGTTCCCGGCTTTCTGGGGGAGATTCTAGAACATTAGCAATGCTTAATAATTAAAGTGTAGATATTGCATGGACTTTAAATGCAACCAATTAGTGAATTTAATTTTCTTTGTGAGAAATGCTATAATGCTACAACAATGGATTATCTGTTTGCCATGCAGTTCTGGGATAAAAGGTTTATTTTAATGGTCAATTTTTTTTTAATTTTACATAGGCAAAAGGTTTCCTTTTGCAGAAAACTCTGCATTTAAATAATCTGTTGGACATTCTAGAATGATTGATTCATTGTCTAAAATATATGATTGAGTTTTATCATTTTAAGGGTGAGTTCATTCTCTGCTTGCTGCTCAATCTCAGTAATAAAAATAGTACAAAGAATAAGATGTGCTGAAATGACATTATATTTTTCTGCTCTTGAAAAGCATTATGCAAAATCATCTCATCAGTCCTCCAAGATTTACACAGCAAAGAGCTATTATTCCATAATCAATTAAAGGTATCATCAAGAGCTAATTTGGATAGAGAATGGTTCCTGAAACTATGTAGGTCACACAAACTATATTTATTAAAGGATGAAGAAAAATTAGGGAGAAGATATTTAGGGTCAAGATTTTATAAATGCTTTGTCTTATAAAATTATGCACCAAATATTGCAGTGCATTTATTATACTTATCTAAAACTGTGTTTATTACATGAAAAAAAATTCAAAGCATAAAAGAAGCCAAGGGAGATGTGTAGTGTTAACAGCTGTGGTGATTGCTTGGTACAACACAGGATACATCTTGGATACACAGTAGAACACTGGGGTTGATGCTTGGTCTTGGAGCCTGTATCATCTTCTGCAAGTCACCTGGCTTCTGTCTGTCTGTTTCTTCTGTTGCAAAGAGGGAAAATAACATTGTTTCCCACATAATTTTGCTGTAAGAATGTGCCAAGTCAATGTACAAGACTTTTGAATAATATCCATCCTGAAGTAAGAGATTGATGAATGCTTTGCAAAAGGAACAAATGTTTGTTAGCATTTAACCTTTCTATTGTACAACGAATAAGTTCTGGGGATCTACTGCAGAACATGGTGACTATAGTTAGTAATACTATAGTGTCTACTTGAAATTTGTCAAGAGTGGATTTGTATGTTTGGCGGGGGTGGGATGCTGGGGATTAAACTCAAGGCTCACACATCCTTGGCAAGCGCTGTACCACTGAGCTATGCCCCAGTCTTTAAAAGAGTAGATCCTAAGTGTTATCAAAACACACACACACACACACACACACACACACACACACACACACAGAGTAATGGTGATGAGTGGGTTCATTAATTTAATTGATGTAGTCATTTCACAATGTGTATGTATATCAAATCAGCACATTGTAAGCCTTAAACATATACAATTTTCATTTGTCAATTACACTTAGATAAAGCTGAAAAACATGACAATTAGCTTTTCTTGGATGAGCGTGCATTAATCTCTGTCAATATAAAGACATTCCATTAATAACTAATTAGAGATGATGCTTCAACTTCAATACAGATGAAAGAGGTAACAGAATGTCAAGAACAAATATTTTCTACCTTCCCCGTTATAGACTATATATTAAGGGAAATTTAAATCAAGAAGAAATTTATATCTATTCCCCACTTGTCACTGTCCACTGTGGCAGTGTTTTGAGGATAAGGAGGAACAACCTAGGTTTGATTTCCAAATTCCAGCAGCTAAGATTAATTCGGGTGAGTTCCATCTTTAAAAGCAACTTGCCTTTGGGAGTGGCATTCACATTTATTAGCAACTTACATTTCTTTGCTGCACTTGTAGTAATTAAATGATTCAAAGAGAATGTGTTATCAAGGAATGTGAAATATAAATTCATAAAGTGGGAAGTTTTACTTGAAACTCAGTTATTAGGAGAACATCTCAGTGTGGCACTTAGGACTGTATGTGCATCCTCTCTTACTGCCTAAAAAAAATCTGTCCAAAAGCCACAAGCATGCCACCAACTATGAGTTTAGCTCATATTTCTATGTGTGATGAAAGAGGTTGAACTTCACCTGGGTGATTCTTTTGGCCTGAGATATCTGCAGCTGATTTGAGTCATATTCTAGGGTCATAGATGGAACATTTCAGTTGAATTCTCCATGTGGCTTCTTATCTTAGAGCAGGCTGGTCCACGTTTGTTCGACGATGCCACTGGGATCCAAAGGTAGTGGAAGCATGCAAGATACTTTTGACTGGAACAATGTTTCCATATTTCTTTGATCAAACTAAGTCATATGGCCAGCCCAGATTCAAGAACTAGAGAAACAGTCTCTACCATTGGATAGAAGGAACCATAAAGTCATATTGTAAAGAGTGGGAATGGAGCTGAGTAAAGAGTATATGGTCAGTTTTGCAATCTGCTACAGACAGCCAATGTCATTTCTATCTTATGGAGAAGGATGCAGATCAGGGCCCCTTCTAAATTAGAGAAAAAAAAGTTCATTTTGCAAAGTGGCCAGGATCTGTGTCACTTTAAAATATACTTTACATTTTTCTGGCATCCTTTAGCATTCTATTTTTTAGGAGAAACAAGATTTTGTGTAAGTGGAATTACTGGGAAGACCAAAGAAATCACACATGTATGGTTCATGCTAATTCAACTCATGTGATGGGAAAATCTAAGAGATCCTTAACATTGCCCCCATTAAATGAAAAACAATAATTCTTTAGAAATACAGATGATACACAATTTACATATCATTGCTGTTGCTTCAGTTTAATCAACTGTGACTTTTCATAAACCACTTCCACAGGCTGGAGAGGGTGGACTCAGGGGCAGCTTCAGTCATTCAGTGTATTATTAATCCAGTAATGCAGTGTTATCAGCCTCTGTGGTGAGTGCCACTGAGACTCTCACCCTTTGGGTTATATAACTGTATTGTAAGTCATGCTGAGGTTTATTGTTAGAATTTCAGCATTCTGGCAACTCTTTCTCTCTACCAACTGTAGAGTCAAGACCCTTTGAAAGAGGACTTCTGAATTGGCCAAGTTAGGGTGGCTGCTAATGCTTTCAACTAATCAGCATAGATAGCTAATGAAAACATACATAATTCTTCAAGATGCATATAGAAAACAACACCTTCAAAGATTTAGAAAGTGTCATGTGTTTTGACATTAAATTGTATTCAAAATCTAAAAAGCTAGCGGCAGTACAGAAACATAGATCATCACTTATTAAAATAATTAGAGATTACATTAACCTTATAGTGTCTCTGGATCTTCTATTTGGCATAATAAATATGAATTGTATTCTCTTTGTCTCTTCAGATCAAAACTGTACAGAGGAGGAAGTAGAGAAACTGGAAGTTTATCAGAGATGACAAGAAAACAAAAGATGAAAACAACTCAGGTGACTTAAACTCTTAAAATGTGATAGCTGAAAAGGTTATTATATTAGCAGAGAAGAGATTACATAATCTACTTTAAAATTAAAGAATACAGAAAAGTTATGTGCCCAAGTTTGTTCTCCTAACAGGTGACTAATGTGCTCCCTGTAACAGATTGTGCCGTTTGCCTGGGGGCCTGATCATAATCGCATAAGTTCCCAATCATGCTCATCCAGCCCTCGTGACCTCATTTTAACATGTGTGAAATGTTTTAAAATAGATTTCTGAATATTTTAACAGACTGCAAGATTGTGGGGTAAAAGCCTTTCTTGAGCTTCTGATTTGAATTTCAATTCACCTTATTACTGTTTTCGCAGGTGAGATCTGGCCAAGCGGAGCTGCTGGAAAAAGGCTTCAGCTTCTACAGGCAGGTTCAGCTACACCGCTGTTCTTGCTGGAGCCCCGACTCTGCTTCAGACTGGATGCGTAGACTGGGGATTCAGGCAATCTCATGAGCAGAGAAGTCTTGAATTTTTCAATTGTGGCGTAACTGGGCACCAAACGATGTGTTATTGGAATCATTGGAGATTCTGATTCTGTAAGGACAGAGTCAGGACCATTGGAAGGATAGGCCATTAGGAAAGGTAGACCTAACCATGCCAGATGCCTCAAACTTTAGCAGCTCCCGCAGCAGAAGGACTTTAGTGCCATATTCCCAGAAAAACAGTTCTCTGTAGTAGACATGGGATACATAATTTGGGCAGAAAGAGGAGAGAAAGAACAGAGGAAAGAGGGCAAGGAAAGACAGCACAGGGCAAACATCATTTAACAAGAACTTCAGGTATATGAGGTAAGGAGGAAGACCTGGATTTATTAGAAAAAGGACATGAGTGGAGTCAAAAGACGCGAGAGATTTCTGGAATGGTTAATGTCATAAAGGGGACTTTACGTAGTCTACTCGTGGATTAGGTATTAGTACTCTTTGTTATTATCTTTTAAAAATAGGTCAACAAATAATGGGATTATTTATATCACCATTGCTTCCTTGGTAGTGCTTCTTTGAATGTGGTACTTTTCCAAGGCTGGGCTTCCTGAGGCCCTGGTGTCCTCAGGTCATGGCCCTTGTTGCTTTCCCCCAGTCTTCCTCCATTTCCTATGCCCAACCCACTGTTCCTAGTAAGGCACTCTCTCCACCTCCAGCCCACCTGCTGAGCTCTGCAGGCTTGGGCTGCCATATACTCCCTGATGATCCGGAGAAATGCGAAGCCACTGAATGATAGCACAGCTCAAAATAAGTACTACCATAGAGAAAAATTAAAATGGGGAGGAAGTATGTTTGTGGGACACAAAGAAAATGAGAGGACCGTGCTGTGCTGCTACAATTAAAATGTTAATTCTAAATCTGTGCAAACTGTAAAATTCCTCTTCTCATTTTTTTCTGAGTAATCATATGGCTCATGCTCTCAGGGTGTTAGCTTAGGTACTCAGCTTAAAATATACTTTGATTAATTCTGAACTATTTAGCATTAATCAGGTATTGCTTCAAGTTATCTCTGTGTTTCATGCCTCCAAATCACAAAGATGAGTTTAAATGCTTCTGAAGAAAATAATCCCTAAATTAATTGTGGACCTGGTGCTCCCAGCAACTCATCAAACAGGAAGGGTGTTAGATGTGCAAGGTTGGGTCACCAAAGGACAGTTTGGAAAGAAAAGGGAACTATTTCTCAGAAGATGGATGGAATCCATCTCAGGATGGAATTCTGTCTGCTCACAATGATTTAGATGCCACAGTGCACAAAGGCAGCACTGTGGATTGTCTGTGGGATCAATGCTGTGTTTCTGAAAGGTGCAAAGCACTCTGGGGCTCTCAGTGGTGTGACAGAATTGCCTTGGGATGTTGCTCTTGGAAAAGGTTCTGGAGGAGCAGAGATGTTTATTACCAAAAGGGATCCCCAGCGGAGAAAGGCCATGATGCTGTGAAATGAGTATGATTTAGGCATGAACTGACCCAGGTCCAACACTGATCTCACCTATTGACAGCCACGTGGCCTGTGCAGTTTGAGGGACTGAGCTTCAATTTTTTATATTCTATGTGACACATGGTGGATCCAAGCATTAATTATTAGCAACATTAAAATTGATACTAGTTAAGTATAAATAACACTTTTAAGATAGGTATAAAATACACAGAGCAATGGCTTAAAGTCACATGGTTCTCTTAGTTCTTTTGGATTTGGCTTTTAATGCATGGATGAGCTCACCTGAATGGAAGGGGGCATTGTTTCCTGCATTACAATAGGAATATCATCTCTAACTTCTAACACAAGTTTCCTTGTGCCACAAGGGATGGAGAGGTGGTACTGGTAGCTGAGAGGTGGTGTCAATTCAATAAGGAGGGGTCCTGGGGAGGAAGGTTGGCCATAGAGCCCAGTCCAAGAGACAGGTCTGAGCTCACACCTCCTTGTTCCATCCCTGCACTGAGGCAAACGACAGCGATCAGGAGCAGCTGTGATGACAACCATACAGCTTGCGACTGATGCCTTTTTTATTCTTCAAAATACTCATGCTCTTATCAGATTCTAACGTTGATGGGATTGGCATCCAATGTATGAGAGCTGCCTGTTTAATACTGAGAATGTTTCTTCCAGGCTTCTAAACCCATAGAGTCTTTAAAGATCAGATTTGACTTTAACTCCTTTTTCAATTTTAGCCATGCAGTTTATCCAGTGAATTGTGATAAAATAGAAACTGAATTTCATGGACCAAAATAATACTCTGTGCTGAAGTAGTGCCATGTCTAACCTTTCCTTTTCAAATGAAGTTTCTTGTCACTTCTGTCCTTATGCTTCTTGGTTGCCCTATTTATAGTTGCCATCTCAATCAATTTGACTTATTTGATTTTCTTTTTTTAAGAACAATATACACTTTCCATCACTTAGCTCCCTCTTGAAATATCTTTTAATGTTTTAGTAAAAACACAGAAGTCTCCACTCTTCATAACATTCATAGACTTACTTCCTATGGTTATTCTTTGTCCAACCCCTTGTTTGTTTTCTGACATTTTCCTACTGGTTCCCTTTTTCTTAAATATAGACTTTGGGAAGGGAACATGGTCCTTTCCTCATTTATACACACTGAAAGGCTCAGGATCCTCCCACTTCACCCACCTTCACCCTCCACACCCAATATCACCAAGATCTGAGCACTGTAGTTTCAGAATATATTTTTTAAAGTAACAGGTTTATTGTAATATAATTTACAGCATCTTAGAAATCACTCTTTTTAAGTATCTAATCCAGTGAATTTTATTGTGTTCACAGAGTTAGGAAACCATGACCAATCTATTTCCAAAACATTTGCATTACCCCAGAAAGAAACCCTGTACTCTGTAGGAGTCTCTCCCCATGTTCCTTACCCCCAGTGCCTAGAAACTATTCATCTACCCTCAAGCTCTAAAGATATTTCACATAAATGGAATCATGCCACATGTGGTCTTTTGTGACTTACTTCTTTCACTTAGCATGAGTTTTTCAAGACTCATTCCCATGACAGCATGTACCAGCTCTCTGTTCCTTTCTATAGCTAAATAGTCTTCTATTGTGTGAATACACCACCTTGTGTTTGTCTATCTATCCATCAATGAGCACTTGGGTAATTTCTACCTCTGTCTTTAGAAATGATGCTGCCATGAACATTTATATATAAGTTTTTGTGTGGACATGCTTTTGGTTCTATTTGGTAGATACCTAAGGAGTGGGATTTTGGACTCATGTAGTATGCTGTGTTTAATATTTTGAGGAACACCCAAATAATTTTCCAAAATAGTTTTTCCATTTTACAACCCCCATGAGAAGTGGGTGGGAGTTTGATTTGCTGGATATTCCGGTCTCTGCACCCTCCAATCCCGCCACTAATGCCCTTCTCAGATCCCCAGCATCTCCCTCCTGGACCGTCACCATCATCTGGTTGGCCAGGCTGTCGCTGCCCAGGCTTCCTCATCCATTCTCTCCACCTCCATTAGAGAGATTTCTTTGTAAAACACAAACCTGACCATACAACTCTATTTTAAGGATTATAGAGATTTTGTGTGGCCAAAAGGACTCAACGTAATCTAGTGCCAGCTGCTTAGCCTTCTTTTCTGTCCCTTGTGCCCCACACATCCCTCACGGTCAGCCTCCAAGATTCTTCAGTTACAATGGACTCACTTCATTTGAGGGGCAACTGGAGACGACTATTTTTCAACTGAAACTATGCTCTGCCTTCCACAATCCCCATCCAGCAAATGCTGGGTTGCTCTGCATTACTCTGCTATCTCTGCAGCTCCCAATGTTGGACCTTAGACAAAAACTATTCCCATCTTGAATTAATCAGAACCATAGATATGTGGATGATTATGTGCTAAGTAAAAGTAGCAATAATAAATTAAAAATTTTAATGAATCTGCTCTGTAAAATAAAAATCACACACCTTTTGTTAAAAAGCAAAGAAGGTATTTCTTGTGTGGTCTTTATTTGTTTGAAAATACCCTCCAATTTATACTTTTTGATGAACTTAGGATTATGATCTGTTATTGATAGATGTTATCATTTCATTTATTCAAAAAGTACTTATTAGGCACTCGCAGTGTGCCAGGGACTGTTCCAGGTACTTGGAATACAAAAAAGGGACAAATTTTTCTGTTGTCATGAACTTTCCTCCTGGAAGGGAAAAGTAGGCAAAAAAAAAAAAAGTAAAATTGGGCATTTGAGTGGCAGGAAATGTAAAGCAGGATGTGGAATAGGGAGTGCTTGGAGAGGGTTGTCATTTTAAATAAAGTGGCCAGGAAAGGCCACATGGGCAAGGGATGTTTGAGAACAAACCTGAGGAAAGAAAGCCATCGTACTGTATGGCTCTGACAGACAAAAGGGGTGCTGTAGAGGGGACCAGGTGGGGAGGGGCAGTGTTGGATGTCATTAGGGACTGCCAACAGACTGGCGTCCTTGGAACTGTATAAAAGGCTCCCTCTATGTTTATCAATTCGTGATAAAACCCAGAATGACACAGATGCACTGGAGGACTTGCAGGTCGGGCAGCACTGAGACTTTCTCAGAAGAGGGCAAGTGTAGCTCTGTTGCTGTTTAGTGAAACCACTTGGGCTGGAGCTGGCTCTGCAGGGTGCTGAGCGCCAAGTCGATTTCCTGACGCTGGTTATTTTGGTCACTCCCCATCTGCTCCCTGAAGAAGGAAGATATAAAAAGCCCCAAACACTAACAGAAGGTTACTTGCTTAATGCAGAGACAGCAGGGAGGCAAGGAGCCAGAGGTTTTACCCTCGCAGCAGTAACAGGGACAGTGGTGAACTGAGAAGTAGGTGGTGGCAAGGAGGGATGGTTGCACTGAATTCCCCACATGTGTGGGTAGAAAGCAGGAAAGAGGACATGGGCCAGCCAGGGAAGGGGTGTGTACTCCCTAGAAGCTCCGCTGCAGGAGTCTTGTGTAGATGCGCCTCTCAGGGCCGCAGCTCACCGGTTACCACACGTGCCCTTCTGAAATACAGGGCAATTCCTGCACTGAAGAATTGAAGCACAGAGCATTGGGGAAAGTTACCAATTTGTGCTCCAGCGGCCTATAAGAGTGTTGGGCTACCAGAAGCCAAGCAGTTGCATCTGTCTCTTCTTTTTAAAAAATGTACATTTTAAAAACAAGATTGGTGCATGCACATAATTGCTAAAGGCAAATACTACCAGGTTTGTGGCAGGAAAATATTTTTTCTTCCCCTCGTCCTCCTTCCTCTCCTCTTCACTGTCAGTCATCACTACCTCCTTTACCTATCTCTTCAGATCAGTGCCTCAAAACCTTCAAATGACATAATCACACGCCATTTTTTTCTACTCATATGTACTATCTATTAAATTCTCTTAGAAAAAAAATTGAGATTTTTTTAAACTATCTTACTAGTCCTCCTACCAACTCCTATTTCCCAAAAATAGTTATGTCATTTTTTAGGGTTAAGTTGATTCTCAGAGATTACATAATTATAGCTATTAAATTTTATTCTCAGTTAAGTCATACATATACTATTATCATTTTTCTCCTTGTGGATTTAGTTATTACATTTTTGTTGTTATTCTTCTTAGTAGTACTTTTGCTAACTCAATCCAGTTCGACTGAGATTTATTTTTAATACACTGAAACCCATCAAGTGTTCTGTCACTTTTTTTTTCTCCTCGCAGGTATCCTCCTCCAGGTCATCCCTTCTGCTCCAGCTTTTCTCCTGGGCTACACAGGTGTCATCTAGCCATTGCCCCTAAAGTTCATTTGCTTTCTTATTCTGTTTGATCCACTGGCTCCAACATCTCTGTCTGCTTTCTTGGTTTACTCTTTTAATGTCCCAAAGAGCCCTTTTTACCTGATTTCTACATCAGCTGATTTTTAAATTTAAAACAGTGTGAACCCTTCGTTCGTCTATTATATTTTCCTGTAGTGCTGTGTTCACTGGGATAGGTTGTTGATTTCTTTTCAGGCATGGATTCAGTAAGGAGTTAGAGGGTGGAGCAGCATTCAATTCTAGGATCTAGACCTATTCGACCTAGAAATAGCCTCATGCATATCAGACCTCAGCTTCAACACTCGACTCGACGTTTCAGACATACACCGAACTCAGCAAATTCATACACACACTTATGACATCCCCACCATCTGTTCCTGGCTTCTGAATCAGGAACAGACACCATTTCCAGCCACTTGAACAAGCCAGAAGCATCCTTCACAGTTTTCTCCCCTTTAACCTCCATATCCAATCATCTCACATGGCAACACGCTTGTCGTTTCTGCTACCTCCTTTGTGCAAGCCAATGACACTTCAGTCACCGCTGCAGAAGCCCAACGCTTCCCCATCCACTCCTTCCCTCCTCCAATCAACTGTCGACTCTGAGGCCAGAATGATCTTTTGAAAACCCAAAGAATGAGGCTCACTAGACTTGAAGTTCTACAATGCATCTTAACTGCTATATGTCAGCAGCCTCAAAACCTACACACCTTTATACGTCCACCCCTGCCTGCTTCCCTGACGACGTCTTACTTTACCTTCTCTGT
The DNA here is from genome assembly GCA_028644305.1 of Xerus rutilus. Lineage (NCBI taxonomy): Eukaryota > Metazoa > Chordata > Mammalia > Rodentia > Sciuridae > Xerus > Xerus rutilus. The sequence goes on from CM053402.1 coordinate 147,751,034, forward strand.
CTTCCACTGTACTGATTTTGTCCATGCTGATCTTGATGTATACTTGATGTTGCTTTTAAAACCTACTTTCCCCAGCCCCAGAGTCTCTGTGCATGCTTTTTTATTTCATAGAAAGTTCCTCATCCTACCATCTCTCCTCCCGGCTCCCCTCCCACATAGGTGACTCAACTTTGCAAGAATTGGGAATTCCTCTGTCCACAGGGAAATCCTCCAGACTTGGTTAACTTCCTCAGGAATACGCACCTATCAAACTGCACTTCTTAATAACGCTGTAATACTTGCCAGGAGCCATCAGGGTTGGAGTCGTAGGAGGCTTCTTTCTTAGCACAAACAGTTTGGGAGATATAGTAGGTTTCTGATAAATATTAGTGGAAGAAAGGAAAGGACGGAGAAGACAAAGGAAAGGATGAAGGAAGAACCTTGGAAGACAGAGAGGAAGAAGGAGAAAGTGGGTAGACCAACAATCTAATTTATTGATGGTTTTTCTCTTCTTATATTAAATAAAGCTTTCTGAGTGTTTCGGTCAGCTGTGGCTGCAATAAAGCTGGGTAAGAAACCACATCAAGATTTAGGGCTTATGCATTCTTTGCTCCTGAGTCTGTGGGATGGCTGGAACAGCCCTGCTTCAGGCTTCAGCTCACCAGGGCTCAGTGGGAAGCTCTGCGGTGGGTTCACAATGTCTCCATATGACTCTTCACTCTCCTTGGACCAGCAGCAATGCAGGTATGGAACACTCACAGAAGGCAAGACTCAGCCTGCAGCCAGCACTGTTACTTCTCTCACATTCTACTTGTTAAAATAAGTCAAAAAATCCAGTCTTGGCTCATTGGGTGTGACAATAGATACCACCCACACTGGTGGGTGGCACATCACCCAGCACAGGGTATTGATATTAATTCTGATAAAGGGAGGGCATGTTTGAGAAATCTTTAAAATTTAGCTTATTGTTATGTCATATACACATTTGAAAATGAGCTTTTCTGAATTTCCTTTTGGTTTCCAACTGGAAACCAAAGGAGACAGCTGTCTTCTTGATTGCTCCAAAACAGTTGATGGGGTGGGAGATAACGCATCACACCCTTTATCTTTCCTCAGGCCATTGCATCAGGACCAGAATCCCATGCTTTGTCCTGCACATTCCCGTGACTAAATTTGTCCATGACTAAGTTAGCAAATGCATTTGTTTCTCCTTGCAGCACTGAGGACAGCTCAGCTCTTCCAGACCCAGGACTCTGGCACTCATATAATGTGGAACATAAATCTGGCTTAGTGTGGTAGCATTCCTTAAGTCACTTTTTGTGAGTGTGTGTGTTGGGGAAAATGCTGGGGATTGAACCCAGGGTCTGTGCAAAAGTCTACTGCTGAGCTACCTCATCAACCCACATTTAAGCATTAAAAAAATCAAAATCTACAGAAATAGAGCTTTTGTCAAGTGTGGCTGAATTTGGACCAGTATTCATTCCCCGGACACTGAGTTGGGTGGCCCCTCCATGAACATAAGATGTTTTATGCCGTGACAGATTGTGTTAATGAGGGACAGATAAAGCTTGATGGCAAACTTATGCACAAGCCGTGGAAACAGTAGCATGTACAAGGAAAATAGTTTGACTTTTCACTTCTGTGATTTAGTGAGTGATCAGTGTTGTCTGTAGAAGACACAACTAGATTGTCAAATTGCCTCAGTCAAGGGCATGCTGCTATGCTGAATTCTTCTATTTCAGTGAGTTATTTGACCAAATGCTCAACAGATTTCAGGTAATAATATGTAAAAATATGCACAATTAATTATATATACACATATATATAATTTTACACATTATTTTATATACGAATACATATTAAAGATATATAGACAAGGTTAGCTAAGGTGGCTAGGAAAAAGAAAAGAGATAAACAATGTGATTTTTACATTAACCATTTCTTCACCAGACTAGTAGGAATATTTCTTTCTCATAGGGCAATAATGAAGTTCTCTTAGGGCTTTCAGTCTCAATGTTTTTCATTATTGTGTAAAGGAAGGATTTATAAGCTGCTTTTCTTTAATCCTAAAAGCTCAAAAAAAGATGATTAAAATTTACTTTCGTCAGTATTTCAAAAAACAGCATTCTCTAATCTAAAAACACCAGCTCATCGGTGACCTGCACTGCTCTGCCACATCTTCATTTCCAAGCCCCTATTGGTGTGACTCAGGAGCTAAGGCATTTCTCCACTTCAAACCAGCAGGACTGCGGGTTACATATCCTTCCACCTTCTTATCGCTAGACTGAGAAAACCCAGGGCTGCTAGTTGCATCAGGACACAAAGGATGATGGGGGTTTGTCCATCTCTGTAGGCCTGGGAGGCCCTGGGCTCACACTTGCATCGCCTCCACAGTGTTCAGCCCCAGGGAAAAACCCAGGGCTGGCCAACCTCACAGACTCTCCTGAGCTCCAGCTATGCCAGTCATCACCTCCTGCCACCTTCTTCTCTCTACATGGACATACACAGGGCCTCCCTCCAGGGGGCTCCACTGAGTTCTCTCCTCTCTACACAACCCCTCACCTCTTCAAAGCACACTGTCCCTACCACAGGACCCTTTAATTGTTCATCTAAGTGCTCTTATCCAGCACAGAGTGAGCAGGAAAATGGGACTAATGCTCAGAGGAAATGGAAAAGGTTTAAATCCACATCAGAATCCGTCTTTATTAATTAGTCTACTATCCCTTATTTTCCCTCTCTTCACTAAAGTCATGTTTCTAGTCCTAATCCCATCTTACTCTTTCACTTATTCATGGATTTATCCAACAAATATGAATTGAATGCTCTCATTTTGTCTGTGTACTGTATAGGTGCTACAAATCTAGTCTCAAAAGAGATTTGGGTAGAGCCTAGAATGCCTTTATTACAAAACTCTATTTTATCTCTGCCTGTTTCTATATTTTTATCTATCTGTAAAAAGTCAGGCAATATTTAGAATAGCCACATTGTGGATTACATGGATGTTAGCTTGCTGGATGCACAACCACCCTTATGATGCTGCTTCTCTATCCCTACTCCCACATAACTCTGATGATTCATGAATAAGTCGTGTCCCAATTATGCTGATGTGGATAGAGGAGAAGGAAAGAACAGAAGCCATGTACATGGAATATATTCTCAATTTAAATTTTCTCAATTGATATTTCTTAAATCTTTGCTGACCTTTGTTTTTTATCTGCAAGCAATCCTAGCAGATGATAAGGCATCGAGAACTGATGAAAAAAGAGCCTATGACATAAGTGGAAATACTATGTTCATGGATATGTGCTGTTTGTGCTTTAATGTCACATCTGTGTGCTGGACTGATATTTTCTATTATGTGAATGTTCCTATTTCTATGATGGAACTAATATATTGGTATTTCATCATGTTCTGCAAAGAGCACCATGCTTCAAGAGCTCCACCATTGAATACATTTGAGAATCTCTTCTGCATGGTGTGTTTTCTTTGCATTCCAAATAACTAATTGAAAAATGACCTGGAAGGTAACTAGTTTGTAGTAACAAAGTCTACACAAAGATAAGAGAATGATGAGAATTGAAATGTATGTCTACATTGTGAGTGCCAGAGCTAATTGTCAACTTTTGCTCTTCTCACACCAAATTCAATGTTCATTTCTATAGCTCATATCATTATTTTATTTGTTTTGAAAGAAAAGCATGAATAATGTTCCAAGTACTGTATAATAACCAAGCCAGGAAAGGAAATAGTAATACATAGAAATCTTGTCCTGAAATCATCAGATTTCTTCAAACACCTGAAGGTCACAGAAGAGTGTAATATCATTTCCACCCTTGTTAACATTTTCTCCAAGAAGGAAGAGTTATTAATACCATGAAAAATAAAATATTGACATGCTGATACAATCAAAAAGCACTGCAAGGAATCATTCTGTAAAACGAAGCAATATCCACATCTAAAGAGATGGTGCAGAGAACACTGCTTTATTGACTTTTTTAACAACAAAGTTTAACCAACAAGTAGTTCTGTTCAGTAGAAGATTTCATTGATTCCTGTTAAGATGACAGTCACCCTATAAAAGGAGAAAACGTAATTATTATACATTTAGGGACAAAATCTAGTGTGGATGAAAGCTTTATTCTTAAGTTTAGGATACCTCCTCTTAACTGTGTCATCTCAAACACAAGCCAAGGAATAAACATTCAGATAGCATGCTGCCAAGAGGTTGACACTGATACCCACCTTCACTTCCTATCGAACTCAGACACTCTTAATTTTTAAAATAATTATGAGGGGTGAGCATGAAGTCTGTTAAGGTCATGTGCATTTGTTCATATGGAAGACAATATTTTAATAAATTCTTATTCTTCTAAAACAATGCAGAGGTTTCTTTGGAACTCCTCAAAAGAGACAGAGCTATACCTGTTAAGCCACAGGCTTAGAAAGCTTTTACCAACTTAACTGAAGGGTAAAGAGAATGAGAAATATTTGTTCTGTCATAATTAAGGACTGGTACCAGGATCAGTGACACGCATCTGTAATCCCAGCAGCTTGGGAGGCTGAGGCAGGAGGATCTCAAGTTCAAAGCCAGCCTTAGCAACTTAGTGAGACCCTGTCTCACTAAATAACAATATAAAAAGGGCTGGGGATATGACTTGGTTGTTGAGTGCCTCTGAGTTCAATTCCCAGTACCAAAATAATAATAATAAATAATAATAATAGTAATAATAATGATTAAGGACTGGTGCCAAATAATCACTTTTACTTACTTTCTTATGCCAAATAGCAACATTATAATATTTATACCTGTTTTGAAAGTGGTAATATGCTTGAAAATTTATTCCCAAAAGAGAAAGCAAAAATTCCTCTTGATTAAGAGGAATACAGCCTTCTGCACTTTGATTGTCTTCCTCCCAACTAAAACAGATGAAAAAAATTATCCCTGCTCTCGCATACATCTACTTTCTAACTTCCATTTCCCTTTTCCTAATTATTATCAATATTGAGTACAAGGAGATAAATTGTATCAACTGAATTGGATAAAAGATAATCACAATTTAATTGGGAAATAAATTATTTGACAACTTCCCATGGATCTTGAGATGGCTTGAAGGAAGGCCCATATGGGAATCAGAAGTCCCACTACTGGCAGCTGGTAGCCTCAACAGTGGTGAGTCTAACATGGTCCACAGGTAACCAGAGGTGATAAGGAAACCACCTGGAGACACCACCGTTAGCAAAGAATGGTGAGCAGGATTTGGATCCTAAGAAAAGGCATTGAAAGATGACCACACAGGGAAGCTGAAGCGTACAAGCCACCAGGTGAGTATTTGGATGATTGAAGCATGGAGCTTCTCTCCAGGATTTATGTGTTTCCCTCGAGGAGTTTAAAAGATGGGCATTTGCCACAGGTTCCCATGACTGACATCTGATAACGTTGTCTTTTTTTGACACGCGGGAATTAGAATCTTTAGTAGCAGGAGAGTCCTGGGTGGTTGTCCAGATTTCTCCATGGACTTACATTCACTTGGCTCCTGAGACAGGAGAATCACGAGTTCAAAGCCAGCCTCAGCAACAGCGAGGCGCTAAGCAACTCAGTGAGACCTGTCTCTACATAAAACACAAAATAGGGCTGGGGATGTGGCTGGGTCGTCGAGTGCCCCTGAGTTCAATCTCCAGTACCAAAAAAAAAAAAACATCAAATGAAGATATATGGAAAGGATCTTTGTAAACTGATGAACGATGTGTTCATGTAAGATAATATTATTATCAGGATGTGCACCACTAAAAGGAAAATTTATTTGGACTCAAGGTCAAGAACAAGATTGTGCTAAGAACCGCTGTCCAGCAGCACAGTAGGCTGTCCTGGGGCAGGGGCAGCAGATGCTCAGTGACTAAAGGTGTTCAGTTAGCAACACACCTGGGCAGGATGAGTGGTAAAGGAGATCATATCATCAGAAAATGGGCTGGACTGAGTGGCTTCCAGTCTCTTGCAGTTATGGAGGTATGCTACTAATTCATTCTGCCCTGCTGAATGCTTTTATGTAGATATGTAAATAAAAAGATATGAACAAGGCTCAATAAGAAGTTGAATAATGGGTACCAAAACAAGTCTTAATGTCCTACAGAACAGTGAGGTGACCATAGGTCACACTAATATACCCTACATTTTATGAATAATTAGGAGAGAGGAGCTCAAAGGCTCCAAACTTGGTTATTGTTAAGAAGAAGAAAAAATTAATTACCCTAGCTTGATCAGAATATATTGAATACATGGGTTGAAATTTCAAACTGTATCCCATGAACATGTATAATGTTACATGTTAACCAGATATTTCAAAAAAAATTTAAGGAGCTAGATGATTGTTATACCCTGTATACATGTATCAAATTATGATACAATACCCCATAAATATATACAGTTAAAATTTGTAGAGCTCCTATTTAACTAAAAAGAAAGTAAGACCACAGTGTGCTTCTGTATACAGTTTTGAACCTCCTTCTTTGGGTAGAAATGTATGTTTCTATTCCCAACTGGGACTGGGCTATGTAGTGTTTCAGAAGGTCTTAAATTTTCCTGGAGAAATTCATCCTTAGTAAGAATTGCTATCAAGCATGAATCCTAATATTATATACCTCCTTTCAAAGAGCCCTCATTCTTAAAATCTCCATGAACTTCCAAAAGGTAGTAACTCTACTCTTCAGGGAAAATTACAGGTCACTACAGATAGTTTTCCCTGAAATCTGGCCATGTTTAACTTCTACAGTCAAATGATTGTGCTTTCATGGTGCAAGTAACAGAAATGGATTCTTAAGTTAAGCAAAACAGAAATTATTAGAAGAATTCAGGGGCTCAAAGAATTGATGGAAGTTAATGAGGTTTTTAAGAGAGTATCAGAAGTTAAGACTTGAAAACCTGTGACTGTCTCATAGCAAAGTCTGTATGGGTTTTCTCCACAGTTGTCACCAGAAAGAATTCCGTCCCACTATCTCTTCTGTCCTTGCTTCACATTTTCAAGTTCAAAGTCCTGAAAGAAAACACCCAGTCAGTCAGGGTTAAGCTACAGAGCCCCTCCATGGAACACCAGGCGCAGAAGAGGAAGGAGCTATGTGAGCAGGAATGCCCCCCGCCCCCCGCCAAGGAGAACAAGGGAGATGTGACTTCTCCAAAAGAAACCCAAGCCCTGTTGGAAGTAGGGAGAGGTTAGTCAGTGGAAGAATGACATGTCATATACCCAGTGCATTTGCTGAATTTATTTAAGACTTTATATAATTTTAATCTATTAAGCCCCAAGTTCTGAATTCTGCAAATATTTCCATGAAATTGACATAGGTGCATTTTAAAAAGGTCAAAGATGATAATCAATAGCTTACATATTACCATATTAATCAATATTAATTAATGTAATTTTATAATTACATTACTACTATATAATTATATTATAAATTTCATAATTATATATGATATGCTACATTTAAGTTTTTATAAGTATTCCACATTTGGGATAATGGGATATAATTAATCCTGACAACCTCAAAGATCAAACTTTCTGTATATCTTCTCCACAGTTGAGACGAACTGTTATGGCATTCTGCCACTCACTAGGTTTGTTTGTAACACAAGGAAATAGCCAAGATTTTTGCCCTAGAACTGGTCTTTTGTAGAAGGGCCCTGTCTATATAATGCTCACCCTGGTGTGAATCAAGTGGCCTAGTTTCTGTTTTAGACCATTATTTTAAAACCTGACTATTTCAATGTACTAATGAGGCACCATTATCTCAGTGATGTGTTCAATTGCCCCGGTTTCTTCCTTGCATTATGACTATCATCTCTTGGCCTAAATATTTTTGCACTTAATGATGCCTTGGTGCTTGTATCCTAGGCATTTTAGCAAAGGCAGTTAATTTAAAAACCAAATAAATAAGTCCTTCTGGATTTATCACTTCTAGCTCAGGGCTAGCACTGCTAGACAATTGCTTCCCTTAGATTTAAAGCAAATTGAAGATGAAGTTTAATCACTTATTTAACATAATTCAGAATATAAAGGCTCAACACAATGTGAACATGTTTTTTTGTTGTTGAATCATAGGATCACAATTCAAAGTCAAAGTTTTTTTCCCTTCAACTTTTGAATCAGAAGACTTATGATTCCCAAAGCTAAAGTCCTCATGAATCATGACTTAAAAGCCAGTTTGATCAGTACCACGCAGGACTATGACTCATCTCTTGTCTTTATTTCCTGCTGTGATTCCTTGAGAAGTTACAGGTTGGCCAATAAAGTCTACGTAGGTAAAGGAGTCCTCACTTAGTTGATAGGTTTCATCAGCCCCATCTTTTGTCTTCTCAGCATTTAGTAATCAGAGGAAGAACTCTCTTTGCTTCAATTGCTTCAATCAGCATTTAAATTTCTAAGAACTGATTGTTGTAGGCCAAATTTAATTCATTACATAAGGTTATCAATAGTGTCATAGTGCTACCTTTTGGTTTGGCTTGATGCCCTGGACTAACATGGAATTCAATAGATGTTTCCACACCCGAGTGCATTTGTAACTTCAGCGAATGTGTTTTGAAGGAAGAAATGGAAACCATCTGTAGAATGAGTGCAAGAATCAATGAAACTACATATCTTACTCAGTTTTTTTATTTGTTTATTTCAGTCTCCATTTCAGAAAGCATTCATGGTACCTTTGTGGCTGCAACTAATAATCAAGATCTTTACACAAACAACAGGAGTGAAACCATTGATATTATCTTTGCAAATAGAGAATCAACATATCTATCAGAGTCAGCAAATTCCATATTGAAGGAAATGTCCCAAAAGCTGTCACTTCCGATGTGGAAAAGTTCCCCAAACTATGCTATTGTCAAACTACTTCCTATCATCTTTCCTAGGATTTGGATTAGAAAAAATAAATAAATATATAAATAAAAATAAAAAAGCAAAAACTAACCAAGTCCTCTCTCAATGCACTTCTCTTCACTGATCATCAACTTAAAATGATATTATTGGAGTTTTATTATCTTGGAAATATTAAAAAATCATAATATATTTAGAATTTTATTGTATGTAGATTAGCAGTCAATTATTCTAAATCTTTTTACATGTAGAACCATTTCAAAATAAAAAATTTCTGGACAATCAATTTGTATTTCAACTTTACTTCTGCCTTCCCCATCTCTGGTTCTGTTCTTGAGGAGAATTTCTTGAGGGTCTTTAATAGTCAGATATTATACCATCATGGCCATTGAAGAAGGGACTACGTCAAAACACTCCAAAAGTTTGGGAGAGGTATCATCTATAAAATAAAATGCTGGCACTTTGTTGTTGTTGTTCTGACTGCCTCGTCCCAACATCTCTCCCCATTCAGTAACAGCATAGTTTCAGATTCATTATTTCTGACAACTAATTCTTTCTTTGTTGCCCAAACTTAAGCTCGACTGATGGCTGAGTTACATTGACACAGCAACTTGGATAATGACACAGACCAATATTTGAATATTCCTTTATAATTTGAAGGGCTTTAAAGATGGGCATATAAAGATATATATGCCATCTGTTACTTTCAAATCACAGAGATTGTTCAAATTAGTCATCCTTTACAGATGAGGAACTGAAGATTCAGGTGATCATGTTTGTGCCTTCATATAATGAACTTCAATAAGTTACTTACATGGGAATAATTTAAGACATCACATGTGTGAAAGTGTTGCAGACCAATCATGATCATCATGACCCCAGCTGAAGAGTCTGGGATGCAGGTTCTAACCTCTGCTTTTGAGCTGATTCATGGCAAATCACCAACCTCTCTGGAATATAACCTCTTGGTAAGAGGCTCTGAAACAAGTCTGTCTGAGGTCTCTCCATAGGCTAAAATTCTGTTTCTTTTCCATCTCAAGACATCCTGGGCCTATCTGGAAAGGGTGCTAGTGTTAATTTCTTCAGCCCAGGCTAGTCAAGTATGGTTAGAATAAAAAGGATGCCCAGGTGGTAGAAATGAAGACAGATTCTTCCCAGATCCAGCAGGAGGTATTACAACCAGAAATGGGAGGTGGTCCTTCAAACCTGTTTCCAGCACCTGTTCAGTACAGAAGGAAGAGCAGCATAAAGAACACAAAACTCTAGGTCAGAGAAGGGAAGTCTCACACAAAGCTACAAGATTATGTCTTATCAGTATAGATCATTAGTGAAGCACAAATAGCTTCCCTTGGTTATCCTAAAACCCCTGCAGTATATAGCTGTCATTTGATCTGAGATTGCTCAGTAGGTCCAACAGCCAACACAGTGCAAGAGTGTTAACTGACAGTGGTGGCAAGAGCCAGGATTAAAATGGCCACAGGTTTTTAATATGACTGAACTGCACTGGTCAAAAAGAGAAAGGTTATGGAGACTTTATGGAGTTGACCCATCCATCTGTCCTTCTCTGACAGCTCATAGGGCATAGATGGCCCTGATCCCCAAATGGAAATTCTGCTGAATCTCAAAGCCTTGGCATATGAAGATCCCTACCTACTGACTTTTGGAACCTGTTATAAGATAGAATTCTGAAAGCACTCTTTCCCCATCCAGAGAGCAAGTGTTCCCTCCCCTAGTTTTCCTGTCAAGAGTCTTGATTTTACCAGCAAAGACATTCAGCTTGAGCTAGGCAGCTAATTTGTGATAAGAAATAATTTTTGCAGGAAGAAGCCTCTACTTACTGTTATTTGCAGATGAGAAATTGCAAAGTTGGAGTCCCAGAAATCAGAAGTGGCGGGGCCTGGGATGTAAACTAAGCCTCTTGACTTCCTCATCTGTCTTGCTTTTCCCATAAGATTGCATCAGCTCTCCTGTTGCTTGACATTTACACTCACAGTGCAGTGAGTCAGGGAGGTTGGAATGAGACAACAGGCACCTGTGTTTTCTTAGTTAACTGCCTGGTAATCATTCAAATCTCTACCTCCAGTAGGAGGGAAAAACAGTTCCTAAGGGTGGAAAAATGGGGGACAAAATTTTGGGGTAGAGTATTATGTTGAAATACTAGCCTTTATCTCCCCATGAATAATAACCTTTAGCAATTATAAGACTGAGGCATTATTAATATTCAGCTCTTAGAAATACTAAACGTTTTTAGATTCTTTAAATTTTAAAGAATTCTTCAAATTCACTTTTTAAATTCTAAACACAACAGCTTAATCATCTCTTTATCAATTTGGTTTTAGAATACTGAGAGTTTAGAGATAGTGCATTTTGTCCAAGCAGCCCTAGTAAATTAGAGGCCACCTGTCATCAGCAAAAGACAGACATACAGAGAAAGGAGAGAAATAATTGCTATGTTTAATCTTATCATTTATACTTGCTACCATAAGTTAATAGCTCAAGACACCATAGATGGTACCAAAAAATGACACATACATTGATGTTAAGACTATCACATGATTTCCAAGTTTAAGTACTTCTGAATACCTTATATTTCAATTGTGTCTTCAAAATCAGGCAAGTTATAATCAGAAGCCCAATAAGACACCCTAATTTTCAGATCAATGTTTTTATTTTCAGTTGTAAGTTATTAAGTGCTTACCACATGCTTAGTATTGTAGTGAGAGACTGACTTACATAATCTTATCTAATATTCAAAATTCTTGAAGATAAATATTATTATCCAATCTTAAGGGAAAAAGTGAAATAACTTTCCTGTCTTGCACAATAATTAAGAATTTAAACTCAGATCTGTCTGAGGCTAGAGATGATCCTCTAAACTGGCACACCATACCTTGACCAAAACCAGATCCAATATTAATATAATCTCGGAATTGCTGCATTCTGGTATCATTGTCCTTAAAAGCACTTCTATTATTCTCATTCTTAAGTTCTTAAAGAAAATCTTGATCCTGTTTAAAAACACCTCACTCTGGTCTTTCATTGAATCAATTTCCTGAGTAAGAAGGAGAAGGCAGCATTATTTTCAGGACGAAGCATAGCTGCATCACCACCCACAGCTCAGTGCTGCACGGTGATGTGAAGGATGTGTCATTTTAGAAATGAATCACTCATATATTCCAATTCCACTTGTGGCACCCGAGAAGGGACTACAGCTGTGTATAACTCTGAGCTGGTTCTCTTATACATGAACACCATCTGCTTTCTGTTGCTTTAGATATAGTGTTTTCATTTCAGACAGTGAATCACTAGGAAAAAAAATAGAGAGGACCCATAATACTTTGCATTCTACTCTTCGGCAGGCTAATGGCATTTCAGTACTGAGGTCCACGTATGTGGCGACAGGACAGTTATCTCTTTTATCATCATCCAGCTCTTAGTTCAGTTACTCTAGCAAGACTTTGAGGATTTGATGCTTTCCACCCAGTCCTGGTACCTCCTTAGGACGTTCACCGGAATGGTTCAATGCACTAAGCACAGAGACACATTAGGCCAGGAGGATCTTTGCCCTTGCCAACTGTGAGCTCAAAGTTCACAGTGAAAGTGCATCTCAAAGACTCTCTCAGGACAGCATTGGCCTGATCTAATTACGAAGAACCTCTGATGAAGGGCTCTGGTCTCCACCAAAGTAAACCCAGGTAATCTGGAGCAGTCTACAAGTAGCCTGATCCAATATAATCAGACTAATTCCCATTCGTGGTATTTAGCAAGGTATTCCATTCTCAGGATTCTGATTTCTCATTGGCAAAAGGAAGAAAGTGCCTTCCCATACTCTTAAGAATTCATGAAGATCAATTAATGAGCAAGAAACTCCTTTGCAAGGTGTTTTGTTCCAGGTGGTGGCGATATCATAAGCATTTGTCTATCTGCTGTTGCTCACCAACCCCTTGGAGGTGCCTCATGCACCACTGCACCATTTTGGAAGTTCATAATATTCTCCCAAGATCTCAAATAATACAAATAATGAATACACAACAGCAGATCCTGGACAAAGGCTCCCTACCACGTATAGCAGCAGCTTTCAATCTTTCCATCTCTGACACAGGTGTCACATGCCTTTTACACAGTAACATGTGATAAGAGCAGCCTGGTAGCACAGACACATCCTCATTTCCCACTTAAGAAGGAAGTGAGTGAAAGTGAACCTACATTTTTGAAGTAAATAATTTAACAACTCTAACAGTTACTAATGGCAAATTATTTGTGTCACTATTGTGTTATTAACCCTTCCATAAGATCACTGCTTTAGAGAATAAATTGAGTTTTTCTGACTTGGAAATTCAGTTCTTTCTTTCTAATCAAGAAATTTAAAACCTAATTTAGTGCTAAATCATAATAATTCTATTGGCCCAGACCCTTTTTTCACTTTTCTCTTTGTTTGTGCTTCTATAACTATTTTAAAAGACTTATTATTTATTCATTTCATTATAAATGACCACAGGGGCTGGGGCTGTAGCTCAGTGATAGAGCGCTTGCCTAGCATGCGTGAGGCACTGGATTCAAGCCTCAGCACCACATATAAATAATAAATGAATAAAATAAAAATCCATCAACAACTAAAAAAAATTTAAAAAAATAAAAAATAAAAAAATAAATGACCACAGACTGTCTTTGAAAAATGGAATTTAAATCATAAGTGACAATGCATATACTCTGTGATTCTCCAGCTTAATAGTCCAAGCAGTTCATTCACTGTAAATGACTTACAATACAAATCATGTTATAAAACAGGAGAATGGCTAAATGTGAAATTTTCCACTCCACATGTTTATTGTAGAGAAACATGAAATTGACCATTTTCAATTACTTTGAAAACAACGAAATGGAAATAATAATGACTTTCCCAAGAAGGGAAAGAATAAAGTGTACACTTCCATTGTACTTATATTTCAACTGAAGTGTGCCCCATGTGGCTTCTAATGGAACTTTAAAAATTTCCCCTGGGTCATCTGAAACTTCACAATTTTTTAAGATGCAGTGTCTTTTCAATTGGAAGTGAAAGAAACCCCAAATAATAATTTCATAGAGTCCAAAGCTTTTCTGTTTGTTTTTGAAAGTTAAAAAAAAAAAAAAAGCACAAAACTGGAATCAAATCATGGGGAAAATATTTTCCTATGTCCACGGACTTTCTAAGAAAGACAGTGGTCACAAATCGTTTGGGAACGTGGGCCGACTGTTAAATGACTGTGGTCAACTGTGTGCCCCACTTCTTGCTCCACCCTGTGTCAATGCCTGTGGCCAGGTGACTTGAAGCTCCTTCAAGAGATGGAGTCTTCTCTTGTTTTCCTCCTGCCCAGAGCAAGTGGAAGTGTGTCAAGGGAACAGGTGGCTGTAGAGATAAGGGAAGAGGAAAAGAAGGCAAGTAGAAGAAAGGAAGAGCCACACTTCCTCTTGAATTTTGGCAGGCAGAAGTGACATCAGATGCAACCAGCAGCAGAAGTGATGGCAGCGGGGGAGGGGTCAGAGCAGAGTTAGGGCTGGGATTCAGATCAACACAACCCCAGCTGGAGAATCTGGGCGTACAACAGAAGGTGGCAGAAGGAACCCAGCCAGTTCTGGGTCCAGGCCTTTAACTACCTTGGTTCTTGGCTATTCTTCTTGCTCCTCTGCCTGTGTCTGAGCAAACTACCCTGTTGGAGGACAAGAAAAACCCAAAGAATGAAAGGGCATTGTCCATGTGAGGATATACGAGCCCCAGAACAGCTGACCACAGACCAGTAAGCAAGCCTTCATGGGATCAGCTGATCAGCTAACTCAAAAGTTTATTAAAATAACCAATCTATCACTTTATTATCCACACCATCCAAGAGGTAGGAATGGCAGAAAATCACTACCTTAATTTCTGACTAAAAGAATTTAGAATCAAAAGTGTTTGAATTAGTTTACTTAGGTCTGGGCCTATCTGTGATCTTGCTCCAAGAATATGACTGAAATTGATATGTGAATATGTTACATTCATTTCTGTATCCCAAATGCCATTTGAATAACACCTTTAATTCAACATATGGAAGCCTCGGTTACCTCAGGTTTAAATACTCTTTAAGAGGCTCCAAATTGGTTTAGAGAATTTCAGGTAGCAGAGCGCTAATGGGTTTTTCAGGGAAACACAGTGTTTAAGACAACAAATTCTATCTTCTTTCGACATGGTTTTCAGAAACTAAATGTCATGTTGGATGAACCATGGCTTTCTCCCCACACAAAAAGAGCTGTGCACTTTTCTGCATTTACCTTTAAGCATCAGGTAAATGATATGGTAATGTACTTCCAAAAGAGCGAGCGAAATGCCCTGTTTCAAGGCAGCAGAATGCCATTCAGGGCAAAATGTTGCTCCAAGGTCAAACATGATCTTTCTCATCAAAACCACACCATCTGTTTTGGGGTTAGAACCACAAGCTCTGTAAAGCCTGGAAGTCAAAGTGAAACTCATCTTGACAGATGAGTCCAAGTTCTGACTTAATTATGAAGATCTGTTTTTCTTTTATTTCTAATATCATTTATGAATTCTACTGCTATATTTTGGGTAAAGGTCCCCAAAAGTCTGTGTGTTAAAGGCTTGGTCCTCAGGGACCAAGGTTCTGGCACTGGTGGCAAGTGGTGGAACCTTTAAGGAGTAGGGCCTAGTGGGATGTCCTTAGGTCACTGGAAGTATGCCCTTTAGGGAATTGTCAGACTGGGTCTCTTCCTCTTCCTTTTTGCTTCCTGGCCATAAAATAATGAATTTTCTCTACCACATTCTCCTGCAATTGCCGTCTTGCACCCCCATTAGAGGCTCACAGTGATGGGTCTATATAATCTTAGACTGAAACCTCTAGAGGTGTGAGCTAAGTATGTGTTTTATCTTTGTAAGTCAATTATCTCAGTTATTTCATTATGGGGACAAAAATCTGATTAACATACTCATCTTACCTATAGTCAACTGAGCATAGAGACATCCCCTGGGATGGAGGCTGATGAGCAGGCAGCCCCATAGTGGACAGAAGCAGGCTCAGGGAGGGAACTGGAAACTTGTGCTTCCCTGGTCTTGTATACAGGTTGAATTTTGCATATAAAAATTTCATATATTATAGTCCTAACCTCAGTACTCCTGAATGTGATTATAGTTGGAGAAAGGGCCTTTAAAGAAGTAATTTCGTTTAAAAAAAAAAAAGTTGTAAGGATGTGCCCTAATCCAATACAAGTGGTGTCCTTATTTTTTAAAAAAGAGAAAATATAATAGGAGCATACATGGAAAGAATCAAGTAAGGGCACAGTAAAAGGCAGCCATCTAAAGCCAAGGTGAGAGGTCTCAAAAGAAGCCCACCTTGCCAATACCTTGATCTCAGACTTCAGCACTGCAAGAAAATTCATCTTCGTTGTTTCAAGCCACCCTGTGTGTGGCACTGCACTGAACCTCTCCTAGCAAACACTCTGGGTTCAGCAGACTTGAGATTGTTGATTCACCCAGTCAGCCATGATGCAAATACTTAAGGTGTGCTTTTAAAGGACTGTTTTAGGCAGTTTCCTGAAGGTGACAAAGATAAAGTGGTATAAGAGTATAGAGCAGGGATGGGCTGTCACTTCTCTGTGCCTGGAAAGTTAAAGCCAGAGGAAATTTAGGAAGATCATCAGATTTCAAGAATTGTGCAACCTGACATGGAGTGTTTAAATTTTTAATTTGCACAACTGCCATCTTCACTGTTACTATTTTAAAGTCACATGGGACCTGATAGACATGGCATTTGGGGGTTGACATAGCAGTTGTATATTGCAGGAATTCAGTGCAGGAATCAATTTGCCCAAAATAGTCAGATATGGATTTTAGAGATTGAAGAGGGTCTTCAGAGTTATCTCACTCACAAGTCCTTATTTTTACACAGGTAAACTGTAGCCCAGAGATGTAGCCCAGAGATGTTTAGCGACTTGCAAAAGGTCACTCTTTGAGTCCAGCAATGCAGAGCCAGAACTGGAAATAGCACAGCTCATATTGTTGGAAAGACAGGGGTTATGGCAAAAATTACCCTACATGATAAAAACAGGACAAAATGGATCTGTTAACTCCCCAATATCTTCATTGTCCCTACTGAAATAAAATTAATCTTTTTCCCTATTATAGCATCTTCATTTGTCCAATAAATAATAGTAAACCAATTAGCTCTATATATGTACAAAAATCTGCAATGCACTGTACTGTTGAAATCCTTACTCAACCTCAGATGCAGTGCCAGGACTGTTGGGTTTCCTTCTTCCCAGCAACATTAGAGCAGACTCATGAACTAGAAATAGCTTTTGACTTTGGAGCTCAAAACCTGTTATAAAACAAAATGCTTTCGTGTGTTTCTATTCCACACGGGTAATCCTTACCAATACAGTAGTTCCCTCCCTTCCCCAGTGCTACTCTCTGTGATTTGTTGCCTGTGGTCAATGGCCATCCAAAAATATTAGATGGAAAATTCTAGAAATAAACAATTCCTAAATTTTAAATGACTTACCATAGTATATTGTTACAATCATTAACAATTATTAGTTATCTCTTATCTATGATTAGTTATTGCTGTTAATATTTAACTGTGCCCAATTTATAAATTAAACTTTAGCCTAGGTGTGTATGCACAGGAAACACTTTAGTACAGCATACACAGGGTTTAGTACGGTCCACAGTTTCATGCATTCACTGGGGTCTTGGAACAGTCCCCGTGAAGAAGCAGCGCTACTGTAGAGTGCTGTGGCACCTCAGCATGCCACTTACTAGCCATGTAACTTAGATTCATTGTTTGAGGAGGGGATGATGATAATAATGATACTTTCCTGGAGGAACTTCTGGGGACCTCACCCTCTTTATGGTTCCTCCCCTACATCGCTACCTGGTTTTGGAATCTTCAGATTCCTTTACACTTTGGAGTACTATTAGTTCAGTTCTGGAAACTTCTATATCTTCTCTCAATCTGTAGATGAACTCACCACACTCAGGTTTAAAATGCCATCTATGCACTGACAATTCTCCAATGCATGTACACAGCCTCTCTCTCTACCCTGAGCTCCTATTCTTGTCTTCACCTGGATGGTTAACAGTCTTATTCCCAAGGTGCCAGGCCATTTCCTAATGCCCAGTATTATTCCAACTCAATTATGTCAACTGCACCCCTTAGTTACTAGTCAAGCCAACAACTTTGGAGTCATTGCAGTTCCTTTCTCACTTCTCCCACTCAATCCCTCAGCAAATACAATTGGATTCAGCTTCAGACTGTACCCAGATAGGGCCAGTGTTCACTGCCCTCAGTATTGCCTCGGGCTTAACCCACCACCACCTCTCCCCTGCATTACTACAATTGCCTCCTAACCGCTCTTCCTGATCCTGTCCTGGTCTTCCTAAATCCACTCTAAGGAGAGGAGCTAGAGAGATGTTTTAGACACATAACTCAGACATATTGACTTTTCTACTCAAAATCTTCTACGGCTCTTATCCAAGAGCAAAAGCCAAAGCCCATTGGATATTTGGAAATGAACTTGGCCCCCTATTGTCTCTGATCTTGTTTCTTTCTATATATTCCTGCTCATTCTTTTCTACCATACTGGCCTCCTTGTTCTTCCTCATGAATGAGTTCCTGCCTCAGGGCCTTAGCTTAGCGTTTGCTACCATGACTAGAACAATATTGACTGAATAGACTTTCACTCACTGTTTCCTGCCTTCCATCAAATGACATCGACTCTGACGGCAATCCTGTCTAAAACAGTGTACTTCTTTACCCTGCTGTACTGTTTTCTGTTCGCTTCTTATCTGTCTTCTCTATTCCCCTCCCCAACACAAGATAACAAGGACTTTACTGTTTTACTGCCTATAATTAATGCACATGGTAAGAACTCAATAAATATTGCTCACATGGAAAAACAAATAAAAGAATTCTTATTCTTGATAAGAAGCTTTCATTGCTTTCCCTGACTATGAAATAATACACTGTTTCCTTTAGCCCTCAAGCTTTTCCAGTTCACCCATCCAGTTTCATTTCCCCACCCGCTACCAAACTTCACATCCTGACTTTTCTGAAATCTAAGGCTCTCTTCCTGCCCTCTGTGAGGACCTCACCTCCTCAACGGGTCCCGGTGCCACCTCTTCCTCAAAGCATGGTTCTTATGCTACCGACTCCATCAAACCTTCCCTGGTCCCATAGCCCAGGCTCACCTCAGAGCCCTGATGTTCACTGACATCATTTTCCCTTCTGAACAAGGAGTCCCCTTAGTTATTCATATCATCTGTGCTCATAGTCAAGACCACAATTTAAAAAAACAAAACAAAACAAAAGAAACCTCAGCCACATTCAATGAATTCTCACCGAGATTCACATTGGCCAATAATCCGACAACCATATGAGCAAGGTTATAGGTTCTAGATAGTTTTACCGTTCCAGTTTTTTAACAAGGGTTTGACATTGCATTTTCTGAAGATATATTTTTGCTTATCCTATGCACATTAAATGACTGGTCCCCATATCATGGGCTGAGAAAGCTTCTTGAATTAAAATAAGATTATAAGATCTCATTTAAGTGTCTAGGAAGACAAATATTAGGATTAAATTATCAGGGAAAGATTAAAAATCAAAAAGCAATTATTCATCTTTACTTTTGTCTTATTCAGCTGGTCATCTAGTCCAACAGGATACATGTACCTTCAGCCCTTGTCTTATGGCTTTGTTCTCTTGTGAAGGTCAAGTCCAGTACACAGGACACATCTGGTTACTGTGTCCACTCCATTTAATAACAAACGCCAACACCTCTAGTCCCACAATCCCAGGGCTGCGGAGGTAGGCTGAGTGGTCTACCCAGTGAGATTCATAGTCTGTCCTGCTCTTGTGGATAGGGTTACAAAACAGATCATGTCCCAGGTAGCAGCCAGTTTCCAAATGAGGCCAAGAACATGTAGGATGATTACAGCCCTGACTTGGGGCCTGACTCCTGGAGATGCCATGGAGGCTGTTTAATTTCCTGACATTTTCTGACCTGGACAAAGAATCCATCTGATGAGTCACCGATATTAATGAGGTCTTGAATCCTATTTGCTGTGCGGCTGCCTCCTCTTTGGTTATTCAGAGAGAAAAATAATTATAAGGTGAACTCAGGGAAAGAAGCAGAGCTGACAACCTTTCTGTCATGTTTTTATTTTCAGAACTTGGCCCCTGTTTCATGGGTAAGGAAGTTGTTTCTTTGCCTTGTGTGAGCCTATTTGAGGAGCTAAAAATAATTATTTAGATAATACCTTGACGGAACAGGCAGGCTTTGTTTGATGGACAGAAAACAACTCTGGAGCTCAGTCTTGGGAATCTGCTTAGTCACAAGAAGATAGAGGTGACATTATATAATAGCACTTTTGCTTCCTGGCTCCTAGATTTTGCTCCTGTCTGCATGCCATGTTATAAAAAAAGAGAAAACAACAACAACAAAAAAAGAACCAAAGCAGAGTGTTTGTGTTTAGGATAACTAATTTTATTTCACATGTATCCACACAGATCTGAGGTGTGAGGTTCAGGTATTGGAATACTAGCATCCTTGCCACCTGTACGATTCTCCAGTTGCCAACTTCCCTGGTGGTTTTTAAGAGCTACACCAGCTGGGTCCCAACAATGACTGTGAAGCTGCAGAACAGTCAAGTCCCTTCCTCCTTTCTGAAAAATATCAGCATTACCTACCCCTCTGCAGGTGTGTGGTGGAGAATTCTCAACTTTTATGCTTCCTGTGCTTTTCAGACAAAAATGGGGGGGGGGGCCAGTGGCCCAGAAAGTCCTCTTTTTAATTAAACAGAAGAAATTGTGCTTCAGAGAGTAACAAGTTCTATATCATGAAGCATGAGACTCAACCTAGGGTCCAAATTAGTCATCCTTAAATATTAAGGTGCACAAAAACTCACCTGGAGAATTTGTTTACAATGAGCAGTTTCAAGATGCACCCAATAGTTTGGGGGGTGAGAGGCATCAGCCCAGGAATCTGTAGTTTAATAAGGAGGCTGGTGATTCTGAGGGAGGTGGTCCATAGCCCAAACTTTAAAAAGTGCTCATCAAACCCAGTGCAGTCACTAGATTCATTGCTGATGAAGATGATGACCTATTCATTCCTTAGACCACAAGTCACTCATCAGTCCTAAAGCTGTCATCACCTCTCTACTAAGAAAGGGACACATGGAGTTGGAGAAGCTTGGTTAGGAACTGTCTATCTCCACCCAGGACCCAAGGCATTTCCTGGAACTGTTCTCAGGGCAAGCCATGAAGCAGATGAGAGAACTGCCCTCTCTGCTTACAGAGTGAGTGACCACCCTTAACTCACTGAAGAGCTACATTATCAACTCCTTGTTCTGGGGCTTCCTGGGTACCCAGCGATCTTGCTGGAATGTGGAATCCCTCCTTGCGTCAGGGTGGATTTCAGGTGTCAAAGTCACTTGATGAAGTGACTTTGTATTTTTCCAACTCCTTCCAGGAGCATTTCTAAGACCAGTCAGGAAGAAAAAAATTTCATTTCTTTCATCTTCCTTATGGAGAAGGTCCACTTGAGAAAGGACCATATGCATCTAAACATCACTCAGAGCACACAGTGCTGTTTCTGCCTTGGCCACCGTCAGCACTAAGAACTACCTTCCAGGCAGAGTTCATGTATGCTTCCGCACACTTCCCACAGCAGCGAGGCCCTTCCCACAGCCTCAGAACTCAAGGCAGCTTGTGGTGGAGGATCAGAAATGGGAAAAACAGAATAAGGGCAAGCGGGGCACATTAGAGCCCCTTGAGGCCACTGCCCTATTGAAGCAGCTTCCATGCTGCTCTTGAACATGCACGTCAGCATTTCTCAGAAGCACATGGCCTTTCATGCCTGCAGGCTTACACACAGGCATGTGTGGGCAAGCCCTTCGTATTAGTTAAGATTTCCTGTGATGAGGAACATAACACAACCCAAACTACATCAGGTAGGGGAAAACAAAAGGAGCGAGGTCATTACTTAAGCATTGGCTGTGCAGGGATTTGGACAATGTCACCAGCTCTCTTTCTGTATGCATGTGTGCACGCATGTGTGTGTGTGTGTGTTACTACACTGCCATGTGTCTCTACTTCTGTCCAGAGGCAGGTTTTCTTCATGCAGATGAAACTGGCTGTTGGTACCCCAAGTACTACATGATGGTAACCTCTTATACTAAAAAAAGAGAGAGAGAGAGGGAGAGTACCTTCTTTCTCAGAAACAATCATATGAATTCCAGTGGTCACTCTGCTCAGCACTGCTCATATCCACCTGAATCAACCTAGTGGGAGACTGAGCTTTTGTGATTATAGACCTTGGATTAAGACCCAGCTTCAATAGGAGACTATGGGGCTGAGGTGGGGGTGGCTGGTGAGATCCAGGGAGCAAAAGAAATGGGAAGATAGGATGCAGAGAGAACAAAAATATGTACACACTTCGCCTTTCTCCTCTGCTCGCCTCCCCTGATCGTGGACTTGCTGGTCATCAACACTCAGCTCAAATGTGACCTTTGAGAAGCCTTTCAGGAGCCCTCCTGCAGGACTGCTATACGAAGTGCCTGCTGTTGTGCAAGACAGTGTACATACCTCTCTCTCTAGGCCTCCTAGGGGACAGAAGATGATTGAACACACCAAACTTATCTTTGTAGCTTGAGCACTTAGGATCTTGAGACAACCTGTCTTGGCCTTCTAGTAGTGGGTAAAACAAAGGTGGGAAATAAACACTTTCAGCAAGAGGCACCAAGATCTGTCCACAGTCACAGCCCCGCTGGTGTTGATGGCTCCTCCCACACAGGATTGGCTCTGGGTCTTCCACTTGAAACTTATCTCCAATCAGCTTTTTAAAAATGCTTTCTTGGAGTAGAATTCATGTGCCTATACCTTTCATTCTGTATACCCTTGGAACTTTTAGGCCCATACAATTCATTCCTTTTCAGTGTGAATTCAATTATTTCTACAAGACCTACAGACTTGTACACACATCATCATAATCCAATGTCAGAATATTTCCATCACCCCCCAGAGAAGCCCTGCGCCCCTTTTCAGCCACTCTCCATCCCTACTGCCCACCCAAGGAAGCACTAATCTGTATTCTGTCTTGTGGGTTTGTCTTCTCTGGACATTTCATGTAAATGGCATCACATGACATGTGGTCTTTTGTGTCCAGCTGCCTTCATTTAGCCTAGTGATGGTTCGTGCAAGTTGTGGTGTACACCAGTATTGATTTCACTCCTTTCAATTCAGCAATTCCATGGATGGATCATCACCTTGGTTCTTCCAGCTCCAAGCCTCCTCAGCACCTGAGGGAGAGAGGGAGACCATTCACAGAGGAAAGAGGGAGCCAAAGCAGCACAGCCTTGCTGGTCCTGGGTTCCAGGTCCTTCATTATGATGGTGAGTGCTCCCTTCCCGATTGCTACGGCCTCGTATAAATGCCCTTATTGTTGGCTGTGGCCATCCTGGCAGAGGGAGGAGGCTGGTGAGGAGATCATAACCATAACTGAGTAGCCCAGGGCCCTCTTTAAGTTGCCTATTTTGATCACAGAATCCTTTGAATGTTGCTGCAAAAAAAAAGATACATTTATAGGAAAAGATTTGGTATGAGCTTAAGATTTTGGAATAGGTAACTGAAGAAGAATATGCCCAATCAGTTAAATTCAATTAAAATAGTAGTTGCTCCAGAGAAAAAAGCTATTACCTGTATATATGTATTTTTTCAAGTTCTGCCAGAGTATTAGACACATCCTTTGGGTAAAAATTAAGGACAAAAGAAGCAATTTTCTTTCATCTTTACTGTAAAGGATAATAAAGGCAATTTCTTACAAGATAAAAATATGTAATTTCTTTCTGGTACTAATTTCTCAAGAAAGGTCTTTTCTGGCATCCAGAACACCCACACATTGCCCCCCCCTAATCTCTCCCACTCTCCCAAACTTTTCCTTTGTTTAAACATGTTAATATCTTTTACTTTCCATTCTTCACCAACTAGAGCCATTAAAACCAGGCTTTGCTAATTAAATAAACAATTAGCTCTGAGGTCACATTGTGGGGATAATGGGGGTAGGGAGAGAAGAAGGAAAATTAGCTCACACATTATCTGAAATTTTATTTCACAGCACGCACACAAAGAAGCGCAGGATCCAGGGCACAGGAGATTACTCATGAAAGGAAATTTACAGTGAGCGATAATGAGGGAGCTTTCAGCAAGCCATCAATCTGCTGGCTGCTCCTGGAAGCCCCTGGACAGCCAGAACACAGGCCAGGCTGAATGGAAGCAAGGTGACATTTGAAGAACATGGCTCACTGGAAAGAACGATGTATGCAAATTTGAGAATATTATCTTGGGGGCAAATAAGACTTGCGGCCCTGAACACCACTGTGGTAGCTACGAAGTCTTTCCCACCTTGTAGAGCCTTTTGACAACCTGAGGAAACTGAAGAAAATGAGAAAAGTACTGGTGTTTGCTAGAACAGCAGAGCCAGCTGGAAGCAAATGGAGCGCTACGGATACTCTCTCCTAATCAGACTTTGTAAGAGTTTCAGCCACATTTCCTGTCTTGTCCATTTCACACTCTGCCTTTTTTTTTTTTCTGCATACATTTCAGCAGGAAATAACTGTGGATGTGCTCTGAAATTAAAAAAAAATAAAAAAAGATTAAGAGGAAAGGTAAGTAATGAAAAAGACTGAATATATCATTATTTCATTAAGGAAATGCAAATTTAAAATACCTGCCTCTGTATTTCCTCCAGGGCAAAGGTCCTGAGAAGGACTCAAATATGCATATAAGAAAATTCATTGCCACACGAAATTTATATGTTTAACTTGCTTTCCAGCAAATGTCTGCATCACACAAGAACACAAAGTCTTTATAGAAAGGTTTTAGGGGGAAAATCTGAGGACTGTGTGCATCTTCTATGGCTCTACCTGTCAATGATGAACATCATCAGCACTTTTAACTATAGCCATCTAGATTTTTCTTATGTATAAATATGCACCTGCAAACATGCAAATGCACACGTATTTATTATATATTCATTTTACAAATGGAATCATCCTGGAAGACATTTTTTTTAAATTTTTATTTTTAGTTGTTGATGGATACAATGTCTTTATTTTATTGCTTTGTATGTGGTGCTGAGGATCGAACCCAGGGCCTCACGCATGCGAGGCAAGCGCTGTACCGCTGAGCTACAATCCCAGCCTCCTGGAAGACATTTTGTAACTGGATTTTATATTTACTTATTTAATTTAGTGCTGAATTGCAAAGCATATACATTTTTAATGTCAATAAATATCCAATGCCATTCATTCATCCCACATACCTGTATTATAATTTTAGTATGAATTTCATGTAATTTTAACCCTAGAATCAGAAAGAAAAGCAGAAACATGACTGAGATAAACTCAGATTCTAAATTTCCCTAGATATTCTAAACACAGCTGGACATACTTTCAGGATGCACAGTCATTTGTTTTGTGTCCTAATATAATATCAGAGAAGGCTACAGCAAAACCTGGGAAGTTATGAAAATGTTAAAACATTTACAAAGCAGGTTACATGCTGCAGTATTTTCCCACATTCACTGGAACATGAGTTCACTATAAGACATCAGAGAAGCTCTTGCCTGCTGTAACCCCTACCAGATTGTTTTGCACAATAGAGCATCATAAATGTTTGTTTATTTAAAAGCAGAAAGGAGAGGAAGGCACACATTTTATATTTATTTATTTAATTTTTTGCTGAACTGCAAAACATGTACTGCAAAGCATGAGCTGCAGAACTCTGAACATAAGTAGTCACTCTTTCGGTGCTGCTGTAGCTGGGGTTAAAGCACAGTTCCTTGGAATCAAGACAAAAGGGAACAGTGGGAAGTCCCAGATATTACTAGGAAGAAATTCCCAAAGGTACCATAAAATACAAGGAAAGCGACTCTTCCCTTCATACAAAAAAGAAAAAAAGAATTGAATAGAAGGTGAGAGCTGGTCACAGTTAAGAAAACAAGCCACAGTTAAGGGTATCATAAAGTCTGAGTATTAAAAATGATCAAATTTCAAGTTTCCAAATGCTAATTGAGATTACTTTCACTTTATGGACAAAGAAGTTGATCTAGCCAAGGTCTACAAAGCTTCTATAATCAGTGAAAAGAAGATATATTATTTGAAGGTGAAGACTGCAATTTGTATTTCATAGAGAGAAATGGGTAGGAAGGTGTGTATGTCTTTGGAGAGTCAATGACAGCCAGTGCTATTGATGAAATCGGTTTAAAAGCTTTAAAGTCCCTGGGCCAGGTAGAAAGAGCCTGACCTTCAGTTTGCTTGATAATCTATCAAGCTCACATTTTTTCCCTGTAGCAGCTTTTTATTTATTTCTTTTCTTTTTTTAACATCTATAATCTAACAGGATCCTCACTTTCCAAGCAATCAGTAGCAGGACTCCAGCTGATTTTAAAATCATCTTTTTATTGTAACATGTCTGCTAACCTTTCATTTTACAAAATAGCTCCTATATTATTTTTGAAACATTGGAATATTCCTCAATGCATGCATACTACGAATGGATTTCAGATCTTTTTCACCACAAATGCCAGTGGCAAAAGCCAGTCATTACCAGCAATTCAGTAGCAACAATTTAAAATGCTGCTTAAGTTGCTGATCCAGTCCCTGCACACTCTTGCCTTCTACTTGGTGGAAAGCACCTGCTCCTATGTCAAGTTACTCTGTTAGAAATATTTGCTGTATGTAATCCTCACTTAGCTGGTGGGCCTTTGCCATAGAAACCATCTTAGCAACTGAGATGAATGCCAGCAGGAAGATGAGCAAACATTTGAAAGGATAGAAACACCTCAGCAAAACACCCTGAGTCCTGAGAGGAACAACTTCTACGTGGGCAACACTTGGGAAACAAGTGCCAGTTACATAAACAGAAGCATGATGAATCAAATATTATCCCAGCCTTTGCCATCGTGCTTAATTTTCAGCAGAGAAAGCCAGACTCGGGATGCCAGTCTAAAGATGCTAACCTCAAGCTGTAATTATGTACCAGCTGGAATTACAATTAGGAAAGCTTGTGAGTCTCTTCCCATCCAGCCCTTCCAGCTGCTGGCATAATAACCTGCAACCAACCTCTTAGCCCCACCCAGTTTGGGGATAATCCTTTCTTTTTCTTCAACAACTTTTATTTTATTTTATTTATATAATTAAAGTGCATGATGTTGTGCTTAGATATGCATAGTGAAGTGGTTACTATAATGAACACCCACCATTACCCAGCATTCAACTTGGGGCAGAAGATGTAATAGAAATGGGCCAAATAAGATCCTGGGCTCAGACCCTGTTCTTGTGCTTTCTAATGCTGGACCAAGAGCTATAGCTACTCCCAGGCTCCCTTAAAGAGATTCCACCAAATGCTATCATTACCCTGAAGGTCTTGTGCTGGGTTCACAACCCATCTGATCTGATTGCTTGGAAACCTGGTTATACCTCCCTAGTCATTGTTTTTTAGGCTGCAGGACAAACACCCTAGCCAGGCTGCTCAACTCTGTCTTCTTTCCTTTGTCTCACAAGCATAGGATAGGAGGCTTAACTTTAGACAGAGATGTGGTTTCCTGAGGTGTATTTTACATACAGTTCAATTCACTTAACAGTGAACTTTGGGCATTTGCCAAATGCATGCACACAATCATCACCAGAGTGAAGAGAGAGAATGCTTTCATCAGTGCTCAATATTTCATGCTTCTTTTATAGTCAGCCCTCTCCCGCACCCTTTTCACAACCACTAATCTGCTTTCTTTCCCGGGAGTTCTGGCTTCTTTGGAATATAATATAAATGGAATCATGTGGTCTGTAGACTTTTGAGTCTGGCTTCTTTCACTTAGCACATGTCTTTGTGGTCTCCATGTGTTTGCCCACACACAGGTCTCTGTGTGGCCTTCCAGTACTCCATCGTGTGTGCACCACTAGCAGATTTCTATAAGGACACTGGAGAACATATGAGTTGTTGTAACTTTGGGCAATTATGAGGGACGTTTCTATAAATATTTCTGTTCAGGTTTTTGTGTGAAACTTGGTTTCATTTCTCTTGAGTAAATACACAGGCATAGGATCTCCAGATCACATGGAAAATGTTATAAGACTAATGTAGTTTTAATTGGTAAAGCTAGAGAGTGCAGCTTTATGCCATGGAATGAAGATTAAACCTGATATCAAAAACCTTGGTCCCAGCCACACATTTAACACTAATAATCTTTGACTTTGGATAAGTTATTTTGTTATTTTTTTTAACTCATTCCCCTGTCTAAGGAGCATGGACTATCATAACTCACAGGCACATGTCACTACAGCATAAACTAATTATGGGAGATATTTATACAACACAAGCTCTTGCATTTTATTAGCAACTATTATGTTGCATTATTACCTCTGATTGTGAATCTATTACAAATGAGAGGTCAGATTCACCCTATGATGTGTGCAGCATGTGGCTGGCACAAAACCGAAGCCACAGGCATCATCAGCCACCCATCTGTACCCTTTGTCATTTTAGAATAAAAAATTCTAGAGGTGCACTGTCCAATCAGTCACATTGTCTGTTCAAATTTAAATTAACTAAAATTAGATACTCAAATTATCACATTGGCCCCACAAATATAGGCAATTAAAATAAGAATTATTAATAAAAATAAATTACACACAATTAAAGACTTAATTCCTTGGTTACATTTACCTTATTTCAGGTGCACAATAGGCATGCATGGCTTTTTGTACGTCACAGAGTAGAAGACATTTCCTTCGTTGTAGACTGTTGATCAAAAGGGCAGTTCCTTTGATCTTGGATTTTCTCAGCAGAAAAAAAATCAAGAACCCATTTATAACTCAAAATTAAAAGCTTGCAGTGATGACTATTACCTATTTTGATCTTGCAAGTTTTAATCAGCCCTATGAGCCCGCATAGCCAGACACTCAGCGGCTCATAAAATTAAACCACAAACATCTACCCATGAATAATGAAATCGTTCTCCACATCTCTAGCCTGCTCCTGTATTGATCCAATCTTGTCTGAATCTTACTCTTAACTCTCTCATTTATTATCTTGTTCTTGCTCCTTTGGGCTTAACATTTGCATTTAATCTCATTGGCTTCAATTTTGGATTCCTTCCCTGTTTTTCTAGAGATCTCCCCCCTACAGTGACTATTAATCAGTTTCTCTAAACCTAATTGAATTTACGATGTGACCTCTCCTCTTCAGCCTGACCTACCTGACCCTCCACGGGTCAGAAGAAACACACAGATGTGGCAAGGGTGCAGAAGCTGGTTAGGTAATGCCAAGGTCATTGACCTTCGACTGGGTCATGAATGCCAAGGCCAAGGCCTTCGGGAGCCTGGCAAGCAACGTAGGTGAATGACAGTGTGAGAGCAGCAGTCGGCAGTGGAGGAGGGGAGCAGACTGCAAGCATATGCCCCATCATGGAAAGCTATTCAAATAAAAATAAACACTCTGCAGGCAATTGGAGGCACAGAAATTGGAAAAGAAGAAGTAACACTATCTCTGTTCTGCAGATCATGAAATAGTGTCCTGGAAGAAACCCAAGAGAAGTAGCGCTAAAACTAATAAAAACAGTAAAGAATTTTGTAAGCTGAAGAGACATAAAACAAGCTTACAAAAATTAATAACCTTTGTATAGATAAACAATAACCAGCCAGAACATATAATGGAAGAATAAACCTAATTTACAGTTGCAAAAAAAGAAAGTGAACAAGACATTTGAAAACCCAAATGAGGGAGGCTTTAAGACAGAGAGCAAAGTTAGATTAGAGCAAACAGAGACATCAGTGTTCTTAAGCAGAACAACTCAAGATTCTAAGCTTGTCAGGCTTCCCTCATTAATATATAGATGATATAGGTGTCATATATATCATATATATTTGAAAAGATCTTATTTAAAACTAAGAAGTTTACTTTTTCTGGAACTAAATAAGTTTGCATACATTTTAACTATTAAAGAAAATCTAGAAACACCGTAAAACAGCAAAACAATGAAAGCAGGAAATTTCTATAGATATACCATACACAGGTACAGAGGTATATGGGACACAGGTACACCATACACAGTTCTATGGTACACAGGTACATAGTACACAGACCACAGAATTAGAGCAGAGTAGACCTGGGGCCCGACTAAATGGATAGAATGTCCCAAATAGGGGGAAAAAAAGATAAATTCAACTGTATACATTTAAAATAAAACTTTTTGCCTGGAAAGAATATTTATTTCCAGAAAAACAAAAGGGCAAATTACAAGCTTAAGTTATACATAAATCTTTAAAAGTGAGAAAAAAGAAACAAAAATAAATACCAATGGCTTGAT
Source organism: Xerus rutilus (assembly GCA_028644305.1). Classification (NCBI taxonomy): domain Eukaryota; kingdom Metazoa; phylum Chordata; class Mammalia; order Rodentia; family Sciuridae; genus Xerus; species Xerus rutilus. The sequence continues at coordinate 147,781,258 of CM053402.1, forward strand.
ATAAAAAAAAATGTCAAAAACAGGAACCTGCGTAGCTGCTGCAACATTTTACATTCTCACCAACAGTGTATAAGGGTTCCAGTTTCTCAAAATATTTAAAACAGAACTACCACAAGATGCAGTGATGCCAATTCTGGGTTATACATCCAAAAGAAATGGAATCAGTATCGCAGAGATACTTGGACTTCCATGCTCCGGCAGCAATGTTCACAATAGGAACACAAGCTAGGTGTGCCTCGGTGGGAGGAAAATGTGGTCCGTACACACAATGAAAGATTATTCACCCTTCATTAAAAACAAGCGAATCCTGCTGTTGTAGTTAGGGTCTGGAATGTCTCCCAAAGCCTCGCATGGTTAAGGTCTGGCGCCAGGGCAGCCCTGTTCATAGTTGGAGCTCTTAGGAAGTGATACACTTCTGGTCTCATTGATGGTTTCATCAATTGATGGGCTACCAATCGAACAGACTATTGAGAGGTGATAGAAACTGTAGGGCCTGGGGAAAGAAGTAGAAGAAGGTCACTGCAGACATGCCCTGGAACCCGTATCTTATCCTGGCTGCCATGTGCTGAGAAGCTTCCCTCTGCGGCACCTAAAAGCATTGGAGACAGCTGACCTCAGACTGAAAACTCTGAAACCATGATTCAAAACAAACTTTCCTCTTTTATGTTGATTTTTTAAAATTTAATTATTTTATTTAAATGCATTTCAAGTCATAGTACATAAACAGAGCTCAGTTTTTCCATTTCTCTGGTTGCAAACCAGATAGTCACACCATCTGTGTCTTTGTACATGCACCAAGGGTAGTAATGACCCTCTCAATCAACCATCATTACTATACCCATTCCCCTTTCCTTCCTCCCACCTCCCCCCTGCCGCATCCAGAGTTCCTGCATTTCTCCTATGTTTCCCGTTCCCACCCCCC
>CM053402.1:147782279-147918660 GCA_028644305.1 Xerus rutilus
GACTGCTTTATTGTAGTGTGCTGTTTTTAAATCTTTAGGGTATAGGCCAAGGAGTGGGATAGCTGGATCGAATCAGGTATTTTGTCATAGTGGCAGAAAGCTGCCATTTTCAACAACATGAATAAACCGGGAGGACATCCACCACACATTCCCATCACCATGTGGTGCCTGGCCAAAGCCCCCAAAGCAAAGGAGCCAACTGATCGTAAACTGGAACCTCCAGAACTATGAGTCAAAATAAACCTTTTCTCTCTATAAGGTTATTGTCTTAGGTATTTTGTTGTAGTTACAGAAAGCTGATTAACACATAATTCATCTATTAAACAACTGGGATCTATTGATTAAGTATGGTATATCCACACCACAGAGTACATTATATCTGTAAAAAAAATGTAAGGAAGAGCTTTATGAATGGAACAAACAAAACTTTATTTCTGGAGTGAATGAAAATATATATTGTAAATTTTAAAGGAATAGAGTAAGATATAAAATAGTATAGTGGCATAATAGGCTCTTTTGTATATATTTTATAAAACTAACAAAACCAAGGAAAATGGTTACCTGCAGGGTTGAGTGGGAACAAAGTGAGGGAAGTACAGACGGAAATGAGAATTCTATGATTATACCTTTTTATAGTCTTTTGAATCACATATCTTACATACTCAAAAAGAAAACAATCAAAAAAGATGCAAAAATTCATGGTGGACCAACACTAGATTTCAGCACAGAATCCTCCCCCACTCCACCCCCTCAGCCACTGACCTATGTGGTTACTCACAGACCTGAGGACTTGATTGGCTTCCTTTATTTACTTTTTTGGTGGGGAGAGAGGGTACCGGGATTGAACTCAGGGACACTTGACCACTGAGCCACAGCCACAGCCCTGTTTTGTATTTTATTTAGAGTCAGGGTCTCACTGAGTTGCTTAGCACCTCACTTTTTGCTAGGGCTAACTTGGAATTGGCGATCCTCCTGTCTCAGCCTCCCAAGCCGGTGGGATTACAGGCCTGCGCCACTGCGCCTGGCCTGATTGGCTTTCTAATGTTCATTCCCAGGCTGTGAATAGAAAATATGTGCTGAGATTTAAAATTAGGTTAAGCTGATTGCATTCACCTTCATACAGACTAAAGGCAGCTACATTATAATTAGCTGTTCAATCCAGTTACCTTCAGCAGGCATAGAGAGATATTAGTCATAAGTTGTTCATTCTGGCTTTTCATTTTTCTCCCAAAGTGATTTCAATCACAGACCAAATTCAAAAACTTATTATTCCATTTTTAAGATTTCAGGAAACAAGGCCAACTTTATCCTCATTTCTATCATCTGACTCACTCACCAAGCCCCTGAGGCAGCCGCAGTGAACATATTGGTGTCAGCAATTACAGGCTGACTCACCAGAGAGTGTGCATGATTAACCCATCGACCACCTCTCCACCAGGCATTTGTCCTCGGTAGGACCATCTGCACCACATTCATGCGGGGTGGGAGCCCTGCCAATCCTCCATGCACTTCTGAGCATTTCCACTCTGATGCCCAGCCAGAAGCAATGCACAATCCCAAAGTGCTTTGCAGCATCCTCCACAGAGCTCAAAACATCCCCCTACCCTGCACAGATCATTTCTGAGTTCTCTGCTCTTCGCACCCCAAACCCTAAGAACAGACTCTTCACTGCCTACTGTGGAATGTTTCACCTATGTTAACAAAGCCTATAAGGATTAAAACTCAGAATACCAATTTTGTTTGAAGATAGGTTTTGCTAGTTGGCTTGCTGAGTGGCCATAGGAAAATCACTTAATCAATCTATGCTTCAATATTCTTATTTGTAAAACACTCAAGAGACATATTTTTTTTTATAAAAACTAATTGATTGATTTGCATCACTGGGAAGCGAACCCAGGACCTCATACATGCTCGGCAAGCACTGTATCGCTGTGTGGCAAGAACTTAAATGAGGTACTTTGTCCCAGTGTTGCAAATAAGCGTTCTGGTATCTTTGTTCTATCTGCTGAGAAAAGTTAGCTCTTATTTTTATTATTGATCAAATTTTCTCCCTAAATACCCCAACTCCCACCCAATATTAGTGACTGGGAAAAGAAACATGACAAACAACTTAACTCTAACCTTTGCCACCCAAGAGCTCTCAGCTCCTTCCACTTGAAGAGCCTCTTGGGTAACACAGTGCAGTGTATGAAAACACTCATATTGTCAATCCTCTTCCACAAGCCAGGTCACTAGGGAGACTTGCAGTGGCAGGGAAAAGAGGAACTGCAGGCGCTGCCTGTGGTCCCTGCGACTCCATAGTTGGGCCAGTCTCGCCCAGGTGCACCTCCATGGAGGTGCAAATGCTAGGGCGCTGGTGGGGATGGTCCTTCTGCTACTGCCCTCTGCTCAATCTGTAGTGACACTTTCTTTTTTTTTGGTACTGGGGATTGAACTCAGGGGCACTCGACCACTGAGCCACATCCCCAGCCCTATTTTGTGTTTTATGTAGAGACAGGGTCTCACTGAGTTGCTTAGTGCCTCGCTGTTGCTGAGGCTGGCTTTGAACTCGTGATCCCAAAGTGCTGGGATTACAGGCCTGCGCCACCACGCCCATCTTGCAGTGGCACATTTCTTTGGCTCAGTCAAGATCTGTCGTGCTCACTGGGCCCTGTCTCGATGTGCAGGTTTTTTGCTATGCCTGGCTGTGGCTGCTATTGTTGCAATGCTGCCCCTCAAGAGCAGTTAGCAGCGTTCTTTTCTGCCACTGATCTGGGCTGGTAGGAAGGTCTAGGTTCCCTGTGTCCCCCACTGGAGCTAAGTGGCGCTGAGAGCTTACAGGTTTGGCCACACCCTACTCTCTTTTCAGGCTGCCACTCCCTTGAACATTGGGGTCAACCTCATTAGCCCTCCCTGCCAGGGTTTCTAAGAGAACATTGGACCAAAAAAACTTTGGTCCAATGTTCTCTTAGAAACCATTGCTTTTGTTTGTACTGGGGATTGAACTCAGGGGCGCTCGACCACTGAGCCACATCCCCAGCCACATCCCCACAGGGGATGATTACTGGACCATTGTTTCAGGTTTATCTCATCTTATCTGATATCTTGCTCACTGTGGCCCACCCTGGGACTTTGGTGCAGAAACAGATATAAAAACTGGTTTTTAACAATGCGATTTTTACACGGGGCTCTCTCCTTCTTTTCATTGTTTCGAAAAATCATTGCAATGTCATATTCTCCTTCTGGATACCAACTTGACCACCCCTCAGGGGCCAAAAAGGTAAATGAGGAAGAAGAAAAACCAGTTGGCTGATAAAGGAAGGTCCAAAGTAGAATGTGGCTAAGACTGACGTAAAGCACTTAGCCTCCTGCTAGAACAGAACATGCCCTCCAATAATGCCAGCTATTTTCAATGACACTCCATGTTTGTTCAAGGAAGACATCTTCTTCCCTAAGCTTTTACAAACTGGACCAGATGATAAAACAACAACAACAACAAAAACAATCTATATGTTTATAAGTCAGTTGAATTTCTTTTATTGATACTAAAGGTAAGCAGAAGGTTCATGTTTGTCTTTTGAGCACAGGGGATGATTACTGGCTTAAATGTACACAGAGCCTTTATTCCTATTTCCATACTACTAATGGTCCTATCATCCTGACTTCATTATAGCAGTGAAGGAGAAGTGTATGTGAAAATCTCCCAGTGGAAAAATATTTGCAACACATACTAATTTGTTAATTTATTTGAGTGGTCCATATTATATGCCTGGAAATACATGAATAAAATAGTCTCTGTGCTTCCTGGACATAAGAGAAGGAACTTATTCTTTAATATGTAAAGAGCCTTTACAAATCAATAAATGAAAATCAAACAACACAAAATTTGACCATGGATACACAAAGATAGATCTCATACACACTTACACACATGCAAACACACACACACACACACACACACACACACACACACACAAGGTCTATCGGCATTAAAATTTTTCCAGTCCACTTATAATCAGTGAAATGCAAATTAAATTCTTAAGATACCATGTAACAGTATTCTTCTGACTGCTTCTGTGTATTAGCTGAAGCATGAAAACACTCAATTTAAATGTTAAAATTGCTAATTAATGATCAAGACAATAAACTTTTAAACCTTTCATCCAGAATGAGGAAGGGAAAAAATTTAGAACCCTGGAGACTGAGGGAGGATTTGGAAGGGTTTATCTGAAGGCTGTTGGTTTGCTGAACCCTTGAATAGGGAGTTGGAAGGGGATTCCAGTGTGTGTGTACCCGGGAGTCTAAGAGAGAGGAGTTCCAGTGGCATTGCTCAGAGCAGTTGTCCTGTCCCTTTAGTTGGGGGACACAGACAACAAGTGTTTAACTCCAGTCTAGAACCCCTTATGTGTTTGCTCATCAGTGTATTTACTGAGCACCTACTTTGTGCTGCTTTCATGGCTGCCCACAGAGCTGGAGATAAACAGTAACCAAGGAAGTGGGGCACCATGTGGGAGAACCTACCATTCCATGGGAACAGAACAGCTTTGTCTGATCAACCTGTCAATTCACTTTGATGTGCTGATCATTCATGAAGATTAGATGCATGGGGGTGTTTCGAGTGAGTTGTGGTAAATCTACGCAAGTGAGGCGGAAATTTACTCACCCCCAGAGCAACCAGCTTCCAAAACTTGTATAAAAACAAAAGCTTCTAACTGCTTGTTTTTGTTTTGTTTTGCATTTCTGCAAATGATACACCCTCAGCCTACCCTTTTCTATTTCAAGTCCTGTTCCTCAAAAGAGATGCTCTTCATCACTGATGGAGAATTCTTTTTAAAAGGTCAAAATAAAACTCTCAGTAGAGCATCACCATTAAACCTGGATTCAAAGAATAAATAATTTTCATAAAACTTTCTCTTTGGAGCCTGATTCCCTCTGGAAAGCATTTCTTTAGGTTATTGCCCCACTGTCAGTATTTAGGGAAAGTTTGGAGGAGAAATTCATGACACTTGATGAAAGGACAGCTTGCTCAGAAAAGGACGCAGGGATGGTAGTGCCTCCAAGGTTGCCTCCAGCTCAGCTGCCAGAAAGGACTGCAGGATGAGATTCAGCCTCAGAGAAGGGCAGCACCTCTTTGCTCCTTGGATCCTGTGAATATCTGCTCCCTCACCCCACCCTCTGAGGATCAGCACCACCTAGGTCCTCTCTTTCTCCCATCAGTTCTCATGCATGTCATGGACTCTGATCTGCTTACCCAGACGTGTGCTGTGAAAGTTTAACAATCACCTCTGGGTCCTGGAAGCCCTGATTCATGACCTTTACCAATGATGGTGGTAAAAATTCTTCTACCTCTGTTAGTTTCAGACTCTCAGCTTACCATGGCTGAGTGCAGTGCAGAACAGAGATGGCCATGGTGGACTTCTTGGGAACCACTGCCAAGCCCACTACAGCCCTTTCTCTCCTCCCTTCTGGATGGCCCGATTCTGATTGCTTTTTCAGCAAGAGAGCATCTCTCCCTGCTGATTTGGATTGTGCCTCCCCCCCCCCCCCCCCGGTTTCCTTTGCATGGTTCTTCTAGCCACCTGGAATCCCTTTGTTTCCTTTCCCTGAATATCCTTTAGACATCATGGTGACTTCTGTTATGTTTCATTTTTCTATAACTGCCTTTCCTCATAGCTCCAGGTAGATTCCATTGTTCTTTGAGCATTGTAGCTATAGCTGATTTTATTTTCATTTATCCTTCATGTTGGACCCCTAAGGATGGCACAGTTGTTCCTGAGCCCCTTTCCAGTGGCCGGATTGGGGACAGCTGCTACAGATAAGCCCACTCAGCAGCCAGTGACCTTTCTCACCCCTTTACTTCTTTTTGTTTAAGTCTCTTTTGTGAGATTATTCTTCACATCTACACATCCTCCTGGGTTCTGGGGCAGACGTGTATAGCATGCTCCAAATGTCCTGGGAGATGGATACCTCTGCCTTTTCCTCCTTACAGCTAGGAGTTCACACTACATCGACTCTACCAGCAGTTTGGCTCTGAAGAAGCAGTTGCTGGCTGTAATATTTCAAATGAAGCCATTAGCCCTGCTGCTTAGCTTCATGGCTTTACAGATAGGAAGATTAAGTGGGGGGAGTTGGGAATTCATTCTGATACCTGGAGATCTATAACAAAAATAACAAAAAGCAGGGGGGAAAAGACCGATTCCTTCATTTCAGATGATTCTCATCTTATTATGGAAAACTATTGTTTTAATGAAGGAAAAGGTTTCCAGTGTCAGCAAAAGAAGGAAGTGTTTTCACTAAAGAATATTAACTTTGTTATTCTCAAAAAAGTTTTCCATGTCCCTCTGATGTCTCCCCTTCTTATTCCAGACTCCCTCCACTTCTGAAGCCCCAGATTAACCTGTCTTACCATATAATAGCTGGTTAAAAATGACAGGACGAAGAATCTAGGAGATGAGGAAGAAAAATGCTTCTAGTGTAACTGATATGCTCTGATAATTTCGTATATGCATGCACTTGAACAAGTTTCATTTGCTCATCTTTAATAACTTTTTATTTTGAGTTAATTTCAAATGACAGAAACTTTATACAAATGGTAAAAAGAACACCTGTATATGCTATATCAAATAATTCACCACTTATATTTTGTAAATTTCCTTTTGCTTTGTGTGTTTCTTTCCTTGTTTGATTGGTTATTTTTTTTAAGTAATGTAGACTTTAGCTATTGCTATAGTTTGAACATGAGTAGTGTCCCCAGTGATCTGGATGGAAGAGCTTGGTTCCCAGGATGGTGGTATTAGGAGGTGCTATGGACCTTTAAGAGGTGGAGCTTAATGGGAGGTATGTAGGTCTTTGGGGGTATGCCACATAAGGGGATTGTGGGACCTTGGTCTCTTCCTCACTTCATTTCTCTGCTTCCTGGCTCATGATGCAGGCAGTCTGCTCTGCCATGAGCTCTTGCCATTATATGCCACCTGTGCCAGAGGCCCAAACCTGTGGGGTTGCCCACTCGGATCTTGAACTTACATCAGGTACTTCATTATAGTGATGGGAAGGTGACTAATTCCCTAATTTGAGAATTGGATTTCCTTCTTAATGATTATAATAGACCTAAAGGGAGGCCTGACCAAGCAATAATAGGCACTTTTCAATTCAGAACCCAGATCTGATCCACTGGAAAGAGAACATGACCTCTGAAGAAATAGATGAAGGATGACAAGAGAAGCTTGGAAAGAAGAAAAGAAACCCATTGGACAACACTGAAGGTGAGAGAGTCCTGCTTCAAAGGAGTGAGAATGAGACCATGAGAAAGAGCTAAGATGATTAGGTGCTACAGGTAAAGAATTGAGTAGAGAATGAGTGCTGTATCTTTCAATTGAGTTATCTTTTTGTATATGACTCTAAGAACCGTGTAAGGTCAGGAGATGAATGAAAAAGAAAGACATCTGCTGCCGGAGGGATCAGTGTTGGCATCATTAGGCATTAATACTCCTTGACCGAGCCCAGGCTGCTCTCCACCCTCATAGCTCCGGGACCTGATCAGACAGCCAGCTCAGTTTCCTCAACACAGGTGCTCTGTCTCAAACTCCATCCCAACTATAAAAGAAATAAAAATATAGTAACTGCATAGAAGTTGTCAGAAGGTGGAATAATTCATACTGATTTGCAACTTTTACTCATCAACAAATACTAATGAGCCAGATAAGTCAAGTCCCAGCTTTCCATGAATCTGCATTCTCAGGGAGAGATTTCCCATCCTAATGCCATGGTTGACATTTGAAGAAACTCCATGAAGGCAAGAAAGAGGCTCATCAGGAAAAGAGTTTATCCAATAGCTTCACAGATTAATGAGAATCTGGGGGACTCTTATGCAGACACACTGGACTTTTCTTAAATTATAACAAACTGCTCTACATAGACTTATGTCAAAACTTCTGAAAACATACATGAAAGAGATACTTTCTTTCCAAAAGTTTAAAATATATACTTATCAAGTGTTTAAAAACACAGAGAAATAGATGCTGAAGAAAATGAGAAGTTGCTCAAATGATGAATGAAAAGTTTTAAAAGCATTGGACTCAGTTTCATCAGGAAATCTTTCTAAATCTTCGTAGAAAACAATACCACATTATACAAATTCCTAAACTCTGTTCCATAGTAATTAAAAAATTTATAGAATATTTTCTAATTTATTCAATGAAAGTCACTATAACCCTGATACAAAAACCATACAGGAATTGGAAAAAACTATGGACTATCCATTATATTACATTACATTCATTAATAAATTAAAGGAGGTTTTATTATGTAAAACATACTTGCTTTGAAAGGTCTTAAGAGATGCTACTTAGCCTTTGATAAAGTTCAACATCTGCTTCATTTTTTAAAGTGATTAACAAATGAAAAATTGTTTCAATCTTATTTTGTAAACATTGTCTAATGGAAGTTTTAGCAAACACTTCACCTAATGGTGAGCACTTGAAACATGCCTATCAAAATCAGGAAGGTGATCACGATGTCACCATCACTGTTGTTCTTGGCAATCTTGGCCAAAAATAAACAAAAGGAACGATATTGAGGCGTATATTCATTTTGAAAACAATGAAATCAAAAATTCATTATGAATTATGAATTTTTATAAATCAAGATTATGTTAGATGATGGGATCCTCTACTTAGAAGATCCAAGAGATTCTAAAGAGAAGAACACTACAAAACATACTAAGCCTGGAACTACCATAGGATCAGCAATGCCACTTTTGAGTATACGTCCAAAGGAAATGATATGCATATGGTTGAAGAGACAACTATGCTCCACGTTCATTGCGGCATTATTCACAATAGTCAAGATATGGAAACAACCCAAGGATCCATCAGCAGATGAATGGACAAAAATATTATACAAGCACACAATGAAGTGTTATTCAGTGTTTGGAAATCAGGAAATCCTGCCAGTTGTGGTGTAATGGTGCACCTGAAGGATGTCATGCTCAGTGGAATAAGCCAGCTGCAGAGGGACAAGTGCTGCTTGTTGCATCCAACCCGCACCTCTCCCCAAGAAGTGCAGCCCAGACACCTCTGCAGAAGCAGCTAAGTTTATTGAGAAAATAGGCCCACAGACCAATCAATTGGGGTCAGCTCTCCTTTCCTTCAGAGAGTGACCCCAAAATGAGGGTTTCAGAGGTTATTATAAGATGGGCTAGCTACATGACTCAGGAAAACAGGATTTGGCAAATATTCAACCTATAGTTATTTACAGTTCAACCGTGACGGCACCTCTTATTGTCCCCTTTCAGTTCCTGGAACTTTAGGTAATTGGCCAAGAGGTCCGGCAGTCTGTGGTTTGACCCTATCTGTGAGAAGCAAGCATAGCAAAGCATTAATCACAGAAACACAAAAAGCAGGTTAGCAGATACGTGCAGGCCTGAGCCAGAGTGACTCCAGTTTGAGTTTGGATTTTACATTGCTGATTCCACTTAGATGAGGATCTATACTAGTCACACTCACAGAAAGAAGCAAAGAATTTAAGAATGGTTGCCTGGAAGGAGAAGTGGACAGATACTGCCCAATGAATATAAAGTTTCAGTTCTGCCTGACAAATACATTCTAGAAACCTTCTGTGATCAACAGTGTGGTGCTGTGGGTTTAAAACTTATTAAGCAGTAAATCTCAGGTTAGATGTTTTTACCACTAAATTAAAAATGAAAACAAAATGAAGGGGCACAAGGAAACTTGGGAGGAGCTGGGTTGATTCTCTACTTCCTTGATTGTGATGAATGGGATCACAGGTGTTTGCATAATTTACAGCTCATCAAATTGTGCCATTAAGTATGTGCAGTTAGCCAGGCATGGTGGTGCAATCCCCACAGCTGAGGAGGCTGAGACAGGAGGATCGTGAGTTCAAAGCCAGCCTCAGCAACTTATCAAGGCCCTAAGCAACTTAGTGAGACCTGTCTCAATTTATTAAAAGAGAAATGAAAAGTTGTGCTCCATCTGTGTACAATGACTCAAAGTTCATTCTACCATCGTGTATAACTAATTAGAACAAATTTTTTTAGAAAAAGATCTGGCCCAGTTAAAACATGAGCTTGTTTTTTCATTAGCCTTACCTCATTCTTCCTCGTTCTGATCTGGACTAGGCACACAAAGGCTAGATCCAAGCTATCTTGGATCATGAGGTGGTCTTGAGATCAAACACTATATACTAAGAATAACCTAGGAGAAGATAGGAGTGAAAAACAAGAAGTCCTTTTTAGAATAATACATATATAAATATGATTTGTGTTTTTTTAAATCGTGTAAATTTCTTTGTTTACATGTATGTCTGCCTATGTGTGTCTATCTGCATGTAGGAAAAGATATAGGGAAAACATTTTTAATGATATATCCAAATTGGTACCAATGTTTCCTTATGGAGAGAGGACTCTAACATAAGAGGTAATGGGTAACTTCCTTTTTGTTTTTTTGAATCCTTTTAGCTTTCAATTATCTTAATTTTTACGTATTATTTTTGAAATCTTTAAAGTAACTAAGTATGTATAGCCCTATATCTCAACTATAACTTTAATTCTGAACATTCATCTCTATTTAACTCCTTCAAGCACTCAACTTTGATAAAATGGCACTAAAGCCCAAAGAGATCTCATAGATTTTCTTGTTCCACCTGAAAATTTTTCAGATGAGTTTCCATTAGCCTAGAAACATGAATAATGAAACTCAAAGAAATGCAACAGATGAAAGCATAGATTTTTTTATTATTTGTTGTTTTTAGATATATATGACAGTAGAGTGTATTTTGACAGATTATATATACATGGAATACAGCCCATTCCAATTAGGATACTGTTCTTTTGGGTATACATGATACAGAGTTACACTGCTCATATATTCATATGTGGACAGGAAAGTTATATCCAATTCATTTATTGTCTTTTTTATTACCATCTCTCCTCCCTTCTCTTCATTCTCCTTTGTCTAATACAATAAATTTCCATTCTTCTATCACCACCCCATTGTGTTAGCATCTGCATATCAAAGAGGACATTCATTCGGTCTTTGTTTTTTTAGGACTGGCTTATTTCACTTAACTTGACAGTCTCTAGTTCCATCAATCTACTGGTAAATGCCATAATTTCATTCTTATTATGGATGATTAGTATTAAATTGTGTATCTATACCATATTTTCTTTATCCATCATCAAGAATACAAGAAACAATAAATGTTGGCAAGGATGTGGGGAAAAAGTTATACATTGCTGGTGAGACTGCAAATTGGCGCAACTTCTCTGGAAAGGAGCATAAACGTTCTTTAGAAAACTTGGAATGGAACCACCATTTGACCCAGTTATCCCACTTCTCAGGTTATACCCAAAGGACTTAAAATCAGCTTAGTACAGTGACACAGCCACATCAATGTTTACAGCAGCTCCATTCCCAACAGCCAAGCTATGGAACCAAACTAGGTGCCCTTTAACAGAAAGCATAGATATAAAGGAGTTCACTCAGTAAAAACTTATTTTTGGAAGGGCAAAAATGATTTTAAAACTTCATATAATCTAGGTGCCTTCTCATGTATTTTATTATTGATTTCTTCATTTCAATCTTCTGTGATATCCATGACATTTCTGTTGTACTGAGGAGGAAAGTAAAGTTTGGGTAGTTTATGTAATAAATCCATTTCCCTGAGTACCGACATCAGTTAAAGCAGGAGCCAGGATTCATAGCCTGATCTACCTGTTCCAGCCTCTTTCCACTTCACCAGGTTGCCTCCCACACAGCCCCTGGTGCAAAGCTTTCAAACAGCAGTGAATCCTTGCAGCATTTAAGTTAATTTCCCCATTATTATTTATTTGCTGAATGTTACACTGCGGCCACCAGAGAACTGCATCCCCAGGGAGCCTGTCACACTAGACTGCCCATGTGGGCTGTTTGATTTAAAGTTGGTCCCAAGTTTCCAGAGGAAGAATGTCAGTTGTTCCAATAATTGAAATGGCATGACATAAAATGTCAATGATGCATGACTGAAAGGCTCACTGAGAACAAGGGAACGTTAATGACACGGAGGCCAGGATTTCAAAGTTGCAGAGGCAATAACCTCCGCTGCATTGTGCAAATCGCTCAGCACCGGGGCGTCCAGAAAATAACAACTTCGGGGGCACAGACACAATGATTTTCTCAGTGGGAACCAATCCAGTGGCAATAAGAAGGCAAAATCGGACAGAGGAGAATCCTAATAGCCCAGAAACAACACAAACCTGAAACAGAGCTTGCCACACAATGAGAAAGCCCGAGATTCTGAAAGTCCTTGAGTTTTAGTTAGATTTTTTATCACTGTGACCCAAACACTCAAAAAGAACAACTTGGAGGAGGAAATGTTTATTTGGCACTAAGTTTCAGAGGGCTCAGTCCCTGGATGGCCGACTCTATTGTTTTGGGCACAAGGAGAGACAGCACATCCTGGGAAAGCCCAGCCCAGGAAAGCTGCTCAGTTCATGGCTGGGTCAGGAAGGAGAGAGAGAGGGAGAGCAAGAAGGGAAGATGGGGAGAAAGGGAGAGGGGGAGAGAGGGAGAGGGGAAGGAGAGGGGGAGGAGGAGGAGGAGGGGCCACAGGGTAGAAGTACACTTCCAGGGCACGCCCCCAGGGACCCACTCCTCCAGCCACGCCCCCACCAGTCTACGGTTACAACCAAGTCAGTCCATTCAAGCTAGGATGAACCAATGAAGTTACAGCGCTCACAAACCAACCATTTTCTCCTCTGAACATTCCTGCGTTAACATACCAGCTTTGGGGAAGACACGTTGCATCCAAACTATAACACCTTGAATATATTTGTTTTGTCATAGGGTTTTTTTTTTTACCCATTTATGTGTGTGTGTGTTAATATTTTAAAAATCCATCTTTTCCTAAAACTTCATTCAAAATGTATGTTCCTGAAGATCTGTCACATTCAATGTTCAGTTTCCACAGAATAGCTGAGTATTATGTGGAACTGATGAAGAAAGTGAATTATCCAACTCAGAGGGCACCAATCTAAACCAGGATAAATAAGAATGATTGATGCAACAAAAATAATTCATACATATTATTTAAGTACAAGGATTCTAGGGGAACATCGTAATAGCCCATCTTTATGCATGAAGGGAGAAATAAATTGCAGAGTTTCTATGGCTAACAGACAAAAACAACTATTTAGCATATCTTCCAAAATTATCAGCATTAATATGTATGTTGTTATCTATAACACCCAATTAACGTAACACAATTGACAAGCTTGATCTGATAGAGATACAGGGAACCCTCACTGTGATTACAGAATAAAATTGGTCACTTATTTGATCACAAAACAAGTCCCAATAAATGCCCAAGAATTTCATTTTTACCACTAGGCAACAAAGTTTGAAATATATTTTGAAAGGACAATTTAATTTTTTTAAGTACTTAGAAATTAAAAAACACATCTAAGTAATTTACTTTTCATAGAGTAAACCATCATTGGAATTAAATAATGCCAGAAAGTGAACTTCAGCTGTCTGTGTTTGACCTCCCCTGCATCCCTGCTTCTTCTTTGAGAAGACTGTCCCACTGGTCATTTACCCCTCAATGTGAACCTCAGGCAAGGAGCATCCTGCCCTGGGGAAATTTCCATTCCAAGTTGCTAAGGTTAAAGTAAGTGAGTAGACAGTGGGCCAGTCCTGTGTGTTCAAACTTTAGATCTTCACGCATTAGTCTTGTGACCATGGATGACTGACATCCTGTTTGTGCCTTGATGGCCTCATGTAAAATTGGAAAAATCATTACTGCATCTAAGATCTTCATGATAACTGAATACATACAGGAGTACACAGCTATAAACTGTCAGGACTATGCCTGACGTGAACCACGAACCATAGAGTTTCCATTGCTCCTTTTATTCCTAGTAGAATATCAGTGAACGGATGCAGGACCTATTAAGGGAGCATAGGAGCCTGGCAAAAGCCTAAAATCATTCTTTAGGCAGCTTCCTTCTCTGCACATGATCAAGTCCAAGCCTACATTTTAGTTCAGCCTCAATTTAAAAAAAAGAGAGAGAGAGAGAGAAAAGGTCACCTCTCTCTTTGTCTAGGACATGGTAATGTCTCCTTGAATTATTATTAATCCTTTCATTCTGGAGTTTTCACCTGCAGGACATTCTCAAGTCACATCCAGAGGAGAAAGACAAAATTGGAGAATTCTAGAACCATCCCATTCTTTAAACTGCCTTAGCAATATATTGATGCTGCATGAAAGATTCATCCCATTAAGTAATAAAGAAACATGTTCTGTTCAAAGAGAATTCTAAACTAAGTTTACTAAAACTACCTTGGTGATATATATGGCATTTGTTTGTAATAGGCATCCTTTGGTTAAGACTAATACATCCCTTGCCTAAGTGAGTAGAAATTGAGTTTGTTCCTGTTGCTTTGCCATGCCCTCAATAAGGGTACCCGCAGCTTCTGGAAGGGTAAACTGGATCCTTTTGTTCTCTTGACGTGGGCCATGAAGGGCTGAACCTCATTTGAATGGTGGTAGAGCTTCCCCTTTTCCTCTCGCTGGTGCGTGTTGGAGTGGACACATCCATCATCTGTCTGTCCACTCACTGCTTCCCATGCATGGGAGGAAGAGGGACTGTCTGACAGCTTAGAAGGAATCCAGGGCACAGGAGCAGGGTCTGCGCCTTTCATCTGCCTTCTAAAGACAGTTCAATATCCTGCCCCTCCTCCTCCTCTCCTCCTGCTCCTTCTCTTCCTCCTCCTTTTTCTTCTTTTTCTTCCTCTCCTTTCTTCTTCCTCCTCCCCTCTTCCTCCTCCTCCTCACCTCCTCCTTGCCCTCTCCCTCTTCCTCATCCTGCTTCCCCTCCTCCTTCTCCCTTTTCTTCTCCTCCTCCTCTCCTCCCCCTCCTCCCTCTTCTCCTCCTCCTCCCTCTCCTCCTTCTCTTTCTTCTTTTACTCTCCCTCCTCCTCTTCCTCCCCTTTCCCCTCTCCCTCCTCCTCCTTCTCCTCCTCCTCCTCCTCCTCCTCTTTCTTCTCCTCCTCTTCCTCCTCGTCCTCCTCCTTCTTCTCCCCCCCCCTCCTCCATTCTCCAACTTCACTGACTTATAACACATGGGTAAATCAGCCGTCCCTGCCCCATTTTTCTGGCTGTCTTCCATTTGGGGCAGAAGCCAGAGAGGAGGCTCCTTCACCTTTTATAATACAACCACAGACCCTGCACTTGGTGATGAAGAGAGACTCATCTGGCCATTTATACTGAGGCTCTCAGTTCTTTGTGAGCACAAATCAGTAACATAAACTTGTGCATGAAAAGGGGTGAATCTAAGTCCCAGCACCTCTACTATATACAAGCTCATTCCTGTTTTAGAATTAGAAATATTACAAAGTTTATGCCAACTGAATTTCCTCCAATATGCAAATACTTAATTTGTTAGGTTGAAAACATGAATTAATAAGCAACTTTACCATGAAAATCTTTCCTAGGATACTTTCTTTATGAACTCAAGATATCAATGATTCTGGTAGTTTCTGACTATTTACTAAAAGACATGAAAGAAAACTCTTTTCTAGCCATATTAGATACTGACATTTCTTATGGAAAACCCAAAATATAGTACACGAGATAAATACATGAATGAACCAAGGGGCAAATACTCAGACTAATGACAAGATGACAAAGTCCTCAAGGAGAGTAAGATGCAGGATGGAGAAGGTTTTAAATGGAAGCATCTTGTGCCTCAGGTTCTTTTCAGAAACAATATGCGGAGAAGAAACTATGCAGTTGAGACAAAGATGATGGGAACGTCCTCTTAACTGGACAATTTTTCTGAGAACAAATGCAAAGAAAGCAATTTGGTGGTTTTCATGGCATAGCAGAGAATAATTTGAAGACCTAAGTGCACACACCATCCATGCAAGGTAGCCCTGTTACTGGAGGGGCTGCGTCCACATGGCAGCTATAGCTGCTGGTGTCCCAGGTGACCACCGAGGCTTTGATTAATTGTCCTGTGTTCTATTGTATTAGGTAATCTCACAGTGAGAAATCAGGACCAATCATCAGAATAGAGCATCTGATGAATCCAAGGTTTTAAAATGATGTTTTAGTGGAGTGGATAAGGAGAAAAAGAAAAAAATAGTCACAGCGAGGTTCTCAATAGCTGTGTTCACCAAGTAGGATCAGCTAAGCCCCTTGTTCTCCCCCTGACACTTGGAATAAGAACTGTACCCAATTCAACCCTTTCTCAGCTATCTGATCTGTGTATCTCTCTGTGAGGAGGAAATGAGAACTTTGGGGAAAAATAAACTGAACCAATGTTTTATAGCTTCATGTAGACCAAGCTGCTTAGAGGAGTAAGAGCAGGTCTTTTGAGGTAAGCAACATTCCAGCTGGAATGGGGCAGAGCTTACATGGAGATATCCGTAGACTGCAAACTTTGCAGACTACTTAGTCTCCAGGCTGGCCTGAAGCAGTGTTCACACATGGACACCAGCTGGGCTGCACTCTCCACACAGGTGTCCACCTCCTGTGAGCCCTACACTTTCACCTCTTTAGCCCTACAGTGCCCCTCTTGGTGCTGACCCACCTGGCCTAGCACTTGGGTGACACTGGGAATTACTCTCTATCTGTTTCATTTTTCTACCATTCCAGCTAATCTATAGGTTCAGAGGCCACAGGACAGATCTTCTGCCTTATTAGAGCTTCCCACAGTCGGGACAGTGCCAGGCATAAAAGGGGTGAGCAGCACTCACATCCACGGTACCACTGCATTAAAAAGGCCTTATAATTGCCCATGTGCCAGCACTTCCTGAAGGCATGGGTCTTGCCTGCTTTCCAGCTGTCTCTGGAACCACAATTGCCTGGTACATACCTGGTCCCCATCTTTCCTTCTGAGTTAATGAATAAGTGAATGGTAAATTAATGGCTTAGCCTTGATGACTGGTTCTCAGAGATCTCTGCTAATAGAAATTCTCATGCCTTAAGGATTTTAAATATTTAATCTCTCATTCAAGATATTCTACGTTAGGAAGTAAGTTGCTCATTCTGACATGATATGATACCGTTAAAGATACCGTCCAGCAGCTAAAACTTAGAGTTGTGGTTCTTTATATGATTCCAGGCTTGTGTGGGGTTGATAAAGTCATCCCCTGCCTGCTATAGAAGTTGTAACGAGCACCTGTATACCTTTACTTGGAAATCATCACAGAGCTTTTGGTTCAGTACTTTATATGCAGCAGGTACTTGATAAATACTGAGAGAATAGTGTACAAAATAACTCCTGCTCAAGAAAACACATTGCTAATAAAATTAACAAATGTCCATAAAGTCCTTACTCATAAATCCAGAAGGCTTAGCTAGTTAGGTGCACACGCCTGTAATCCCAGAGACTTGGGAAGCTGAGGCAGAAGGACCTCAAATTAAAAGTTAACCTGGGAAACTTAGCAAAATATTGTCTCAAAATTTTAAATGTTTTTTAATTTAAAGATCTGGGAGTATAGCTTGGTGGTGGAGTGCCCTTGGGTTCAATCCCCAGTGCCACAAAAAAAAAAAAAGAGTTGAATAAGTTGAGACAAACTTGTAGATTTGATTTGAAAATTATTAACCAAACATTCCTAGGCTTGATTTATATGATTCATTTGGTTTAGCACCCCATTTAGTGTAGTTTTTTAAAATCATTTTTTATGCTTTTGTGCACGTTACAATAAATATACAGTGCCTCAATTGCAGTTTCCATAAACGTTTTTCTACTAGCTGCTTTCTGTCAGGTAGACAGGTAGAGCATCTAGGCTCTGGTCTTGCCTACCTTATGATTTCCATGCTTATTTATTTCCTTTATCATTGCAAAGGGTAGAGGGAACTACAAGGCCCACAGTACTATTTGGTGAGGCTCTTTGTAAACAACCCAGTGTGTTTGCTGTGCAAATAATATTTCTGGACTGTCCTGGATATTCTGAAATCCTCAGGAAATATTAGTCTAATCAAAGGTTATTGAACTCTGTTGACATTCTGGAATCACTAGTCATGACTCAAGAATTCAAATGATGCCAAAGGAAGGCAGCCATCCCAGCAGATCCATCCTGTAAAGTATTTGAATGAAATTTTCAGAATCTAAGAGGTAGACTAATGGACTGATAAACACTTAACCCAGCTACAGAGAAGACTCTGATGCTGATATCAATAGGAGCTTTGCAAACACATTTCCTGCCTTATCCTGAAGGGAGGAGTCCTCTGCTGTGCCTCAGGCCCAAGTTGCCTTCTCCACTACCTGATACCCTACTCTTAAATTGGAAATTTTTTTAAAATCTTGAATTTAAGAGAGTGTGTCAGGCAGGTAATTGTCATGTGCTACAAAGACTACAGGAAGGAGATCCTAAAGAAATGTAAGAGCCCATATTGTGGTGTAATTGAAAGTCTAAAATGTAAAATTTTTATTTCAGTCCCGTGTGAAGCTCAAGAAGGAAAACTTCTTTACACCTTGTCCAATGGAAGTTAAAAATGATCTAAATCGATGTTTTATAGGATTGATGTCTCCTTCAAATATCAGTTTTATGAAAGAATTTAAGAATTTGGATTTCTATCACATAAATAATAATGGATGATAAGTTGTAATTAGGTGCTCATTTTTTGCAAAGTCTTATATATCAATTCTGCCTACAATAAACTTGTGGAGAAGTTATAATATGTTTTCTATTTCACAGATAAAGAAACTGATAAATAGCCAATAAGGTAACAAGGGTGGGTCCAAGTTTTACAAGATTTTTCCCTCTTTACACTAAGTCCAAAGAAATCACATATGCCTCTGGTTAGCAGTGGGGAATAGAGCAAAATGCATCCCTTGTTTTGTCCCATGTCATTTTAATTCAATTTGGTGATAAGCTGAAATCATTTTACACTAGGGAAATGAGTTTCTATGAAGAGAAAAATAGTTTCTCTTGCTCAAACATAGAAAAGCAAAAAGAACGAAATGATGGATTGCTCTCCCCCAAACACCCTGAAGTGGGCTAGACAGAACCTCAGGGTCCACGTGTGAGCCAGAAAGCCCCTCCTGAATGGCTTAGGAGATCCTGGCCACATGGCAGCATACCTGGATGGATGTCATCAAACCATAGATTATTCATTATTTATCTGTGAAATAGAAAATATATTATAACTTCTCCACAAGTTTATTGTAGGGCAGAATTGATATATAAGACTTTGCAAACAATGAGCCACATAATTACAACTTATCATCCATTATTATTTATGTGATAGAAATCCAGATTCTTAAATTCTTTCATAATTCTTAGGCGAGACTTTTGTGCCCTTGAAATAACAGATCCCAAATGAATTGGTCTCTCTTGGTCAGCAATAAACAGCACGTGCTTATGATGTTCTATTGAGAAGAGAAAAGTTGTGCATTGATATTTAATAACTATTCACTTTGAAAAAGCCTGCTTCTTAGAAACAGAATCAAAGCATAAATGAATATCAGAGAGAAACTCTCTCCCTTGTCCTTTGGTTCACATAAAGAGGAATTTTCTCTAACCCTTTAAGCTCCTGTCCCAAAACCTCTATCTCTGGAAGTAAATCAAGTTACCTGGTCAGCAATACCCACTGGTCTTGGGTGGAGGTAATCAAAAGCATGAAGTATGGCAATTGGTTTCTTTCTCCTTCCTCCTCCTCCCTAGAGAGTGAAGCAAAGACTTCCTTACAGAATAAAACTTGCCCTTGAACATGCAGTCTCAAACTTTAAACCAGGTTAACAGAGGAAATGCACACTTATTTGTTTTTGTCACTAAGCTATATTCTTCATCATTAACTCTACCAGTAATAAAGTTAATGTTTTGTTTCTACTGGTGCTGGCTTTTTTGTTTACCTTCACAACTTTTTTTTATTCCATGCAAGAAAGAATATTTATACCTATTGGACTTCCCTCCAAAACCCTACCAGGAAGAGTAAACTTTACTCAAATATCCAAATAAGAGGAAAATGGGATGCCAGTGGAGCACAGGCCCATTTTAGATGCTCCTCTCTCCCCAAATTTTCAGTCCCTTGATATTCCTCACTATGTAGTCTCCTCCCCTTGAGTATGACTGGCTGCAGAGAATCTTATGGCTTATCATTCCTATGATTAGGTTACTAATAAATTGACTTGAGTTAATCAAAAGGAAGTTTGTCCTGGGTCAGTCTAACTTACTAGGTATGCTCTCTAAAAGAAGATGAAATTTCAGAGAAATGCACTGCTACTAGCCTGGAAGAAAGCAAAGAGCTGTGCTGTGAATTGCCACACAGCTAGAATGCAAGATCAATGTCAAGGAGCTGAAATCAATCCCAAGCCAACAGCCAATAAGAAAACAGGGACTTCAGTTCTACAGCCATAAAAAGCTGAATTGTGCTGACAAAGCCATCTTAAGAAAGAAGATCAAAGCTGGGAGCATACTTTTTAATTTCAAATAATATAACAAAACTGTAGTAATCCAAACAGTATAGTACTGGTAAAAAAAACAAAAACAAAAAACAGACACACAGACTAATGAATGGAAGGATAAATAAAACATGCTATATAAATACAATGAAATATTTTCATCTCTAAAAAAAGAAAGAAATTCTTTCACCTTAATTTACATGGTTGATGCTGGAGGATATTATGCTAAGTGAAATAAGCCTGACACAGAATGACAAATGCTACATAATCTCACCTATCTGGAATCTAAAATAGTTAAACTCTTAGAAGCAGAAAATATATGGTAGTTTCCAGTGGCTAGAGGAAGGAGGATATGAGAATACATTGGTCAAGAGGCAGAAAGTTTCATTTATGCAAGATGAATAAATTCTGGAGAGTTAATGTACAGCTTTGTGACTAAAACCCACAAAAAGTAACCATGTGAGGTGATGAATATGTTAATTAGTTTGATCATGGTGATTATTTCATAATGTATATGTATATGAAATTATTCCATTGTACACCTTACATACATACAATAAAAATGAAATAATGAAGCAAAGCAAGAGTTATGAACCAATACAAAAATGACAACCCTATGAGAATATTGATCTAAAAGATAAACAGAATATACTGAGAAGAGAAAATCAAGTGAAGTCATCCAAGACATTGGAGGAAAACAATCATAGATTATTGTTGGTGTAATAGGGGAAAATAGGATTCATGCATTATTGACAAAACTATAAATTATCCCATCCACTTTTTAAAACAAGTCCTAGAAATTGAAGTTATTCATGTTCTTTGACCTAGCAATATTTCAGGTCTATGTAGCTGTCGAAGAGAAGCTCATGTGAACAAAGAAGCATATTCAAAATTGCTCATGCACTATTTATTATACAAAAAAAATAAAACAACCTTTCTATCCTCTAGTAGAGAAATAAATTAACTGTGGCCTAAGCATAACAATGAAATATTACAAAATTAACGAACTAAGTGGAATGAACAAGAAAAATCATAAAACATAATTGGTGAAAAACATTGGAAAAACATATCCTAGTAGTACATCATTTATATAATGTCATCCAATATAATTTATGCTAAATTTATATATTAATAAATTGTACTATTTTTAATTTGTATCATATATAACATCACTTATATATGATATAAATTTATATATAATACAAATGTCATATCACATGTGATGTGATAAATGCTTAACTCCATACTTTGGTATAATAAACATCAATTTGGAGAGTGGAGCTCACAATCAGAAACTAGACAGTACATTTCATGAGAGAGGAACTTATTAATCGCTATTCCCTGCACTTGAAGAGTGTCTCAAAAATAGCAGGTACTCGAATGAATGAATGAATGAATGAATGAATGAATGAAATATTACATTTAGGAAATGGATGAGAATAGAAAAGAGGAACTTTAGGTGTATTTCTAACATTTCTTTACAAGATAGATATGATTCACATATAACAAAATGACATGGATTAAGTCTGGGTGATTTTTTAAAAATTTTGTTGAAATATTACATTCTTTTAAGTTAAAATGAGAATATGAGCCTATAACATATTTTTCTTACATGAAGCATAAAAGAAATTCCACCTTCTTCCCACTACTATCAAAAAAACCTTTAGAGTCCATTTTTTTATCTAATAGGATAAACCTTTCAGTGCATAAATCGAAGAATTGACTTCAGTTTTAAATGTTGTAAAATAAAACTTGAGCTAGTAATTGAGCTACTGCTCAGTTTACAGACACAAGTAATAATCTCCTTTATTGAAAAATCACATTATCATTTCATTTGATAAAACTTAAATGAATTTCTGGAAGCAATAATTAATTACAGAGCAGAGAATAGATATACTTCTAAGCAGAGTTAATTCAAATTATCAACCTTTCGTGTCATTATATTTATTCTTATTTCCTTATAGAGGTTAACAACAAAAATACACTACAGACTAGACACTTTTCCAAGAGCTGAATAATCAGAAGTATAAAACACAGTTCTGCTCTGTATGACCTCGCCATGGAGTAGTCGCGCTGGAGAAGCACACCATTCACTGTGATGCTGCGTGATCACTGTTATCAGAGTTACTGGGAGAAGAATGTGAACACATAAATGAGGGTCCTCTCAGTCTGGGGCTGCAAGGAAGGCCTTCTGGAGGAAATGACATGTGAGATAGACCTCCAAGGATAATAAGTGCTGGCCAAACAGAAAAACTAATGGAGTGAAGGGTGATAGTTAATGAGGAATTTTTTTTCCCAGACGGAGGGACAGTATTTGTTAAGTCCCAAGTAGAGTAAGGAATCAGAGCATATTTGGAGAGTGCCAAGTAAGATAATCAGCTGTGACTTAAAGATGTGTTTTGCAGTGTAGCAGGAGAGAAGTTAACTGAGCTGCAAGACCATGAGGCATCTCACAAGGCAAGATAATGATTCTAGAGTCTATCACAGATTGGAAGGAACTATTAAAAACTTGTAAGCATTGGAGGAACATATTCAGATTAGGTGTGACAGAGGGCATTTGGGAGTGGGTTCAAATTGGAGGCAAGAAGAATAGTGAAGGGTCTATTAAAGCAAAAGGTAATGAGGCTTCCTTAACCTACAACAGTGCCATGGGACTGAAGAGAGATTATTAATGAAAGGCACACTTACGATGCAGAATATGTAATATATGTGGGTATAACTTTTAAGAAGAAAGATTTGTGGCAGATTAAGATGGCCACAATTATCTTCCTGTTTACATCTAGGTCCCTTTCAATGTGACTTTGCATTTCCTTTTACCAAATATGGACCTTCTTCCCCCTTCTTGAATCTAGCTGGTCTGTGCCTTGATTTAACAAAAAGGATGAGGTAGATGTCATGCTTCCAAACCTCAGCCTCATCTCTGGGAACTGATATATTTAACTCCGTCCACTCATGAAAACGCACTGAAAAAACAGTGAAGGATGTGTTTATAAATGGACTTAAGCACCCAGGGGCATCAGGAAGAAAACATCAGAAATGTCAAAAAGATTAGAATTGAATTAACTGATTCTCTATCAAAATATTTAAAAACATTGACATTAAGTTGGCACACTTTATTTGCAGACTCCTTCTGCTCATGAAGACAACACATTAACAGCTATTACTTGGAATTGAAATGAACTAAATTACTTTAGAAATGCAGTAATTTGATCTAAATGAAAAGTCATGCTATACAACTAAAACTTCTACAGCACTTCCTTAGGGTACAGTTTATATGAAATAATTATTGACTTTTGAGATAGTTGCCAATGTGACCACAAGATTTGTGTATCTTCTCAGTTTTGTAATAAAACTGACCATAAGAAAATCAGGATACACAAATTAAGTAGTATTTCCTATGTTTATCCTGAGCTCCCAGGATGGGTGGTAAGTGTGAAAAACATTTAGAACAAATTGGAAGTTTATCATCAACTTTCTTGACAAATAGAAACTTAGCACTTATCAAGCATGTACTCTTTATTGTTTAGCTCATTTCTGTTTCAGTCTTAATGTGAATTTTTAAAAAATATCAGACAATGAAATAACCAGCTTATAGCATACAATAAATATATAATAAATTAAGAATGTTCCAATAACTTTCTGAGCACTTTGTGCCCACATGTATTTCATGTTCACCTAATCTACAATTTCTTAAGTTTCCCACCCAGCCCACACCAACTGGCAGTCTGGAAGTTTTCTGAATGTCAAAGGTCACAGCAAAGGTCATGAGGGAAGCTGGCAAGACCAATCCCAAATATTCCCCTACCATCATCTGGCACTGGGGAGAGTTAACTTCTCTGAACCTCTCGCATCTGTGTACACTTTGTTTTATCCTCCATGTTGTCTTTGAAGGGAAATGTCTGTCACCATGCAACTAAAATGCATTGGGAAAAGAGAGATAAGTTACTGCTAATTGTCCTTCAAATCTGACCATGTGCTAAAGAAGGAACTTTGCTCTGCATGTGATCATGGCGGAAATCAGAAGTATACAGTAAACATCTACAAAACCCTAACCAACTTCTTTAAATGTAACTTCTAATTACAATTCTTCATTTAAAACTGAAAAATCCAGGAAAATGTTTAACAGATGAGTCAACAGGACAATCAGCTCAAACCTGGATTGCTCTTGGCAAACAGACTTAGGGTCTTCCTTTCAGTGGCTGCTCCCGTCCATCCCTAGTTCTTGATGCAGTAGCATACATCAAGGACTCAGGCCCCACCCAGCAACAAGGAGCAGAACCAGGTACCAGGTACCATGAAGCCATGGGAAGGAGAATTCTTCTCAGCTTTCAGGAATTGGGCTCTACATCTCGGCAGTCACGGCCGGCTGCCTTCTCTCTGAATAACAACACTTTGGTGACATAAGTTATAAGCCCTCAGTTTCAAGGTACATCACTCAATACTTCATTTCATGAAAGTGTTTGAGGACTTAATATGTGCAGAGACAGGGATATAGCACAGTCAATGTCCTGGAGAAAAAGCTGAGTCTTGTAGAGACATAGTGCTTGCACAAAGATAGGAAACAAATGGAAAAATGTATCCTTATTTCCCTTTTAAATTAATGTCTCTTCAAGCTGGATGACCTCATGTTCTTCTCACCTCTCTCATCTGTGGGGGAATGATTTGTTCCAGTGATCCAAGGAAGTTGCTCATCAAAAAGAGGAAGAGAAGGCCAGAGACAGAGAACATGTTTAACTTGCAGAGTGTATGACTGGATTAATCAATTCTATTAACTTTCCAGCAGAAAATGCTGTGCTTCCTGCTATTTGATGACCTACTGAAGATTTCATGAGTCACCTGTTTGTAGATGTGATTACCGCAGGGCCAGGATGTTGCACCAGATGCATGGATATAAGCACAGCACTTACTCACCATCTCTCCTGGTCTCCCTGTCTCTTTGAAAGGAAAAGGGACTGAATGATTCTGTTCCTTGAATGGTTCTACTTCCCAGTAAACAGTGAAGTATTCCTCTGTTCTTATTCCCATCTGAAACTACCAGTTGCATCCTTTAGAAGAAGAGGCACCTTCTATACTGAAGTGTGGGGACACGGGAAGGACACGATTCCCCGTTCATCATGTCTGTGTTATTTAGGGCAGACTGTTAATCAGGGATCTAAACTTTTCCTTCCACCACAAGAGGTAAATATAAACTCAAAGCAATTCTCCTGGAGAGGAATCAACACCACAGTAAAAAAAAGAGAGAGAGACAGAGACAGACAGACAGACAGACAGGCAACAGTGGCTTCAGGGAGAAGCATTACCAGCCTGCAAATACCAGTGCTGAAGCAGGTGAGGATTATAAGTCTTCCAGTCACCAGCTGTTTTGACCAATGTGGAAACCGAAACTGGAGCAGTGTAAAATCATCCAACATACACAGTTCCTTGTGACCAGGACATTCACCCAGGTTTTCTGATTTCCTTACCCAGTGTTCTTTAAAAAAAGAAGATAAGCTGGGTCTGGTGGCTAAAGCCTGTAATCCCAGCACTTAGGGAGGCTGAGACAGGAGAATCGCGAGTTCAAAGCCAGCCTCAGCAACTGCGAGGTGCTAAGCACCTCAGTGAGACCCTGTCTCTACATAAAACACAAAAAAATAGGTCTGGGGATGTGGCTCAGTGGTTGAGTGCCCTTGAGTTCAATACCCAGTACCAAAAAAGATAAATAAAAATAAAAAAATTTAAAAAAAGAAGATAAAAGTGAGTATAGGAGATACTAGGGACTAGTGGACACCAGAAAGTGGTCCCAGGAAGAGAAAATGGCAGAAAACAGGAAATCCAATGGTGCTGAAGAAAACCAGTTTATATCCCAGTTGCACTCAGACTAATTATAGTGTCAGGAGGAGCAACAGCGTGACAGGAGCACATCTCTGTCTCCCCAACCCAGAAACATTCCGTCACTGGGCCTTGCTCCTAAAGTGTAAAGCACAGACCAGCCTCATCAGCCTCATCCAGACTGTCAGCCCACCCCAGCACCTACTGAACCAGACCTGCATTTTAACAAGATCTCCAGGTGATTCATGTGAACTCTAAAGTACAAGAAGACTGGACTAGGTCTTAGGCTAGGTACATGGAAACAAATCTGGCCCCATATCCCCAACCCTCTCTTCTTTTCAAAAAGACTTACAGAAATCAGGATCCAGCCTCTGGGCTAACAACACTTTGATATTTTCAGAGCCCAATCCCATAATTTTTTTTATGTAGTTCCAACATCCTCAAAGAAGATAAAGAGAAAATCATGATACATAAGATGGGATGAGGTGACCCTCCAACAAATGCCTGAGCAGTTCGGATAAAAAGGGCAAGACTTGCAGGTGGGCCCATAGCCTGCTTCTGCTTCATGTTTTTGTTCTCTTTGTTTTAATTTGGTTTGGTGTGTTTGGTGCTTGTTTGTTTGTCCCCTTTAGGTATGTGTGTCTGTTAGTGCAGAGCAGGTAAATCAAAGCTGCTCTACTCAGACTCCTAAATTTCTCACTGCTCACGCTAGCCTGATAGCTTACACGTTGCTTTATTTTATTGTGATTTTTCCCAAATAAGCAATTTAATAAGGCAGTCTCCCTAACTAGACTGTGAGCAACTCACAGATAAAATGGTATTTTATCTTTGCCATCTAGCCATTGCTGCCCTATATTCAGTAAGCAACAAATAATTAAGATTTCAAGTAGCAAAATGAATGAATGAGGGGATGGACTGAAGTAGCATGAAATAAAATGAAAGAATTCACTAGAAAGCTAAGCTTCCATTCTCCTGGCTTCAGCTCCATTCTGCCACAGTTATTTCTCTCACAGCCTATTCCAGTCACATGACTCCTGAGCTCTGAGTTGTTTCATCCATTATAGAGAAGTCAGCCAGACTGTCTGAGTGCTTCTCTATCCTGGGATGCAGTAAGAATACCTGAGTGACAATTTGTAACAGGCAGCCAATAACTCCTAACACTGAAATCCTCAGGTGAGTCGCCATCCAACATACTTTCAGCAGGACCCACTTTTCCTCCTACATGCTACCCTTGATGTATACTGTATATGCAAGGAAGTACATGATCAGAGTAAAGCACAGAGAAGGAGCCATTTCTTTTCTTCTTCCCTCACTGCTCACCACCAAAAAAGGAAGAAGTCATAAAATACGTGACATTTTTAACATCATTTCCTGGAAGTGCTTTGCTCAAACAGCAAAAATGTTCTCTGTAGCCATTTGCTGATGCCACATAATGAATCTAACTGTAGTATTAATAGTCATGACAAAGCAAAAAAAAAAAAAAAAAGACTACTACCTTTATATGAAAAGACAGTATCTTTATTTTGCCTGCAACTAATCCAGTCTTTCTCTTGAGCCCACAATACTGGATTATTAGAAAAACAAATTAATCCAATGTCTAATGCAAAAATGTAAACAGTCTACTTAGAAAATAGCCTTCCATGTGTTAAAAACACTAGGTCCCTTCATCTCCCATATCCCCTGCTTTTCTTCTTAAAATGATATCTAGCCTACAAGACAGGAGGTAGAAAGAAAGTATATGTGTCCTAGGAAGCTCAGGACAGAGTTTGGGTCCCCTGGTGGGATGTCATCAACTCACTCTGGTCCCTGCGTACTGGAGATGTGCAGGGGCTTCATTCAGGTCCCACTTCAGGGATCTCTCTCAGCCAGCTCTGTAGGGTTATCTGAGAACCTCCAGCTTTAGCTCCTTGAAGGTGTGCTTCAGATTTCACCCTGAGGTCACACTCTTGTTGGTTGTCCCTAGACGACATCTGAGCAAGGGAGTGATAACCCAGTCATGCTCTTCTTGGGATGGTAGAACACCAATGCAGAATGCAGTGGTATGCAGACCTGTCCACTTCTGCCCATCACAGACAAGCTTTGCCCTGGAGCATCCCATTGGACTGCCCATGGCTCTAGTGTCTATAGCTCAGTCTCAGACTACTCCCTACACAATTCTGCTTTTTTTTTTCTTTTAGAGGTGTTACTCCCCAATAAATATTTTGCACTTCTACTTCCAACTTAGAGTTCATGCCCTAGAGCACGCTGCTTGCACCCTGAGGCAAGGTCTTGAGTCCAGCTAGAGAATGCTTGTGCTGCTGCCTTTCAGGCTGAAGTCTGCGCCTGACCTAACTTGTGCTCTATTTTCTCAGTTTTGTCAATACTTGTTAGTGGCTTTTGATCAATTGAGCCTCACCTCAGTTTCCCCTGGACATTTCTTCTAAGCATTTGCCATGCCTTTTATTAGTCTCAGACATGGCCACTTGATAAGGCAATAGACTATCAGGCACAAAAGAGTCAAAGTCCATGGCATTCACATGTGAATCCTTAGGGTAGAATACTTATCACCCCAGCTGGGGCCACATGTCCATCCCTGAATCTTCACTGGGGCCATCATGACTCCATGTGGCTCTGGGGCTGCAGGTGGGAAGGGGCAAGTTGACCAGTCCCAACACAGATGCGTGGAATAGGAAGAAGCAAGTCCCCAAAGCAGGGTGTGCTGGTGTGACCAGGAGAACAAAGAAATGAGATGTTAAGGACACAAAAACCAATTGCATAGGTTCCCAACACACATTCCATGTCCTTTAGAATCTCACTGTTCTATCATAGAGCTTCATATAAACATGTAATGGCAATAGAATTTGGTAAGTGCTGTTGGAGAAGGAGCTACTAAAAAGAAGGAAAATACTAGATCTGGGAGGATGAGGAAGGCAGGGTGTACAATAAAGGAAGCAAGAGAAAGCAGTGTCTGAAAAGTCTTTATTTGGTCAAGTCTTAAAGGATCAACAAAAACTTGGCAGAAAGACGGGACTGCAGGACTATGCAGTTGGAAAGAATGGTATATACCAAGCTGGTGAGGCATGAAGTCCCATGGTGGAACACGTTTCCTCCCTGAACTCCTTCCATGGAGGTGTACTGTTTCAGGGTGGACTAAGCCCTACATATTTCCAGCTTGGACACAGCCTAGACCCAAGAGGCTTCCAGTTTCACAAAATCCAACTGCTCCATTGCTCATTCATCTTTTTTTTTTTAATTTTTTTTAGTTGTTGACGAATCTTTATTTTATTCATTTATTATTTATATGTGGTGCTGAAGATCGAACCCAGTGCCTCACGCATGCTAGGCAAGCGCTCTACCACTGAGCTACAGCCCCAGCCCCTCATTCATCTTTTAAAGCTTTTTTTCTTTAACGTTATGGGTACAGGTGCATTCATAGAAAAGGTTAGGGTCTTAGCTTGGTTAAAGAGAGATTACAACTCTAAAGAGCAAATGGGAAAAGTGCATTAGATAATATTAATGATTTTTAAATTAAGACATATTTAAATGAGCATGTATTCTTATATATATTTACACTTGCATACATGGGAGATTAAAATATGTTGAGCATGTCATAGAACTCTATTATATGGAGAATTCCTTTTTATTGCACATGTATTATGCATTGTACATGATACAAGTTAATAATATTTTCATGTATCTATCATTTGTTGTATATATGTGATATTTGTATGTATATCTTACATTAACAAGGCATTTGTCATATAATGGGAAAAATTCTGTGCCCCAAGAGTTCTAATTAAAATAGAGCTTCAGTGCAGCCAAACACATTTTTTGAAAAAAAAAAAAATGTAACCTTTAGCTTATCTCTGACTAGAACTGAATAGAAACAGAACACATAATTTGAAACTCTTCTCATTTATTTTGTGTTGCCTGTAGTTTGCCTTTATAATATGAGTCTTATCAGGATCAAATCTTAAGCTCAACAAATAAAAAGCACAGATCCTGGCTCACTCCATCCAGCACTCTTAGGCTGCTCAACCACTAACAAGCCCCAGGCTGGCACTGTGCCTGTTTATTCTTATTTTCTTAAAGATGCAGGAAGCCTGTAAGTTAAAGCACAAAATTGCTTCCACGGGTCTCATGAATCTTGAAGTGCCTCCCACCCTGTGCTGATTGCACATTGCAGAGTGCTTCAGTGCTGTGGCTCTGACTCTCCTGCTACCATAGCAACCTGTTGGTTCAGAATGAATTGAATTATGGGATTATCACTACAGGAAAGGGAGGGGCCTCTGTTGTATTTACTCTTTAAGTCAGTTCACTGTGTAATGCCTATGAATGGAAAAACCAAGAAGGAAGGGCTTTGCTATTTCTTTTAAAAATATAGAGTGAATTTTAAAAATACCACAGTTATTAGACATCTATGGTAATTCTAAAGCAGCTAGCTTATCATTGTACCATCTTGGGGAAGTAGAGAACAAATGAATTTTTTAAAGTCTTCATCATCTTATAGTAAATTTATTTTTTTAATCAAAATGATGGGACGGGGCAGTAGCTAAAAAGGACAATGATATTAAACTTGATCTCATCAATTTTCCCTGCCAATCTGGGTTAATTTTAGCATACATTGGAATTTTAAGCTTAGAATAAACCTGAAGTGTTGGTTCATCCCTCCCACAGACTTCTGAATATTCCAGTTTCCATGAAATGGCCTCAGTTAAATTGGACCCCATAACAGATGGAATCAGAACTTGTTGCTCCATCACAAATCATTTTCTCAAAATAGATGCAGCATGAGAAATAATTCTGTTTGTAAATGGAGCAAAAGTGTTTCACAATGTGGTCTGTTTTTATAGAAATCCATTATATATATGTCTCACCACGTAACGTGAAACACAAGAATTTACATACTGCAGATGGTTGGTAATAGTTGTTGGTTTGTTGACTGGGCAGCAACTACTTTGCTCCTGGCACCATAAAGCAGTTCACACACATTGTTACTATATCCTTACAACAATTCTGTACACATAATTCCCTACCTTCAGGCCTAGTTAGATTAAATGCCTGTCCAGGTAAGTTGGAAAGCCAGAGTTTTACACTTGGTCTTTTTTCCTAGCCCCAAAATTTCTTCTCCAAGTGAATGTTCCAATATATCATGTCAGAGAACTTTCTGGATGCCTTTTGAGCTGTGATACAGGTATCAACATTTCAGTCAACTCTTAAAAGGCCGTATTATTATGTGGCGGTCTGAACTATCCAGTAAGACACGAGGAAAGACAGTTGTTCAAAATAAAATTTACCAATTAAAGTGGATACCAGTACAGGAATCTAGGAAAGAATTCAAACTCAGATTGAGCCAAATATTAAACTACATAATCTTCAAGACAGCGCTGTGTTGAGATTTCAGTGTTCTGAAAACAACAAGAGCAAGATCCCCTCATGAGATCAAGTGGAATGCATAGCAGGTCTTAGAGGCAGTCTGCTTCACAATGTCTGCCCACCAACTCTACACACGTACTTTGAACAACTGACATGAAAGAGCATAGTGGTGGTCACTGTGGATGACACAGAAGAGGTGTCCAGAGCTGGCCCTGGACCTCAAAGAGTATATCATATAACATGTGAGGCAGACAGGCTATCTGAGGAACCACGGTCATATAGCAAGGCCTAGAGTAGTAAGTATTGCAAGGAAAGTAAGAGAAAACCCCTGTGATCACTGAGGAAGAGGAGCCGGAGGAACTCTGAATGGAGGAAACCACCTGCGTGCTAAGCAACTAGGGATGACTAAAATACTAACAGTAGGTAAAGGAGGGACGAATAAGCAGGCTGAAGAACCAAAAGTATCAAGATAAAAGTATGTACAGGGAGTACCAGTGCGGCTGCTAAATCATTATGTCTCAGCAAGACACTGGGGCCTACCTCACATACTTCCTCCCCCCCACCCTTGGTCCCCCATGAAGTCCAGAAGTCGCACAACAATGACAACAATCTATTGATAGGCTTCAAAAGATAAAATAACAAATTTCAAAGTATCAGCAATACATGTTTATGTGAAAATATCCTAGTAGTAGAAAACAAGAGATATAGTCATATGCAAATGATATGGAAATCAGCTAAACATGCCTATGTGGTTTTAGTCCTCCAGAAAAAAAAAAAAATTGCCAAGGGCTGCTATAATCAACCATCTAGAAGTAGACAGTATCTGAACTATTGGAGGCAAATTATTATCTTTGTTCCAGATCAAAAGGTATAAAGTAGCCAGGAAAACTCCCCTGGCTTCTCGGTCCTTGGTTCTTTTCACTCTTTAGAAGTTCCCTGATGAAAGCCTCTAGGGCTTCCTGGCCTTCCACCTGTCAGGAATAATAGTCTTGGATTGAGTTGCAGTAGCCATAGTAGCTATGCATTCAGGCTGGCATGGCTTCTATCCACATGTGACTAATCCTCATAGCATTATTATAATAGTAATTTTTTCTTTGATGGAGCAAAATAACTATAATTCTCACTTATATTGCTAAAAAATAACAAAATGACTGTAATTCTATAATGCTAGAAAGCTGTATCATCTGAGAGGATTGCCTAATCAGGGGCTGGACCCTTTAGATGATGCATATGTTAAACTGAAAATATAGCTGGGCCCAGCGTTCCTAAGTTGAAAGGTCCTGATTGTCCCCTTCCTGCTAAGTTACTGGGGTACATGAGCTCAGAACTGCTGCCACATCTCTTTTGCACCAATGTGGAAGACTCAGTAAGGAAGGATACTGAAACCTAGATCAAGAATTTCATATAACAAGGTATGCCTGTAATCCCAGCAGCTCGGGAGGCTGAGGCAGGAAGATCACAAGTTCAAGGTCAGCCTCAGCAACTTAGCAAAGCCCTAAGCAACTTATTGAAACCCTTTCCTATAATAAAAAATAAAAATGGCTGGGAATATATGTTTAATCCCTGGTACCAAAAAATAAATAAATTTTAATTTCCTCATAAACTTTATTCTGTGAAAACTTAAGATAAGTCTTACCATATCTGTATTGGTATAATAAAATTATTACTTGATGTAATAGATACAATAAAATGTATATAATAAAAATTAATATAATAAAATTACATACATACCTGTTTTTCTTCTTCTATTAACAAAAATTTACTTTCTTTCACTGTTCTAGATTCAAAGTTATCTCCACTCCACTCTTCCTACATTTTCTCCTTTTTCCATCCCTCCTTTCCTGGTTCACAGTTCATTCATTTACTCAATAACTATTTTGTTTGTACTTTCTATGCTTCAGTTGCTGATCTAGATAGCTAGAGTATTAACAATGATTAAAACAAACAAAAACTGCCCTCAGGAATATCACATTGAATGATGGAGAAGTGGATAGTCCACAAGATAAGAGTGTAAATTGAGAATGTTAGCTGTAATAAATGCAGAAGGAAGATATCTAGCAGAGAAAGGGAATACAAAAAGTGTTTGAGTTGAAGTTTTAGGAAGAATGGCACCAAGAAGTCATATCTGAATAAAGACTTGAAGGAGGTAAGGGATAAAATCATGCAGCTCTTTGAGGAAATAGCATTTCTGGAAGAGGAACAGGAAATGCAAAAGTCTTGGGAAGGAATAAGCTTGACATTTTCAAGCACAAGGCAGAGACCAGTATAGATGAGAAGGATAGCTAAGTGAGGAAAGTGCCCCAAATTTAGTTCAGAGCTAGATCATGTAGGTCATTGCAGATCAGCACAATAAAGTTGGCCCTCAAGCTGTATGTCATCTGGTCTAGGTCACCATTGGACCATAATGGTGACTATATTGAAAACATGGTGAAAAGACAGATTAGTTTCAGGATGAACCAATTCTGACACAGTCTAGAGATGATCACAGTTTGTAGAATTCTTCTAACAGTTGATGTGTGAGAAAATGTGGATATGTTTTGATTTTGGGACAAAATTTACTGCCAGTGAATGAATGAGTTATAAAACAAAAAGCAGTCACTGATGAAAGTAATAAGTAAAAACATCTGCTTTAGGCTGAGTAGCTGGGATAGAAAAGTCCGTGAGAAGAGCCAGAATTTTGTCAAAGAGGGGAAATTAAGAATTCTTCTATGGAGGTTACATTTGAGATACCTATTGGACACCAGAGTGCAAATATAATTTAGACAGTTGAGTTTATAAGTCTAGCATTCACATAAATATTATGAGCTAGACACACAGATTTGGCAGTTGTCAACCAGTTGTTGGTAGTGAAAGCTATAAGGCTTGATGGAATCATCCAAGAGTTCACGTGGATTGAAAAGAGAAAGGTTGCAAGATCTGAACTCTGGTGTCCAATATCGGAGATCAGGAGATGCAGAGGAGACTGAGAAAGAGTAGCCAGTGAGACAGGAGACAAACCAGCATGTTCAGTAGCCTGAACAAAGCAAAGGAAGTGTCAACAGGTGAAAAGGTGATGTCATTGTCTAGGATTGCTGAGTCATATAAGGTGAGGACTAGGATCTGATATCAGATTTTATAATTTTACAATTAAAATTGAAGAGAGGGGCCAAAAGCCTGTATGAAAGGGCTTTGAGAATGAGAGGGGGAATTTAGATGAGTAAACACGACTCTTTAACGGGATTTTTCTGTAAGGGGAAGAGGAGAGCTGGGGCAGCAGGTACAGGAGAAAGGGATCTGGAGAGAATTTTTGTTTGCTCTGTTGGTTGGTTTTGCAGCCAACAGAAAGCCCGTTTGTGTGCTGATAGGAATGATTGAATAGAGAGGGAAAAGTGGATAATTGCTGAAACAAGTTTCTTGAGTAAGGGAGAAGTCAGGATCCAGTGCCCAAGTAAGAGGTTAATAAAGGCAGAACCACAGACCAGTCATTCAAAAATCAAAAACAGAAAAATAGAGTGTATTGTCGCAGATGCAGGTAGTAGGCCCAAATGGAGGTGGGAATCTGTAGACCCCCTTGAGATGCTCAATTTTTTTTTTTCAGTGAAACTGGAAGCCAGATCTGGGAGCATGGATTGTGAACTCAGTGTGGACATTTTTAGAGTGAAAAATATGGTATTATTGGTGAAGGAATGGGAGATGAGTGGATTAGGGATGTCTGAGGACCACAGAGGAGCAGCACTATGGGCCACTGGGGGTCAAATGTGTCTTGCTCCTGCTATGTCAGAGGTAAAAGAGAAGGGATGAGTAGGTATAAATGGAACTTAACTGAAGTTGTTCAGCAAAGACATTACAATGAAACACAAGACGGAAGAGAGGTAAGTATGTTTGCAAGGGAGTGAAGCTAATGACTAATCTGGACACGTACACTTGACAAGGTGGGCAGTGAGGAGCAAAGGACATGAGCAGGAGTTGAAAGGTGGTCAATGGATTACATTTTTTTGGTGGTCTGATAATTTCAGGATTATTGGACCTGAGGTGGTAGAGGAAGAGCACTGAAAAAATATAACCTGAGTGGCAGAAAGAAATGCTCGGAACTGAGATTTAAGATAGGTTGCAGTTGTTAACAAGAAAGAAAAATGGCATGAACACAGAAAATAGAGAATGGCTTCTGGAGAACTGGAAAGATTGTCTTCGTGGATATTGAAATCAACAACTATTTAGACAGAAATGGTGCTAGAAAGTGTGACAGAGGGCAGGAGCAGCTGTCTTTCATGAACAAGGGGAAGTGCACATAGTAGATGATGACAGCCACAAGGGACAATGACAGCTGGCATGAAATTCATAGGTGAATATATTTATGGAAGAGAGAAGGAAATGGTACTTTAAATAGCAAGAAGAAAGGAAGAGGACCTGTAAGGGAAGCTGTAACCTTTGGGGAAAGAAAAAAAATTGAACAGAGTTGTCACAGAAGTTGATGGTGCAGGGTATTTTGCTCATGACTAAACTTGAGTATCAATGGGCAAAAAGGGAAACCTCACTGAATATGTGGAAGAGAAGAAGGTGGGGCTCAGGAAGGTGATGTGCAAAGTTTAGGGAGCTCTGAGTACAGGAGATGAAGCATGACTTGGAAGTCTTGTCACAAAGGCTATGTTCGGATGGGTTCTGATTGTCCCCACAAGCCACAGGCATGAAGGGAAGGGAAGGTTTGGCAGGTGAGGGTCTCGCAGGGAGTATACAGAATGCCAGGCTCCCATCTGATTCCTACTGATGGAGATATGGACTCCTGCAAAAGTGTGGGGGCAGCTTTAGTGTACAGTTTCTCTCTCTTCCTGATGGTAACCTGCTTGGGCTATCTGCTTGGAAGGCTTGAGCTACCTCCTACTTCTGATGAAGGAGGTTTCTGGCAGGGAGAGGGGCAGTGTTTCTCTAATTTCAACTAATGTGTCATCCACATCCTTGAATGGCACTTTCCTTTCTTATGCTAGGGAGCAACATACTGAAGTACTTATGAAAAATAAAAACTTTGGATCAGAAATAAGTTAGTCTGATGAGTCAATAGCTGGGGACATGATGGTACTGCAAAAAGGCAAAGATGCTTGCTGACTGATGTCTGGGAATACCACTCCACCACCAATCACTGGGGATGTCAGGCAGAGCATATATAGCCCAGATATCTTCCAACTGCCAATCCTGATGCCTAAAATGTCTCCCTTAGAGAGTTGTGGAACCACGAGCCCAACTGAGGCTTCAAGAGAGAAACTCAGTGCAGCAGAGAGTGAGGGTCTGCATCCCATCAGTCTGTGTATAAATCCCAACCTGGAGATTTGTTAGCTGTATCTGTCAGTTAACTGGCTCTCATTGCCAAATCTTGCAATAGATGATTTAAACATCACAGTGAAGACAAAGTCTGTTGGGTAGAGGTGCATGTGCCACATTCTTATTTTTGCTTTGGGCTGGGGTGGAAATAGTCACAATTGACTTAGAATCCAGGCAGGAGCTTACTGCATGATACAGAACATTGGAGAGTATGCAGTGGTTTAGTGGTGTATATGGACACTGGAAGAGCATGGTGTGTAAATATGTTCCCTAGATTTTAAACTGCATATTTGTCCCAGGTTTCTCCATTTGAAAGAGTTCCAGTTTGCTCCTGTTTATCCTGCGTGCATCTGATTCCATACACAGTAAAGCATCAGGCCCATGTGGAAGGGCACAGGTAGGAGGATAATGGTTAATTATGAGTTAAAGTCCCATTCCACCACTAACCATGTGTACAACACTGGCAGGTTATCTCACCCTTCTGAGTTTCCAAAGATAAGAATAACCTTGATCTCAGAGGGCTTTCTAGAAAATTAACTGGGACCCCATGCAAAAGTTCTTTTTGCAGACAGGCATCCACAGTGTCCACTTCAGAGCACTGCCTGTGGGATAGTAACAGCCTATCTTGAAAGTATTTGAGAGCAAAGACACATGTTAGAAACTCCATAGAGATAATCACCTCCAAGGCCTCCTCCACCTACGGATTCCAAAATTCCATAAAATTGTCAAAAAATTGAATGGAAAATAGTCTGGGAAAAAAGTAGGAAAACCTACATTCAGAATTTTCCCCTGAGGCATCCAGGCCCTCCCACTACCTTTTGACAGCTCAGGGATGCCATGGTACACATACACACACACACATGCATACAGGCACACGCACACAAATGGCTCCTCCTTTGGAAGTAACCCGTGTGAAACTTCATGAATTATCACTATCCCACCTCCCAAGTCCCATCTTCCAGCTGGAAGGGCACATCCCAGACAGGCAGTGTGGTGAAATGATTAAAAGCAAACATTGGCAACTTGCAATGCTGGATGACTTGGGGAAAGATATTCAAAGTTTCTGAGTTTTGTTTTCCCAGATATGAAGGGGAGGTAGCATGATGCTAGAAACAGACCCTTGACAGTGGTGTGTATTAAATGAGGAAAAGTATGCAACGTGTTTAGTATAATGCCTGCCACACCATAAGGACTTCATATGTAATGGTTATTTATTTGATGCACACTGTAATGATTATGCACCGCCCAACCCACCAGGCAGCAGAGAGGGTACTAGGTCATTCCCACTGTGACTGTGCCCTGTCATGTACCCAAGAGTCAGTTTGAAGGCTGCAGCCTTGTCTTCTGGGGACTGAGGCATCCTGGGAATAGGCAGGTTGCTTCCAACTTTGTAGACATTTGTGATTGTCATGTATTCTTTTCTCTCTCTCTTTTTTAATCTGTTTGTTTTAAAGTGGTTATGGGCATGAGAGATTTAAATGTCTTTTATTTTTATAAATCAAGGGTGAGAGACATAAATACTACACCAAAATGCTTATCCCATAAATGATATATGTGTGTAACACTGTGGGGAAGCATAAACAGTGGGCTGTTAGAAGATGCTGCATCCTGCAGGCAGATAACATGAATGTGTATTTAATTCATTATCTCTTACCTGGATCACTGTGGACAGGAACAATTTTCTCTCTTGGCTCCATACGGCTTGCTCCACAGCCATTGCCTCTGGTTTTCCCGAATGAAGAGTCCAAATGTGTCCAGAAATAACATTTATTAATCAACAATAAAACACACAATAGAAAAGGCCTTATAAGTAAAACTATATATTTATAATGCTTTATTGTTTTTGCTCCAGTACTCCACAAAACACTACAGACAGTAACAAAATAATTCAATAAATATTAAAAATTTTCAAGAGAATTATAGGACACTCTTTATCATATGTGAGCATCAATAATGCCACAGCCATTAGGTACACAGTTAAACACTATCATAGATATCTTTCTTGAATAAAGGACATAATAATTTTTTAATCCAGAGTCATAACATTTACACAGATCCATACACAAGAGAACAACTCAGAGTGAAGCAGACTCTCCAGTGACCTGGAATCATCTACCTGTACATCATTAAAGATATTACAGTGTTAACAGGATAGAAGTCAACACACTAAAGAGAAATGTTGGGGTTCACTTGGGGTAAGAGGAGTGAAAATGGGGCAATTAAGGAAAGCCGCTTACATATTTTCCATGGCTCTCTTAGCAACGTGCTCCCTTCCCTTTTCTGCCTTTTCTTGGTTGAGGTACTCCAGCACTTTCATTAGCAGATCTTCATCCAAATACTGTCTGTTTGGGGTGTCGTCATTCTTCGGGGACCCCGCAGGGAATCTTTTGCTCACCGGGGCCAGTTTGTCAGTCTCCTGAGAGTTGCCTTGATTCAAATGCTCCTTGATGGCCTGCTCAAGTTGGTCCTCTTCCTGTAGGTCATCTTCAGATGAGCCTGGATTGGGCACTCGCTTCACCTGGTTTGAATTAATGATCTCAGGGTACTTAACTAGCATCCGGGCCAAGTACTCTCCTAGTTCTTGATCCTTGTCATTCAGGTTTTCATATGGCACTTGTCGGTTTTCAACATCAGGCATCCAGGCAGCTTTGGGAAGCTGGTTTGCTCTAGATCTTCCAGGACCATAGGGGAGCCTCTGCAGAACCTTCTCTCTGTTATATTGATTGGGAAAATATGGAGGTTTTTGATTTGTCGCACTCTCCATCCCTAAAAGATTTAAAATGTCCTCAACACTGAGCCCATCTGGTAAGGCCTCTGTCACAGCACGACCAGGTGTCTTGGGGTACCCACTCTTGGAGAGCATCTTATTTGGGAACAGGTCCGGATGGTCTAAGTCGGCCTCTGAGATATCATCCATGTCAGCAGGAAGGTCCAGCTCCTGCTCTGGCTCCACCGACTCACTTGGCTTCTCCCCAGTTTTAAGCATGTCAATTAAGTCTTCAGGGGGTATCTGTAAATTCCTGGAGATTTCAATCAACTGATAAATAGACTGAGAATCAAGTGGTTTCTCAAAGAGCTTGGCTGCCCTTTCCCCATTTTGCCCGTTCTGAGACCTCCCAGCCCCTGCAGCACTCACTAACCTTTTCAAATAGGCGATTACTTTGGCGACATCATCTGAGAGCTGGACTTTATTCTCTTTCTGGAGATCTTCATCCTGGAGCCCCAACTGCCCTGAACGCTTCGTTTCTTCATTGATTTGTTCATTTTTCTCCATATTCTCTTTGCTGTCCCTCGCCTCTTCCTGGGGTTTCTCCTCTACTGGGTTCCAGTCTTCTCCCCCGACCACATCTTCGTAGGCAATGTTACCAGCCTTATAGACGTCATCTTCGTCATCTGTGTAGAGCTTTTGCTCCTCATCAGCCCTCTCCCGTTTCTGGTTGTTTGGTCCCGTCAGTTTCCCCAGCTCTTGAAAGACGGACTCCAGGGTAGCAAGACTTTGGGGTGTATACTGTTCCTCTACTATTTCATTTGTGCGTTTGAAGGGGTTGTCCCTGGAATTCTCTTCATACATAGGAGAGAATCGCATGTGCTTGAGCTTCCTCTCTGGCCACTGTTGAGTTTCATAATCATCAGTCACGTCCACTGGGAAGCTCTTTTCTGAATTCATGGCATAGGGCTTGTTTTCTTTCAGTGCAGACTGAGGCTCATTTTCCGCCTGCCTCAGAGCTTCAAGGATTATCCTCATCCATTCATCTTCGCTCAGTGAATCCCTTGAGCTCTCTGGCAGGTGGCTTTCCTCACCATTTTCTTTTTGCTGAAGGGGAACAGAGACACCTTGGTAGGGATTATAGTCTGGGCTGCTTTCCTCTTTGTGAGCTTGCTGCCGGAGTTTTTCGATGTACTCCAAAGCCCTGATCATCTCGGGACTGGGAAACTTTTGGGCATTTTCCAATCTTGGGTCTGGTTCTTTCTGCAGCAGCTGGTTTCTCTGGAATGAAGCTGCCTCAACTCCAGAGATGAAGAAAATTAAATGGATAAGAGACAGGGCTGCTCCAAGCTGGTGGGTCTTCATTTCTGCCATGTTTTAAAGATTACCTTAAAACATAGAAAACATGAGTTAAGACAAATGAGACAGGCTGGAAGACACTATAGCAAAACAAATAGACCACTGAGGGAAAAAAAAGCAGAGACAATTTCACATTGCACTGAGGATAGCTCTCTAAAGTCCACAAATTATCTTCCACGTAATCCTCCCAAACAAACTCCAGGAATCTTTAGCAAAACTGCTACTCATTTGCAGTAAACATGCATAGCTTTCTTGTTTAAAACAGTAACAAAAACACTGTCATGAGGTTTCTCAAATTTTAATTGTTTCATTTGTAAAACTTGT
The DNA here is from genome assembly GCA_028644305.1 of Xerus rutilus. Lineage (NCBI taxonomy): Eukaryota > Metazoa > Chordata > Mammalia > Rodentia > Sciuridae > Xerus > Xerus rutilus. The sequence goes on from CM053402.1 coordinate 147,823,511, forward strand.
ACTTTTAATTTTTAGCACATGTTGTTTTTCTTAATAAAAGAGAAAAAAACTCTCCAAGATAAATTGTAGTTATCTCATATAAATTGCAGTAAAAAGATTAGCAAAATAATTTGTTATAAAAAACACATGTATACACAAAATTTTATCATTAAGATGGTAACAAAAACATGTGGCTTATTTTCTGAATTATTTAATTTTTGTTGTAGGAACACAATAGCAGTGATATTGCTATATATATTGGTACAATATATATAGTGTCAATCATATGGAATATGATTTTTAAAGTGTCAATCATATGGAATGCCTGGATGGCATCACATGAATATTTTTCCGAAATAATTTTTCTTATTCTGACATCAACTCTATCTAGCAATTTAATGACCTCCAGAACATGGGTCTTCTTCAGGTCGTAGCAAGTAGGCTCAGCCAACACAGTTCCTTTCTGTGTCAGCAAAATCTCTGTGCTCCATATTTCTTCTAATAATTTCTTCTAATAATTGCCTATCTTGCAAAACATGATTATGGTTATATTTTTAATCAGCCCTCAAGAATGTATAGTAAATAATAACAGATGTTACAGAGAGAACATAAGTTTACTTAACTAGTCTATTTCTAAACTTGTAAGTATTCAGATTCAGTTTGTCTTATGTCTGTGTCTATTTTTGTGCGGACCTGTGAAATCTTAAAATGACTCATACTGTTAAAATAGCTTGAAATAACCACTATACAGCTCCCAATTTAGATAAACACAGACAATATGTTAATTCTTCCTACTTAAAACTCTTCATTCATTTTTTTCTCCAGATCTTTAAAAATCTCTCATGAATTAGCAAGAGGATTAGGTTTTACATGTTTTACATTTGGCATTGCTAATGTTGAAATGCTATTTCAACAGCAATTACTTTGTTAATAAAATTCATTTAAAATAAGTTTACAAGTTTGTTCATGTCTTTACTGGATCATGATTTTGTGATAGACAAGCTATGATATATGTGTAAAATTTTCTGTTACATTAGGCATCAATTGTAGAAAATACAATTGATTCAATTCACTAGATCATATCAGGGATTAATGCTTTCACTTTTAGAGCTTAAAAATGGTGTAGTTATAGAAACTTCAGCACAGTTACATTATATCTATTAAAATAATTCCCATGAATTCAAGTACTTAGTTTACTGAAAGAAAAACCTTTAAATGCATTTCAGAGAATACATTCAAAATGTTTGCCATAAATAAGTATTTACTGTAATTTTATTCATAAAATTCTTAGGTCTAAGTACATTACACATATTATACATTCTTCTTTATATTATTTGAAGATTAATTTAGTTTTGGTAATCATTTTCAATACTAGCTTTTAAAATAATAATCTTAAAAACCTGATTGAAATTATTTTCTTGGAAACTATTTTCTTTAATTTTTCTTAACATATGGGTTATATGCTTGTCTTTAAAATCAGTTCTTTGGAGGTAGATTTTGCTGTAGAATTGGAAACAAATACTCATTGCAGTTGTTTAAAGCACAGCCTAACAAGTGTTACCTTTTGGTCATTTATTCAGTTTGGATGACATAGTCACAGCCTTTCAGACTCTCAGACTAAAAGGATTTCTTTCCCTGGGTGTAGTTCAATAGCTCTCATATTTTACATAGGGTTTGATTTAAAGTTTAATTTTCTATCAAGGTCATTTGATAGCTATTATTAAAGTATATTAAGTTAAAATGTCATTTATATCAAAATCAGACAGAAATATCAACCCTGGAGCAGTAACACATGTGGATATTTCTAATTTGAACAATTCAACTAGTTGGCATACAAAAAAAAAAAAAAAAAAACAACTTGGTCCAAATCAAAATCTCTAGCAAAGTATTGTACAATCTCTTTCAATGAAAGCACAATAATTACAGTAGTAATTTGCAATTATGAATGTTCTCAACATGTATTCAAAATCATCATTTCTCTATAATTCATGGCCATATCTAACCTGTACCCCAAAAAAATATTTCACCCTAGAAAAAGGAAGAAGCCTGTTTTTATGATCATTCTAAGCTTTGGACTAAAATTCAAAGATAATAATGGAAGCCCTTAAGAATATACCAGTTCAGAATAATTAAATACAGTTAGTTAATTTAGAGTCCTTATAAGGTAACTGTGGAAGAAAAAAAAATAGTTCTAAATTGGTTTTCTCTATGACTAATGTGTTTAACAGCTTTTGAATCATTGGGAACCTACTGTTAAGAATATTAAGACTATAAATTATATCCCTGGTTTTGTCTCTGGCTCTTGAGCAACAATACATTAAGGAAGGTAACAAAATATCGGGTTTGGTTAACTTTACATTAATATATATATTGACACTGAAATTCTTAACTTTCCACTCTTTTTACATGTGATTATCTAATAGCGTTTGAGTTAATAAATAGCTGACAGCGAGTAGCAGAAATCACAGATGCAATCATAGACATACACATATGGTATCCTTACATTGGCGGAAAAGCAGCAGGTTGCTCTTCAGTTTTCTATCGATTAAAAGCTTGTCAAGCGGTCTTTTTTTCTCCTCAGCTAGGAATTGAAGGGAAAACACGCAATCCACAACTTTCAAGTAGATCGAAGAGAAAAGCAGCCTTACCTCTGTTTCACAGGGCAGAGAAGGTCCTCAGCATATTCCTCCTGGTCCGCGGGCTGAGCTCCTCGGGCCGTTTCAGCACCCGGACAGCTCCTCGGCTTATAGGGAGCCGCCGCGCCTGACTCCGCACTGCACACTGACGTCACCCGACTCAGCCACAAACCCCAGCACAAGCGAGCTTTTTCAAAGAATCCCAGAGAAAATAATCACTTTATGTATTTTTTTAAAGTGTTGCATGCTTACGCCACCTGTCTTTTGGTGGCAAAAACTGCAGTTTTCCTTTCTCTTCTATCAAAATCTTTGAAGCTTGAAATAAAATGCTTTGCACAAATTCCCTTAGAAATCTGTCAGATAGACATGACTAATTGCAAGATAATTTCGTCTATGTTCTGATGTTCTCATACCTTGTTAGAAGGGTTTTTATTGTCACTTTTGTTGGTTTTGCTGCCATTGTTAATGTTACAAGAAAGTTTTGCAGATAAGGATTATTTTTGTTTCATTGTCCACGAAGAAACTGCATTATCATTTCCTGGCATTACCTAACATGAATGGAGGACATACTATGAATATGAAAGGCCATATTTCATATCATAACCACAGGCAGCATGCTTCTAAATATCATGTTTATTTGGATAAAAAGGCGAGCTATCTATTTTTGTATGAGAATCAACTTGAAAAGCTTCAAAATGTTTTTTGAAATAAGTATTCATAAAATTTCAAGTATAGTAGTTGACAATTTTCTATATGAATCTATTAGTATCTTTTGCAATATCGGATCTCAGAAAGGGAAGCTCAGAAGTTAGTGTTGAAAATACTTCGACCAGGAAAAAAAACAAGTCCTTTTCCTGTTGGAGAAAAAGTGACACATTTATAATTGGAATTCTCTTGCAATCAAGAGAAATTTTTCTTCTTTTGTTGAATCAGATGAGTTGAATGCCTCCCATGAATGGGGACAATCCAGGAATAATATAGTAGTTAACTCCCAACCTGTTAGATTTATAATTCATAATCATTGCTGTGCTTTGCCATGTAACCTGATTATATATTTTAATAATTTATGTAGGTCTAAATTTTTAGGTTTATTTTACTAAAGGTATGAGTCCTCTAACAACCTGTATATGTTGAAATATACTCTAAGAATACAAAAGAATTTTGCTACAAGAGATCCTTTATGTCTCTGCTCAGTGAATAATCAGTCACTGATTTTATTTGTCCAGAAATTGCAATACCTACTAGATACCAGATATGTTGCTATCTGCTGATAGAAAAATGAATGATTTTTTTCTTTTTTGCCTTTGGGAAAATTTTAATGAAAATGACAAGTAAATAAGTAGATAATTTTTATATAAACTGGAAAGCACTAAGAGACAAGCCAGCCAGCAGTGTTTGGGAGCACTGTAGATAGGAAGTTGGTTCAACCTACAAACTGAGGAGGGGTGAGGAAGTCCTCTGGCTGAATGAAACTAAGCTTAGATTTTTTCTAACTGTGCTAGATAAATCCCAGTGTTCTCAAATTTATCAAGGAAAGAGGAAATAGTTTAAAATCTTATGAAAATAAAATCATGGGAAAAGTGATCCTTGATTCTCCCTATTTGCTATCCTGGTGAAGATATTTGATTTTCCTAAATGATGGGAAGACTTGGCTGTAGATTGACAAGGAACTCAGACAGCTGCATGCTAGAGTCATATGGCCAATTCCTCTACTATTCCTTTTAATGTGTTTTTAGTACATCATCAAGAGCTGGGTTGGAGAGACTTGAGTAAATATGTCCTCTTTACCAGGCACCGTCTTAATGACACCAGTTCATTCATTGATAGTCAATATGTTTTAAAATTTTAACAAGGACTTGGCTAGCTATCCTGGGTTTGTCCTAATTTTCTGTGTGATCAGTTGAACTAACTAGTATCAACACAGCCTCAGAAAATTCTGCAGTCGGTATTAAAAGCCCTCAAGGAAGTTGCTCTTGACCAGGCCAATTCACTTATGTAAGACTGAACATATTTGGCAAGGACCTAAAGCTATAGTTCTTTTAAGGCCCTAAAGTCAAATTCTTAGCTAAAAATGCCTTTAGCAATCCAAAATACAAGTGTTTGAGAAATAAGAAATCAATGGGCAGCCACAGAGATAGACAAACTCCATCAAGATCAAGGTGTGGGTAGAGCAATGAGCCACATATGGGTAATTTAATGCCTGCCTACCTTATGATACTATGAAAAATACCTATCATTTATTAAGTTCTATTATATCCCTAACACTATCCTGGGAACCTAATTTAATCCTAACAGCTTTAATAGATAGCTTTTTCATCTCCTTTATAGGTGAATGAACTACAGATTAGAAGTAAGTTAGTTCATCATTATTTCCTGGCTCATAATAGGTAGAACTAGCATGTGAACCTTGGTCTTTTCATCAGTATTTGCCCAATAAAGATTATGATTCAAGCACTGTGCTAAGCGATACAAATGTAGAAATGAATATGACACAGATCCAGTCTTTAAAGATCCAAGTCTAGAATGTAATTACTTTAATAAAATTCCTTAGGGATTGTCTCAGTGGCCCTTCCTGGTCACTGACCAAATGGCACAGGTCTGGACTGCTATCAGGGCAACACAAATGAAAAGTAAGAATTAACAATAGCTCACTTCCTTGGTTAACTGGGCATACTAAAATATCTTCCAAACATGAGAGTAGCTACCAAATTTGAACAAATCTATTATTTGTCTGCCAGTTTTTTATATATTTTTCAATGGATTATATTTAATATGTATCTAAAAGTCATCATTTTTGTTAGCAATTATTAGTTCTAAAGGGAACTATTTCTTTTTTTTAAAATAATTTTTTAGTTGTTGATGGATCTTTATTTTATTCATTTATTATTTATATGTGGTGCTGAGGATCGAACCCAGTGCCTCACGCATGCTAGGCAAGCGCTCTACCACTGAGCTATAGCTCCAGCCCCGGGAACTATTTCTTTAATAGAAATCTTTTTGGAGAAGTTAAAAAGCAATACATACATAGAACTCAACCTTTTTATTGATGTGAAATATTATAGAACATGTATAAAACATTAAAGATAACCTATATGTATATTTTTATCACTGAGCCTGAGATAAATCATTTTAGACATTCCTTACAAAATTTTAATTTTCTGTTAGGTCTAAATTGCTAACTATCATTGCCTCCAAGAAACAAATCTCTGTATCGTGAACAATTTTAAAATAATTATGTACTGTGTATGATAATGGCTTTTAGTAAATTAGCTCGCATCCTCATCACAGTGCCGTTAAGTTCAAGCTAATCATTCACAATTGAACTCTACGTAATTAGAGTAGACTAATTTGCTTTTGTGATTGAATTTTCTAAAATCTTGGTCATTTTGTTCTTTGTTACTCAATTTCATATTTCATCTAGACCTACATTTTGATTTTTCTGTCACTTTTTACAAGCAATCCTTTACCTTAGTAATCTTTTAATATGAAACTTCTCTCTCTTCCACTCCATTACACTTCTCATTTTGTTTCAATTTATAGGAAAGCAATTAAGAACCAGAAGGCCAATGTGCTTATTACTCTTCTCTCTCCCTCTCTCTCTCTCTCTCTCTCTTTCTCTCTCTCTCTCTCTCTCATACCCACCCACCCTGCTCTAACTTCCTCATTCTCCATCCCATACAACTAGTCAGGACTCTCAGAGGAGTCCAGTCTGCAACATTCTGAGCTCAGGTCTCCCACCTATGGCCAGAGACATAGTGTCATGCCTTCCCCTGGATCCTCAAAGTCTTGGGCATTTCTTATTGCTCATTACTCACCTCTCTGCTTCCCTTCCTTTTTTTATTTTAATTTTTTATATACTAGTATATACTCTTCACTTCCCTTATGCTTTGCTACCAAGCTTTACTTAAACTTCTTTTAGTTATAGTATACTTTCTTTGTAAACAAATGTTTTTGTCACAAGATGGATTTTTTAAAACTCACTATCAAAGAAGAATGAAATATTTTTCCACCTTCCTCTCAAAGGTAGAGCCTACCAAATTTCTATTTGGAGGACATAAAAATCAGAAACAGGGTACACTTTACTAAATAATGGAACTGCACAGTTTCCTGACAAGATCTAGTAGGTTCCAGAAGGAGGTATTTCTGTTTTTATCATGGTGTCCTCAGGCTTTGTCCAATGCCTTGGATATCAAGGCTGGACCCAAAAAAAATGTTGTGTTGAATTAAAGTTTTCTCATTTCTACTTGTTTACACATTCCCTCTCAGAACTTCTTAATATTATCAAAGTGTTCTTATGCAAATGAACCACGTTTATCCGTCTGAGCTGAAGACACTGCTAATAAATTACGTTTAGATTGTTTTTAAGGAAAATATCCTTCCACTACAGGAACATTCTATATTTTTCTAATTTTTCTCTTGTTTTACAAAACATTTCCCTGGTATTTGTGTCATAAATCAAACAAAATGAGGAAAATAAGTCATTTTCTTAATTTCAGTATTGGTTTATTCTTTGTGAATTGTGTCCTGTGCTTATCAAGGTAACAATTTACTGATGGCCTAAGATGTGCTAAGTTATAGTTAAGGCTCTCTCTAATCTTTGACCTCTCTCTCCTCTTTGTGAAATGGGAGTCTGTTGTAAAATTATTTTGCATTTTTCTACTAGATAATAAAATATGATCTTTTTCACAAGCCCTCAATGAGAACTATGAACACCAAATAAATTCAGGATTTCCTCTCCATTGATTTTGGATTCTGGAACCATCTGGTGCTTGGAAGAGAAGCAAGTACCATTCTCTTAATCTAATACCATGAATATTTGGGCATCTGCTCCCTCAGTGAATTTCAGGAGGGAAGTTTATGCACTAGAAGTTAATTATTTTGCTTAAAACAACACCAAATGTCTCAATCTTTCAGATTCTCCTGGCATAATTGTTTTGTGAATTGATGTTTTCAGAATTCACATGCAAATATTTTAATAAGTATATTTTCTGCTTGAATATCACCTACCTATATTTTTCTATTCCTCCTTTTAATCAGAAGCCCAGAGGGACACAAGAATCTTCAAGATTGAAGTGTAGCATCCTCAGGGTTATGTTTACATTTGGAGTCCAGGGCTCCCACAGACTCACCAGATGACTGTTCACAGTTCATTCAGTCTTTGTAGGGACTTGAGATAGCTCACGCCTTGGGGAATTGAACATATTACTTCTAGTACATTTGCATATAAAATATGAGGTGGGGATCTGAGAAAAGGCTCCTCAACCCTCAGATTTCTCCCTGGGTCTACATTGCACATCATAGGCATATTTCTTTTTATTTTGAATTTTAGGTACATGATCTTCAGGAGGTCTATGGTAAAGGGAAATATATCAGTCATTACCACTTGAGCAGGAATTAGCACACAAATCAAATCATCCACTTGACACTGAAGAAGGGACACCGAAATGCTCTGTGATTTAAAGTATGTGCTGATTGTCAAAATATGGTCTCAGGTCAGCAACATCAGCACTACCTATAAACTTACTTATTCTGATGCAAATTCTTAGATCCCACCCAGAATTTTTTGATTTAACATAAAACCAAAGTACATGTAAATATATTTGACCTTTTCCTACAGCTTTCCTAGAGACTTTATCAGTAACTTCTTATTTTTTCCTGATATGAAGATGCTATTAGTATTCATCAACATCTCTTCCTCAGCTTATAAAGATTTTGTTTTGATTCTTGCATAAATACAGGTGAATTTATCTGAGTACAAATTAGCTCATAGATTTTTATCTTTGGAAAGATACATAAAATATCACCTACTCTAACTTTGTCCATTGCTTGCATCTACTCTATCAAATTCCTGATGAATAGCCTTCCAATATATACTTAAATACAGTGATCCCTTAGTATAAATGGAGGGATTTGTTCCAGGATCCCAGTACATAATGAAAATCTGCAAATGCTCGAGTCTCTTACATAAAATGGTATAACACTGACATATAACCCTTTCTCCTGTACATTTTAAATCATCTCTAGATCATTGATAATACTTAATACAATGTAAATACTATGTAAATTACTGTACAGTACATTGTTTAGGGGATAATGAAAAGAATATAAGTACATGTTCAGTATACGTTTTTAAATATTTTCAATATTGAACACTATTGGTTGAATCCAATGATACAGAACCTAAGAATATGGAGGACCAACTTTAAGTTCTGTGAAGAGTAACACATTACCTTCCAATTCTACTTGTCCTACTTTCGATAAAATTACTCTCAAGTTTCGGATCTTTCTTTCTCCTCCCCATAGATTCTAGGTCTGTATACCAAAGCTATGTAGAAATAGATTTAGTCCCTTTTCTGAAACCATAATCATGTGCCCCCAGCCAGGTTGCCCTTTCTAAGTGAAACAATTCTATTAAATTGTCTTCATGAAAATGAACATAGCCTCAAAGCACATTCTTTGATGTAATTCAATAGAATACTTGGAAATAACATCTAACTCCGAGTGGACATTCTTCATCCTCATCCTTCTGCCTAGAAAGTTCTCCCCACCCACACACTCCCTGCCTTTTCCCAACCCCTTGCTTCAAAGGAAGCTCATTTCCTGAATGGAACTGTCTCTGACATCTCCAACTCAGCCAACCTTTTCCAGAACATTCTTTCATGAAATCACTCTCTCTTCGGGCTAGAACTTACTGTAGTTGCAATATTTCATTTTTATTTGTGGAGTTCTTATATTAGTGTCTTCCCTGTTGACTTTGATATGTTTCATAACATAAGTTCAGGGACCTTTTCTTGTTTCTTTCCCCACTATACCCGAAGATATCCAAAAAGTACTTAAAAATAATAACATCTAAAAATAAATATATCAAGGCCCCAACTAACCATATTTCCTCCCAATTTCTTGCTTTATTCTCAGCAGCATTGCATGACCAATTTTAATTTCTGACCCTGAAATTCAACCATGAAGTGATCTCCCAGCTCATTCCCATACTTTCTCCCTTTCCACTCCCTCTCTCCTCTCTCTTCCCAATTATTGCCAGTTCTTCCTAGTTGCTTGGTCAGACTTATCCACTTTCACACTTTCTTTGCATTTCCTTCTGTTTGGCCTTTCAAAATCTCTTCCCATCCCCTCCAGTATCTGTTCCTTATTTCCTTCCACACCTGTCCTTTTATGCCAAGAAGCTAGGTGTTGGCCCTAGCAGAAAAAAAATTCTACTGCTAACATGAACCAGCACTCAGGAAATGTTATTGACTGAATGTTGGGATGTTGAATAAAAAAAAGTCAATCAGTTAATTTATATTAATTGCCTACTAAGTACAAGGAAAGGAACTTCATCCTTAAAAACATCACAGCAAATTCTCTTTCAATATTTTTCCATCATGAATCTCCCCTGCTCAACTGGTGCCAGCTTGATTAACTTCTCATAGCTCAAAGTCTTCCACCAATTTGTGTCCCCCTCACCCCAAGACACACACACACACACACACACACACACACTCCTGTACCCCTCTAGTCTCACCAATCCTGGATTTGCAGTTCCAGTTCTCTAAATCTTGCAACCAGAAGATAAACTTAAATCTTATCAGTTCCATTTTCACCCACATCCTTGCCCAGAAAACGTTCTGCCCCTCTTCTCCAGCATTTTGATCCTTTTAGAAAGTTTTGCTTGATTCATCTCCTTGATGAAACCCTCTTTAATCAACCCCACCCCTCAACCCAAGGTTAAACTACAGTGTAAAAACAATTTCCACACCACTGTCGGAAGTGACGTGGGGAAGGATGTAGACATAGCAATAAAAAGTTATATAGTCTGATATTTATTTTGTATAATTCTTCTTGTTATAAAATAAGACACTTTCAGTTGGGGACTAGTACATTCTTAAACTTTTCTAATAAAATACTCTATTTTGGCCCTGGGCACTGAGCTTTCTGAAGGCTGCGGGATCTAACCAAAAGTTTATTAACACTTTTATATTTTATTGGATTTATGGTTTGAATTTCCTCCTATTTAAGTAATTAAATTCTCAAGTTGTGACACTGGCATGAACCTTCTTTTATATAGACTTAAAAGATTTGACATAGAAAATATTAAGTAAATAATAATAAAAATGCTTAGAGATAACAAAATAATACTTTGAATGTCAAAAATTATTTAGAATTTTTGCACTGTAGTTCAGCCTTTGGTGAGGAATAATCACTATGGGGCCCAGAACTATTGACTACATATACTCTATATCTACGGTCTCCAGGGACAGTATATATTCAATGACTAAACAACAAATTTTAAACTATGCCTTACTTCCACAGCAAAACTTGCCTCAAAACAAATTCAATGCACAGTAGTTATGTATGCAGAAGGTAGAATTCTCCATTTCTGTCTAGGTGTGTGGCCTTAGGCAAATTGCTCAACCTCCCCGACCTCTGTTTCTTCTTATTCCAAATGAAGGTAATATTATCTAGGCTGAGGGCTTCAAAGAATGGCTGCAAAGATTCAATTATATAATCATTGTAGCAATGCTTTGGAAAGTTCCAGGCAATCTACGAGCACTTCCTGATTATTATTCACCTCCAGTCCCTGGGAATTCACTGAAACAAGGCTTGCAGTACCTGAATTTTAAAATCACAACCAACCTAAAATAATAATTTCCTGTATACTGATGTGATTAGAATTATCTCTGGCCACCATTGCAAGACAAGGCATCTGCAACCTCCCCTTTATTTTAATGAAGAAGAAGAGAAACGCAAGCGCTTGCGTAAATGCTAGACGCAAGCTCCCCTCTCCAGCCGGAGCACGCGGAGGTGCAATTCCTTGGGGGAGGCGGGTTCTGGCACCGGATGCCTGACTTCGGCAAGGCTTGGCGTCAGACGATGGATCTGAAGTCAAAGCACACATGGCTACAGGGAGTAAGATGTGAGTCACGGTCCGCTGAGGCCACGAGGCTCGGAGGACAAGCAGCAGTAGGAATGATCGCGAACACCTCTTTCCAGGCCCGCGCTGCCGCCTCCCCACCCCCCCACCCCCGCCCCCGGCCCAAGGCCGGGTTCACTGTTCTAATCATCAGCCTCTTGGCGCAGCCCGGCGCTAAGCAGCACGGTGGAAGCTTGTACACAGCCATTCATTACATTCATGCCCTGCCTTCGTCCTAATGAGACTCAGGAACAAGGCTTAAATGTCATGACGCTTTTGTGTCTTTCCCAGACAGCAGAATTACAAGATGCTGATGAGACCCCCAACGCAGCAGCGCCTTTCAGAGGAAAGGGGCAGGGGACAGTGCACACAATCCTCCAAAGGACCTCCGGAAGTTTTCCAGCCATCTTGGTTGCTGAGCCAATTAGAGTATTCTGGGCGAATGAGTCTCTTCTGAGCCCCTTTCCGGTATTTATTCCCTGACCTCAGCTCTGAAATCTCTAAATTACCCGTGTCTGTCTAACTAGCATCCACCAGTTTAAGTAGAATTTAGGTCTTTTAAAAATCGCCATCAGAAGCCAAGGAGATAAATTCCTGGTGAATTTCTTTCTTCTGAACCATGCTTCATTAATCTTCATCTTAGCCAGAAGCCAAGAATCATCCATCTATTAAAGGGAGGGAGCCAGCTAATGCAAGCTCTGGTGCCAGACTGACGGGATTTGAACCCTCTGTCTGTCACGAGCTGTAGAGTTTTGAGCTAGTTATTCTCTTTGTGCTCCTGCCTCCTCTTTCATAAGATAGAAATCACAATAGTAAGTACCTCACAGCATTTTGTGTGAGGTCAACCGTAAAAATAAGCATTCAATAATATACTACTATCATTATGAATATCTTCTTTGTAACAAACTGCATCAGACACGAGGGATACAAAATGAGTTAAGATTCAAATACTGCTCACATGCAATCTGTGGGGAAATCGTCTCTATACTCCTTGATGCAATGGTCTGGAATGCATGTATAAACAGAAGCAGCAGGTGGAGAGAGACTATGAATGGTATGATTGGCTTTGCATAGCAGGGCAAGAGATTTCAACTAGCAGGAAATCTTTGAACTTGGACGTCTAAGGTGGATGGAAGCTGGTCAAGAAAATAGAATTGTGTGTTTCATCTCAACTTACCAGCCAGGCTGGATCAGAGCTTTCTTAGTTGTCCAAAGGATGAGCTGGTCTTGTACCCTGCATAGGACCCACAGGACATGGAGCTGTTCTGGAGCCTTCTCTCTGGTCCAGAGCCTCCCCTTCACTTGTGCTCCTTCAGCAGACATTGCATGTTCCGGGCTTAAGTTGTGTCTCCCGAACCTAAAGATAATAAACCAAGTAAAAGAATGGGTTTCTTTTAAGAACAAGAAAGAGACCAACCCTTGCTAGAGGACAAGATATTTTATGTATCAGAGTATCCTGATCTCTGGGCCTTGACATTGGTTTTCACAGCTTTTATCTACAATAAGACACTGGGCTAACACTTTTTAGGAATTCTTAGATGAGGAAAGGTAAAGTGGGAAAATGAAGTGCATTGACTGATGTTAATTAAGTTTACTATGAGCCATGCATTTTACAATTACTATAGCTTCATAATCTATTGGGACTACTGCATGTGGAGCTATATTAACTTGCCATTTTTAAGTAAAATATGGCTGGCTTTAGACAATTTCATGGGGTTGTAATATCACTACTTGTTGTTGAGGAAATTGAGGCTCAGAGTTTACAGGTGACTTGATGTGAAACTACCCAGGTTTCATATCTGGCAGATCTACTGAATGATATTTCCTACCCTTATAAGGATGCTGGAGTATTAAGTGGGATGCTATAATAAATTTAAAGTATCTGGCACATTATGAGATTGCATTATACTTTGTTTTATAGCATCTAGCCCCCTGATGATGAGTGGAAAAGAAAATAGACTGACCTCCTATTTGGGGGCAATTGAGAGGTTGGGGTGGAGGTTGGGCTTCCTGGTACCCTAGGATGAGCACTAGGCCTGGCCCCATTGGCTCCAGTTTCCAGGATCTGGAGAGATGGAAGTATTTGCAGGTAGTAACACAGCACAAGGCTGGAATAGAGCCAAGAAAGTCACCCTGAATCAATCACGACTGCTCAGGGAACTGGACAAGAGGACAGGTCTGGGGAAGAATCTAAATGAGCAGATTCTGAAAAAGAGGATTCAGTAATGAATAGAACCTGGAGCATTCACTGAGTTCAAAATCAGGAAACTGGGCAGGAGAGGGCTTTTGTTGAGTTTCTGGAGACATGGATGAGCCTTTCAGGTTTGCTTAAAATGACCACCAAGAAGCTGACCCAAAAAATGCCAGGATGAAGCAGAAGAGAAGCAGAGTAAGAGAGAGAAAATGTCAAGAGTCACGCACTGATGGTGACATTGGTGGCAATACCCCAGAAGCCATGGAAATGGGAAGTTTTCCAATAGACTTCCCAAAAGCTTCCTCTGCTGAGACTTTCTCCCAGCTACAAAAGAGAGCTAGACACCACATGAGTCCTGCTGGACAGTTACAGAAAAACCCCAGCCCTCAACAGCATTAATATTATAGCTTTCAACCCCATAGACTCACTATTTCATATTACTCCAAAATGAGATTAGTTAAGTGAAATAAATTTAAACTTGAAATTTTGGTAATCATCTTTTACATAGGTAGAATCCCAGCGTAAAAAAATGTAAATCCAACTGGGCCTTGCTGGAACCCAGTATCACATAATTGGGTCCTACATGGGCTCCTCCTGCCTGCCTCATGAATTCTTGCTAGAAACAGTTCCCACTTTCAAGTACCACTGTTACGATTGGGAGTTTTAGGTACAGCTGCAAAATCCAGTAAGCTGGACATGGGCTTTGCTACATTCACATTTATATTATTTTGTAAGCATCTATTCATCATTTCCTGTCATTGTCACCATCAACTCAAACCCAAGCCACAAAGGTTTGTTGTTTTTTAAAAAAAGGGAAGAAGTACTTGTCTGGGGGGCCCTGACCTCATCTTGGCCCCACCCAGTCCTGTGTCTCCACAGCTTTATCCCAGCTACATTGAAGGAGTCCTGCTTCTGCTAGAACCCATCTCTACTAATGACAAAACATGCCATTGGAGAACCTTCCACTCATTCACTCACTCAGTCATTCATTTGCCTGTTTATTAACTGTTTGATGAACTAACTAAATTAGTCAGGAAGGAGGACACCATGCTTCCTCCCCCACTTAAAGCTCAGCGTAGTGACTGGGATAGAGGGTGTATGCACAGGGAGAGAGTTGAAGAAGCACAGACATAAATCCTTGTTAGATAGAACAAAACAAAGCACAAGGCAGGGTCCTGGAGGGAATAGGACTCATTTTTGAAGAAGAGAGTTTTTCTGGATATGGTGACATTTGAATAGGACCAGACAGAAGAAAGATAAGTTAAGAATTTACTCCAGGGAAAGGAACGAGATACAAAATGGATATGAACTAGATCTGTTGAGCAAAACAAAATTTGGCTTGCCATAATGACAATATCCAATAATAATAATAATTTTTAAAAATATCCTCATTCCAGCTTTGCAGAGAATGAAACTGAGGGCCCTAGAGATTCGGCACCTTTCTCATGCCTGGGCATCACCAAGCGGAGAAGCTGAGACCAGCATGGGGCAGTTTGCACTCTGGACCACACCCCACACTGCCCGCTGGGTTTGTGTGGATCTTGTCCAGAAAGACTGGAGCACTGGAACACTGGATAGACACCGCCCCAGGGCTGGCTGAAGGAGTCTAGGCTTCATAATTGTCAAACTTTCTAAAGAGAGAAAGGAAATAAATGACAACATAAGGAAAACAACTGGGGCAGCTGTGTGGAGAATGAATTTGCATTTTAATGAGAACGTTTGACGCCTCAAGCCAGAGCTTTTAACGAAGTGAAGTTCAGACTTTCAAGCAGCCTAAGACATTAGAGACTTACAAATGAAGCAGGGCAGAATCCCCGCTTAGAGACCTTCCCCTCCTTGTGAAGGTGGCTCTGCCCTGCACCCAACTCCTGTGAACAACGTTATCTTGATCGGTCTCCTCCTACAGATAAGTATCCAAGTTGTTTTGTCCCAAATCACACAGTTGAAATGCAGCTGAACAGAGATCCAGAGGCAGGTCTCTGTTTCCAAGACCTGTGTCCCTTTCATTGTGTGGCCCAAGTTTAACATTCCCATGTTGAACCTAGCAGGAGCACCACAGACTGCCTGACCTCGGGCCACTCCCAGGCCTCTGTAGGCTTAAGAGCTGATGGAGCTGCTGTTCAAGCTGTGACACTGCAGAGGAGAAGACACTGTCACCTGCCCTCTTGTCCTCTTAGTCTATGTTAAGGTGCATGCCTCTGCAGCCCACCCACCTCCCAGGCAGGGAGCCTGCCCCTCTTCCATGACACCCCAAACCCTCCACAATACCCTTTTTATTCCTTTGAAGCTTAGACCAAAGTAATCTAGAAGTACCCAGAAAAGAGTTAAATGAAACAGTTCAGGCTGGGGATGCAACTGAAGCAGATGGAGAAAATCAAGTTCTTTCTGTATTTTAAACACAGGACTCTAAGGATGAGAAACAAAACTCAAGATTGCCATGGTCCCGCACTTCACAATTGGACATGCAGAGCTATTTGCCTTACACCTAATTGCTCTGAATTAGATTTTGCCTCTAATTGCATTAAAGCCTTGCTGACTTGTTATTCATGCATTTTTAACAGGAAAAAGCCGACCTCCTTTCAGCCTAGTGAGCCTCCGCATGGCAATCTTTCATTCCTTAGCTGGCTGATCCCGGGAGGAGAGAGCTTCCTGGCAGAGCAGCCTCTTTTCGGCAAATCATTCATCTTTCTGCAAGTTTGACTAAGGTTGACCCCACGAGAATCCGCCTCCCTTAAGCTGGGACCACAGCCACATGGGGTGAGAGAGAAAATAGCAGGCTAGAGAATGGGGGCCAGGGACAGTCCTGACTGCAGGCCATCCCACAATGGCAGCTGGTGGGGTAAATGCAGACATGACTAAGCAGCTGTTTTTCTGGTGAAACTGGAACTCAGGAATGTGGCAGTTCTGGTGGTGGTAACCCTAGTGGACAGAGGGAGAGCGATAGGATGCATTCTCTCAGGGGAGGACTCTGTTCTTACCCAGGTCACATGACAGAACCCAACCAGGCCCAGCTAAGTGGATTCTTGTTCACCTCCAGCTTAAAATGATTCAGTGGCTGGCCACCACTTTCAGTCCTTAACACTGCCCATCAGTCTCTTCATGGCCAATCCCTACTGATGTCCCAAGTGGACCACCTGCCACCTCATCCTTGTTTTCTGTTCCTCAGTCAAGCAGGGCTTCCTACGGCCCGAGGACCTTTGCACATGGCCATTCCTTGGCATGGAGTGTGACTCCTTGCTCCTTCTAATTTGCTTCTACTTGAACTCTGAGTCCTCATTTTACTCACCAATTCCTAAAGGAAGCCACCCCTGATACTCCAGGCTAAAGCAGGTCCCTTTTTCCTAACCTCTCCAAGTAACCAATTTCTTACAGAATCTGTATTTTCTTATTTTCTGCATTTTTTAATCTCTCATTTGTGGGGACTTGAACATACAAAGACCCAAACTGCCAGTGCTGGCTAATTCCTACCATAGCAAATGACTCCCCTGCAGACATGGCTTTGGTGTCCAGAGACCACACCTCTCACTTCCTTTTTTATTAAACTCTCACTAACCAAGCCAATCACCCAGGGACGGGTAGTACAGAGGCTGCCAAAATTGTTGAAACCAGCCACTCCCAAGTTTACTCAGCATGCCTACTCTATCTTGCCCAGTGCTTCCCTTAAGAACCCCAATAAAGGCTCTGAGCTTCCCTCTGCCTTCTTCCCCTCTCTGCCTCCTGACCCACCCTGGTGCTTCCTCAGGTGGCCCTTGATGCATGACATTTCTAGGAATCTGTGATCAGGATAATGATATTGATCAGGATCAGGGGAATTGGTTCCAGGATACAAAGACCTATAGATGCTCATCATGTTCCTTGTAAATAGAGCATAGTATTTGCATATGCCCTATGCACAGCCTCTGAGATACTTAAAATCATCTCTAGATTACTTATAATACCTAATACAATGTAAATGCTATGTAAATTGTTGTTAGAGCCTATACTTTAGGACATAATGACAAGAAAAAAAAATCTGTACATGCTCAGTTCAGACACAATTTTTCCTTATATTTTGCATCTGTGTTTGGTTGAACCCACAGATGAAAACCTCACAGATATGGAGGGTCAAATGTTCAAACTTCTTCCTTTGTGATGATCATTTGTCTACATACTCACCAGGCCTGATTAAAATAAACACCATGTACATTTTAATACACTTATTCTTATGAGCCTTCCCTTGATCATTCCTATGACTTTTTTCTGTATCTCCCTAACTAGATTGCAAGCTCCCTGAGAGGAAGCTCAGTCTGTCTGTGCCAATACCTAGTACTTGTGAGATGCTCTTAAAAAGAAAAAAAGAAAGAACAAAGTATTCCTGGTCTCGTGAGTAGGATAAGCAGTATTACACAGGAAGAGGGAGGCAGGAACCCAGGGTGGCAGAGCAGGGGACACAACTTCATGGGTACAGGCTTGACACAGGGGTGGTTATATCAAGGAGGATGCCTGGTGAGTAAGCTCTGGACCCCACGACCTGGAGAGAGAAACCCATTCCAGTGAGGTCTAGCTCACTGGTTTCAGGTGAAAGGTATCCATGACTGGTTAAGGGGATGTGGGGGCTTGGGGAGACAGGGCTAGTCAAAGTGACTTCTTAAGGGAATGGATGCTTTGGTCTGTGCCCACCAAGAGGGAACCTCAGTGGATACACTCTACCTGTGAGTCTTTACCGTGTATGCAAATGTGGGGATGGAATAGTGACTTAGAATCCAGGAAGAAGAAACAAGAAATGGGGCGTTCCAACTTGCCAAGGAGAATGTCACCAGTGGCTATGACTTTACTTTTAATATTTGTCTGAGAGGAGACATCTGTGTTTTCAGCACATCCTTTGGCTCTTGTAGAGAGTCTCTAGAAATATGTCTATTGAAGTTCAAGGGTACTTAGGAGTACAATCTGAATGATGGTTGACATAGCCATAGACGTAACTATAAAATACCAACCCAAGAGCCACCCACTAGGGCTTAATCACAAGATGCGTGATTGTCATTGTTCCTTCTTTCTCTTTCAAATGCGTCACAGAGGCTAAACATACATCCTGCATATTGTACTGGAAGCCTCTGCTCTGCTCTCTGACACTGCATGTCCAATTAGAAGCCCAGCATCCAGCACCTCTGACCCTGTCTGTGGGAGGCAGGTTCCGGTTTCTATTTCCAGCCTCAGAGACGCTGAGCCCTGGGAGGTGACGCATCCAAACACCTCAACTGGTGTTTTCTAATTGACAGCCCCAGAGCAGCACATCAAATATTCTTCCTTCCCAATCCAATTAAGTAGCTGGCCTCTTTAGGAAGGCAAGTTTAAAAATCTCCCTCATAGCCCCATTTTCCATCCCCATTCCCCAGTTCCTAACCAGCTCCCCATAGCATGCACACTGAGGTGTTTAATGTGTGTCCTGTAGCTTGTTTGTAGTCTCGCAATCTTTGTGGATCTATAATTTATGTACATTGCATTGAGATAGATGACTCCTTCCATCATTTGTGTTTTTTCACTAATCACTATGCCTCTGTGATTTATCCAAGCTGCTCATTGGGAATCCAGTCTGCATGATTGGGTAGGAATGCCACATAACTTGCCTGGCCCTAGACCCAGTGATGTACTCTGCAATTCCAAGCCTGCCTCTTTGCACTACTGCAGAACGCATCTCTGAGCATATTCTCATTTTTCTAAGTGACAAGTGGCTGTCCAGAGGCTCCCAAGTGGTCCTATATTACATTCCCACCCTTGCCCACTTTTGGATTTCCAGACTCTGACCTTTTGCCAAACTTACATGTGTAAAGTGATATATCATTATCCGTATTTGTGTTTGTTTACTAATGAGCTTAAACAACCCCTCATATGTTGAGGGCCTTTTGAACTTCCTGTCTGGTTAATTTCTCTATTTTTACCCTTTGTCTATTATTGCTTTGTGGTTGCTATTTTCTAGAGTTTAATGACTAATCCCTACTCAGTTTTAGACTACCTGATGTCATCTATTGACGTTGCCTACTATGTGTTTTTTTTTTAACATAGAAATATCTAATCTTGATGTTATAAAATTTATACATTTTTATCCTAAGGCATTCACTCGAAGTTTTGTTTAAAAAGATTTCCTTACCACTGTGTAAAAGGTAGTCTACAAAATTTGTTAGCAATCTCTTTAAGGTCCGCCAATGAAAATAGTATTGGTAAGAATCCAGTTTTATTTTTCTCTGTAGTGGGAACCACTCTTTCCCTCCTGCCTACTAAAGTACCTGTCAATAACTCATTGATTTATGGTGACAGATATATCATATACAACATTCTATATATGCAGAGGGCTGCTTCTCTGCTCTCCATAATATTCTACTGGTCTATATATCTGTTCTTCAACATATGTCATTACGTTTTACTATAATGTCTTTGTAGAATATTTTAATTTCTGTTAAAACATTTATGTATTCAATATCTTTGAGGTCAACTTAAGTATCTTGGATCTTCCTTCTTGTCAAATAAATTTTAGAGAGATTAAGCAAGTTCTTTTTAGAACCTAACTGGAATAATGAATAGCATTACTTAGAATTTAAAGATTAATCTTGTAAGAATTGATATCTGTGTAATAGTAAGCCATACCATTAAAATAAATGTTTATTTATACAATTTTAAATATCCATAGTTAAAACTTGAAATTTCATATCTTCTCATAGAAGTTAATTCCTAAAATACCTTATGAATTTTGTTGCTACTGTGGATGGTTTCTTAATTTTTATTGTATTATATTGTATCATATTAACTAGTTATTGCTATAAAAGATTCTATTGCTATTGGGAGTTCAAATTCATATCCTTACACTTACTAAATACCTTTGTTAATTCAAATAATTTGTATATTGTGGTTGTTTTAGGTAGGGGATCATATCATCTGAAAATAATGAGTTTTACCACTTTACCTAGGTCAAGTCCTCCAACACTCTGAAAACAGAAATGCTAATACAGGGAGGGATCTTTATCTTTTTACTCATATTAGATGAGATACATCCATAATTTCTTTGTCAGGTATAATGTTTGCCATAGGTATTTGGAGTATAATTTTAATCAAGCTGAGGAAATTCCTTTATACTCCTGGTTTGTGAAGAGGTTTTATAACAAATAATTTGTAATATTCCTGAAGTACCCTTTGTATACAGATTGTAATAAATATAAGTTCTTTCCCTGAGTCAGTTGATGTGGGTTGTTTGTCTGTTAGTTTTTTATGTTGAATTATCTTTACATTTGTGGAGACCTATCTACTCGCTCTTTTTTTTGGTTTTGTTTTGGTTTGGTTTTGTATTCTTTTGTGTTTTGTTTTGGTTTGGTTTATGGAGATGCGTATCAAACCCAAGGCCTCACACAAAGTAGGCAAGTGTTCTGCCATTTAGTGACATGCCCAGCCTTTGACTGTGTTTTTAAACTAGGAAATTGAGTTGATTAGACTATATTTTGTTTAAGTATAATTACTTTTAAATTTTCCTCATCTGATTTTGGAATCAAGATTATACTAGCTTCATAAAATAGAGTGGATTGTTCTTGTCTTTTTTTGGGGAGGGGGACTTACACAAGCTAAGAGTCTAGTGATCTTTCTACATTTGTTAGAGATCCCTTGAATCCATCTGTGTCCAGGATGACAAAAGAAATGAGAGGGATTGAGGGAGAGTTTCCTTAGTATTTATGGGTACATCCATCTTTATTACTTTTTACATCAATTTTGGCATTTGTTTTTTTCTGGGAATTAATTGAGTTTTTAGTTTATCAAGTGCATTGGACAAAGATACCACAACAGTGTATCATAGTTTTTAAATCTATTGTATCTGCAGTTGCTTCTCCTTCTTACATTCTCTATTTTACCCTTTTTCCATGTTTTCTCAAAATCTCTTGTGAAGCTCTTGTTCAAACTAATATTTTGCTAAGCTTTGCTATTCTTTATTCTCACTACCTTAGTTGGATTATTGTCATTATTTCATTTCCTTTTTCACTTAGTCTGTTATTTTCCCCAAATATCATAATGACTAACTCACTTTTAAGTCTTTCATAATCTGATAAGTATTTCTAAAATTACACATTTCCCTCAACATAGATGTCCCTGAGAAATTGACATTAA
Organism: Xerus rutilus; assembly: GCA_028644305.1. Classification (NCBI taxonomy): domain Eukaryota; kingdom Metazoa; phylum Chordata; class Mammalia; order Rodentia; family Sciuridae; genus Xerus; species Xerus rutilus. Next base: position 147,845,349 of record CM053402.1, read on the forward strand.
CAATTTCATGATCATTTGTCTAGATATTTCTTCATTTCCTCTTGACTCTGAGTTTACTTAGTACTAAGATTTTCAATCTCCTTACATATATATATGCTTTTTCTTTTAACTATCATTTCATTCATGTCTAATTTTATTGCATTATAGTTGCAGTGCACATCTATTAGATGCTTCATCCTGTAGAATTTTCTCAAAGACACTACAGTAGCTACCCTAATTATTCTTCTCTGGCCATGACATCCGGAGGCAAGATTAGATTTGACCAAAAAGCTGCTTCCAATCAAGGACCTGTTGCTGGCCAATTGTGCTCAATACTAAGCTGAAATTGAGGCAGATTCAAAAGATAGTGATGAAACTATGTTTCTTTTCAATCAAAAAAAAACCACATAAACTTTTAAATCATGGCTGAAGCACTGGTGTGGCAAATTTTCACCTACAATACATTTGAGGCATTTGGGAGTCTAGAATGCCACTCAGAATTCAAAGAAAAGGTCCATCAATACTAATTAATGAGAGGGGGAGAGACTGCGTGTACTGAAACAGAGCACAGAAGAAGGGGATCAATAGAGGCTGAAGACCCAAGGTAGGCGTTAGTATTTGGTAGAAGGTGCCCAACTAAAGTAGAAAATCATTATGGAACAGGAAGGAAGTCTGGGTAAGGTAGGTGAAGCCTGTGTAGAAGCCTTTAATACTCTATGGCTGAAAAGTAAGACATTTGATTAGAAAAGGTGCTGGTCAAGAGGTGAGTCACCCAGCATACAAACATCCCTTCTACATGAGGAGATTGCCCAACAGGTAAAGCATGCTTGGGAAGAAGCCACACTGAAACATTTTTCAACCTTGCCCTCAGGCATCTAGGTCTGGAGCTTGTGACTGAGGCTCAGCCCTTTGGATGTTTCCACCCAGGAGGTGGAATCTTGGTGGCTGCTTCAATACAGCAGGAAGATTAGAGGTGTCTGAAGATGTAGAGAAGAGTCTGGTGGCTGGTGACACATGTCCATCTGGGAAGATGCCAGTGTTTGCCAGCCACACCAATGAGTGTGGTGAGGTGACCTTGATCTCACCATAGTTGCCTAACTCCCCCACTCTGGCTCATTTGCCAAGTCTGCCTCTCTAGTCTTCCAGGTCTGCCTTCCATCAATGCTACTTATGTTCTCCAGTCTTAGTATGTGTGGCATGAAACCAAGAACACTGACTGGTACATTGACTTTTCCATTCCACCCATGTGGCCCCCAACACTAGTAGCATTGAGACCCTTTGACTCTGGTCCTCATCTCTTGCTCCCATTACCTTTCACCCTACTCATGCCTTGCCAGCAGACTGTGAGCCCCTTATGAAACAAGAACTTAACTGGAAAGTGTTTGACCTTGGAGCTACAGACCTAATCTCAGTAGCACATAATAAAGGTTTGGGGTTTTTAAAATTTTGTTTTGTTTTATTTTGTTTGTTCATTTTTGTAGTACTCAGGGTTGAACCAAGGTGTACTCTCTCACTGAGCTACATTCTCAATCTTTTTTATTTTAAATGTTGCAATAAGTTCTCACTAAGTTGCCCAGGTTGGCCTTGAACTTGTGATCTTCTTGCCTCAGCCTCCTGAGTTGCTGATTACAGGCAAGAGCCACCATGCCAGGCATAACAAATGTTTGTTTTTAAACTCTAAACTTTCTCTTTTTTTAACCTTTATTTTATTTATTTATTTTTATGTGGTACTGAATATTGAACCCAGTGCCTCACACATGCTAGGCAAGTGCTCTGCCACTGAGCTACAACCCAGCCCATAACAAATGTTTTTTGAACATATTTATTAATGGACTGGTTCCCCATCTACCTTAAATCTCTTACTCACCTTGAGATCCTTAGAATATATATGTTTCCCAGAGTAAATCTTAGGATAGCATACAAAATGCTCAAGATGCTGAGGATTTCCTCAGGTGCTCAAATGCACACTCTTGAGCTGGCTTGGACTCTAGTACCACCATCTTTAACCTAGTTTTCTTGCTACTACATGAGTATTATTCTCTGCTTCTCTTGGTTACTTACACACCAGCATTTACCATTCCTGTCAGTCTTCAAGCGAGTAGCTAAAAGTTGAAGGTATCATATTGTTCTAAATTTTTCTTTGTTTCTTCTTTCCTTCCTTCCTTCCTTCCTTCCCTCCTTCCTTCCTTCTTCTTTCTACACCCCCACCCCCGCCCTTTTTACTTTCAACTTGTTACCTAGACTGTCCAAAGTCTCTCTACAAACACACCTCTCGAAGACTCCTGGTTAACGCCTTCTCAAGAAATCTAAAAGCATGAAGGAGGTATAACCTTCCCACACATAGTTTTTGGTCCCTCTTGGACTTCCATTCCTCCGATTCCTCTTTGATTTCCAGAAACTCCATCTCCAGCAAGCAATATCACTTAATTAAGGATATTTGTCTACAAGCGTTAAGTAAGCTTCTCTAATTGAGACAGTTTCACATCACTTTTGTTCACATTGATAAGTTATTTAAACACCATGAATAATTCAAAATCGGGTTTTGAATTGTTAATCAGAATAATGATAGCAGCAGTTCAGCACATTCTAACAATTTGATTTACAGTGCGTTTGGAAAATACCCCAAAATGGTTTCCTCCAACGATTTAAGGCTCTGCTCTCTAAGCAAAGCAAGAGACATTCAAAGGAGCAGCTTTGATGTTCCTCAAAGGTCACTTTTCCTCTCCTATACCCTGCACCTGTGATGGTGCCGATGGCATTTGGCCTCAGTGATACATGGGGGACCTGAGTCCTTCGGTGGGTATATTTCACAACTACAAACACCTTTGCATGTTCTCTTGCTCTGGTTTGCACTCTCTTTGTTAGATATGTGCCATTATAAAAAAGATAAAGTTCCTTCCTGCCTAAGGAATGTGAGGACCGAGTGTCCCTTTTGAGGAAAACTGAATATGTGTTCTTTTTCTCGTTATACAAGATCCTCCTTGCTTCCTCTGTGTCTCTTGGCAGATACTTCATTTCTGAATCTGGAGCTCCAGCTGCAGTTCTCAAAATAAGTCCCAGCTTGAATGCATAAATGGCCACCTGATGTGTCCACTTGGATCTATCACCATCTCAGCAAGCCAGCAGTTCAGCTGAGTCTCTGTGGCTCTGTCTCCCTTCCAAATGCAGTGCTTTGGTTGATGTTAAGGAGGCAGTCCAGCAAGTGGTTCAAAGCACTTACCTTCCTCCCCAGGTGTAACACCCAGGTGCAAATCCTGGCTCAGCACTTCCAACTGTGTGATCTGAACAGGTTACTTAACCTCTCTGCACTTCGTCTGTGAAAATGGACATGAAGATATAAATATCTACTTCATAGCCGTATTATGAGGAGTGAATGATTTACCATTTCTCAAGCATGAAGGCCAGTTCCCTGCAAGTAATCAGCACTCTGATAGTGCCTGTTAAATAAAATGATGTTCCCTTCATGAATGACATCCAGTAACTATACTTTCTCTATCTTTCAGTACCTGGCTCATGCCCTACCTCCCCCAGGAATCTTTTCCCTATGACATCAGCACACAGGGGTCTCTCCCTTTCTCAGTTGCAAATAACACTCATAGTGAATGGAGTTCTCCTTCCTAATCAGTGTGTATCTACTCTTTATTTTGTCTCCCATTTACATAAGTTTCTTTTTAACTTTTCCAAAATAAAGTTTACGAAGATGTTTTGATGTTCGTATGCATAGTGAAAGAATTGCTCCTGATAAGCAGCTTAACACATCCATCGTCTTCCACAAGTCTATGTGTGTGTGTGTGTGCACGCGCATGCACTAACATCTCAAATCTACTCTCAGCAAATTTTCAATATACAATTTTATTAATTATAGCTCTCCTACTGCGTATAATAGATCTTTACACTTATTCATTCCACATACCTGCAAATTCGTGCCCTTTGACATCCCTCCCCATTTTCTCCTCATTATTTGCTCTTGCACCCTTGAGTGATGATGCACTTTGTCTTTATTCATCATCAAAGATCAGGAAATTGATAAGTTCAGCCAACCTAGTGCCAGGCATGTAGGAGGCACTGGTAGATAGTGATAAGTCAGAGTAGTTGAAAAAAACAGAAGAGGAAGATAATGATAGAACAACACAAGAAAACACAAGAAGTGCTGAGCCTGAAAGAGTGGCCTGTGTCCCCAGCCCTTGGACGTCCTCTCTGTATCAATCTTCATACTTTCAATTATTTGTTTAACATTGGTGTCCTCTTCTAGAATGTAGCATCCATAAAGGTGAAAGTTGTGTCTAAAATTAGATGGGAAGCTAATGTACTTCTACTGCTTCTGTGTTTCCACTTGACTGTCACTCTGGGCCTGCCCCAAGCATGGCAGCTGGGGTGTTCGTGTGCTGGCACAGCATAGTCTGGGTGAGAAGGAAGTTGGTTTATTATTAACCATCCAAACTCACCGCAGTTAGGATTTGTGCAGAGAATTGTTTGCACAGGGTTAATAAATGATCCTCTGCCAATAGTTCAATTCCAGACATTTTAATAACCTAGGCCTGAAATTCAGCATTGGAGAATTGGCTCAGGTTCACAAATTGTTTCTTTTCTAACACATAGGAGAAATCTATAAATTCAGCTCAGTGTCAAAAACAAGAATGAGGAAGGGAAAAACTAAAATCATCATAATTTACCATGTCACCAAGCACTGTTTGTCTTTGCAATTTATCCCGAGATGCACTCCAGGTTTTGACTGGAGAGAAATAAGATACCTTAAGGGTGACTGACATTTGATTTGTTTCCATTAATTTGGGAGACTAGAGAAATAAAAAATGTAACAACCACAAATTACTCTGGTGACATTTTGTCTGTTTTAAATGTTTTAACAGAATAGCCGTGAAGAGTATGTCCTATTTCCATATGCTCCATCTAAAACAGCTCATTTGCTCTGTGAGTGGTGAAAAAGTTATTTTTCAAAAGTCAGAAAGCAACTGATCCATATCACTCCCTTTTGGAAAATATGCCTTAATGAGCCAGATTTTCATGCTGTGCTCCTCAAAAGAGCATCTCCAGAACAGCTGAAAGTACATGAGAGACACTAAAGTATAACACAAATGGGTGGAGACTGTTCCCGAAGGAATCCTGAATGTTACAAATGCTCCTTCTTGCAAAGCTAGTCAGTGAGGCCTCATATTGACCAGAGATTTATTCTCTAAACACTAAAATCATGAATGCTCCTGTTACAGTATAATTTTCAAAAAGTTTTTAAAAACCATGATTTTTACATAAATACAAAGTGAACACATGTCCAATATTTCATTCAACTCATTAACTAATGAGAGAACCAGTAAGATAATCACACTGATTCAAATGGGAATTGAGTCAGACAGGCAAACAGAAGGCCAAATTAAATTTGCTGATCGTCACAAAACTGGTAAATGTCCTAGTAGACAAGAAATTGTAACCTTTGCAGTGACCTATCCTATGGATTAGAAGTATGTGCTTTGCCCTCAACAAATGTAATTTGCACTGCTATTGGTTTTCTGCAAGTATCTACCTTTACAGAGTTGTGAAATTGCTTCATCATTAATTAATCAGAAGTCAAACAAAAATCAGATAATTCCAGGAGGGGTGGGCCTTCTAGAAACATCCAGTGCTGTGTTGAAAGAACACACAGGAATGCCGTTCTTATCAGTTCAGGCTGCCATAGCAAAACACCATAGACTCAGTGACTTACACAGCAGACATCCATCTCTCACAGTCTGGAGGCTGGAAGTCCAGGATCAAGGGGCAAATAGTGTAAGTTTCGTTCTTGCTAATGGGCTACCACCTTCTTGCTGGGTGCTCACACGACATCTGTTCAAGCTCTGGTGCCTTTTATAAAGCACTAACCCACTCATGAGGGCCCACCCTCATGACTTTATTTAACCTACTCACCTCCCAAAGGCCTCATCTCCAAATAATGTCACATTGAGACAAACACATTTAGTCCACAATAATTGCTTTTTGTTTATTTCCAAGCTTTTGGTCATTTTCCCAACTCTCCAAACACTTTAGCCTTTTAAGTACAAAATATTGTGTGTAACACTACAAAGGAACTTAAGACACTGGAAATCAGTCTGAGGGAATGCACAGGAAGAAGGATGTTCTGAGTAAACAGGAGAATTAAATAGGATAAGAGAGTCAAGGGCAGTGAGGGTGCTTGTGAGGAAGAGAAAACATGAGTTCTCACTTCCTGGCCAGCTAGCCTGTCTTGGAGATTCTTAGCCTTTTATCTGAATGGCTCTGCCAATCTGTGGGAATAATAAATATAAGAACACCCTCCGTGGGTACCTGCAGTGTGCCCACCACTTCAGGTATACTTCCTTGAATGCACACAGGCATCCTGTAGCTGTATTGTTCCCATCAAACAGGGAAACGATTCAGCCATGAAGCATCCATGACTTGCTCAAGGCCACTACCAGCAAATGGCACAGCCAGGATTGAGGCCAGCTCTGTCCAGTTCCACTGCTCTTGATTCCCTCTGCAGCACAGCCCCTCGCCTCATGCTTCATCTGCTGAGGCTGCATTCGTGGTAGGGCAACACTGATCTACTATGCACTTGCTGACCCCCTTCTATGTGAATAGACAGTGATGCACAATACATGCCAGGTCCCTGGTGCCAGAACTCGAGGTGGGAAAGACAAGCAGAGGATCAGGACCTCTGTGGAGGACATCAGGAATCCCTCTTTGGAAATGTTCAGTCTGTTATGCCTGGAAGATATCCAAGCAGAGAGATGTCAAGAAGGCACTAGAGCAGAAGGGGCTGGAGATGTAAATCTGTGAGTCATCAGCATAAAGAAGTTATTTAATGTGATAAGCAAATGCATGCCTCCAGAAGAATGCTCCTCTGCAAGAATAATCATCAGAATAACAGCTAGGCCTGATACTCAGGGGTACGGTCATGCAAGTTATTAAAATATTCAAATAGTTCTATGCCCCTTGGTTGATAGCAGCTGCCTTGCATCTCTCAAAAGCTGTCTGCCTCCTCATTCCTACTCTCAGCAGCCCTGGGCCTTTCCAGCACCCTGTTACTAAAAGTATAACAAGTGGCACAGCAGAGACCTCCAGGCAATGACAGTTTAGGTTCAGATTGGTCTGTATTCATGCCCTACCACTTAGTAAACATTTTGAATATCACTCACAAAGTACAAATAATAGTTCTTGAAGTTTTTAGTATATGCCAGGCACCATGCGAGGTCCATTGCCTGCCTTTCTTTCTTTTTTTCTTTTTTTGGTACTGGGTATTGAACACAGCAGTGGCTTGATCACTAAACTACATCCCCCACCCCTTTTTGTTTTTTATTTTGAGATAGGGTCATGCCAAGTTGCTTAGGTCCTCACAAAGTTGTTGAGGCTGGCCTCAAACTTGCAATCTTCCTGCCTCCGCCTCCTGAGTCACTGGGATTCCAGAGGTGCCCCACTACACCCAGCTCAGGAGATCCTTTATTTGATTGCCTCCATTGATCCTCACAATCACATAGGAAACATGAATTCACTCTATCCCCCTTATACAGCTGAGAAAACTCAGGCTCAGAGAGGTCAATAACAAGTTGTAGGCCACCTATTCAGTGGTGAGTGATGGAGTCAGGACCTCAGCCCAAGCTAACTTTGGAAACTTGTACCCATTCTGCTTCCCCCCTCTGGAGACAGACCCTTTGTCCTTAGTTGGGTGGCTGTGATAGCATGAGAATACATTTAGCCATAGCCCCAAGCTCTTGTCTTGCCAAAGCAGTGAGTGAAAAAAGTTCTTTTTCTGAGACTGAACTCAGAGCTGAGCTTGTGTTCAATACTGAAGGCTTATTCACTGGGTTCAAACCCTCTTCTCTAAGGTATGACAGGAATGGGAAGTTCTTACATCTATTTTTTCATGCCAGACAGTCTAGACTATCTGAGTGGCCCATTCGTATTCACTAGAGGATCACTCTGTTTCACCACTCACAATTGGTGGCACCTAATCTGTACGAATGAGCATCCCCACCAGGCTTCAAGAACAATGTTCAGAACAAATAGCATGGTCTCATGTATGACTTTCTTTTATTTCAAAATCATAATCAATGATTATGATGATGAAAACATCAAACTTGAAAGTAGAAAGAAAGCAGAAAGGGTCCTTAGAAGAAGAGTGTTTTCTTGTACCCCACCCTTGTATTACAGAAGTTGTAACTAAACCTGAATGACACATCAAGACTAAGGAAGCCAGATGCAAAAGCACAGTGTCATGATTCCACTTTTATAAAATATCCAGAACAGAAGAATGCATAGAAACAGAAAGTAGAGCAGAAGTTACCAGAGGTAAGGGGAGGGGAAATGTGGAGTTATTGGCTATTGGGTGCAGAGTCTTTATATGTGATAATAAAAATGTTCTAGAAAATAGTGTATGGTTGCGCAACAATGTGGGTGTTCCCAGTACCAAAGAATTGTACACTTAAAATTATAAATATGATAAATTTATGTTATACATATTTCATCACAAGAATTAATTTAAAAAAGAGAAACACCACACATCCAACAAATATGCGTACCAGAGCAACTGACAAAATTTGACCATTAAAAAAAAAGCAAAAGTTAAGAGGATAGATCTTACGCAAAGTATTCTAGCACAAAAAAAAATAATAGTAATAAAAAAGTCAAGATGGCAAAAGCTTCCCCAGCTTTTGGAGGTGATGAATATGATTCTGTCATTGATCACAAAGGCATTCTCACGGGTGCAAGCATATCTCCAAATCTGTCCATTTGTACAAATTAAATATGAACATTTTATATTTAATTTACATTTATAGTAAATTTATAAAATTTAAATTTTTAGTATGTAAATATAAAAATAATTGATTAAATAAAATACTGGCAGTGAGATGTAAATTTTATAATACATGTAAAAGTAAAATATGGCAATAGCTAAGAGGTAAGGAAGGGAGGAATCGAATTATTCTGTTCTAACGTTCTTAGACAATACGTGAAATGATATATAACTTGAAGGCAGACTTTACTAAATTCAAAATATATATCACAAATGTTAAAGAAAACTGAGCCATAGTTCAGACTCAGAATTCTGGGGAAATATAAGAATTTCTTTAAATAGAAGACAGCTGGTTATCACGTGGTGAGAAAGTACCACTGTAATCTCAGTATATTTAATTTGATATGTAGTAAGCATTATTATGAAAAAAGCAGTGTTTTAGATGTTAGGAAGAACAAAAAGACAGTTCTACATTTACAGATGGAATCTAAAACAGGTGAACTCATAAAATCAGAGAGTAGGAGGGTGGTTGCCAGTGCCTGAGAGGTGGGAGAAATGGGAAGATGTTGATCAAAGGGTATAAAGGGTATGCAGGATGAGTAAGTTCTGAAGATCTAACATACAGCATGGTGACTAGTTAATTCTGTATTGTATGCCTGAAATTTGTTAATTGAACTGACCTTGTGTTCTCGCCACACACACACCAAAATCGTAACTCCATGAGGAGTAGATGCATCTATTAGCTCAATTGTGGTAATCATTTTACAATGTGTACATATACCAAAACAATATGCTGTACACCTTAAATACGTACAATCTTTATTTGTCAAGTATGATCCAATAAAAAATTGGAAAATAATTTTTAAAAAGATAGTCCTTGTTATTCAGCTAAGGAGATCCTGCACTGATTTTAAAAAGAAAATACAATATAAGGCAGCATAAAATATGTGCTAGAGTATGCAAAGAAGCCACCACTCCTGTTGAACAAGGTTCCAAACACATCTAAAGGGGCAAGTGTCAAACTTCAATCGGTGGAGCAGCTAGGCATGCTGAAATACCAAGCTTGAGAGGGACTGCTGCCGTGTGATCCTCTGAGAGCCGCTCTTGGGACTCAGTTTCAGCCAGTGGCTCTTAGGAAGCATCAAACTCCTTGTCGTGGCCTGAAACACTCTCTGCCTCCTCTCTCACTCATCTCCTTCTGTTTTCTTCTATTTCACACTGTTCCAGCCATGCTCGTTTTCTTTCTTTCTCTGATTGTACTGCCAAAGGTCTTACTCCCTCTTGGAAAGATGCTGTTCTTGACTTTAGATAGCGACATGATTCAAGCCCTCACTTCTCACATCACTGCCCATGAGGCCTCCCCCAGTCACTATAGATAGCACAGACACCCTCACTATCACCAGGGATGGGCTAATAAATCTTGAACTACTGGCTCTCTGGAGACAAAGTCAGACTTAGAGGTTTCTATGAACTCCTCCACTATGGCCAGTCTCCAGCTGCTGGCATGACATCATGAATGCTGACTTGGGAAGGTACCTTTGACTACTGAGAGGGTGCACATGGCCCCAGCCTGCTGCAGCAGGGCACACTACACTCCGTCCTGCTTTATTTTGTTCTGTAGCACTCACCCAACACACCACATGTTTGCTTGTTTATTTGTTCATGGTCTGTTCTCCTTCAACTAGAATACAAGCTCCATGAGGACAGGAATTGTTTTGTTGACTTTTATGTCCCAGAGGCTAGAACTATTGCTCTTAATATGTATTATTGAATTAATAAATGTGGGGACAATATTGGTTCTAGATGGCAAGATATTAAAATTACCTAGGTAGAAGAACTTTAATTTTTTAATTTTTTCTTGGTGCATTTTAGTTGCACACAATGATGAGATCTGTTGTTACATATACATACATGCACACAATGTAATGCCATAGTTTAGCCTAGGTAGAGGCTATTTTATGTGGATGAAAATAATAAATTTTTAACCAGAGGGCCTTGTAATGGTTCAGCCAAGCCTACTTCTAAGCTATGGGTTTACAAAAATATGAGAACACGCCCAAGGCTATGTATAAGATAATCAATGAGAAATTGAAAAAATTTAAACCTCTATTTGTGTATTTTAATTCAAAATATAAGAGATTGATTATGCTACATTAGTGTTTAGTATGAGAATCAACTCTAAACTCTACTTTGGTCAGGCTAAATGTTGTTGCTGTTAACAAGTATGAAATTTCAAAAGTGAAATACATTTTAACTGTCCTTCAAATTAAAGATAAAATTTTCCAGAGTAGGAAAAGTGGTTGCTTAAAAAAAGCAAAATTACACCACAGGTACTATGGGAAGTGCATTTTGAAGACAGATATTCAGAAATAGTCATCAAAAAAACTTGATCTCCAATCAAGATCCCAACCATGTATTGGTTCTCAGCTGCCTAGCACAGCGTAGAGGGTGCTGGTTAGCATCCTCTGTTTCTGCATTCAGTGAGTACATGGAGCATATTAATTAAATCCAAGTTTCAGTAACTTTTTAGTTTGTTATGTGGAATACTTGGCAGCAGAATCTCCTGGGGGTACTTATTATAAATAAAGGCTATATTTATTATCATGTTTATAAGACTTTCAAGCTTACAAGACCCAGGAGATTAGAAGCTTTATGAAGTCATAGGCTATTGTTTTTTCTGCACTGCATTTCCAGCTCTTCAGGTCAACATCTTCAAGGCACAGGCATTAAATTAATATTCACAAAGTGAATGAAACCAAAGAGAGAGAGCACAAATATTATCAGTTCCAGATAGGAGAACATAATCCATGAGTTCCATAAGCAGCAGTCTTGCACTTTTTTTTTTTTGGTACTGGGGATTGAACTCAGGAGTACTCGACCACTAAGCCACATCCTCAGCCCTATTTTGTGTTTTATGTAGAGACAGGGTCTCACCGGGTTGCTTGCTTAGCACCTCGCCATTGCTGAAGCTGGCTTTGAACTCACGATTCTCCTGTCTCAGCCTCCCTAAGTGCTGGGATTACAGGCTTGAGCCACTGCGCCCGGCTTAGGACTTTTATTTTTTTGAGTGACTAGGCAGGAGACATCCATGTAGAGACTATAGGATAGGAATGACAAATGAAGGGTACTGCCATGAACTGTACATAGGTTAGGGATGAAAAATAATGTGTTTTATTCCATAAATAAGATTGAAATTATTCTGGGTAAAAGAGAAGAATAAATACCTAGAAAGTCAATTTATGGGCTGGAGGAGCTTGCTTCCAAGTTCCCACCATTGTAAATCAATGCAAAGTCACACAGTTAATATGGTGCTCACCACTGCTTTCAACTTTAAAGCCTCTTCTAACCACAAAGCCAGTAGCCAGAGTAATATGTGGAATCCATCTACTGCTCAAGTTCATTTCCATTAAAATCAAATTTTCCATCTACAGTCTGCTGAAAGATGACACATTGCTTTTTTTTTTTTTTTTTGGCCTTTTGTACCCATGAAAGTTCATGAATTGACTGAACCTAACCCCTATTCAGGACCCTAGCTGCAAGGGAGTCGGGATAATGTCCTCTTATGTCATATTTTCAGTTTTTCATCTTCTCTAAATGGAAGGATAGCAAAATGAAGGTTAAGAAAGCCAATCCAAGTAACCATCAAAAGCTAGAACTAGATAATTTGGTTAAAAGAACAGATTCCATATCTAAAGTCATCTATCAACAATGAAAGCACATTATTTATTTCCATTTTACTTGACAGATCCTCAGCTTACAAACTGATAACTCTTCAAATATAAACTGGATTTAGAAGTCTAATACAAACACCTAATTACAAGCACATTTATTTATGTTTGTGTACTTTATAAAAAGAGTTCAAATCTGTATGCTACACAAAGAGTTTATCTTTCTAGGTACTTTTTAATAATGTTATATCTGTTGAATCTTGTTTACTTTTTCTCTAGCACAGCAATGAAATAGCACTGCTAAAAAATAGCTTCAGTCTGCTTTTCAAGGTCACCAATGTCTTATTCCCTTTCAATGGCTAAAACAAAAGTAGAATTTGACATCAACAAAGAAATTGACACAGGTAAAGAGAAAGAAAAGTGAGTCCATTTGCTGAATTCTCAAATGAATTGAAATGTCAAAATATGATGGTAAAGTGCATATAGTAATGAAAACATCTACTTGTTCCCCCAAGTTACACTGAAGAGACTTTAAAAATGTTTAAAGAACTTACTAAAATATTCACATCAGACATGCTTTAGGCATAGGTAAGGGATGAAAATTAACGTGTATTTAGAAATTATCTGCCACCAAGCCTGATCTCAACTAAGGTCTCTTTCATTATGTCTTATGAGTGACTAAGCCTTGCAAAAGGTGTGCCTAAGATACCCAAATCACACTGGTGTGAATTGATGGAGATCTTCAATCCTTTGTTTCTCATAGAGTCAACCTGAAGTTCAGTGCTCTCTACACCCAGGAATTGGAATCACATAGATTGTGGGATCACTACTTTGTGTTCCATTTTAGGCTAAATATCATCAAATGTAGGGAGAAAATAAGTCAGCATTCTTAAGTCTAGTTTATTACCACATATGTTTATGGTTTTAAAAATGATATGGCATCTGTTAGGCATTTTAAAATGTAGTTTATAAAAAAATCCTATGTGTTGGTGCCATTATTATCCTTGTTTTATAGATGTGAAAACTGAGATACAGAGAAATGAAATACGTTGCTTAAGGTCTCACAGCTATCAAGTAGCAAAGAAGGATTCACACCCAGCCCATCTGTCTCCACAGTCCATTATTCCAGTTCTTAAGTACCTCAGCATGCTGCTTCATTAAAAAAAAAAAAAACCATCTTGCACTACCACATTTGTATGCTTCCAAGTGTAATTTCTTGCTGAACCTGCAGAATTACTCCAATTTTGCATGTAATGGGCCTGAATGGTGGTCTATCATAGCATGCACTTGTAAATTGTTTTATTTATTCTCCATACCTCAAGTCAAAGTAGATGGCTCAAATCCCTCTATATGTAGAGCAGGGCCCAGGCAGCTTTTTCCAAGTGAGTTCCAACTCTTTGCAAATGGACAGGATTCTATATTCAGGCCACTACTTTGAACATTTGAAAGTTTTGTTTAAAACTTATTTAGTACAGGGAATGTGCCAAAGTTGGTTATAAATACATCAAACCCAAACCTAATAGGTTTATGGAGAGAGAATGTATTGACTCCTATTACAGAACAGTCCAAAGGTTTCAAGTGGGACTTAATTCAAGCTCATGTCAAGTTGCCAGAACCCATCTTTTAGCTCTATGGTCATCGTGTTTCTATAACAGTACAAATCAATTCCCCATAATCAAATACCTATCCCTGATTGGCCTGCCTGGAGTCATGTGATAGGCTTAAGCCAAGCATGACGTGAGGGTGGACATCACACTATCTGCTCTATGAAGCACCAAGGGCTTCAGACTGTAAGGTGCTAATAATCAACTGTCTTCCTCCATCACATTTCCTAACTTAATGTAGTCATCTGCAATTAAGGGCATCTGAGCTTTACAGTAAAGAAGGGAGATTTCTCTCTCTCTTTCTCACACACATTAAAAATACCATATACCATCCTCCACATTAGCACATGTGAAAAAGCCATACCCCTAGAATTAACAAGTTTATCAAGTCCATATGTGCATTTACTTTTCAGATGATTCTTTCAAAAGATTTCAGTTTCCACTGCCCTCTCAGACACACCACAGAAAACTATATTTTAGGCCAGGTGCAGTAACACATGCCTGTAATCCCAGAGGCTCAGAAGGCTGAGGCAGAAGGATCACAAGTTCAAAGACAGCCTCAGGAAAAGTGAGGCACTAAGCAACTCAGAGAGACCCTGTCTCTAAATAAAATACAAAAAAAGGGCTGGGGATGTCACTTAGTGGTCCAGTCCCTTGAGCTGAATCCTCAGTATCAAAAAAGAAAACTATATTTTATTTAAAAACATATATGTTTACCAACTTTATTGTTTTTGATGTTTAAAGAAATGACACCTATTTGGAAGAGGTAAGGCTCCATTCCACTACAAAGGCTACCTTTGCATTTAGCTCCACAAACCTCAAGACAGTTCTATTTCGAGTAGTTCATATTTTTGAAGGAGTAGATTTAAGAGAACTTCTCACTTGTGGCATGAGTAGAACAATAAAAATAAGCAGAAAAATCACTAGTAAAATGGCCTTAGTAACATTTCTCTATTCCCATCTGACATCTGGGAGACTCTATTTTCCTTTTGTGGAAAAGACTACAGATGAAGAATGACCCCATTCAAGTCATCCAGGGCTGGGGCAGGAGTTTAGTGGAAAAGGTCCCTGAGTAATAGCAGGAGATTCAGCCTCTGCTCTGAGCCCTCTTCTCACCTCTCTCTCTGAAATTGTGTGATCTTGGGCACAAATGTCTCTGAGTGTCTGTTTTCTCAATGAAGATGCGAGCCTACATCTCTCAGACACCTTCCTCTGAGACCAGTGAAGCTGGTCCCAGACCAGAACAAGTTTAGTAAACAAAGTGGTAGAATTTGAGCTGAAGTTAGCTCAATCTCTTCATTGAGTGGGACCCAAGTAACCCCTATAAGAAGCAATATGTTGACACTTAGCGAAAGGCTGATGTAACAAGGCAAAGGCATGGCTGAAACAAACGCTTCCAGTTGCACAATGATGATCATCCAGACAGGCTTTCTAATCACCAGAGTACCCACCCCTCCTGGATGTGAGTTCCTGGTAGAATGTTACTAGGTCTTGCACACAGTTGAATATTCAGGACCTACCGCAGTGCCTGGAACATAGAAAAGACTCTCCATGCCTGATAAAGGAATGAACAGCTAATAACAACTAATACTTAGTTCTTACTGAGTGCCAGGAAGTGTTAAAAAAAAACTTGATAATTGTTAACTCAGTCCTTGCAAAAAGCAAATGCAATTCTATTTGTTAGATCAGGAAGCTTACACAGGTAGTATGTGATGAGAATATTTTAAACAGGCAATCCTGCTGGGGGAAAAAAGAAATCCATGCCTTTAACTACTGCAATGCATGCTCTCTTAACTAATGAATAAATGAATGAATGAATGAATGAATGAATGACCTGAATGATCCAAAGAGCCATCCACCATGACTCTAACACTTGAGCTCATCTGGTAATTTCTACATGTGTAGATCTAGGAAGGGAAACCATATGGAGGACAATGAGCATGCTCACTGAGAAACAGCTTTCTAAACAGCTCTGGCATGGGCAGTGAATTCAAAATATTTACATTTAAGTGATGGTCAAACAAAATGGTTCAGAGGATTTCATTAGGGGCCAGCAGTTTTCAGCTCTTGTGCTATGGTTGAGTGCTGGAGCACACCATCAAGAAGGCCCAAATGATCTCAAAAGAAATCCAACTATATGCAATAGAAAGTGAGAGAACTCAAAAGCTGACATTTCTTGTTTAATTTCACTTTTGTTTTTGAACAAGTTATACACTAAAATCATCTTATCAATCTTTCTTTTATCAATATTGTTTCATCTTTTACATAAATTGTGTATTTCACAAAAATTGTTGCTCTCTTTTTTTTGGTTTTAAGAAATGCAAAGGATCTGAAGTTCAAAGTAATCTTTCCATTTTCATCATTTTGCAATCCACTAAATATTAATAGAGTTGAGGCTTCCCCTGGACAGTGATAACATCTGTCATTTCCTTGAGTCTTGTTCTTCCTTTGTGCAAGCACCACAGGCAAATCCCATAGGAAAATGTCTTCAATGTAAAGTGATGGGAGCTTTCACTGGGGAGACTTACCACTTTCTGGATTGAGATAGAATAACCCTGCATGTGCCCAAAGAAATCAGTAATGACCAATAAAAAAGAAAAACAAGCACAATAATTAGTAGGAAAAACTATAGTTCTATAAAACAGGCTTATCAAATATCTGCAGTTAGGATAATAAAAATATATCTGTACATCTTTTTTAAAAAAGAAAAACTTTTTTAAAAAGATGTCTTCAGACAGCTCCATTTTGAGAATTTTAGTTTTTTCATTCTTATATCCTAAGTTGCCTAAATATATGTAAGTTAAAACACTCACATTTATTGATTTATATAATATTTTTCTGGGTATACTTAAGGGGCTTAACATATTTTGAGACGCGTGTAGATGGAATGTTTTTAATCTGTTCATCTACTACACCAAAACTAACTAGAAATTTTAAGCAAGTTTTTTTTCCTCAATAAACAGTTAAGAAAAAAAATATAAGAGTTAAAGGTTATCATGTTAAAATAAATTTCAGGGAATATCTAGTCATTAGTGTATATTCACCTCAGTTTTCTCCACAGTCTACCTTAACTGGATAGCTCCATGAAAAGTAAATGTTTGTTCTGAGGCAAGACTCTGAATTTTCAGGAAATTTTGAATTTGAATCATTGCACTATATTAAAATCAAAGCAGAAATGAGAGCGTGTATCATTATTTACATGCACTTAGAAAGATTTTGGTAACAAATTAAAATTGAGCACATAAAATACTCCATGCCCTGGCTACTCTGGTTCACAGAGGTTTTAACGTGAAAGGTTATTATTTTGGAACCAGGACAATAATCAGAAGATCTTTTCATCCAATACATTTTTCTTTTAGAAAAATTTCTCCCATCAGAAAAAAGGAAAAATAAGGTCAAGCCTGCTGGAGAGAGGGCCCATGATTTGAACAATGCTTCCTGAATCACCTTCATGAACATACATGCACAGAGCTGATGGTCTAGGCAGGGAACAGAGGGCAGAAGAGGGAACGCCAGTTTACTGAGAGTGCAAGGAGCTTGTCAAATGAGTTCCCTCACAGCAGTAGCACAATGCCCAGCCGGGCCCAGCTCTGAATGCCCCCTGCATCAACTGGGCTAGGTGTCTAGACAGACTCAGTGCAAACCTTCCACATCCCAGAGACGTCTGGGCTCTGCCTAGCACTCAGGTAGTACCTTCAAGTAGATATAGATTTCTTGTCTAGGTTTCTTTTATCCAACTGTGACTTTTGTCTAAAATCATCATCATCATCATCATCATCATTATCATCATCCACAGTGGAGAAAGCAGCAGCTTAACTAGGGAATGACCTTGGAGAATTCATTTAATCTCCTTAAGTTCTGCCTCCATGCCAGTGTATGAGAATATCATTTTAAAAAATAGCTCATTGCAGGGCATATATGAAGCACTCATCATATATGTCCAGTATCTTTCCAAAGATCCAGTAGGAAAAGGAGCAAATCCCTTGTATTGGGAGGCAACTTGTGTTCTTCTCCTTTACTTTACACAAAGGGAAGTTTCCCTTAGTTTGGGTTTCCTGGGACCATAATTTGGGATGGATAAATGTGTGAAGACTTATTGAAAAGAGTTCTTAAGATAGAAAAGGGTTCCTAGGAGATAAACATGTAAGGAAATGAGGAAGGTAGGATGGGGCAGAGGAAGAAGTTGGCCTGAAACCCAAGGGCACCTGCAGCCTCAGCCTCTTCCACAAGGAACTCTGGAAAGAGAACCTTTCAGAGTTATCCTAATTCAAGAGAAGGGGACCAGGACTTTGTATCCCCACCTCACCCACTCATTGGCATGGACCATCTACTGGGAATGGCCAAAACTTTGGGTGAGGCAAATGCCTATAGTAATTCCTAGTGAAAGACAGAACTATGGGCAGTGAGCAGCTGATATGCTCAGCAGCTGGGGAATGGATGCATTAGTCTTAAGGTGGGGACCTAGGTAAAGCACCTCAGCGATCACTGCAGTCTACTACTTGGGCTACATACTCCTTCATGATTTATAGTAACTTTGACCCATCTGGGAATGGCTTCTCCAAGGCCCTGATTGGTCTCGTTTCCCAAAGAACTTTAAAAAGTTAGTGAAGCACACTGTATTTCCTGCTGCCACAGTTGACTTAGGTCATAAATCAAACTTTTATTCCCTCTTATTCCTACTCCGTCACCCATTTTAGATTTGCTATGCCCTCAGCTCACAGCTCTGCCAAGTTGGGTGGCTCACCTGGTGGAGTGATGTGAACTCTCCTACCTGAGAACTGGAGAAGAGCAGCACTTACTGCAAGGGTTTGGCTTTTCTCCAAATGGACTAGCATTGTCTTTCCTACTCTTCCTCGCCATGCCCCCACTTTCTCTAGTCCATTCTGAGGAGTAACCAATATGATGGGAAAGTCTGTGGACAGCCAACATTCTGGACCATGTGAACTTCATGACTTCTTCCTTAAAAATCACTCAGTGCTTGGACATCTCTGTCTTTTTAACCCTCTTGCCATCTGGGACCTATTTGCAGTCCTAGAACTGTAGATGATCACCCTTCTAGTCTTATCAGCATTTCAGTTATGCTAGGGTTTGGTATGCTGTAGGAAAAGTTAGCACCAAAATTTCAGGGGTTCAAAAATTGTATTTCTTAGTCACTTAAGTTTGTTTACATCCAAGAATCTCTCCAACTTTACCATTTTCTACATGGTGGCTCAGTATTCCAGGCTGCTTCCATCTTGCACCTCCATCCAATGCAGGACTTAGCAGAGAATGTCAGACAGCACAAGGTGCAGAGGTGGTCAAGGACAAAAACCAAACTGAAAGAAACAGCTGAGCCTTTATTACTTGCCATGTTACTGTAGGACAGACGGCTAAACAGTACTAGGTTAGGGTCAGGTGACATGCATTATGGATTGGGGGAAAAGGGGAAAGTATACCTGAATAAAAGACTCCTGATATTTTATGGACCTTAAGGCTAGAAGGAGGAGGAGGGAAAGGGGAGATGAGTGGAAAAGTACTGAGTTACAATAGGCAAAATTGTCTTCAACACCACCCCTGTTTGGAGGCCTCCGAGTGGAGGTGCCTAGGCTAGGAGTGCATATGGACATCACAGCAACACAGCCAGGACTTGGGGGCCTGGTCCATTTATGTGACTCCTTCCAGAGACGGCAATGCCCTGGCTGTGCACCAAGTCAGGTGTGAGGAGGGCAGCTTTCCTCACATCACATGGCCTCCAGCTTTTGAACTATCTGTGGTCTGACCTGGACTATCTATCATACATAGGATTTTGTCCTGGAGATGGGCACCTCAGTGAGTATAGACAATTGTGCCTTTACTGCTTCAGCCAGAAGTGACACGTCAGCTCCTGCTATATCCTGTTGACCAGTCATAGGATTCTATCAGACTATCAATAGCGCTGAGAAATATAGTATTTCAAATGTGAAGAAAAGAGTGAAAAATGGGAATAATAAACACAGTGATATCTGCCCTGGTTCAGTAAGCAGATTTAGTGGCCCCAGACAATCAGCATTTTCAGTTCTAATTTGTCCTTTTGCAACTGAGTGAGGAAATCAGATTCCTAAGAGCCTGGAATCTTAGTCTTAAGATCCAGGAGATTTTGTGGAATTCTTCAGACCAGTGGATCATTGAAAAGTGAACCTTAGGGGCTGGAGCGGTGGCTCAGTGGTAGAGCGCTTGCCTCGCACGCATGAGTCACTGGGTTCGATCCTCAGCACCACATAAAAATAAATAAATAAAGATATTGTGTCCATCTACAACTAAAAAAATATTAAAAAAAAAAAAGAAAGAAAAGTGAACCTTACATTTTGATCCCTATTTGGCTCTTTGTATGTGCCATTGATTGGTTAGAACTCACCAGAGAGGGAAGGAAGGGACTTCCTTCCAAGGGAAGGAAGGTTGCCCAAGGGAAAGTTGCACCTTGCAACTAAGGATTAGCAGATCACATAAGTAACTACTTGGAATTCTGAAAAGAAACTGAAGCTCCTAAGAGCTAACCATCATCTTTGTCTGCTCACACGGCCCCTATCATGCCACCTGCTCAGAAAGAACTGAAGCGTTGACACTGAATTCATCCAAATAGCCTGCAGAAGTACATTCCCTTTGAAAAATTCCCACAAGATACTCTGGAGAAATAATTCATCTTTGAATCTAATTAGACATGAAGGAAGAAGTCACAAGACACCAATGTGGAGGGTATTGGGTTGATTGGAAAGTCCCTTTGCTGGGAGAAATACCTGCATAAATCAATGGAATGGAAATGATTTTACACTTGTTACAATACACTGGGGACAAACACATCATTTGGATTCTTACTGAGGCATGTTTTCTTGGTTTATCCTTCTCTAAAATCTTCTTTTCCTTCAAATTTTTCACTTTTTCTTTTTGACAACAGAAGATAGTTATATTTCCTTCTCAGAAAACCTTACTTTCCATGCCTCAAAAATATTAGTGTTGCAATTATATGTATTATATGTATGTATATATATAAGTATATAGATTCATACATACAGGTATGTAGATGTAGATATAGATCTGTAGAAAAATCCCAAGACAATTTTACTAACATATTAACCAATTTTGTCTTTAGATGATGAGATGTCGAGTGATTTCCTGTGGTAATTATGCCAGGTTCCTTAAGGAGTGATTTATATTTCACTCTGTCGGGGACACAGGGATGCTCTTATGACTTAGCCCAGTTTTCACGTTAATTTCTCTACTTAGAAACTTTACACTAAGTGGGTGGTAATACCAGACCACAAAGCAGCCTGGCGTACAGAATTAAAATTTCAATTTGTCACAGGAAACTCTTTCTCCCCTTGGTGGACAGCTCATTCCCTTGTCACTTCTCCAATCTGGTAGGCAAGAATTTTCTGTCCTCTTTTTGCAGATGGACTATGGCAGTTACACCCATAGGCTTTTTTTTTTCTATTCCCTAAGAGACATAAAATTCTCACCCCAATCCCTAAGGCCTCCATACAGGGTTAATGTGGTCCCTGGGAAATCAGTTTCTCCGCAAGCTCCCCCTTTGGCTTTGAATTTTCTCATAATGTCTGAGGAGTTCTATTTCTTTCAAGTTCAAATAAATGTCTATTAAAATTGAACCAGCATTTCAGCTATGTATCAATGAGAAGAGTTTCTGCATTTATTCAGTCTTCCTGGTTACTGAAGTTGCAACTACAGGCGATGTTTGTGCTGTGGACTCAATGTCTGTGTCCCTCAAAACTCCTATGTTGAAACTCTAACCCTCAATATGGCTGTATTTGAAGAAAGATGCCTTTTGGAGGTAATTATGTAGAAATGCAGTCATAGGTTTTGTCCCAATTCTAATAGGATCACTCTGTCCTTATAAAAGAGAGCTCACTTTCTCCATGTACCAGGGAGAGACCATGTGAGGACATAGAGAGAAGGTGACCTTCCTCAAAATAGGAACTGAATCAACTTGTTTCCTGATCTCAGACTTCCCATCCTCTGGAACTATGTGAAAATAAATTTCTATTATTTAAGCAACTTGATATATGGTATTTTGTTACCATACCCCAACTTGAGTAAGATAATTTATTTTTGCCTATTCTATTTTTCTACCTTCTCAAATTTTCTTCGACGAGTGTGAATTCCTTCTGTGAGGACTATTGGTTCTTTTTGGTAAGTATTTATGGCTCTCTGCCTCCTGAGCACATAGGATTGCACTGCCCTTCCTCCTTTGAAGCTAGGGCATGAACAGAAGATTTTATTTGACCAATGGAAAGAGCCAGGCCAGACTTAAAATTCATTCTCTTCTTTAAGCTGGGTTGATCATAGATGCACATAAAATTGACATGCAGTGTCCATTATCCAGGGTCTTTGACTAACTATTATGAAGAGAAATTTTCTACCCCAAAGCTACTGATTGAGAAATAGACCTATGATTTCTAGAGTTATTTGTTACTACAGGATAGTGTAACCTGTCCTGACTAATACAGCTTCTAAATCACAAAAAAAAATAAATTTTTAAAACTTTTAAATTTTAAATGACACCTGATTTTAGATGGAATTAAACTGCACTTAGAACAAATGAAGCCATGTTGGTTGACATCTACTTTGTGGGAAGAAAAGAGAGTTAAAATATCCCCCTAAACCCACTCTTACACTGCTTTGTCTTCAATTGTTGGTAAGTCTGTTCTTTTAAACTCAAGTATTTCTATCTGCATACATGCTGTTGCTAAATGCTCCTGCTCCTAAGAAGGATAACTTTTTAAAGGAAATTAAAGAAAATTTAAGAAATAAAGAAAATTTAAAGGAAATTTAAGAAATTTTCCATTAGCTTTGGAGTAGCTTAACATATATACTATCTGGGCTCCTTTATTGCTAGACTTTGAATTGCTGAAGGACAGGGAGACAATCAAAAGTATTGAGTCCATAGCCATAGTGGAGGGGTTTGGACAACAAGAGTATGAATTTTATAGGAATAAAAAATGAACAATGGTTAAAAAAGAAGACGGCCAAGATGTCTTCACAATATTCATCCAGAGACTCGAAGACTAGTCAAAAGAATGCAATGTGTGCTTTTTCTACGAAAACTTACCTGTCCTATTTATCCATCTAACAAATCAGAATATTCCACAATAAGAAACAGGGTGTATAATGTGCCAATTAAATGGTACCCAAACAGCTATGGGAAGATGGAAATGCTATATGTCATACAGAACAATTATAGAGCCCTTATCAGAAATGCAACACAATTTCCCTCCAAACTCAGCATTCCTTGTTTCACATAAAGTATGAATAAAACATGGGGCACTATTTCTAGAAGAATAACCTGTTATAATAATGGCATCAGTGAAAGAAATGAGGACGGCAGGAGCAGTCAGGCAGTTAGGCAATGACTGTCATAGCACAAATTTTTCCATTAAAAGTGAATGCCCAACATAAAAATGCTCTGCTTCATGGTCTCCGCCCTGTGTTGCAGCATCTGTGAATCCGGTTTGGCCTTTTAAATGCATGAGAGTGGACAACCGTGTGCCTTGCTAATTATTGTCTCCTCCAATGGGCATGGAACCTGGGTGGGGAAAATGCAATTTGCAGCTCCCTTTTAAAAGCAGATCTCCACAATAATGTTCTCAGGAACACATCATTGTTCTTCTTCAGCTCCACAGCACATGGAATGTAGCAGCCATTCTTGCCTTTTTCCTCTTCTGTTGACAGGATCCTATGCTAACTTCTCTGTAGGGATACTCACATAATTGAAATAGAGAGTCTCATGGATCTTCAAACTCACTTTCACTGCCCATAATAGTATGTCATCATGTTCACCTCTAGCCACATTTTTTAAAAAAGCATTCTTTTTTAAAACCTTTATTTTATTTATTTATTTATTTTTATGTGGTGCTGAGGATCGAACCCAGTGCCTCACACGTGCTAGGCAAGCAAGCGCTCTAACACTGAACCTCAACCTCAGCCCTTCTAGTCACACTTTTTAAAAAATAAAATTCCCTCCTGTAATTCGTGTCCCTACCTACCCTCCTGCCATCTTTGTTTTCCTCTTTACAGGCAGATCTTTTGGAAATGTACTTCCCATTTCCTACCTCCTCTTCTCTGCCTCCACTCACACCTTGAACCATGGAAGTATAGAACCTACTCCCACCATTCCACTCAAGCTCTCCCACCATGCTCACCAACGACCTCATCACCCAACCCAAGGTCACTCTGCAGGCAGTTTCTTCCTAGGCCTCTGCTGCAGTCTGAATGCTTATGCCCCTGCCCACCAAATCCATATGTGGAAGCTCAATCCCCAGCGGTACAGAATGAAGAGGTATGGCCTCTGGAAGGCATTTTGGTCACAAGGGCACCCTCCCCACATGGAAAGGATCAGTGCCTTTATAAAAGAGACCTGAGGGAGCTTGTCTGTTCCTTCTGCCATCTGAGGACACAGCAAGAAGGCACCATCTATGAAGAACAAGCCCATGCCAGACACTGAATCAGGGGCACAGGTGCACTGTTACAGCCTCTGCCTATGCTGCCAAAACACCTGTACTCCTCCCCGCCTAGGGCTGGGGTCCTCTGTCTTCCTTACCAGGGAACACCAGGGAGAACAAGTTCTTGCTCCCCTGGCATTCCCAGCATCTGCCACCAGGCTGTGCAGTACAGAGCACTTGTTCAATGAAGGAATAAATTTCTCTTTGTCTTGTCCTTGATTTTCTTTCGGCCCCCTTTCCATCTCTTACACCCAGCATGCTCAGTTCTCTTAAACTGGTCTTCCCACATGCTTCTCAGAAATGTTCCTTTTATCAGAACCTGTATCCTATTAGTCCCCAAGCCAGACGGGCACTAGAATCACTGTGGGAGCTTTTTTACAAACATAGCTTTCTGGTCTTCTTTAGAGACCTACCAAGCCAGAAACTGCAGGCAGGCAGGTTTCAGAATTATCCCAGGTGACTTTGATAATCAACCAGCACAGAGGACCCCTGCTGTCTATGATCCCAAGAAGGCCTGGCTTACATATGTAAGTGTTTCTGGATGCGGGATTGCTTACTCAGAAGGACTAATCTCAAGTGACATACCAGTGAGTTACTACGACAGCCTTGCCAAGGAATCTAAAACAACATGTGCCTGATTCCAATTAAAATTAATGTCTCCAAAAGCCCCCTAAGATCTGAATTTAATAGAGAGAGCTTGCATCAGATTGGTGGGAGACATTCCACTCAGCAACATTGATCTGAGCAACTTCGCTATCCTTATATCTGGGCCAGCCAGTTAAAAACAGAGATACAAAAAGAGATAGAGAGAGATACACAAGATGTAGAGTTTACAATGTGGTGGGAAGAGAGGCTCATGTACACGGTAGGCTTGTTATACGATGAACGGACATATAAGCAGTAGTGGAACACAGAGGAAGTGCCCTCTGAGCTGCGCCCTGAAAGGCTTACTCTGTGGATCTGGGGTAAAGAGGATTTCAGGCAGTATGAAGGGGAAAGGCCAGTGCAGCAGGAAGGCTTGTTCAGGGCACAGCAAGCTTCCTCACAGGAATATGAAGAAGGAGTGGGAGTGGGGATGGAGTAAAGAACATGGTGGATGGGAAATGAGACTGGATAGGGAGGTTGGAGTTAGAGCAGGGTGGACTTTGTCCACAGAATCAGACTTTATATACATACAATGAGAGACATTAAGCTTTGGGGAAGTTCTTTGCTTTGTTTTTGTAAATGGGGGATCAGCAGAATTAGATATTCCTTCACTCAGCCAAACCCATTTGAGTGCCAACTATGTATAGTGCTTTCTCTAGGTTTGAGCATGCAGTGATGGACAAGATCAAGTGCCTGCTGCTTAGAAAGTGTATCTAGCAACACTCCTTTCGAAGAAGTTAACCCTAGAATGACTTAAAGCTCACTCCATTGGTTCAGGGAGGTCAGGTCTGAGCTGTGGCTGGAAAAACAGATACATAAATGAGGTTATAGATTAGTCTCTTAAGAATTCCCAGAGAGGTTTACAGTCAGTCAAAACCAGACTATTCAGTGTTTCCTTAAAGGGGATATTGAAATTGATTACTACAGAACTTAACTATTGACCTTCTGAGTCAGAGACTTATTCCAGGTGGTAACAGACAGTTTACAAGGTCAGAAGATGAGACAAATTTCTGAACAAAGACAAAAATTAACACCTCAGCTTTATCTTTGGAAATTATAGGACAATTTCCCCCTTTTTAGTCAAATCCGAAGCTGCTCTAATGGATATATACCAAGACTCCTGTGAATATAAGTGCTTTTGCTACTCTGGTTTTTCACAATAGGTGAATGATCTTTGCAATTAACAATGAAAGAATATCTATCCTTATCAAATCCTCTAAATCTTGGGTTGTAAAATATCACAAATGCACACACACACACACACATTGTAAAGAGGGGTCATTTTTAAAGACTGAACCCTATGTAGAGATGTTGATCATTTCAAACTAAATCATTCCAACAAATGGATCACAGCTCTGCCACAAATGTCTCTTCATCTCAATAGAAAAATAATGATGAACTTGAATAAACCAGCTTGAGAATATTTTTGATTTCCACTTTTAAAATGTTTGAGCCAAAATGCAAATGCAGGCATTTATAAGATTTCCTAGACATCCACGAAAGCTGTCTCAGAAACTCTTTTTGTGGCTGGTTTAAGACCTACAAACAAATCTATCATGTAATCAACCCATGCTGTGCAGGTAATAGTTACACAGCCCTAGACTAGACTCTCATTCAGCAATGTCTCTCCAATGAGCCATGAAGCCAGCCACCTCCCTGGGAAGTCCTCACTTTAGTTCCGCACACATCTGCTGAGTTCACAGGAGCACACCTCCCAAACGCTTCAATAACAAAACCTGTTCTGGGATTGATGAGCTGCTCCAGTTACTCTCCTACAGAAAATTAGCAAGACTCAACATCATTCCAACACACATCTAATTAACTTTCATTATTACTACTATTATTATTATTTCAAGTGAGCTGGTTAGGAAGAGGGGTATAGCTGAATACAGGATGATCCAACATGATCTAACCCCTCTTTCCAAAGCACTATAGCTTAATAAGACAGCCTTACAAGACAAATTCCCTAATACTCTCAGAACAGTATGAGCAAATCCCAAAGATGGATCTGGATTTTTCAAATAGACAGAGCTATTTTAGGCTGAATGATTCTATCAGATAGGTACTATTATTATCACCATGAAAACTAAGGAAAGCTAAATATCTTTACTGAGGTCACAACTTGCTTATTTTACACAAACGTAACACCTTAAATGAGTCATGAGACCCACCCCATCTTTTGGTGCATTATCTGTAAAAAAAAAAAAAGCTCTTAATTGAATAAAGGAGCAAGAAAACAGCACTTCTCCCTCTCCTTCGGGTAAGATGATTCAGAGATCCCTGGGAGAAAAGAGAGCAATTTAAAATCATGAAGTGGAACCTAAAGGATGTTTTCTTTCATCAGCAAGCAGCTCAGGGAAGCTGCCCCCTCTTACCTGTCCACTGTGTAATATGTAGCCACATAGGGCAAACTAATCAATGATAAGAAGGGCCAAGGAGCCAGGTGTGGTGGCACATGCCTGTATTCCCAGCGGCTCTGGAGGCTGAGGCAGGAGGACCTTGAGTTCAAAGGCAGACTCAGCAATTTAGCAAGGCCCTAAGCAACTCAGGGAGACCCTTTCTCTAAATAAAGATGTAAAAAAGGGCTGGAGATGTGACTCGGTAGTTAAGTGCCCTTGAGTTCAATCCCTGGTACCAAATAAAGAAGAAGAAAAAAAAAAAAGCCAAGGAAATAATGATCATTGTTCTTGAGATTTAAAGAACAGAAGAGCATCTCCTGACCAGGCTGACGGGGGCACTGAGGTCCGATCTGCATCACTTTGCCACACTCTGAGAAGGCACTGCCAGTCTGGGAACACCGATCAACCACCTATGTAAATCACCCCTCAATCAGTTTTCGGCAAGACAGGCTTTGTGACAAGAGTCCACTATCTTCTCTTTTTTGAAAAAGTCATCATCCTTGCCTTGATACCTTGTCTCTTGATTTCATTGGCTGTTGTGCAGCAAGCAGCCAGACTGTCTGATAACAAACACGCTCCATGAATCTTTCTATGGCTTTTGGCGAACACCAGGAGCCTTTATCCCTGTGACATACCACTCCCTGATGGGCACTGAGGGTTCTCAGCTGCATCTGCTAAGGCAGTCAGGTACTACGTCCTTAAACAGAAAATTCAGAAGCTCTGAGGGAGAGAGGCGCTTCCCTCTGCTCCGTGCACCCTTCTTCCCTTCTTGTGCTTGGAATCTTCATTCACTTTCCTTAGGACTCAACTCAGATCCTATTGATTCCAGTCTTGGAGATCAGAAATGGGTCCTGGCTCCCCTGGTGTTGAAGATGAAATACCCAAGAAATGCCAAGGCAAGGGTAGAAAGCAAGTTTTATTTGAGAAAGGGACAGAGACAGCAGACTTCTCCGAAGAGAAATGAGACCCAGAACTGGGTGCCTGTGTGAGGGGGTGTGTCTTGCTCTTTTAGAGATCCCAGAATTCCCCTTTCGCCTTCTCTTTCTTCTCTGTGTACTTGCCTAACAGCAGTAAGAGCAGGAGCAGGAGCAAATCGTTAGCATCCCCCAGGAGGTTAGCTGTTAAGCAACTCATTGTTTTTTCTTTGGTAACCAGCCCTCATCCTCTGGACCCCCATCATTCACTGACTGCCTTACCCTCGCCCCTTACCTCAGTTTGGTGAGGAATGTGACATAGCCTGTCCACTCAGGCCAGATGGGGCTGCCTGGAGATTGCTTTTAGCAAAGAAAGCATGCGGGGAGTCAGTACAGTGGGCTCATTTTATAGAATTATTCTCCGAACCTCATCTATCTGTACCCTTATACCTTATTCCCCCGATCCTCATCTATCTGTACCCTTATACTATTTTCTTAGCAGACCCTCCCTGACGCTCCACTCCAAAGCTCAGGGCAGATATCGAAGTCTTGGTTTCCTCTGTTTTCCTCCTTGAGGGGTTTGCTGATGTTTTATTTTGTGTTAAGAGGCTGTAGGCCCCATCTGGCCAACTTCTGCTATTCTCAGTGCTCACATATTACATTGCTTCTCACACAGCAGGAGCTCAGCAACTGTTTGTGGATTATGGCAGCCATTTCTATCAAGAATACAGCCCCCCAAAAAGAGAATACAGCTTATGTTATGCAAAATGAATGAAAGTAGAGATTCTCTGTTTTCCTGGCTGTTGAGAGTAGGATCACAGAAGAGATTGAGGAATTGGTGGAATTTATTTTTTAAAGAAACAGGAAGAGCATTATTTAGAGTTTCTGCATCTAATATTTTAGTTAAGAAGTATGACAATATCCAAAGGTAGCCATGGTATAATTGCAAAAAAAAAAAAAAAAAGTAAAAAAAGAAGACTTAATGCTAAAATACTCATAGGAATTTTTCAATAAAATCAGAAACTTGATTTTGAAAAAACTGGTTGAAATTACTGAAAAATTTCTTAAGGAAAACCCAATGTGGTCATGAAATGAGAAAGAGCCTTAAAACCCATTATTAACCACCACTGCATTTTAAACAGAACCATTAACTCTTTGCTGCAGGGAGTCTCAAAGCAAGAGATCTTGTAATGCTAATTGCTAAAATACTCCTAATTTGTTTCCAAGGGTTTGAACAGCTCTTAATTGCTGCTCTATCTTTGATCAAGGCAAAGAGAAAAATCATGCATGTCAAATTCATTCAATCTTCTCAATGCCCAACAAAAGGCATATATGTTAAAGTTTTCAAATATACCCTCAAATGAAAAACTACAGTTGGCAGAGACTTTAGTTGACCATGAATGTGAACATGGACTTGTTTCTTCTTGGAGGGGAAGAGGGGGCTGGCTCATCAGTCACTTCAATTTTAATTTTGTGGGAATGGGTTATACTTCTTGAAAATGGAAAAACCCAGTGGCTTTGAAAATTTTTGGTCTTCCTACATGATTCCTCTTTGGAATTTTTTTTTATTTGGTGGGATTATGCTCAACTTTTAAATCTCTGTGAACTTTACATCTCTGTAAACATTCATTTTTAATTTTTAAAGTTTTAATTTTAAAACTATGTTTTTTACTCCTCTGAATATTGAAAGTCTTCTAAGACCTTTACATATTTTCATTTACATTTAATTATTCAACATCATTCCAAACACTCATCTAATTAACTTTCATTATTACTACTACTATTATTATTTCAAGTGAGCTGGTTAGGAAGAGGGGTATGGCTGAATACAGGATGATCCAACATGATCTGACCCCTCTTTCCAAAGCACTATAGCTTAATAAGACAGCCTTACAAGACAAATTCCCTAATACTCTCAGAACTGTATGAGTGAATCCCAGAGAAGGATCTAGATTTTTCAGACAGAGCTATTTTAGGCTGAATGATTCTATCAAGTAGGTACTATTATTATCACCATAAAGACTGAGGAAAGCTAAGTATCTTTCCTGAGGTCACAACTTGCTTGTTTTACACAAATGTAACACCTTAAATGAGTCATGAAGCCCACCCCATCTTTTGGTGCATTATCTGAAAAAAAAAAAAAAGCTCTTAATATTTTGTGTTAATTTATGTCCTTTAAAAAAAATTACAAATAGGCTGGAGATGTAGCTCAGTGTCAGAGCATTTGCCTAGAATGTGTAAGGCCCTGGGTTCAACCCCCAGTACTGCAAAAAAAAAAAATTAAAAAGTAACAAATAGACTACATTAGGTTTCCTAAAATTTTTCCAGACTAAACATAGTGTGGTTTTCATCAAAAACCGTAGAGTAACTTTACCACAATTTTTCATTTAAGGTCAAGAAAATATTTTTAAACTATATTCAAACTAGCAAATCAAATCAATGCATCAGGAAAGACTATTGATTTAAAAAAAAGTGAAGGAAAAAAAATTGTTAGCAAAGATGGCATTAGATTAAAATGCAAACTCACCCAAAGCCAGAAAAGGTAGAAGATAAATCAAGATGAAAATGACAAGACTGACTCTGCTAACAATGAATACTGGAAGACTCATAACTCACTTTTTTCTTTCATTCTTTTTTTTTTTATGAAAGGACCCCACTCTTCCATGCAAACATGCAGTAACTTTACTCAAACAATCCCAACATGCAACAGTATAACATAAAGCCCTGGGATACAACACTCCTTCTTCTTTCTTTCTTGTGTCCACCTTCTATGCAATATACTCAGGGAAGGTGACCAACTCCCCAATCCAAGGGCAAATCCAGATCAGTCTTGGTCTTTCAAAGAAGTCCTGCTCCTTTTGCAAATAATTATCTCAAGGTTGGCTATACATTCATCACCTAATTTAGGAAAGGCTGTCTTTCTTTTACTAGCAGCTGTCATGTCAGGATCTGATGCGTGGATCTGTGGCAGCCATCTTGCAGCCCTGAGGTGGACCAGCTACCATTCTGAAGAGGACAGGATCAACAAATGAAAAGGAGATTATCGAGCTCCTCAGTCAATAAACCCTGGAATCACCCAACTTGGTCTCTGTTCTATGAGATAATACATTTTTCTTTCAGTATTAAACCACCTGAAGCTCATGTTTATTGTTACTAGTGGCTACAAACATGCTTACTGATAAATGCTAAAAGAAGTTGGGGCCAGGATGAAACTTGGTGGTGGACTACTTGCCTAAAATATGCAAAACCCTGGGTTCAATCCCTGCAACACACACACACACACACACACACACGCAATTATAGAAGTCTCAGACCACTGCATGACACCATCAGGCTTAACTTGTATATCAAAGATGAAAAAGCTCCTTAGACCTTCACTTGTTCATGGAGGTCTTTTGAGTTTTTCTGTGTGCCCATGTATGATCAGATGCCCTTCATCTCCTCCTCTGGAACACTCTACTCAGTCTCTCTGGCTTTGGACACTTCTGGGACCCAGCAGGCTCTTTCTTGCGTCAAAGTCTTTGCATTTCCTGTCCTATATCATGAGAAGATTGGTTATCTGCTCTTAAAAGAAATCTCAGCATAAACATTCCCTTTCCAAGGACCTGCCCTTAGCACTCTCTCAAGTATTCACAGCACAAGTTTTTAACTTATATAGCAGTCTTTTTTTTTTAGCTTTTCCTAAAGTCGGTAATTCTATTCATTTGTCTGTGCATTTTCTGTTCATTCAGATCTATCAGGTTCATGAGGGCAGTAAGTAGGTCTTCCTAGGGCATAATTATATTTCCAGATCCTAGTACATGTCCTGAAGCATAAGCACTCCATGCACTTTTCATTAATAATTGAATGAAGGAGTGAATGAATATTTGAAATATTTATAGATCCTTATTCTTTCCTTTTTGCAAACATTACAATTTATTCATTTGTCCAAACTCACACAAACTAAAAACTACAGATTCTCCCAAAGTCTTCTTCAGAGGAAGTAATCAGTTTTGCAGATTTATTAAACCAAAACTGTATATGTAGCAGCAAATCTATTTATTCTGTTCAATTGCTATTTAATGTGAAATAAAGTAGGTAGGAAGGTATTTGAACTTACAGTCAATTAATCTTAAAATACATGCATAAATAAATATATCATTACGTGCACAGTTAAGTGCTGCAATCGACATTTCAGTCAGGGATGGACTGAAGATACAACAGTGGTCCCATAAGACACTAATGGAGCTAAAAAATACCACCTCATGTTTTAGTCAGCTTTTTGTGGCTGTGACCAAAATGCCATACAAGAGCAACTGAGAGGAGAAAACATTTAGTTTGGCTCACTGTTTCAGAGGTTCAGGCCACAGTCAGCTGACTGCATGGCTCTGGGTCCCAGGTAAAGCAGAACACCCTGATAGAAGGGTGTGGTAAGGGAAAGATGCTCAGTATAGGACAGCCAGGAAGCAAAGAGGGAGAGCTTTGCTCACCAGGTACAAAATATAAACCTCAAGGACACACCCCCAGGAAGCTACTTCTTCCATTCATATTCAACTTGCCAATGGAAACCACCATTAACTCACTCAAATTGTTAATCCATCAAATGGATTAATCCACTGATTAGGTCACGATTCTCATAATCTAGTTGTTTCACTTCTGAACATTCTGCATTGTTCTGAGGTGGAGCATGAGCTTTTGAGGGACATCTCATAACCAAATCATAACACCTAATATGTTTGTTCTACCTTTCTTTCTGTTTTGATATGTTTAGATACACAAATGCTTACCATTGTGTTATAATTGTCTAAAATATTCAGTACAGTAACTTGCTGTACAGATCTATAGCTGAGGAGCAATAAGCTATGCCATACAGACTAAGTGTGTAGTAGGCTATGCCATCCAGGTTTGTATAGATGGACTCTAAAGTTCACACGATGTGGAAATCACCTGAAAACACATTTCTCAGAAACTGTCTTCATTGAGTGACCCATGACTACATATACATCTTAAAATGCATAATATATACATACACGTGCACATGTGCGCACACACACACATAGCATATATATGTAAGGGGGCAATTTTAAAATCTGTTTCAAAAATCAGCACCTCAAAGTCAGGTTAGCAAGAGTTCAGGAAATTTAGATGCACATACTTTCTTAAATATGAATTTACTTTTAAACTGTACTATTGGAACTCATCAAATCTATATTAAGAGGCAAAATTCATAAGATGTCATTGTAGCCACTAAAGGTCTGGGATTTTTAGCCAATAGTGTGAGATAATTCTTAAATAAACAAGACCAGAAAACTTGATCTTGGGCTCCAGAATATTATGCTATATTTAAAATTACCATAAATTTAGCAAAAGGTATAGTCCACAGTGATATAAGTAGGTTAGTAGATAATACATAAATGGGTATGAAGGAAAAAAATATCTTTCCTACAGAAAAATTCCAAATAATACCTGAGCATATTTCCTCCTGAACCCTGTCAACAAATGGAGCTTAGCTTCCTTCTCTTGAGAATGGACTGGACTTGGTGACTTCCTTCAGAAGAGCATATGGCGCTCACAGTGCAGAACCTGGCAGAAGCCAACCAAGGGATAGGGGTTAACACCACCAATAATAAATCATGTGAGATTATGTATCCCAGATGCAATGTGATGAGAATTCTCCTTGATGACTTTTGGGATACTCTGTTCTTAAACCCACAGCCTCAGGCACATCATGAGAGAAATATCAGATAAATCTGAGTTAATAAACCACCAAGTACAAACCAGTGGCCAGTACCCCTAAAAACTGTCAAAGTCACTAAAAGCAGGAAAAAAAAAAAAAAAACGAGGAACAATCACTACAGGTTGAAGGAGACCTGATAACTACCAGCTGGTGACCTGGACTGCAACTGAAACAGAAAAGAGTAATTATGGAAAAATTTGTGAAATTCAAATAAAGAAGTTATTCCTGTAGAAGTTAGTTGATAGTATTGTACCAATTTTAATTTCTTGGTTGTGATAATGTGCCATGATTATATGAGATAGATACACTGGAGCACACCATATTATCTTTGCAACTTTTCTCTTTTATTGCTGAGTAATATTCTATTGTGTATGTGTACCACGGTTTCTTTATCCACTCATCTATTGAGGGGCATCTAGGTTGCTTTCCACAGTTTAGCAATTGTGAATTGTGCTGCTATAATCATTGAAGTGGCTGTGTCACTGTAGTATGCTGTTTTGAAGTCTTTAGAGTATGGACTGAGGAGTGGGTCAAATGGTTGTTCCATCTGAGGCTGGTTTTGAACTTGTGATCCTCCTGCCTCAGCCTTCCAAGCCGCTGAGATTACAGGCATGCATCACCATGCCCGTCTCTTTACATCATCTTAAATATGCTTTGTTGCCCTTCTTATTTCACACTTTTTCCAATTATTAGAAGGAACTATTCTTTTTTTGTGATCTGTTAAAACATATGGACTGTTTTTACACGAATACTAATTTTTTATTGTGACCTTATTTTAAACGACACTAGTTTTTCTCCATAGAGTCAGGTTTGTTGAAATGTACCTCTGGAGATGTTTAAATTTTATTTCCATCACCAGCCACAGTAACATATCTGTTCTGAGTCTAATTTTTATGTTAATGTTTTATCCTGAGATTTTTTTCTCAACAACTAATATAGTTAAATTCAGACTCAAAGCCTATGAGAACAAGGTTTTACTTCTTGAGGGAGCCATTTTCCCCCACACTCATCTAGGCCTGAGATAAGCTTCCTTATCTTCTTTTCTTTTTCAGATATACTTTTTCCTTGGAATTGTGGCAGCATTATGCAGGACCTGCAGCTTCAACACCCAACTCTCACCCACTAAAGGTACCATCTTCGTGTTCCTGCACAGCCCATGCCATGACCAGGTCCAGTAATGCCCACAGAGTGGCTCTGATACTGTGGCTATCAGCATTTCCTACAAATTTAGTTCATATACATTTTCTTTTCTTTTCTTTTCTTTGTGGAATTAGCCATAATAGTGGTTTACTTTGTGTTGACTTGGCTAGGCCATGGTGCCCAGATATTTGGACAAATGCCAATGTAGTTAGCTATTGCTGTGAATGTTTTTTAGATGAGATTAGCATTTCGATCAGTAGACACTGAGTAAAGCAGATTAGCCTCCATTTGTGGGTGGGCCTCATTTGAGCATTTGAATGTTTAATCAAAACCTGTGGACCTCCCTATGGCAAAGGGAATCCACCAGCAGATGTCTTCAGATTCACATCAACTCTTCCCTGGTTCTCCAACCTGCCTTGCCCATTTTGGACTTTCCAGGCTCCATAATCTTCTGGGTCAACTTCTTTGTTATATAAAAGCACACAACATACATATACACATTTTATATATACACACATCCTACTGGTTCTACTTTTATGAACAACTTTGATATAGAAATGGTAAAAAAGTGTCTTTTAATTTATCTAAAAACTTGAGATGTTTACAGAAGGGTTTCTCTATTAATCTAGTGTTTTGCTTAAATCAAAAGCCACCTGTGACCAGTCTTAATAGTTTTAAAGAGAATTTGTTTTATTTACAAGCATTGTGGTTTTTTCTCCTTTTCTATTAAAATCTATTTTATAAAAATTAAAAGTTGTAAGCAATAGTAATTTGCTTTCAAGAGAACTTTCTTGAAGTCTTATCTATGACAAAACAGACAAATCAAGTTCAATCCAGTGAGATTATTATACGTCACATTTGAATTATCAGAGGACCAAGTCTAGATGGAGCATTCCTAGCTTTACTTGTGAAATGACATGCTGCTTTAATTTCTAATTAATCCAAAAATTGTCACTTCAGAAGATCAACCAACCATTTAGCAATGTCAGAGTGGGATTTTTCAGATTTAATTGTCAATAGGCAACAATTCAGAGCTAATACAAAGTGAAACAAGAAGGACTTTCCACGGAGAATGCCTAGAATTTAAATAATTATTGTTGTTAAGAGATTGCTATTTGATTAACTTCCTAACTTCCTGCCTCTGGGTATTAGTTGACTTCAAAGCACCCCAGGTACTGACAACCTGCTGGCCAGGTATCTAATTAAGCTGACAGCCTGACTCTTTTGGCCATGCTATGGTTTATTTGCTTGTCCCCACAGGCCAGTGTATAATATTCTGAGTGTCGTTGCCAGTCTGCACTGCTGTAACAAAGCACCACAGGATGGGTGGTTTATAAACAACAGAAATTTATTTCTCACAGCTGTGAAGGCTGGAGTCCTATATGTAGGTGCCAGCATAGGCAACTTCTGGTGAGGACCCTCCTCCTATCAAACTGCTGATTCATTCAGTCTTTACTTGGT
Source organism: Xerus rutilus (assembly GCA_028644305.1). Classification (NCBI taxonomy): domain Eukaryota; kingdom Metazoa; phylum Chordata; class Mammalia; order Rodentia; family Sciuridae; genus Xerus; species Xerus rutilus. Next base: position 147,882,102 of record CM053402.1, read on the forward strand.
AAAAAGAGAACAAAAGAGCTCTCCTGGGGTCCCTTTATAAGAGCATGATTCCCCTGTATGAAGGCTCCATCCTCATGACCTAATTATCTCCAAAGGATCCATCTCCAACTTCCATCACATAGGGAATCAGATTTTAACTCTGAATTTTGGAGGAACATAAACATTCAGTCATAAGACTTACAGGACTTTGATCTCTGGACAAGTACATGCATACACATATATAAAATGTCACATTTTTATGATAGTGATAATTATATCAATAATAACCACAAACACCTTGTATTTCTTAGATGGCTGCCACTGTACTAAGTATTTTATATGCATGGCTTCATTCAACACTTAACTACATCCCTTCTGGTAACTACTTTTATCATCTCATGTTTGGGATTCAAAGGCTCCCCAAAGTCCAGAAAATTATCCAATGTTTCACAGTTAAAAAACAGACTAAAATGAAATACAAATCTTAGCCAAGGAACTCACTCACTAAGCCTTGGTTTTCCAATAGCCTTGGTTTTCCAATGTAGAAAGGAGATGGTGATGATCATGGTGATGGTGATGATGATGATGGTTGTGATGGTGATAATGGTGATGATGATAGGTATTGATGATAAAGTATTTACATTTTTATAAGATCTGTTTTATATTTTTTGGATCTCTTAATGGATTTAATCCTCACTATTATAACCTCCAGTTTACAGATAAACTGGCAAAAATGCAAAATAATCTGCCCAAGTTCACACACAGCAAGTAAATGGTGCAGCCAGAACCCAAATACCCAGCTTGCCCTCAGCCCTCTCATCTACTGCAGTAATTCATTAGAGAAATCCAAGAGCCTTTCTGAGGTTCTGGAAGGTCAAAAGTATTTTAAACACAATATTAAGATCTTATTTGTCCTTACTCTCATTCTTTCACAAGGGCTATGTTGGGAGTTTTCCAGATGTTACATGATGGGAGATTTTGACACAGATGAAATGTAGAATAAGATATTGAGAATCCTTCAGTCACCAATTAAGCAGGTCATTAAATAGACTGCCAAAATGAAAAAAAAATGTAACTCTTAGGGGAAAATATAGTTATTTTTCACTTCACAATATTATGCTATCAAATAATTTTTATTGTTCTTTTGAAGGAAATAAATATATAATAAAAGTTTTTTAATTTAATTTTAATATAGTTACAATTGATAGATATAAGACACAAATAAAAGCCTTTGAGTTCCTCAGTAAGTTTTATAAAAGTAAAGACAGATTAGAATTCCAAAAGTTAAATTCCAAAATTTAAAAATTGCTGCCTTCTGGGTTTTTTTCAAGATGGCAGAATAGAGAAGGTCACTTTTCTAGCTTCTCCATGGCATGAAACCAAGAAAGCAAATAGACAGCTTCTCAGCAAGGTGGGTGAAATAGAAAAAATGAAGGAGGACTTTACTGGGATTTAATACTGGACATTCAAAGCAGATCAGGACTCAGGAGGTTGAATATAATAAAGTAAAAAAGAAAAAGTTCCTTGTACTAGACAAAGTAGAATGAAGGGAAGAGAGAAGGACGAGAATAGGAAAGACAGTGGAATGAAGTGGACATATCCTTCCTGTGTTCATATATGAATACATGACTGGTGTAACTCCACATCATATTCTACCATAAGAATGGGATCCTAATTAAAATAAGTTATACTCCGTGTGTATACTATGTCAAAACACATTCTACTGTCATGTATATCTAAGGAATTGCTGCCTTCCTACATGGTATTTCCATGATAGTATCTAGATATAGGGGTGTGTGTGTGTGTGAGAGAGGGGGGGGGGAGGGATTAAATGAAATAATCCATGTGAAGAATTTAACATGACACTTACTTAACATATGCTTACTATTAGAGTCACCATCCCTAGGCCACACTGTGAGTGACAGACTGGGGACCTCAAAAAGTGAAATTCTCAATAATAATGTAATCAGCTATATTCAGTAATGATTTAATAAACTTGGCTATCAAATTAATTTTCAGCCGGGCACGGTGGCGCAAGCCCATAATCCCAGCACTTACGGAGGCTGAGACAGGAGAATCGTGAGTTCAAAGCCAGCCTCAGCAATGGCGAGGTGCTAAGCAACTCAGTGAGACCCTGTCTCTACATAAAACACAAAATAGGGCTGGTGATGTGGCTCAGTGGTTTAGTGCCCCTGAGTTCAATCTCCAGGACCAAAAAAAAATTAATTTTCAACAAGTAATATAAGTACCGTAGAAAAGAGGCTATAACAAACACCAACTGAAAGGCAAGATGACAGGGTCATAGAACACTGGGCTGGTGGCAAAGACCTGGCCTCCTAGGCAAGTCACTTGGAATCTCAGAATTATTGTGTTCACATGAATATGCAAAAAAAAAACCAAAAACAAAAGTTGTAGCTCCCATCTGTTGTATAATTTTAAAAGGACAGTTTATGGGAAAGTGCTCAAAAATTGAAAAAGAATTCCTACCTCACATCTGATACCCAAACAAATACCCTTAAGAATTAAAATGTGAATGCAAAAGCACAACCAAAAATTACTAGGGAGATCTACAGGAGAAAACTTACATAATTTTTGGGTGAGTAAAATTTTTTCAGTATGCAGCAAAGAGAAATCATTTAATAAAAGCACTGACATTGTCCCAAAATGATATTTTCAAATAAACTTATCAAAATAAATACATGATTTGTACACTGAAAGCAAAAGAAACTGTTGAAGGAATCAACTGGCAGACTTAACCGCTCTGATGGTATCACTCTTCCATATTCGCTAAAGAATCAATGTCATTCCTCTGAAAATCCCAACTGCCTTTTTTCAGAAACAAACTGACCCTAAAATTCCTATGGAAATAGAAGGGAAACAGAAAAGCAAAAGCATATGAAAATGAAAAAGTTTGAAGGATTCAAACTTTGATTTCAAAACCTACTCCGAATTACAGTAATCAGGACAGTGGGGAGCTGGCCTGAGAACAGACATCAGTGGAATAGAATTAAGAGTAGACACTTGGCATTTATTTTCATTTGGTTTTGGCAAGAATGCCAATACAACTCAGTAGGGAAATAAGTGCCTTTTCAACAAATGATAAGGGGACAATTGGATCTACGTTTGGACCCTTACCTCATACCGTATAAAAAGCTAATTTTAGATGGACCAAAGATTAAATGTTAGAACTGTAAAATACTTGAAAGAAAAAAGCACAAATCTTTGTGAACTTCATACAACAATTTCTGAGATATGACACCTACTGCACATGTGAAAAAGAAAAACATAGAAAAGCTTGATTTCGATTTTAACCCAAATTAAAAACTATGTGCTTCAAAAACCACGATGAGGAAAATGAAAATGATGAACAAAATATTATAAGAAAATATTTATAAACTATATATCTGAGAAGAGTCTGGTATTCAAAAGATAAAAAAGAATTCTTATAACTCAACAATGTGAAAACAAATAGCATACTTTAAAAAAGGCAAAGGATTTGAATGAACATTTTTCCAGATAAGATATACAAATGGTCAATACACACATAAAACATGTTCAACATCATTAGCCATTAGGGAAATGCAAATCAAAACCACAATGAAATGCTGCTTACACCCAGGATAGCTAAAACTTAAAAAGACAGATAATAATGTGTTGCCAAGAATGTAGAAAAAAATGGAACTTCCACCAATGCTGGTGGAACCGTAAACTAGTGCAGTCACTTTGAAAAACAGTGTGATGATTCTCAAAATGTTAAACTGTCACCACAGGACCCAGCAGATCCACTCCTAGACATACATCTAAAAGAACTGAAAACATGTTCAAACAAAAATCCATATAAAAATATCCCCAACAGCATCATTCACAATAGGCATGAAGTAAAAACAACTCCCACATCCATCAATTGATGAATGCATAAATATGGTACATCCATGCAATTAAATATTATTTGACAATAAAAAGGAATGAAATTCCCATACATGCTATAACAAAAATGAACCCTGAAAACATTACACTAAGTGAAAGAAGCCAGACACAAGGGTCACAGATTATAAGACTCCCTTGAGATGAAATGTTCAGAATTGACAAATTAATGAAGACAAAGTAGACTAAAGATTCCATGGGTTTGAAGGAAGGAAAAATGAGGAATGACTGCCAAGCAGTAGAATTTCATTCTGGAGTGATGAAAAGTATTCTCAAATTAGATGGTGGTAATGGTTGCACAACTCTGTGAATATATTAAAAACCACTGAAATGGTATGCAAATTATATCCCAATAGATTGGCTATAAAAATGTGCTGAAGTTTTTCAATGATAAAACAACTTCAGAATGATAAAAATCAATATTTAAAAAGTAAAATATAATTTTAATGGCAAAGGAATAAGTCTTGCAATTAAATAAAATAATTTAATGTCTTTAATACATAAAATACATGGGTAAGTCAATAAGAAAAATCTGAAAAGGAAATGTGCAAAACATATGAATATATAGTCTTTGAATCACCTCTTTAAAAGCTCCCCAGGTCTACCTCATGTACAACCAAAAGAATGAGAAGTTATATGTATAATATCAAAATACATTCTACTGTCATGCATAATTAATAAAAACAAATAAAAAAATAAAAGTCCCCTGCTCCTGCTGATAGCAGAATCACAGCCTGTAGGACAGGAGTGCCCTATGTTTCTTCTTTGTTAGCAAAGCAATAAAACTACTTTTTCCTTTTTCTAAAAAAAAACTGAATGTAAAGTTCATAAATGATAAGCACTTTAAAATGCTCATCCTGTGATAAAAGTCAAAATTAAAGTAACATATTTTTTGCTTACCAGATAGTACAAGACTACAAAAAATAGTGCCCTTATAGACACGGTACATCGGGGAAAAGGCCTTCTTATCCAATGCTATTGGGAGTTTACATCACTATAGTTGCCTGTAAGCTAATTTAACAATATGCATCAAAATCATACAAATATTCATACAGGCTGAGTGTTGGGGTGCACACCTTTAATTCCAGTTACTCAGGATGCTGATGCAGGAGAATCAAGTTCAAGGCTAGCCTAAATAACTCACTGAGACTTTTGTCTCAAATTTTTAAAAAAGTAAAGGGCAGGGGTGGGAGGTGGTAGACTTAGTAGTAGAGTACCCCTGAGTTCTACCTTAGTGCCACATTTGACCTTAGAATTCCAATACGATCTCCAATTCTATAACCTCTTAATAAGGAAATAATTTGGTTCGTTAGCAAAGGCAAATGTGTAAGAATGTATGTGGAAGTAATTTTTATGATAGAAAAAATGCTATAAAGAACTTGCATGTCAAATAATTGGAAGAGGGATAAATAAATCACTTTACTTCTACACTGGATTTCATAGCATCCCATTAGAATAGAGGTATACCTTACTGTACTTGCTGATAGGGAGACAGGCTCATAGTGTATTATTACCAAGAAAAGAAAGAATAGAATTACATAGAGAATCTGATACCAACCTTATAATACATGGTTTTACAGAAATTAGAAATATAATTACAGCATAATTATATATTTACAAATATCTTTGTAAATTATGTTTATTATTATATTTTTGTGATATTTTACATTTATGCTCTAATACTATTTATATTAATTTTTATGTTTGTATATGTGGAGAAAACTCTAAAAAGATATAGATAAAAATATTAACAGCGGTTTTCTTTAAATGGTAAAATTTTGAGTGATTTTTTCTTATATTCTGATGTCACCATTTTTATATAAAATAATGTTTGTGTAGAAGTGTAAGCAGATATTAGAGTAAGCTGAAGGCTTTTGACAGAGTCAGACCAGGTCCTGGCTTTGTTCAATGACCTTGAGAAAGTCCCTTACCCTCTCCAAGGCTCAGTTTCCTCAGAAACCATTTCCTGGAGTTGTGATTAGTGACACAAAGTCTGTAAGGTCTTAACATAGTGCTGTTATGGTGGAGCTGGAATGTCCCCCAAAGACTTGTGCATTGAGGGCTTGGTCCCCAGTGTAGCAATGTTTAGAGATGGGACTTTGGGAAGGCTCTAATTTCACAGTAGATTAATTCATTGATGCATTCATAACTTGATGGTATTGTGAGAGGTGGTAGGAAGGGTAACAGGTATAGTTTAGTTGGAGGAAGTTGGTCACTGGGGACACACTCTGGAAGGCTTCATCTTATCCATGGCCACTTCCTCTCTCTCCCTCTCTTTGCTTCCCAGCTGTCATGAAATGAGCATTTCTGCTCCACAATGTCCTTCCTCCATGATGCTCTGCCTCGTTTCAGTCCCACAGCAGTGGAACCAGCTGACCATGGACTGAAACCTCTGAAACCATAAACCCAAATACATATTTCCTCCTTTCAGTTGATTTTCTCAGGTATTTCGTCACAGCCATGAAAATCTGACTAACATCGTGTCTATGTATAATAAACACTTACTGGATGTTATTCTTGTTTTCATAATTATTACAATAAATATTAAGACAGGTTCTCCATTGCTTATAAATACAGAAATGTTAAATACCCATACAAACACATATACTATGCCAGATGAGAGAGGGGCTCCACAGTCCAGAGAGTCAGACATCTGCCCATTATCCCCTACAGGGAGTTGTACCCAAGCCACAACATTCATTTTTTATTATAGGACATTTTCTTCATTATCACTTCAAATGACTGTTAGTTATTATCTTAAAGAGACTATCAAAGCACATATGTAACTTGCAGCTTAAAACTGTGCTACCATGTGGTAGAAATGAAAAATAACAGAAAAATGCTGCCAAGTATAAACTATTTCAGAAACATAAAAGAAAACCCAAAACTCATAGCTATGGAAGCTCACCATGGAGTTTACTACCTTTCATGATATCAGGAAACAATAATATAATAATGTGCTATAATTATATCATTATGAATGTGATATATAATGTCACACATATACATTAATTTATACATTATATAAAAGTATGCTATAATAAAATGTATAATATTATCCTTATAAAGTATTATTTTCATAAAATAAATTAATATAGTATTATCAGTAATAAGGCATTTTTCCAAGTTTCAAGTAACTGGCTTCCAAATAAACCTGTAAACTAAAACAGTTCCAATTTGAGGACAGGAGGATAATGCCACATAACAAATCATGTTATTTTATGTGTTTATTATAAGCTAATATTTTGTATTTCATTGTATGCCATATTTTCCATATTATATATAAAATTTGGAGGGTTTCTAATCACTTAATGATTTTGAAGATGTAGACTTTTAAAGAATTTTAAAATATGCATGTCAAGCCTTCAGAAATGACTTACTGTACTCACGGAATATTCCAGTGATTGAATAACCTCCCTGATGTCCTCCAAGGGGTGAGGGCAGTGATAGGTTGAGCTGCTGCTCCTTTCCCTAGGAGGGATTATGCGTGTCTCATCTCTCTAATATGTAAAAATATGAAAAATCCAGAAACCAGCAATTTTGCTAAGGAGTCTCTGATAAAAGGGCAAAGCTGCACTGCTGGGCAGGCTGGTTCCACTTATCTGAAGTCTTACTCCATTCATTATAGTGACTGAGTGAGGTTTGTGACTTTGGAATGAAAATCTCATCTCCCAAAGTTTCCATTCATCAATCTATTTGGTCTGCTGTCCACGGAAATATTATTCTCTTTTTCAAATTCAAAGAACAGCGAGGAGAACATGTTAGGTCACCATGGGTTATTGCTGCTGGAACAGCAAAATTAGGAATTTGGCTAACATCAAACAAACAAACACACAAACCATAACCTTTGCTTTGATGAAAGAGAGTCTAGTTAAGAAGACATAGAATCTAGCCCAAAACTTAGAGGAAAACATCCCAAGACCCTAGAAAGGTATTATCTGCAACTATTTGGAAATCATTATGTTAAAGGGAAGTGGTAGACTGGACATGAAGTCTAAATTGCTAGCATAAAAACTGACCCCGAGGGTAGATTAAAGTGAAGATTCCCAGGGTGGACCAGGGAATCTTCATGCTTTAAAAGGGTCTCATGGGTTTGATCTCCAGCACTGTCAAAAGGATAAATATTAAAAATATATGTATAAGTGCCCCATATTTTAAAAAACCAATGGAAATCCAATTTGGAAATGCTGATTCAGGAAGTAAAAATGAAATTGAATCAATTTTTGCTTAACTAATCCACAACCATCTCGTGACATTTCTGCCAAAAATCAAAGTATATGATCTTTAATTTTAAACAATCTCACCACAGTGCTGCAACAGCCATCCTGAAATAAGGGAGATTTCAATAATCCATCAGAGAGCTTTGCCTTCCGACCACTAGTTTGACATTTTTTTTCAGTCCCCTACTCTACTTAATTGAGCAATGGTTTTGAGTTATGAAGACACCACTTCAGTCTCAGTCCCAAATGACAAATTAAATCAAGGGACAGAAGCAAACTGGTTGTGGATCCCATAATGATGTTTTAAAGGTTAACATTTATTCATTCCTACACTAATTAAGCTAATTGCCTTTCCAAAAATGTAGATTTGAACATGTTCTCGATGGTGACAGTTCTTTTCCACATAGCTAATGCTACAGTAGGAGTTTAATCAGTAGTTTCATGATGCTTTAAATTCAGTCTTCAAGTTCAGACATTCTGGGCAAGAGCATTAGTGGAGTTGCAGATTCAACCTTGCCCTTCCCAAGCAGTTTTCAACTGACAACATGCCCCAGTGACAATAGTCCCAGAAAGGAGTTGAAAATCAAGCTCAGTGATTCCCAGAGGGCCCTTATTTTACCAGTAGAAGGATCCAGCCCCCTGGGAGGAGCTTTACAATCTGCGTTTCCACGAAGTGCTTCTGAAGTGGGAACACTCGCAAGATTCTGTTTCCAACCTGGTCACCAAATGTGCTGGCAGGACAGATAGAGCTCATCATCTTTCCTGCCTTCGTTTGTCAGTCTATGTGGTGGAATAATGAAACCTATATCTTCCTTTCCCCTAGAAATACATCATTAGTGAGCATATATTTAAAAATAAAATCTGAGCATTTAAGAGAGAAGCATAACATGATAGTAAATTAACTGGTTTAGCATTAGAAAGACCTGAATCCAAAAACCAATCAGTCTACCACTTACTCATTGGATTGAGTCTCCATTCTCATATCTGCAAAAGGAATAATAATACCTACCTCATAGAGTTAGACAAAAGGATTATTATAGGCAGAGTACTAGTTTTATGACTGCCCCACTGTATATACCTAATAAAAAATAGTCATCACTAAAGATGAGAGGAGCTACAAATTTACTCTATTTGTGTGCCAAGTGAGATAAGAAATGAAACAAAGTTGCAAGAGCTACTAAGGTAGAGGAATGTTTGTTGCTACTGTATAAGCTAGCCTTTCTAGCTCCTAGAAATTGCAATTGATGATAGATAGAGGGCTTTGTTTTTAAATAAAGGAACTATAGGGCACCATGTTCTCTATGATTTCAGTCACACAGAATATCACACTTTTCAAGCAGTCAAGCATCTGCAAGGATGCCAAGCACAGATCCTCCTACCATAAACATCACTCGCAGAGGCAAACATGAAGAACCTCTGGCAGGAATGCACCTCTTGCCAGATGTTAAGCTTCACATTTAGCCAGATGCTCTGTTGTTTTTATTTTCCAACCACAATGTTACTACTGCTCATAAGGAAAATCTTGAAGAGCCATGAAGGAAAGCCTCTTGGGGCAACTTTGAAAGACACTGCAGCAAGTTTGAGATTCCAGCCTCTCTAGAGGACAGACGATCTGTTCAGCTCAGATCCATCAATGCTGTGATTGTGTGAGGCACCGCAGCCCCCCAGGCCAGCTGCACTTTTTTAGCACAACAGCAGCTCTCAACTGGTCCTCTGGAGGATCCCTTGAGTCTTGTCACTGTTTGTTATGGATGAGAAGTTTGCATGGAAAGACATCACTGTAACATGTGTCAGGAGAGAAGAGTAATGATAAGAAACATCTAGAAGTGAAACACAAACTCTGTAATTGTTGCAAATCAGCACCACTTATGGAGGCAGAATGGAGGGGTAGAAAGAACATGGAACCAGGTGACGTGATGCACTCCTGTAATCCCAGAGGCTCAGGAGGCTGCGGCAGGAGGATCGTAAGTTCAAAGCCAGCCTCAACAACTTAGAGGGACTAAGCAAATTAGTGATACCCTGACTCAAAATAAAATCATAAAACAAGCTGAGGATTGGCTCATTGGTAAAGTGCCTCTGGGTTCAATTTCTTGTACCAAAAGAAGAAAAAAAGAAAAGAAAAGAACATGGAATTTGGAGGAAGAGAAACAGGGACTTGATTTAAATCTCAGTCCCATCAGCATTGCCAGTACTAAGAATACCTAACATTTCCTGATCACTCTCTAAGCATGTGACCTCCATCATCTCATTTAAACTTCACAACCAATATGAGAGTGTGATGGTTAACTCCATGCATTAACTTGATCAGGCCAAGGAGTACCAGGCTACATATTTCTGGGTGTATCTGAAAGGGTGCTTCCTAGTGTGATGAGCATTTGAATCAGTGGACTAATAGAACCATTAACCTCTGGAACGTGGGTTGGCATTATCCAATCTGTTGAGTGAGGGTCTGAACAGAGCAAAAAGACACAGGAAGAAGGAATTTACTTCTGGCCTGCCTGCTTGAGTTGGACCATGGTCTTCCCCTGAGCTTGTCCTCTTGGTTCTCAGGCTTTTGGGTTTGGACTGGAACTATGCCCTGGTTCTCCTGTGTCTCCAGCTTGCAGATGGCAGATCAGGAGAATTCTCAGCCTCCATCATCTCAGGAGCCAATTCCTCAGCATAAATCTCGTAGCTCTGATTCTCTGGAGGACACTGACTAACACATCCATATCCTACTATATCATTACCCTGGTTTTATAAATCAGGGGAACTGACTACTGATGAGATATGCTAAATGTTCCTTTTGATCTTCCAAATGATTAATTCCTTTTAAACTCCTACAATGGCCAATTATGTACAATTACCAACCGTATTCAGGAAGTGGAGCATCTGAAGAGCTTGTGTGATTAGTTTCTGGTACAATCAAGGAACAGCGGTCTGTTAGAGAACCCCTGTCGAGCAACATAGTGACTGAGAAAAAGGAGGGATTGAAGACAGCAGTGTCCCACAAGAAGGCACAGAGGTAAGGCACCCTCAGTTATAGGCAAAAGTGAGTTTGTCAGTTCCTCACCCTGGGCTATAGGATGTTTCCTCAGGTATTTTCCTCCAAAAATGTTTTGCATACATAGAAATAATTAATACAGGTCTAAACATCTCATTCTCCACTTAAAACTTCAATGTCTCCTCAATACCTGCCCATCCAAAAAGGACCATAACCCTTCACAAGGAATCAAATGCTCCTCACAATCTTCCCCAAACATACCTTCTTAGCCACTCTACCCTCCCCTCATGCACCTACATGGACCCTATGCATAGCAACCTCATACCTGTTGCCAGAAGGGTACTCCTTTTTCCCTGATTGTTCTTGGCCAAAACAAGACCCATGTCCGCTGTTGCCTAGAGCTGCTACAGCACAGTGGGACTCTGTTCCATGTCTCTTGAGTAGCTTCTGGTGATTTGCTGGCAACCGCTGGCATTCATTCTTTGCTCATAGATGTATCTCCAATCCCTGCTGTTGGGTTCACATGAAGTCCTTCCTATGTCTGTGTTCCCAACACAGTATTCCAATCACTGTATTCCAGTAAGACTTCGTCTTCACTAATTACATCTGCAGCCACCCCATTTCCAAAGAGGTCCACATTCTAAGGTACTGAGGGTTAGACCTTCAACCTGAGTTGGGCATTGGGGGACACAATTCAATCCATAACCCCATGCTTCTGCTCTCACATCCCAAACTGCTAGTTCAGTTAAAACCAGCCCCCAATTCCAAGGCAAAATGTCCAGTTCCTCTCCTCTGAATTTCCAAGAGCCCTTTGTGTTACAACTTCCAAATGTCCTGTGATTTATAGACTACCTTCATGTTTTCTAATTCTTTACCATGTGTGTTTTTCTCCTGAAGGTTGGATTTACTTCTTTTTCATCTTCATGTTCTGTTCATGAGCATTGCCTTGCACATATTAGGTGTTTTATCCATGTTTAATCTCCTCTTTTAGTTTCTCCTTGTGTCATCACTGTTTTATTCTTTGATTTCCTATCAGGAAACTATAACTGGCAACAGCCAATGAGTGTCCATGTCCTGGCAATAGCATCACCCCAGAGCTGGCCCAGAAGCATGCATGAGAAAACACTTTGCATGAGCTAACACACCCTTTAACACTTTGGCCAACACTTTGGAAGCTTCATTGTGTAAGTATAGACAGTATTTGTCATAAAGACATCTGTTCCAGGGTATCAGTCTGGTGTCTTATAGAGACTTAGACATTTTTTAAAATTTTCTATCAGGGTTACTGTTAAGAATTTGAGCTGGCACTTTGGGAGGCTGAGACAGGAGAATCGAGAGTTCAAAGACAGTCTCAGCTACATTGAGGCACTAAGCAACACAGTGAGACACTCTGTCTCTACATAAAACACAAACTAGGGCTAGGGATGTGGCTCAGTGATTAAGTACCCCTGAGTTCAATCCCCAGTACCAAAAAGAAAAAAAAGAATTTGAGCTGGAGCCACACCTGTCACCCCAGCAACTCAAGAGGCTTAGGCAAGAGGATCTCAAGTTCGAGACCAGCCTGGACAACAGTGAGACTCTATCTCAAAATATAAAATAGAAAGGGCTGGGTATGTTGCTTGGTGATACAGAGCTCCTGGGTTCAATCTCCAGTACCACAAGGAAAAAAAGCATTAGAAATGGTCATATTTAATCTGCTAAGCCTGCTACTGAAGACAAGGGACTCTTCAGATCCCCAGGAGCCAGCAAAGTGCAGCAAAGGAAATTTATCTCTGCAGATATGGACTGTGGAGGATTCCAGAGACTGATGCTTTTAATGACATTTCTATAACCTTGGGGAAAATAAGCATTTAATTACAACATATTCACAAATATTAACAAATGTGTGCTTTACAAGAGAATACCTTGAGATCAGCACTTAAATGGCATTTAAAACTAGTATTTAAAACCAGTACTTAAAGGTTTTAACATGAGCTACTCTGAGATGATTCCCCTTTCACTATTTATTCCTTGTACATCAGTTGCTATTTACTTTATTTCACTTTCCTCTCTTTAGTCTCTCCTCTCTATCTCCTCCTCTCAGAGAATTCTAAGACTCATCATGGAGAGTTTGATACCTTATTTTTTACCACCTCGGCTATCCTTAGATTTACTCTGAAGAGTCTTTTAGTTGATGATTCTCATCCCTGAGTGACCATTAGAATCCCCGTCAGAGATTTTAAAGGATACTGATCTCTCAATCCTAGATTTTCTGAGTTAATTGTTGGGAAAAGGGCCCATCCTTTATATTTGATGTTTCCGAAAGCTCCCTGGTGATTCTAACATTCATCCAGTTTAACAATCACTGAAATAACTTTCCCGTCTTTCAAAAAACCAGTATTTCTTAATATGTGAGCCTTAGAACCTGTCTTCCTGTTGCTGTGACAAAATACCAGAGAAAATCAACTGAAAGGCAGAAAGACTTGTTTTAGTGCATGGTTTCAGAACTTTGAGTTCACCGTCTGCTTTCTCCATTGCTATGGACATGTGATGGGACAGAGGATTATGATGGAGAAGGTGTGGTGAAATGAAGCTATTTGCCTCACAACTTCTAGGAAGCAGAGACAGAGAGAAACAAAACAAAAAATAAAAAACAGGGTTCAAATATCTCCTCCAATGGCATACCCAGTACCTACTTTCACCCATTAGGTCTCATCTCCTAAAGTTTCCACTACCTCCTAAGTAGCATCACCATCCAGGATCTAAGCCTTTGACACATAAGCCTTGAGGAACATTCCAGATCCAAACTAGAACAGACCTCCTACATCAAAGTCACCTGAGAGGCGTATTAAAAGGGTCAATCTCCAGGTCTGAGCCAGGCCTAGTGAACCAGGCTCTGTGAACCTGAGGCTCAGACAACTGCTTTCAACAGGTTCTGAATGATCCTGAAAAGTCAAGAATTTCTGTTCTAAAACAGGAGTTTGCCATTTCCTTTCCTAGGGCTCACTTCTTGTTACCAAGAGCAAGGCCCACCAAGCTGCCACATACCATATATCCCCCAGTAGCACATGCTGGTGTTCTGTTCACCCAATAGCCAATTCTAGCCACTTCCTCCTTTTCTACCTTCCACTAGAGAAGACAGAAAAGCCCAACACTCATTGTTGCAGACTCTTCCATGTTAGTGATGGCAAGAATCCAGTTTGACCAGTGACTCCCAAGGGGAAGTCTCCTAGTAAGACCAAGCAGTTCTTGTTTCTTATAGAAAAGACTAGTGCAAGCCCCTTTCCCCTCTCCTACGCCATCTTGTGACCATGAGAGGCAATCCTGAAGATAAAGGGCAACACACAATGGCTGATGGTGTAGAAACATGGAAAGAGCCTGGGTCTCTCATGTCATTAAGAAGCCCACAAATGCTTTCAGCATGCCTGACTGACAAAGTGGCCCACCTCCCGTAATTCACTCCTGGGAGGAATCACATTTAAAGAAACATGGCCCTATTAGAAGTCTCATTTTTCCCCTTTTTCAAATATTTAATATTGTCCAAGAATTATTCCACAAAGCCTAATACATGCATGTTTGAATTCGTCTCTATCTCCTCCTCCACTTCTATACTTTCCAATCCTGGAAGTCTTTTTTGCTGTTCTCTCTAGTCCCCAACCATCAAAAAAAGTATCTCATCCAAATCACTCTGCCTTACCCTGGAGGTCCCTTGAGTTTGTCTTTCCTACCTACAGTATTCTATCTTCTCTCCAGAGAGACTTCACAGTGTGAGGAACATGAAGCTAAGTGGTCCACAGGGAAGTGGGAAAGCTGTGGACCCCTTCAAATCTTAACCATTGCACAAGGAAACCCTATATGTGAAAACACAGGCTTAGATGACCTAGAACAGAAAGCAAAGGGAAGTCATACACTTCTGCCTGCATCCTTTCTCAACCCAGAGGGCCTTCTGAGCAAACACGGGAGCTTACAGATTACAAACACCAGCCTCTTCCCTAAATTCAGATTCAGAAGATCGGGGTAGGGCTCAGACACCTGTGTTTAAAAGCTTCACCGATGTCCAAAGAACAGCCAAGGCTGATAAACCCAAATGGTAGAGAACAATTTTAAAACCACTCTCCATTAGGAAGAGCAGTTCCAATGAAACAAGGAAATCTCAACCCCTCTAGATTTCAGTCATTCAAACAAGTAGTACCCAGTCCTCTGTTCACTGAGATTTTACTTCACCTAATCAATAAGGAAGACTTTGAAACTTTACAAAAAATGGAGGTTCCTTCCTGGATTTCCCCAGAATCTTTCTATCTAGCATAAATGGTTTCTATCTAAACTGCACACTTTAGCACAAAGCAAGAAGAGCCTCAACTCCCCCTGTTTCTACATCAGGACATTCTAGTTGACCCACAGATGACTTCAGACAGGTGACTCTGGCTGACAGTCAGAACAAATGAATTTTACAATGAACAAATACTTTCTAAGGGAAACTTTTTGACACATTCAAATATTTTCAGAGGCAGTCAACAAACACAGATACCATAATTATGCAGAAGTGAGCATTCTTTAAAATATTTTTTAGTTGTCAATGGACCTTTATTTTATTTATTTATATGTGGTGCTGAAACTTGAACCCAGTGCCTCACGTATGCTTGGCAAGCACTCTACCACTGAGCCACATCCCAGCCCCAGAGGTGAACATTTTGACTGTATCTTTTGACTTCATTTTACTGACACAGCTAAGTTTATTTGTTCCTCCTTTAAAAAGAGAGAAGCATCTCTTAGTCTTATAAATGGAATTCCTTTGCCTTTTGGAACTATCCTTAGAATCACCAAATGCAAAATGAAATTATTGGTAAAGCCAAAAATGAGACCATGGCAAGTTATCCGATGAAAGGAAAGTATTTTTTAAAGACTCTGAGAGGATTCAGTGGGTTTTAATTAAAAATTCTTAGCACTACCATTATGCCACTGTTCATCCCAAATATCTCACCCCTTGATGATGTTTTCCAGCATTTCTTTTTCTCTGTCTCCCAGACTCTCAAATAAGGATGATCATCAGTCTGGCTGCCAACCTCACCAGTTCTTCAAAACACTAAATACTTTTGAGAATGTAGCATGTTTCAAAAAAAATTACTAAATGAAAAGTCTAATCCCCACAGCTGCAAGATGCTTGTCATTAGACCAGTTATTAGCCCATCCATTTAAGTGAAATTAATCTCCATAGAAACTGATCTACTTCTATTGAATGTGCTAGCCCAAATGAGATTGAGGCCACTCATTACCAGAAGGAAAGATCAATTGAATTGATACTGTTCCACAGGCTGTCCTTTTCATTTATTTCTCGTGAATCCTATGAGCTACAGGGAGATCTTATACCCCCATCTTTTCATTAAGGAACAGGTAATGCATTTAACTTTTATTTTATGATCTAGTCTGGAGAACACTGTGATCTAACCTCTGGGGTTTAGAAATAAACAAACTACTTCCTCATCAATATTAGGATCACTTAGGAGGAGCTGGGAGATTGATTTTACTCACTTGAGGGCAGAAAAAAACTCCTCAATTTTACAAAGGCAAAAAAAAAATATCCACAACAAGCTCCTAGAGTTGTCTGCCAAGATGTATAGCAAAGCATGCACCTGGGCCTGAAGGCTAGGAGAAGAAAAAAAAAAAAACTCCTTGACATAGAAGCTTCTAGAAGCAATTAGAAAAAGAAAGTTGAAAAATGTTTAACAGTTTGCACTTGGAGCATAGATTTTCACTGTTCTGAGACTGAGAGCAGATTTCCTATGACTTTGATGTTCATATTGTCTTTAAAGCACAATCGGATTACACTTCAGAAGAGAGATTCTTGGGAGTGGGCTGGGGAAGGGGATAGAGAATCTGTGTCCTGGTTTGGGACATTTCCTTCACCTGTGATCACCTTCTATTTCAAGGTCCTGCTTTTTCTAACATGCTTATAGCATGGTCCTGCTTACTAACAATTACTCTATAAAATGTTGCAGAAGAGCCACATTGGCAAAATATGCTCAAGGACAGCTTTTTATCCTCATCTCCCTTGGAGATGCTTCTGATTGTCATTCAAAGATTTTAAATGTTCACTAAATGATGTCATCACTGTTCTAAAAAAGGAGAAACTATGGGGCATGCTCTTCAAAATGACTAGGTAGAGACTCTTGGAACAGGTTAGGGTGGAAGCAATCTTGAACCCAGTCTTAACGTTCCCTGAAAGTTATTTCTCACCTCCAGATGACATTTGTTCTGATTAAAGAGACAGTTTTCTGTTCATTACAAACAAGTGCAAACACTGTTGGAAGATCTATCCCAATTTATTCTCTTAAGGTTTATTCTCCCAAGTTTCTCATAAGGTCCTCAATTCCATAAAATCCAGCACACATTGTTTGTACTCTTTCCTGACCATTCAACCAAATTGCCTCCGCGATGACTTTCCCTCCAACAGAGAAAGTGGGAATTGACTCAGTAATAAAATATGTCCACTCATGTCAAGATGAGGCCTTGAGGGAGGTATAAAAGGACTTAGGCGGCCAGGGCAAGATGGCGAGTGAGGTCAGGGGCAGGGCCAGAATGAAGGAGCATCGAGAGGGTCTTCTGATGAGGTCCACTTCCTGGTTGACAAATGTGTTCATAGACACAAGTGGGGGACTCAGACAGACACTTCCATACTCAGGCTCCTACATGAAGATCCATTAGAAAAACTAAAACAGGGTGTACCAATCAATAATAGTGAGGAGAGAGTGAACAGGGGAGGAGATAAGGAAAGGAGGAAATTCCAGAGACCACAGGCCAAAACTTTCCCCCATTGGATTCCCAGCTCTGGGCCTCCTTCTCTTTGGAGAAGTATATCTCTGTATCTCTGCTGCTTTTACTTCTTGCTTGCTAGCTCTGTGTCCTGTTCTTCGATTCTTTACTGAACAGAGACAACCAACCCAGCACCCCAAGATGGTAACAGCCGCTGTGTCATCCTGGTTACAAGGATGAGTTAAAGTTGTCCACCTGGCAGATTTCTGCTGTATTTCCTTCTAATCCAGATACCATGTCCTCTTGGGAGGGATCCTCAGTCCATCTCAAAAACTCTCCCTCCTGGCTGGCAGAGGGGTGTTAAGATATGACAGGGGAGAAAATTATTATTTCTGGTTCAAAACAGAATCCAGGAAGTGCATGAGGTAACTGGACAAGAGGAAGGGAGTCATTGAAAGGAAGTAGATTTTTTACTTTGTTTTAAAACCTGGTCTCAGGCATGGGAGAACTTCAACTTGGTTCCAACCAACAAAGTTTACTTAGGTTGTGTTGGAGCCAAAAAGGCTGATGTGAAGATCTAGAAAGACCCTGAAGGAAAACTGTGTAGAAGAAAGGAAATGAGGAGACAGAGAAGTAAAGCCCAAACCACCTGATGAGTGTTTAAAGTTCTCACATTGCTGCCCCTAGAAGTCAAAGTATATTTGAAAGACAATGGGAATGTGACCAGACACCTCCCCACCTAGTTAACAAGACATAAAGTACTGCAGTGCTTATCTAAAGACCTTTTGCATAGATCTGAATGTACAAGGATGAGTTATGACTCAGAGACTAAAGGAAATGAATCATAAGATGGTGCGTTTAGCTATCTGAGCTTCAGCATCACATTCAATGCATCTGACACACTTAGAAGTTGAAAAGTGAAGTTAGTAAACTTATTTCTATTATGAAGATCTTTATTTTCCAACATAAAATACATTTCTCAATACCACAACGTGAATCGTATCTTAGAGTGAAGTGTACTTTCAAAATTCATAAGGTGTAGATGTTCTTCTGTTTTTTTTAATCTGTATTGACTAAGGAACTTACTAAAATTATAGGAAACACATAAATACAATGAGATGATCTATGCTCTCTCCTCCTGAGGGACATATAAATACATATGGATTAAAAAGAAACTAAGTTAACAATTTTAAAAAGCAATCGCGGTAACTGTACTGCAGCCAACATCATGAGATACAACCTCAGGGCCTAAACAATTGTTCATAACTTTACCCAATAAAATATAATAAAGTATTAAAATTTTCATCTTAGAGGGGAGATGGTCTGTTACATTTGGTTCTCTTGCACTCATTTAAACAGTGGGATTCATATTCATGATGAATAAATATCTCTTTTGAAAGCAGAGTGAGACCATCCTAAAAGGATGGTGTAAACATAGTCCAACAGAAAATGCACTAAAAGTCAAAAGTCCATTTTCTGTTGCTGTAACAGAATACCAGAGATGGGTGATTTATAAAGGAGAGGAAATTCTTTCTTTCAGTTCTGGAGTCTAGGAGGTCCCAGGCTGATGGATCACACCTGTAAGGGACTTCTTGCTAGTGGAGATTCTCTGCAGAATCTCAAGACAGCAAAGGCATCAGGTGGTGAGAGACACATAGGAGAGAAGACTCAAACTGGCATTTATAAAAGACCCGCCTTGAAATAACCCAGGAGGGCCTTGGTCTCAGACCCCATGAGACTCTAACTTCAATATGAGCTTCAATAGGAGTATTAAAACCATAGCAACCATGAAGACAATGAGAACACATTTTCTCATCCTACTATTACATTCTTTTGTTTTGTGTGATTCTCTTCATCTATTTGTCTACATGACAAGCAGGTAAAAGAAGCCAGTCAAATTTCTGAGTTCTTCTGGGATCCATTTAAAATGAGATATTGCCTACTAATCTTGTGAGCTGGTCAAGCAGTTTGTGAGACGACTTGTTTAGTAGTCTCTGTTCATTTCCTTCCTGTCACCATCAAAATGTGTTAAGTCTCCTCTTTTCTACTGAGTTTAACTTGGTTTTCATACCAACTTGGTCCAGCTGTGCACAAAGCCATAGCTGCGTTGCCCAGTTAAGACTGACAAACTGGTCCCCAGAGCCAGGCACACCTGCTAAGAATCTTAGCTGCCACCCAGATCAGGCCCATAGGAATGTTCCCAAGGCTACTGTATAGCTTAGTCTGCAAAATTTCCTGTTGAGATTTTCCAGAGTGGAGCGACTAAGAGTCCATGTGGAAGTGCTCAACTTCATGACATGAAAGCAACCCCCCAAGAGAAGAAATATTTTAATAAATGTGGCCACTTTTAGTAGTTGGTGCTTATAGAGAATTTGTAATGTGTCAGACATTACTCTGAGTGCTCTACATATACTGACTCATTTAATTTTCATTAAAACCTCATAATGAAGGTATTGTTATTATTCTCTTATTAAGGAGGATGACATTAAGGCATAGATTACATAGATTGCCAATGTCACACAGCTAGTAAGTGACACTGCCAATATTAAAGTCTAGCTCAGAGTCTGTGCTCTTAGCAGTGTGCTATACTGCCATTTATACATTATAAAAGAAAGTCCTATTTATTTATTTATTTATTTAGGTCACTAGAATCGAACCCAGGGGCGCTTTATCACTGTGCTACACCCCCAACGATCCCCCCTTTTTTATTTTAAGACACAGTCTCACTAAGTTGCTTGGGGCTTTGCTACATTGCTGAGGCTGCCTTTGAACTTGTGATCCTCCTGCCTCAGCCTCCCGAGTCAATGGGTTTATAGGGATGCACCACTTCGCGGAGTGGAAATTTCTGCCTATTGATGAAGTGTATTTCTAGAAACTGGGTCTAAAAGCCTTGCAGTTAATAGTACCACATTATTCTATAATCTCTCTGTTGTTAGAAGTTACTCCAGGTAGTGATCTTAATTGAAAAGGAAAAACACAGACTTAAATTTCAGCCAGAAGAAACAGACAAGTTAATTGCTTGAGCAGATGAATCTATAGCTACAGCGGTGGAATGCGACCAAATAGGCAATATTAGATATATCAACTGGAGAAATTCAGGGCAGCAACATTGGAGACTGTCTGTCACGGACTGTAAGATATACTAGGCTTTCTTCTCTGGATTGCTATAGCAACAGTTATCTACACCAGATGATTTAACAATTGGTGTTAAATATCTTAATTTGTTCTAAATATTTCCTCCTCTCTTCCTCATTAGATGGTAACTAAAGTTTAAATCTGTATTTTCCTTGGGTATGTCCCACTGTATCCATTATTGGAATCAAAGCTGATATAAAACACATTTGTTGTTTATGAATTGGATTTTCCATAATATTAAAAATTAAAACATGCAATCACAAAACATTATGTGTTCATGATAGCAATTTAAGAAATAAAGGACACACACCAAAAAAATTACCTGTCATTCTATCACCTTGCTTGTACGTTGGTTTATATAAGTTGTCCTTTCTCTCTTTCAGAACCTCTCAGGATTGTCATGGATTGATATGACTTAATAATGCAAATTATGTGGCAGAGAGCCTGGTATAAAGTGTTTAATAAATAAAAGCTACTATTAAAATAGTGATTATTGTTTTCATTTTATGTAATTTTTTGTACCAAGGATTGAACCCAGTGGGGTTTAACCACTGAGTCACATCCCCAGCGCCCCCTCCTTTTTTTTTTATTTAGAAACAGGGTTTCACTAAGTTGTTAGGGCCTTTTGCCAAGTTGCAGAGGTTGGTTTTGAACTCATGATCCTCTTGCCTCAGCTTCTCAAGCCACTAAGATTATAGGAGTGCCCCACTGCACCCAGCTCTTTTTATGTGTTTTTAAAGGGAAGCTTTTTAGAAGTAAAATTATTCCTTAAAGAGTATGCACATTTAAAATTTTACCAGTAACTGCCAAATTTTCTTCAAAACACTTCAAATCATTTATATTCCCACACAGTAAAAGAAATTCTTTCCCCACACCCAGATACTTTCAACCCTTCAATTTTCACTAGTCTGGATGAAGCAGGATAATTCCATTTATTTTGCATTTCTATTTTTAAGTTAAGCATTTTTATGCTAAGCATCTTAAAGCATCTTCATGATAATTATTGGACACTCAATTCAATGAATCCTCATATCCTCTCCTCTTTTTTTTTGTATTGGGTTGTTTTCCTTTCCTCATTGATTCATAATATCCCCTTATATTTCACATATTATTTTTTCCTCCAGTTGCAAATATTTTCTCATAGCCTTTTAATTTTGATTATGGTACTTGTTATGGCTTTAACATTTTAAAATTTTATGTGGTCAAATCTGTCATACTTTCCCTTTATTGGTCCTGGATTTGGGGACTTTGCCAAGGAAGGGTTTCCCCATCTCAATATTTATCAAAGTACTTTCCTATTTTATAATTTTTGCATACCAGTAAAGTTGTTTTAATACATCTGGAGCTTATATGTATGCATGGTGTGAGATAAAGCTCTGACTTTTTCTCACTTTGTGGCTATCCACTTGTACTTATACAATCTGGTCAAAAGTTAGACTTCTCCCTAATGTTACAATAAGATATGTTTTACTGTAATCCCAGAAACAATATTAGTAGCCAAAATCTGTGTCACATTCTACAAGTGCACCATCTGGCCCAGAGCTTCTTTATATGTACTGTGATTTGATATTTTTAGTCTCAGTCTAAGTGATAAAGAAATTGAAGATCCACAAGTTTAAGCAACTTGGTCATTTGAACTTGGCATGTTGCTCTTTTAACTCCTCTCCTGAACACCTTCTACCAGCAGCCATTGTTACCTGAGGTCCAAAGTATAAGTGGAAAAGGAGAGAAAAATTAGCTATGATACAAATGATCAAGTATTGAATATACCATGTTTACCTCAATGTTTGATCAATTATCTTGGAGGTGTTAACAAGATGTACAGATTCTTTATGAAGATAGAAAACCAAATCAATGCTCAGGACCTCCCCATCATGATCATCATGCCCTGACATCCCTTGAGAAACATAATCTCGCCTGGTATAGAAAATAAAAAGGGTGATAATGACCCAAAGGACTCACTAATTGTTTTTACACTAAAGGTTCACATCTTTAAAGCTTTAGAGCATGTATTTAAATCATGAAATGGCAAATTGGCATTTTATGTGGAAGGCCAGATGGTAAATAATTCAGGCTTGGTAGGCCTCTGTCACAATGAATCAACAATGCTGTGGTAAAACAAAAGCCACCATAAAATGTAAAAGAATAGGCTTTTCTTTAGTGTTCCAATACTACGTATACAGCTGGGGGTGTAGCTCAGTGGTTGCTCCCCAGCAAGGCCCTGGGTTTGATACCCAGTAGTCCCACCCCACACACACACACAAAATTAAAACTTTGTTTACTACACTCATAGTTTTCTGACCTCTGATTTACATTATTCATCAGGGACTTTGCTCTGTCCTCTTCATTACTGCAGGTAATAATGAGGAAGCGAAAAATCGAAACAATAAATTTGAGGCATAAGATGAAGCCACAGACCTCAGTTTATCAGAGAATAACATGACAAACATGTTTTCTTCGTATTTATACCTTGTATTGGTGTATAGGATAATTAGATGGGTTAAAGGTATAGCTTGGGATAGAAACAATAGCCATGGGGCTCACTAAATGGGTGGATGGGACAGGGAGTCCGTGATGACCCCAGCTTTCCAGTACGAGCAAATGGGGTGCCCTTTATTGAGATGAGAAAACGAGATGGGGATATATTTAGAGGTAATGAGTAGAATGAACAGTTCTTTATTGAAATACTACTATTTTTAAAGTCTATAAAATGTAAAATGAGAATTTCAGGTAGACTCACAGATGAGGTTAAGGCTGAAGAGATCAAATAAGGAGGCAACAGATCATAGATACTATTTAAAGCCAGGGAAATGGGTGAAGTTAGCAAGAGCCCAGAGAAAGAGAAAGCAGGACAAAGAAGGACCTTGATGTGTTTTCTGAATCATTCAAGACGGAGCTGAGCCAAGAGGACGTCATGGTACCCGTGACGTTGGTAAATCTATACTTGTGCAAGGGTGTACAAGGCGGGATTCTCCAGGGAAACAGAGTGGATAGAATATATAGATAATTATCAATTAGCATTTGCTGGACTGGTTGACATGATCAGAGATTGTATAGTCCCACAATGGCCATCTGCAAGCTGGGGAGACAGGGAAACCAGTTGCTGATCAGTCCAAGAAACTGGAGCCTCAGAACAGGAGAGGCAGTTTTTGAAGCCCCAATTTGAGCTTGATGGCCTGGAAGCCCCATGGTAAGCCGCTGGAAGAGTTCATGTTCAACAACTAAAGAAGGTGGAGTCTAATATTCTGGGTGCTTGTGACTAGAGCAGCAAAAACACACTCACTTAAGAAGAATCAGGGGCTAGGAGTGGAGCTCAGTAGTAGAGCCTCTGCCTAGCATGGGAGGCTCCGGGTTTAGTCCCCAGCACCACAACAAAGAAAGCTTTCAAATTTGTATGTGACATTATGTTTCCTCCTTGACTTTTCTTCACCTGCCCCCACCCCCATTGGACAGGGCCAATCACATTCAGTGCACCTTTGCCCCTCAGACTGCTGCCTACCGCCCACATGCCAATCATCTCTGTAAACACCCTCACAGAGACACCCAGAAGTGTACTTCAACAATCTTCTAGGCATCTCTCAATCCAGTCAAGTTGACCACCACTATTAACCCATCATAGGTAATAATCTATGTTATTCTTCTCCAAACAATTTTTTTTAATGTTATTGAGCCTTCCAGTAAATACCTTGGGGTATAGGTTACCTAAACACAATCTGAGAAATGCTATACAAAAAAATAATGATTTTCATACTAAATTTATTTTTTTGTAATTAATTTTCTTAGACTTGTTGCCTTTGGTTGTCCAATGAAAGGAGTTAATATCCATCTTCCTGGTATGAAGGGAAGTATCAGGTTTCCAGCAACCTCTGCATTTCACTTTTACCTGTCTGATCATTTCTGTGTGCTTTCCCTTGAGGTGTCATCTGTCCAGGGACATGGGAAATTTCTCTACAGTTCAGTAACATGGAGAGAACAAAGACAAAGGAGTGCAGACTTTCTCATCATGGGCAGAAACATTTTCATCCTACTCTTGACACAAAACCACTCTATTTCCCAGAAGGCAATGAAGAAAGGAAACAGGAACCATAGGTGAGAGAATACTGAGTGCTCAGGAAGGTAAATTTAGTGTGGAGAGCCATTCCGTACTGTGAGGAGTGGGGAAAGGGAAGGTGTGAGTCACCTGCCAGTGGGGTTCAGTAGCTCCTGTCAAATGAACCTTCCAGTAATTCACAACTATAAACTCTGAACAAGGTTTAAACAAGAACCAGTGGAAAGCACTGGACAGCAAACAGAAGCAGGTAGAAAACGAAGTGGAGTTGGTAATTGTTAGAGAACAGAGTGAAATTTTCACTGAGTGAAATTCCAGTTTATGTAAATTTCAGGTAGAAGGTAGTCTCCGGATAAAAGACTAAAATCTGGACCAAAATCTGAGCTGCTTCATTTACTGCAGGGGAGACAAAAATTTTCTATTTGAATTCAGCCACATTGATAACCCGTTTTCTTTCTTTCTTTCTTTCTTTTTTTGTTAATATTTTTAGTTGTCAATGGACCTTTATTTTATTTTTATTTACTTATATGTTGTGCTGAGAATCGAACCCAGTACCTCACACATGCTCAGCAAGCACTTTACCACTGAGCCACCACCCTAGCCCATGATAACCTGTTTTCTTTTAAAAATAAAATCAATAGTCTCTGAAAGAGCAAAACAGAATCAAGAGTTTCTACAACATGTTATTCACAATGCCCAGGATACAATACAAAATTAATGAACACTAAGATAAATAAGAAAAGATGACCTATTCTTTTCGGGGGGGTACAGAGAATTAAACTCAGGGGTGCTCGAACACTGAGCCACATTCCCAGCCCTATTTTGTGTTTTATGTAGAGACAAGGTCGCACTGAGTGGCTTAGTTCCTCGCTGTTGCTGAGGCTGGGTTTGAACTTGCAATTCTCCTGTCTCAGCCTCCCAAAGTGCTGAGGGAAGTATAGGTTACCTAAACACAATATAACAGGCATGCACCACCGCGCCTGGCTAAGATGACCCATTCTTAAGAGAAAAGACAACACAGACCAATCCCGAGGTGACCCAGTTGTTGAAATTGGCAGAGTAGAATTTAAAGTAGCTACTATAATTATACCCAAAGATGTAAGAAAATATATTCTTACAGTGTGTGAAATCTTAGCAGAGAAAAATAGAAACTATGAAAAAGGAATCAAATGTAAATTCTATAACCAGAAAATGCTGTATCTGAAATATAGACTTTTTCAATGCTGGGAATGAAAGCCAGCCCCTTGTGCATACTAAGGCAAGTGCTCTACCACTGAGCTAAATCTCCAGCCTTCCATATCAAGATAAAAATATTTCTAAATAGACTTAGTACCAGAGTGGAGATAACAGACAAGATCAGCCAACTTAAAAATAGATCAATGGAAATTATTCAATCTGAAGAAAGGTAGAAAAGAAGATTGGAAACAAAATATAATAATACAGTCCCAGAGACCTGTGAGATAATATCAAAGGTCTACCGAATTATAATTGGAGTCCAAGAATGAGAGCAAAAAGTGTTGGGTAGAAAAAAATTTTGAATGAATAATGGCCAAAATGCTTCTAAGTTTGGTGAATGACATAAATTTCTGTGAGCAGGAAACAGAATGAGTCCAGTAAGAACAATACCTAGGTACATCATAGTCAATGGGGTGAAAACCAAAGAGAAAGATAAAATCTTAAGAACAAAGAAAAAGAACACTTGCATACAAAGGCACAAGAATCAAAAGATCACTGACTTCTCAGGAATCACAGAGGCCAGAGGAGAGCGTGTGTTTAAAGTGTTGAAATAATTTTTTAAAGCCAATGCAAAATTTTTACCTTTGGCAAAAATAACCTTCGAAACTCAAGGTTAAATAAAGATACTTTCAGATAAAACTAAAAGATTTCATCTTCTGCTAACCTATGCTACCACAAATGCTAAAAGAAGTCCTTTGGGTTGAAGGAAAATGAAAACTAAATCTTCAAGAAATAATACATCAGAATAGGTAAAGATAAAAAAGAGTATAAGACACTAGTTTCCTCTTATTTTTAAATAACATATATGATGACTCTTCAAAGAATCACATTGATTCTAATATTTGAAAATAGACTGGAATTTTCATTTTTTCATCTAAATGTTATCAAGCTTGGATCTTAAAAGGTCATCAAATTTTTCCTGGCATGAAACTAATAGTTGAATGTACTGTGATTATTATTCTCCAAAGCTAAATATACATTTTTCTATCTGTGTTTACTTGTCATTCATTCTATCTTGATTTTTTTTCCCTTTGTAGAAAAATGTGTCTAGAGTTGATAAGCCTGTTTAGCAGGCTTCTAGCCTAATAGGATTTTTGTCAGTGCATCTTTTTTAAAGAGAGATTTTCCTAATGGGCCTTACAAAAGATTTATGAATTGCTATTCAATGAAGTAATAAATAATAAGCACACACTGCATAGTTTCAGGAAATGTAGTTTATTAACTTTGCCAAAATTTAAGTTAAAATAAAGACCAATGCATGTTCAGATAAGGGTAAAATTCTTAGGGGGAAAAAACAATATTTACCCCCCCTCCCAAAATTTTAATGTAAAATCTTCCAAGAAGAAATGTATAAATTTAAAATTTTTAAATGCCTTGAAGTGCTGGTGGGCAAAAATAATGATATTATATACACTGAAAATAATGTATATAATGATATTATATACACTCAAAGCTAGCACCCAACCTAAAAATATCAAGGTCGAAGTATATGTGGGTTGCTTTCATAATTTCTAGAAATAAACAAAGAATTATTTTGCCACTTCCTGCTTTTGTCTACTGGAATCCACTAGCTATCCCATGGATGCCCCAATGTGTACACATGAGCAATTATGTTTCTAGTCTTTTGTCTCGAAATGCTTTTTTCTCCTGGCTACAGGCTGCCTAGCATTACCATCTTCTTTGTCTCTAAAGTTCCAAACCTAAAAATTTATCTGATTCCCCTCTCATCTGTCTTAAAAAGATTTACCTCCTCCTGACTTTTCTTCTTGGTCTCTGTATCTGGGCCTTTTCTTTTCCTTCTTTCCCTCTTTCTAATCTCATTCAGACTATAAAACATTTAATTTGGAACCAAGAAGCCCAGATTCCAGGATAAGGAGCACAGAGGTATTAACAGGATATTATTCATAACTTCATGACTGGTATGTACTGAATATTTAAATTATATCAGCTAATCCTTACTACAGCTCTATGAGATAGCTACTATTATTACCCTAGTTTTAGAGAAGAAAAGGCTTAGAGCAGTTATGCACCTTTCCCAGATAACACACAGAAGTGAGGCCTAAGTGGAAGCCAAGTGTGTTTGAGTCTAAAGCTTGCATCTTAACCAGTTGAAGTATTCCCTCCCAGAGACAGGCACTGAGGCCATCCGGTGACTCCATAACATTATGCCTCATCTCCAGGGCAAGACCATTTCAAATCTATTAAATTCAATGTTCAAAAATATGGCAGCCACAGAAATGTGTTCCATGGATTAATACTTGACCTGTTCTGGTGTGTTCTCCTTCACCCACAGCTTTAGAGAAAAGATAAAAATGAAATCTACCCCACTAATTGGCAATACTTTCTTATATAAAAGGAGAAATCTATTTGGGGTCCCAGTGGATTTCACTTCTTCTGGGTTAGCCCTAATTATTTGTAGCTTCCCTGCCCTCAGTCCCCAAAGCCATCCCTTTCCAGAGTAAGAATTATAAAATGCAACAAGGTAAAAGCTGCTGGAATTTGAAAAGAAATGGCCCTGCAGGCATTGGAGAAAGATGAAGCAGCGCTTTCTGTTGAAAAAGCCGGAGTCCCCAAAAGCTTTTGCCCTGGAGCCTAAAGGTGGAGAAAGGGAAGGTTCAGAACGGAGAGGGGAAGTCACAGGGCTGCCAAGCTGCATGCAACTGGAAAGATTTTCTTTGTCTCTTTAAATTAACCTTGGTATAAAATTCATGATCTATAAGTTCTGGGGTAGCCCTTACCCCATATCCCATATCTGATTGCCCTTTAGTACAGATTGGGAAAAGGGTCCCAGAGTCAGGTCTGGCACAGCTGGGGACACAAGAGGATCTGCTCCATCTGGGAACCCAAGAATATCTTAGTGAACCATATACTTTTCATCTCAGCAACCAGTGTCCGTGAGCAACTTTCAGTCAAAGCCACAGCTTTCCTGTGTGAAATTGGCAGGACCTGAGCTTTTCTGCTTGTCAAAATTCATGCCAGTTGGCACAAGCACAGAAATTCCTTTCAAAATTGAATGTGTCAGCCAAATTAATCCCATTAAACTCTATGTGACCTTCCACTGAGGAAAGCTCATTAAAAAGGATATTGCGGTATTACTGTTCCTACTGTAACACAGAAATCTTCTTAGGAAAACAGAATTTTTAAAAATGACGTGGAATGTCAAAGGTAGAGTTACTCTTAAGGATCACAGTTGACTTTGGAGATTATTCCACCAATGCTTTATTTTACAAACCCTTGGCATAACAAAAAAATAAATAAAGTAAAACAAAACTCATTGGCATCTGTGGATGACCTAAGGTTTTTTTTTCCCCTTAGTTGAAACATGAAATGCACATACTATGCAGTATCTATAATTTGCTTATGAAGTAAAATCAATAAATCTTGATTTTTTTGGTCCCTTAAAATAAGTCTCTATGTATTCTAATTCAATGGTTCTTCTAAGGATAGCTGGAAAGAGGTTCTTTTTACATGAAGTGCTAATCTACATTATTCCCATGTTGGTCATCCTCTGGCTGAATGGATGGTCTCTCCACCATTAGATTAAGTTTAATTCTTACTATTCACTTTCTTTTTTATTTAGATATATGTTTTTTTATATATTTTTTTTGTTTTTATTTATTTATTTTTATGTGGTGCTGAGAATCGAACCCAGGGCCTCACACGTGCTAGGTAAGTGCTGTACCACTGAGCCACCTCCAGCCCCACTCCTCACTTTCTTTATAAGCCCTAACCCATTTTCACAGGTGTCCGCCATTGTCTTCCTCCATATCACTATGCATACCTTGAATTCCCTCCTCCCATGTACTTATCTCTAGGTTAAAGTTTAACATGGTGACAAAATTATTAAACTTGAGTTTGGAAGCTTCCAGCATCAATTAAAGCTTAGGGAAGAAAAAAAAAAGCAAAGTCCTGCAGGAGACATTGATATGGTTTAGGTATGGGATGTCTGCCAAAAGGCCATGTGTGAGACAATGCAAGAAAGTTTAGAGGTGAAATGATTGGGTTATGAGAGCCTTAACCTAATCAATGCATTAACCCACTTGAATAGATTAACTGGGTGAATGCTGGAGGCAGATAGGGTGTGACCAGAGGAGGTAAGTCATGGGAGCATGCCTTTGGTTTTTGTATTTTGTCCCTGGTGAACAAGAGCTCTCTCTGTTTCCTGGTGGCCACGTCCTGAGCTGTTTTCCTCCACCACCCTCTTCCACCATGATGTTATACTTCACCGTGGGCCCAGAGCTATGGAGTCAGTCATCTATGGACTAAAACCTCTGAGACCTTGAGCCAAATAAACTGTTCCTCCTCTAAAATTGTTCTTGTCAGGTCCTTTGGTCCCAGAGATGAAAAAAAATTGACTAAACAGATACATTATTACCATTACTAACAACGATGCCTATTATGTGAAGAGTGCCTACTAAGTGTAGGACAATTTGCTAAGTGGATTATATCATGTCATCATGGCACTTGATTTTATCAAGAGGTTGGTGACATCAAACTCATCAACTCTTTTCTGAAGAAAGAAGCTAAGAGTTAGGTAATTAATTCCCCACAGTCACATAATTAGAAATAGCAGAACCAGGATTCTGGTTTTTGCAGTCTGCAGTCAGAGTTCTCTTTCTTAACTATAATGCCATTTTGCCTATAAACTTGTGATGGAATATAGTGAAAAATTAGCCCAAGAAACAATTTGTGACGAGATTTCTTGGAAGGCTGTGAATGTCATGTCAAAAGATGGTTCAGGTTCCTTCCTTCAGACTAACTAGTCCCACATCTATCCTGATGTTCCTGATGGTGGAGCAGTAGCAACACCTCCATGATGCTCACTTTGTGCCGGCCAGTCGCTTTAGGCAGCAACTGTCATGAATGCTTTACATTTGTTCAATTATTCCCACCTCACAATTCCTTTATGAGGTAGAGGTTGCAATTATCCCTGTTTGACAAATGGGGAAATTGAAGCACAGAGAAATTAGGTGGTTTGCCCAATATAAAGCAGCTCATAAATGACAGAGCCAGGATTTGAACCCAGGCAGTCTGGCACCATAGTCTGTGATTTCCACCATGACACTAAATAGCCCTCACTGCAGAATGCATGTATGTTTGGATACTTTTGTTGTTGTTGTTCTAATCAGTTATACATGACAGTAGAATGCTCTTCAATTCATTAAAGATGAATGGAGCACAATTTTGCACATCTTTGGTTGTACACAAAGTAGGGTCACACCATTCATGCAAGCATACATGCACCTTCGGTAATGATGAC
Organism: Xerus rutilus; assembly: GCA_028644305.1. Lineage (NCBI taxonomy): Eukaryota > Metazoa > Chordata > Mammalia > Rodentia > Sciuridae > Xerus > Xerus rutilus. The sequence goes on from CM053402.1 coordinate 147,913,616, forward strand.
CCTAGGTACCATTCCATCATCTTTCCTACCCTCATGCCCCCTGCCCTCCCTTGGCCAATCCAAAGTTCCTCTACTCATCCCATGCCCCCGCCCAGGTACTTTCTGACCTAGAATTTATATCCCAGCATGGTCATTTTTCAGCTGTGTGAATTTGTGTCACATAATATTCCTGAGCTTTAATGTATTCATCATAAAATGCATTTAATAACACACATGAAGAGGGTTATGTTAATTACCATGAAAATAAAGCACCTGGCCAATAAAAGGAAAGAGAACTAGTATTTAACAAGTATTTAGGCTAGTTTAACTGAAGTCAAATATTCATCTGGGATTTTCTTGCCCACCTGGAAGACATGTATATAAAATAAAAATGGTTCTTATCAGCACCCCTTATCTCTAGTTGATAGCCACTTGGGCACCCAAACATGTGTACCATTTTCAGAGAAAGTATACACCAGAGATTTTATATTCAGCCAGGCTGTCTTTCATGTATCAGGGATATGAAAAACAATTCCAAAGTGGAAGAACTTGGGGTCTATTATATGTGTGTGCTCTTCCTGAGGATCTGATGGAGGATGAACTTCATCCAACCAAGAGACAATTCAGGAAGCAATGGGAGAAGAATGGATGGTAAGCATTTAATATATATAGTTGCAGACTTAAGGCAAAAACAAAGGTTAAAACAAGATGAAAGAATAATATTTAGATGTTTTATGTTCTGACAAAAGAGAAATAATGCACTCAGAACATGAAAGGACAAGGAAGAAGTATGAAGGAAAGACAAATCAGTTCACTGATTATTAAATAGGCAGTGGGTATTAGTCTATGGTATTAAATGATGATTTAAAACTCACAAACCAGATAGTAGGAGACTAAACAACAAATGGTAGGACTGGAAATATTTTTTAAAGGGAACAGTACAGAGTAACTACTAGAAAAAAATTATAAATGTTCCTAAAAATATCACCAATAATTGAAGGTGACACAAACATGCATAGATTGAAACATGAAAATATGACATAGTCTACATACTACTTAGACAATAATTTGAAAATGTTAAGATCAAATACTGAAGTTGAATCAATAAATGTGAATGAGCTTAGCTCACTAATTAAAAGAAAAACATTTCAACTAAGCTCAAAAAGAAAGGCCTAACTTTATGCTATATATAAACACACTAAAAATGAAGTAATGCAAAAAAGTTTTAAATGAAATAATGGGCAAATATGTACCAGGAAAATGGAAAGTATAAAAAGGCAAGATCTGAGATTCTGATGTCAGACTAAAAGAGAATTGAAAATCATTAAATGTGGCAAAAGACATTTTTAAATGTTAAGTGCTAACAATTCAAAGTGAAGATTATATGGTTATGAATATCAATGCACCAAATTAAGCAGAAACTACCTTCATATAACAGAAGCCAGGGAGATGCTCAGAGAACTGTAAAGAATACTCACATTAGAAAACATTTCCACGTCACTCTCACACAAGATAGATCAAGTAGAGGATGAAGACACAGAAGACCTAAATAACAGAATAAGTAGATTTCATGAATCTGTACTGAGCTTCACTCCCTAATAATAGACAACACATTTTCTCCTCAAGCACACATAGACTATTTACCAAAGTGATCCTGTATTAGGTCAGAAAGAAATTTTTCAAAACCAGCATGTTGTATAAAATAGAAAAATAACATCCTTCGATGACAATAAAACCAGTAATTATCAATAAAAATATTTTTAGGGGCTGGGGCGGTGGCTCAGCGGTAGAGCGCTTGCCTGGCATGCGTAAGTCACCGGGTTCGATACTCAGCACCACATAAAAATAAATAATAAAAGAGATTGCATACAATTAAAAAATAAATAAATAAAGGTTTAAAAAAAAAAAAAAATATTTTTAAAGCTAAAAGCCTCTTCCTCCGGAAATTAAAATATGTTTACTTAGCTGTCTGTAACAGACCATAAAAGACTAAGGAGACATCACAGTTAAATGCAAGGACCCCTGGGTTGGGGTCTAGAACAGAAAGAGGGCAACGATGGGAAAACTAAAGAAATCCTAAATACAATCTAAATAACATACTCATATTGGTTTCTTTTTCCTTATGACAATAATACACAGTAACACATAAACCACAGGGGACACTGGTTGAAGAGTCTATTGGAACTCTCTGTGCTATGTTGTTACTATGAAATTATTCCAACGTAAATGGAGATATGTTGGCCAAAAGGTACAAACTTTTGGTTATAAGATACATAAGTTCTAGACACCTAATATACAGCAAGGTAACTTGATAGTAATGTACTTTATACTTGAAATTCACTAAGAGAGATCTTAAGCGTTCTTACCCAACATACATAAAGAGTATAAACTATGTCGGGTCGTGATGGCCATAGCCTGATTGTGGAAATCATTACATAAAGTATACTCATCAAAATACATGTTGTATACCTTAGCTGTATATAATTTTTATTTTAAAATTGTACCTCTACAAAATTAAAAAATATTAAAATAAAATAATTTTAAACTGAAAAACACTTCTATCAAACAACTATTAAGTAAGTAAAAAGTATACACCTTAAAATAACAGAACTTCTATACATTAAGGATAACGAAGGCTACATTTTAGAACATATGGAATATATTTAGAGTTGCTATGAGAGGAGAATTCATAGCTGTATACTCTTTATCGATACAAGGGAAAGAATGAAGAAAATAAGCTAAATTTCCAACTCATAAAAGCTAAATAACAACTAAATAAACCAAAATATAACCCAAGGTAAGAAATAGTAAACATAAAAGCAGAAAACAATGAGGAGGACAAGATCTAACAAGTAAGACAAAATATTGATTTTTTTTTAAACATCAACAAAATGGACAAAACACTAGTTAACTTAATTGGTGGGAGAGGAGATACCAATATGAAAAATAATGACATACGGAAAATAATCATTTAAATAGAAGTTTTTTTAAGTGAGGTCACTTGGCAGGTCTTTATAAAAACACATTTTAAAAGTGAAATGAAGGGCTAGGATTGTGGCTCAGTGGTAGACGTTTGCCTCCCATGTGGAAAGTACTGGGTTCGATCCTCAGCACTGCATATAAGTAAATGAATAAATAAAGGTCAATCAACAACTAAAAAAATTTAAAAAAAAAAAGTGAAATGAAGTGGAAATTTTTCTAGGAACATATATTTTAACAAAATTGACCTCAGTAGACATATTCAAAGAGATAAATTTCTGTGGTAGAAATGAAGTTTCTGAACTGCTCTTGTAAATCAAAAATTAAAAGAAAATAAAAATAAGAAGAAAGGAAACTTTTATAACAATAAAAGAAGCGGGTGGTGAATATCTGACTCCCCATTCAAACCTTCTTTGTTTTTATATTCATTTTTATTCTCATTTTTTTCTTCTTCTGTTTCCTGCTTTTCATATAAGCCATTTTAGGGGTTGGACACTGGTTTAGAAGCAACTTCTTACGTAAACTTTCTTTTGGACTCCGATTCATATTAAGAGATCTTCTAGTAACTTCATCAATAATGTAATTTCAGGGTTTTGTGCTGACCTCTAATCCTAAATGGTAAATATACCTTTCACATGCCCTTCTGAAAAACTTTTCAAAGGCTACAAAAAAGTCAAATTCCAGACAATAGATTTAGCATTTTCCTATGTTTGAAATAGTTCTCTTTACGATCAGACTTGATAAATGTCTTCTGATTTGTCTTCAAATTCAAATCTGTCATGTTTTCTTTTCTGAACTTCTCTCCCTACAATGGCAGAGTTCTGATCTCTCCCTCCCTGTACGTCTGCATTTCATAAGCCACCAATGGAGAGGACAAAACAAGAGCTGCTTTTGATCATTTCTCAGCTTCTGCCATCTCTGAAGAAGTTATCGTCAGCAGGGATTGGTTTTTATTTATTTTTGCTCTGAATTCCATCAGGCTTCCAGCTAGTTTCTTAATAAGCCCTAGTGGAAAACATAGGCATAAATAATCAAAAGTTGTCAACCATTAGCGTGGCTCCCAATGAATTAAAGTCTTATGATAATGAGAATAATGAAGGGCTGCATGAACTTTCTCATCAAGTGATTACTAAAATACTAACACTTAATGTGTCGTCTACTTTAAATTTCCCCATGTTTATTGTTGATGTTGTTAAGCCAGACTCTTCAGAAATAATGCCCCCATAGACACGCCCTATTTTGTTCATCTGTACGTCTAGTAGCATCCACTGGATTTCTCTTTCATTTAAATTTGTGAAAAAGAATTCAAGTTTTTCTTCTAGCAGGGCTCATGAGCATACAGGTAACTGCACAGGAGCTCATGAGAATGTGTCTGCTTAGTGTCATAGAAAAAAACGATTATGATTTTTTTTGTTAAATATTCTTTTTTTTTCTTTTTTTTCATATTTAATTTATTTATTTGTTCAATTTAGGCTTGCATGATAACAGAGGGCAATTTGATTCATTGTACATAGATAGAGGATAACATATCAATTCTCTAGTTGTAGGTTGTATAGAATCACAACATATATGCAGTCATACATAAAGTTAGGGCTATGATGACCATCATATTCCATCACCTTTACTGTCCATGCCCCCTCCCCCCTTACACCCCTGTGAACAGAATTCCACCATTGTTCCCATGTCCTTCCCCACATTACGGATCAGCATCCACTTATCAACGAGTACATTCAGCATTTGGTTTTCTGAGATTGGTTTACTTCACTTAGCATGATATTCTCCAACTCCATCCATTTACCTGCAAATGCCATAATTTTATTCTCTTTTATTGCTGAGTAATATTCCATTGTGTATATATACCACAGTTTCTTTATCCAGTCATCTATCGAAGGGCATCTAGGTTGATTCCACAGTTTAGCTAATGTGAATTGAGCTGCTATAAACATTGAAGTGGCTACGTCACTGTAGTATGCTGTTTTTAAGTCTTCTGGGTATAGACCAAGGAGGATAGCAGGCTCAAATGGTGGTTCCATTCCAAGTTTTCTAAGGAATCTCCATACTGCTTTCCACATTGGTTGCACCAATTT
>CM053402.1:147918760-147963683 GCA_028644305.1 Xerus rutilus
TCTTCTGTGAAGTTTGTGTTCAGCTTTTTGGCCCATTTATTGATTGGGTTGTTAGTTTTTTTGGTGATAAGTTTTTTGAGTTCTTTATATATCCTGGAGATTAGTGCTCTATTGGATGTGTGTGTGGCAAAGAATTGTTCCCAGAATGTTGGCTCTCTGTTCACTTCACTGATTATTTCTTTTGCTGAGAAGAAGCTTTTTAGTTTGAATCCATCCCATTTGTTGATTCTTGATTTTACTTCTTGTGCTATAGGAATCTTGTTAAGGAAGTACAGTCCTAATCTGACATGATGAAGATTTGGGCCTATTTTTTCTTTTATTAGGCATTGGGTCTCTGGTCTGATTCCCAAGTCCTTGATCCACTTTGAGTTGAATTTTGTGGATGGTAAGAGATAGGCGTTTAGTTTCATTTTGCTGCATATGGATTTCCAGTTTTCCCAGTACCATTTGTTGAAGAGGCTATCTTTTCTCCAGTGTACGTATTTGGCTCTTTTATCTAGTATAAGGTAACTGTATGTAAGTGGGTTCGTCTCTGTGTAGAATCTTGTATAGAATAGATATATAGATAATAGAATATTCTATTCTATACCATTGGTCTACATGTCTATTTTGGTGCCAGTACCATGCTGTTTTTGTAACTATAGCTTTGTAGTATAATCTGAGGTCTGGTATTGTGATGCCTCCTGCTTCACTCTTCTGGCTAAGGATTGCTTTGGCTATTCTGGCTCTCTTATTCTTCCAAATGAATTTCATGATTGCCTTTTCTATTTATATAAGGAATGACATTGAGATTTTAATTGGAATTGCATTGAATCTATATAGTGCTTTGGGAAATATGGCCATTTTGACGATATTGATTCTGCCTATCCAGGAGCATGGGAGATTATTCCATCCTCTAAGATCTTCTTCAATTTCTTTCTGCAGTGTCTTGAAGTTTGCATTGTAGAGATCTTTCATCTCTTTTGTTAAATTGATTCCCAAGTATTGTATTCTTTTTGAGGCTATTGTGAATGGGATAGTTTTCCTAATTTCTCTTAGAAATGCAATTGATTTGTGGGTGTTAATTTTATATCCTGCTACTTTGCTGAAATTGTTTATTAATTCTAAAAGTTTTCTGGTAGAATTTTTTGGATCCTCTAAGTATAGAATCATGTCGTCTGCAAATAATGATAGTTTGAGTACTTCTTTTCCGATTCATATCCCTTTAATTTCTTTCATCTGTCTAAAAATGTCTGATTAATATTTTTAGAATTTCACCCAAGCTTGTGTTTGGAGATGAACCTCACAGGAGTTAGGAATGAAGGAAAAGAGCTCATGAGCTGCTTCTGGGAGAGCCATGAGAAATAACCAGGGTTTCTACTGGGGTGTTGGCCATGGATGTGCAGAGAAGGGAAAGGATGGAGAACTGAAGTCTTCATAATGAGTATGAAGGAGTGAGGAGAACAGAGGAATCAAGAATGGAAGGATGGCTCCTGGACTTTTTGGCTTAGATAACTACAAATAGTGGTTCCTCTTAAGGGAGACCAAGGAGGAACAAACACACAGGGAATGAAATGTGAAATACCTACCTGGCTTTCTTTCTTTTTCATTGGTGGGGGGTGGTACTGGGAATTGAACTCAAGGGCATTTAACTACTGAGCCCCATTTCTAGCCCTTTTCATTTTTTATTTTGAAACAGGGTCTCACTAAGTTTCTGAGGCTAGCTTTGAACTTATAATCCTCCTGCCTCCAGCTTCCAAGTGGCTGGGATTACAGGCATGCATTAGCCTAGCCCTACTTAGCTTTCAAGTGAGAGTTTAAGGCACAGACCATATATATGTATGTGGATGGAGCTAACTAAGGCCTGAGAAATGCAAGAGTCACCCACATGTAGATGGTATGTAAACTCATGGAGATCTGCTAAGGGGAACAAGAAGAAAGCTTAGACCACAGTCCCCAGACTTCACTGTCTTAATTAATTCACGGGCCTCTTTGGGGCTCAGATTCCCTATCAGTTAATTGGGGGCAAAGCAATAATGATATATCCTATCTCAGGTTCGAGCATCTAAGACTCATGCTCTTTCTTCCCCTTCACTATTGATTGGTCCTCTAAATTTCTGACAGGTGAGGAAATATGTTTATTCTTTTCCCTAACAGGTTTTCAAAAGAAATTGAATGATTGCCAAGGACTTCCTGGAGCAAAACAGAGAATCGCAGTTAGATCACAGCTCAACTTCCCCTCCCTTGATGTCCCCATGGGTCCTTGCAGATGAAACTCCAAGAAAGCCTCGCTCATTTTCCTTCCAGAATGTTCCTGAGAGTGGGGCCAGAATAGTCACTAACCTCTTTACGTAAATCGGATCAATCCGAGTTGACATTCCACAGTTCAGAGGACTAAATAGACACAAAGCCACATCTATGAGCATATATAATCATATCTGAAAATTCAGTTTCATCACTGAGATTTACAAGGACCCAGCAGATGCTTTTATCAATCAGTCCACAGTATTTACCTAGGTGCCCTGAGGGGGCCTGATGCTGGATGAGACTGCTTTTGTGAGCAAGCCAGCGGATTCTCAGGCATGAAAATAGAAATTTAATCACTTGTTCATCCGAGCATTTCCCTTCAGCTTTTCCAATACGCTTTTTTATGAATGACTAACAGAATAGCTGCTGCAAAGAGCCTGCAGATCCCAGCCGGCCCTGAGAGGAAGGATGACTCACCCGCGGCTGACGTCAAAGCCTCTGCTCTTTCAGAACCAGAGGAAGAGAATGGCAAGGGCCTGGGAAGAGCGACCCAATTGCTCTCTGGAGCCCGGTGGGGGTCATAACTGCTTCCTCTTCCCCCGCCTGGCAGTGATGATTAAAACGCCAAGAAAGTTTAAACTGTGAAAACTCCAATTTCACTGTCAAGTTAACTGGAAAACTAGGAACAGAAATCTTTCTTTCTGTCAAGCCGGTATCACCTCTTTGTTGTGAGTTCTTTTCTTCTGGAAAACATTGAGGACATTAGTCCTTTTCATGAGGTGTTTTGTACTGATGTGTGTCTTTGTCCATTTAAGCTGCTGTAACAAATAGCACAGACCGGATGGCTTGAACAACACACACACTTATTTCTCACAGTTCTTGAGGCTGGTGCTGGCACATTCAATGACTGATAATGGCCCTGTTTCTGGTTGGCAGATGATTGTCTTCATGCCATGTCCTCACTTGGGGTGGGGTGGGGTGGGGGAGTGAATGCTCTAGTCTCTTGGTCTCTCTCTCTTTTCATAAGGACAAAGATCCCATCATTGAGGCTCCAACCTTACGACAACATCTAGACTTTATCAGTGCCCAGAGGCCCCGTTTTTAAACATCATCACATTGGGGGTTAGGGTTTCAATATTTGAATTTAGGGGGATACAACATGCATTTCACAATTATTCACTTACAACCTTTCAGTCGTGACCTTTTCTAGTATGTCATTTCAGGATTTCCAAGGACTTTTCTAGATTTTGCACAGGGCCAGCCCAGTGCTCCTTCTAAGGATTCATTAGAAGTTCAGGGGTTTCAAGGAACCCACAGGACAGTTCAACAAAGCTCTCACATTCCTGTGCAAAAAGTCTACCAAATTTGCCAGGCGCGGTGGCGCACGCCTGTAATCCCAGCACTGTGGGAGACTGAGACAAGAGAATCACGAGTTCAAAGCCAGCCTCAGCAATGGTGAGGCGCTAAACAACTCAGTGAGACCCTGTCTCTATGTAAAACACAAAATAGGGCTGGGGATGTGGATCAGTGGTCGAGTACCACTGAACACCCCCCGCCCAAAAAAAGTCTAACAAATTTGTCTGTGGAAAATTTTTGGCTGCATCACAGTTCAGATCCCTAGTTATTTGTCCCAGGGCCTTATGTCTAGGTAATCCCGTTTAGTTCCCTGAGCAGTGCCATCAGATCCATTCTAAATCTTTCTCCGTTTCCAAGGAGTCTGATTAGCTAACAAACAGATCAAACCTAGATTGCTGATGGCTATAATGAATCGGTTTCCTGGTATACCTCTGACGTTCCAAGTCATGTGTCTGGCTGCCTTAGCACCCACTCATCACTTAGCTCTTTGAATATTTTATTAGGTAAGAGTCTTTATCACTTCTTTGGCATATTTTGACATATTATTTTTCATTGCCATTTACAATTTGTTCTGTGGTTCTTGGCAGCCGTAAACTTTACCATCATTAGTTTTTGCTTTCATTTTGTTACTCAAGGGACCATCCCAGTGCTTTGCACTAAAGGTCCCTCAACAAGAGTCTGTTGGGTTTAGTTGTACTTTCATTATGGTAACTTATGGAACGACAGACGCTCCTCGGCTTAAAAGGGAGTTATATCCCAATACACCCATCTTGAGTCAAAAATGCATTAGGTACACCTAGTCTAGGAACATCATAGCCTACCTTCTTGATCATATGGTCCACTGGGAGCTGCAGCTTCCTTCTGGACTGCCTTGCATCACAAGCCAGTATCATATATTACATGTCACTTGCTTGGGAAGAGATCAAAATCAGAGGTATGGTTTCCACTGAATATATATTGCTTTTGCAACACCATAAAGCAAAAAAATTCACAAATTAAATCCCCATAGCCAAGGACTGTCTGCACAATCTATGTGCATAAATCTAATGGCAGCATTTCAAACACTGAGATGGATGAGAAAGACAACAGGTTTGAAGGACTTTGGGAACAATGAAACATATGCACATATATACTATCAATGTGAAAAGCTCCTTCTAATTAGTTTGATGATGATCTTGCCCCAGCTCAAGCCTCAGTGTAACACTGTCACCCAAACACACAGGATTGATGAGTAACAGGAAATAAATTGCCATTTTCCAAATTATAGTGAGAGAGAGACCTGCCCTATGAACAATCACTCTAGCAGAGAGCACCTTCCTAGCACACGGGTCTGCCAAGGAGAGCAGATTAGATGGGAAGATGCCTGGCAAATATTAAATAAGAGTAGAGTTGATATTTTCAATGAGCATTGGGAAGCTAGTGAGTGGCCTTTTCCTTCTCTAAACAGGTAAAACTTTGGTCACTGGGAATTAGAATCCCAGTTCTTTGGGAACTGTCTAGTTATCATGATAAACTCTAATTGTCTGACTTTCTTTTGTAAAGTTTATGTAAATGTACATCTTCCGAATTCCTTATCTTTATTTTACTTTAAAATTCCTTGCTTTGCCCCCTTGTCCTTAAGGGGAATCCCTATACTGGTGTTGTATCAGTCTGCTTGAGACCCTGCCTGCTTTTATCCTGGAGAGAATTTCAGTCAAACATCTGCCTGATAGTCCTCCAATCCATTCTAATATTTAGTCTGGAATCTCCCAAATTTGGATGTGCATCAAGAAAGTGAGACTGTGTCTGGAGCTCACACTAAGTAAATCCAAGCTCCCAGGATCTGTTGGATATGCATACACACATACAAATTAGAAGGGGGCTCATAACTAATTTTTACAGATTGGAAATAGGCAGGCACTTCCCAGTTATTATAATATAGGTTTACAGTTTTGGGAGTGGAGTCCCCAAATGAAGCAAAGGTTAAGTGTTGTGCAGTATGTACTGGTGGTAACAATAATCCCAGTTACAAAGAATTGAAGTATAGAGAGTTTAAATGATTCCAGTGCTGTCACTACTTGTGATAAAGCTAAGACCTGAACCAAGTTCTGTCCTGTTCAGAAGTTTCTCTGCACTCCCTGCTGTACGTCGGGTCCAACTGCTGCCGCCTGTTGGCTCCAGGAATCAGCAACCACATTGCTACTGACTTGCTCTGACTTCCTTTTCTAAAGTTTATGTAAACCATAGGTTTGCATTTCTGTCAACAGTGGTTTGAAAGTAAAATAAGAAAAGCGAGAGTTATCTGCATGAAGTACACCCTACACGTTCCTTAACATCACCTTCTCTTGTAGTTTATTTCCATATGTGATTCCTGAGATAAATCGAGTCAAATGAATTTCCAACATTTTAGACATAAACCGAATACTCCTACAGCCCTGAATGAACCTTCGTTTTCCAGCCCTACCATCTGCACAATGTACTTGCTACTGTTTTCTCTCCTCTTCTTAGAGATCTGAATGTCACCTCTTTGGGACCCTCCAAGTCCTGAATCTCCTCAGAACCCCAGGCCCAGCTCTGAACCATTCCTCCTACAAGTTTCCAGATTCCAACAATCCCAACCTCTTTCTTTGGTTCCCTGCTTCCTATAGTTTCCACCTCTGGATTCCCTTCTACCTGAATTCCACCTGGATTCCACCTGGATTCCCTTCTACCCTGCTAAACCAAATTTTTAACATTAAATTCTCTCTGCTAAAATCACTGATATCTGTGTGTTCATGACCAGATCTTAATTAATATAGTAATATTTACCAGGAATTGGAATTCTCTCCATCCCCTGGCTCCCACATATTGTGCCTTAAGGCAATTGAAGTACTTGGTATTCCCTGCCCATCGAAGTCCAACCGACACAATGACATTGAAGTTGTGGACCAGTGTGTTACTGTGTGGAATGTCAAAATAATCAAGTATCTCTGCAGATACATTGTGGCAGATAATAGCAAAGATGACAAAGCCCTGACCCTATACGAAGAAGATATATACTCTTGGGCTTGTCAGGTAAACACAAATTATAAATTGGTGTAGAGAAAACTGCATTTACTAGGTCAATCACTGAAAACCAAGTGTCAAGGGCTGCAAGATTTGCATCAGTAAAGAGATACTTCTGGACAGATGCTACTATCAGAGTCTCCAGCCAATTCAGTTTCCAATAATCCACAGACCTTTTCTGACATCAGTTTTCCTTCTACAAAAGAAATATAAATGTGGCTGTGACTAATTTAACCACTCTGCATCTTACAAGTCTCTGAGGTCCTTTGGGGAGAAGGCTTAGAAGAAGACATACTTATGACTTTGGTATGCATAAGTTTAGGAGTGTGTGTAGCTTAACTCAGTCGGTCATTATATTTTCTGGGAACTTATCATATATTGGGCATTGAGTGAAAGATGAAAAGATGATGAGACAAGGGGTCTGCCCTCAAAGAGTGACATTTTTCTGGAGGAGAACAACAAGTATAAGTAAATACACACAGATAAATTGGAGTATGGTCATTACATAGTATAATGGAGACATTAGGAGATGTAGGAGTATTTCATACAGGAAGAAATCTATCATTTTTAGAAAAGGCCCCTGAGAGGGCATTAAGTGTCTTCCTTCAGAATTGGCTCAGAACCAGTATTAGCATTGTAATCCAACTCTTCTTACAGTGGGATAGTGGGTGGGTTCTTTCTCTTCTCTATACTTTTGTGCATCTTCCAGACTCTGTAATATACTTACACTTGTAATTTGCACAAATCTTATTTTAAAGTCCTTTAAAATAAAATCCATTCCATTTGTTAGCTACTCAATAATCCTCCTTCTTATATATTTCCCAAAATCTGATATAAGTGATGATGATGATGATGATGCTTATGATGATCTAGCTCTAACACTGGCCAGCTATATGATCTGAGCTCTCTGCATCAGCTTCTTCAAAAATAAAGTGGAAATGATAAGAATATCTCCTGGATGAAGTTACTATAAAAATGAAATGCATGAAGAGATTCAAAGCCTCTAGACAAGTGCCCAGCACACAGTGAGAATTCAATAAATAGAAGCAATAATAACAACTAAGAAATAAAAATCAAGGGGCTGGGGTTATGGCGCAGTGGTAGCATGCTCGCCTAGCATGCATGAGGCACTGGGTTCGATCCTCAGCACCACATAAAAATAAAATAAAGATATTCTGTCCACCTACAACTAAAAAAATAAATAAATACTTTTAAAAAAAATCAAGCTCAACTGGTATTTATTAAGGCCTCACGGTGTACCAGGCACTATGCTAAGCCTTACAGTGGTTTATGTCATGTACCCTCCACAGCAAGATGTAAGTAACCAGGATGTGCTTTTAATTTCAACAACTTCAGCTACACACACAGTCATGCATCAGAAAAATGGCAAGGATGGAGGCTTGAGTAATTGACACCTTCATAGCTACTCATTCCGCAATTCCTTTGGATCCTTCCATCTAGGAAACGATGACACAGATTACATCTTAACACTTGCTTGGGCCTTTCCCCAGCATGAGGCAGAAGCTTTAAACGTCTCCAAGGCAATCCAATCCTGCTTTCACTATTTCACCCATTGGAGTAGGGGGTACTCCAGCTTTGACTCAATGGCAACTCACTATCACATGACCTAACTACTGCCACAGCACTGTGACCAACTTTCAATGAAGCTTTGGTCTACAGTTAAAAAGGAGGAAGAGAAAGAAAGAGAAGGGAAAGGAGAGAGGAGGAGGAGAGAAGAAAGAAAAAGCTGCAAAAAGAACAACTTTGAATATTCTCTGCTCTGGAACTAATAGGTGAGGGTGCTTTGAACTGTAAGTAAAGGTGTTTCTAATACAATATTCCTTGCTTCTGGTTCATCCAGATAAAACTAAATTTTTTTTTTAAAAAAAAGTCAAATCAAGAAGGACAGGCTGAAATGGAAGCTTGATAGAAAGCACAAGATAAACTTGTGGTCATGGTTCATACAAATTGCCTGGGGCTCTTGACCCTGTATTTAGCCCTCTGAATTGAAGCCCACACATAACAGTACCTGAGGAGCTGGGCATAACTAATGGGTGGGCTGCTGAGTTTCTTTGAGGGCGTAAGTCACACATCAACATCAGTCTTGTTCATTTTTCTGAGTCATTCCTTCTCCAGGGACCATTTCAAGTCATCTGTGAATAGACAGTTTAGCTAACTAAAATTTTTAATTGTCATAGAATTGATCCTGTATAAATAAAGCAAGTGAGCCTAGGGAAATTTTAGTCTCCTTTTGGGGCGTTGTTCTCTCTCATTGTTCCCTCCATTAGCACCATAGCAAGTCCTTCACGTCAGAACAGGCCGACTATGCTGAACATACAGTTGTACCTTCAGAAAGGATCCGGTCACCACTGCCATGCACCAAGCCTTTCTATCAAGCTTTGGGGATAAAATGATGATCCACATAAAGCCCTGGTTTCAGGGAATGCATGGTCTAGATTGGAACAGACAGAGTCACAGGCAGGCTGCAGGGGATGCTTCAAGGAAGCACTAGGTGGTAGGAATCACCAGGCCAGACCCTATAACCACAAAGTGTGGAGGCCGTGATCAGAAAAGGCCTCCTGGGTGACACATGGGCTGAGATTAAAAAAAAAAAAAATAGCATCAGCCCTTTCTTCAACAAATGTTTACAGAGCACCAACTCTGCACATTATAGACCCTGGAGGACAGCACTGAATAAGACAAAATCCGTGCCCCTCAGGTAGCTTATAGAGAGAGATGGGAAAGTACAAGACAAATATATACTGCAGCTTTGGGTAGTGAGAATGGCTCAAGGAAATGAAAGCAAAGTAAGTAAAGAAATAGCAATAAAGCAATTAAATGATAAAATAGTTCCAATGATAAAGAAATAGAAAGCAATGGAAGAATCTGGAATTGCCCTTTGAGTAACAGCATTGAAACATAAACTTGAGAACAGTAAGGAAGCCAGCCACTAGTCTTTATTGAAAAATGGCAGCTGTAAAAACACCACAGGGGAACCTCTGTGGCATGCAACCTTGAGCTTGTCCTCTGGCCCAGCCAGGGGGTTTGGCTAGGTGGCTATGCTGATCTTGGGGTGATCCACAAGTCAGGGATGAAAACCAACATAAATAGAGAAAAGAGGACATGAGGCAAGCAACTTGAGGCTAGAAGAGGTGGCAGGAGCTACATTCATGTCGGTGACAATAAAAAAAATGGGAATTTGAATTAAGGTGTGATGGAAAGCTTTTGGAGGCTTTTGATAAAGGAAGTGCTGTGATGAGATTATTGTTTGAAAAAAAAATCCCAGAATAGATTGTCGTGAGTCAAGTAGGGCAGTGTCCAGTGGAGGGGACGTTATGATATCCTGGCCATAAGTTGTGGTAGTTTGAACTGAAGTAGTAAAGGCAGAGGAGATGAAAAGAGTGAGAATTTCAAAAATATTTTGTGGATGGAGTTGGAGAACATCATGCTAAGTGAAGTAAGCCAATCCCCAAACACCAAAGGCCGAATGTTCTCTCTGATAAGTGGATGCTGATCCATAATGTGGGAGGGAGCATGGGAAGAATGGAGAAACTTTGGTCAAAGGGAGGGGATGGGACATGGGGGCAGGAAAGATGGTGGAATGTGATGGACAACAATGCCCTAGGTTCACGGATGACTGCATATACGGTGTGACTCTATAGTGTGTACAACCAGAAAAGTGAAAATTTGTGCTCCATTTGTGTACAATGACTCAAAATGCATTCTACTGTCATGTAAACCTAATTAGAATAAAAAATATAAATTAAAAAATATTTTGAAGATGCATCTGGAGAGCCTTAGAGGTGAGTCAGTGGAGGTGGAGGTGGCCGTGGGTCAGTGAGGGACAGAAGTAATTAAGTCCTAAAAGTGGAGCTGCCAGGCAGCCTGTGTTAGTCAGCTTCTCATCACTGTGATCAAAGCACCTGACAAGAACAACTTAGAGGAGGAAACTATTCTGGCTCATGGTTATAGAGGTTCAGTCCATGGCTGGCCAACTCTAAGGCAGAAATATCATGGCAGAAGGGCATGGTGGAGGAAGGCTGCTCTGCTTATGGCAGTAGGAAAGCAGAGAGAGAGAAAGAGAGAGGAAGGGGCCAGGGACAGATATAGTCCAGGCCACACCCCCACCTGCCTACAGTTACCACCCAGCAGTCCATTCAAATTATTAACCCATCAAATGTATTAATCCACTGATGAGGTTACAGCTCTCATTATGTAATACTTCACCTCTGAGCATTCCTGCACTGCCTAACACATGAGCTTTGCAGGGGACATTGAGGTTCTAAACCATAACACAGCCCCACAGCTCTTGCTCAGAGAGATGACATTGCCCCTGTCCTGCCACTCTGACAAGTGCCGCCTGCAGATTCAACGTAAAATGGCCCATTCATCATGTTTGGCTACGAGTGGGACCGCTAAATGGACAAACAAAAGGATGAGAGCAGGATTGGGGACAGCAGTCTCTGGCTTGAACCCAGGCTCTCCTGGCTGCTGGTGAGGAAGACATGTTTAATCATGGCTCAAGGCAAATCTCACAACTACTGGATTGTGAGTTTGCATCCTCCTCTGTCCCTGCTGTGCTCTGTCGCGGCTAAGGGAAGGGCCAGAGAGGTCAGAATTGATTGGAAGATTGGAGCGTTTATGTGGGCTTGCCACCTAGAAGTGAACTGCTTTGCAATAAGGTAAGAGTATCTCCAAAGGTCGCCTGGAGAGCCTGAGGAGGGGTTTCACAGGAGTGTTCAGAGAGGGGCCACTGAAGGACCCCAAAGATGAGTAGCTTATTTCTCAGTGTTGTAAGGGTTAGCTCTGCTGGACTGGAAGCTCTAACCCACCACAATTTCTCTTCCGGGTCACAAATGCAGAGCGACCCTCTGCAGGAACTTCTATATCAACAAGAACATCAGGATTTCGAAGTTCCTATAAGGTACAAACACATTCCTCGCTTGCCCTCCTCGTGTTCTGACTTCCATTCTTCCATTTTGAACACATTCTTGGCCAGTCTAGGAACATGCAAAAGTCCATCTTTAAAAACATCCATGAGCAGGCGTAGTGGTGCATGCCTGTAATCCCAGCAGCTCAGGAGGCTGAGGCAGGAGGATCACGAGTTCAAAGCCAGTCTCAGCAACTTAGTAAGTCCCTAAGCAACTCAGCAAGACCCTGTCTCTAAAAAAATATATAAGAAAAGGACTGGGGATGTGGCTCCATGAGTAAGTACCCTTGAGTTTAATTCTTGATACAAAAAAAAAAAAATCTATGAATTTGGCCTTTTGTTCAGGTATTTCATTGCCAAATTCCTGAACACATGTATCTTCAACCCACACTTCACTATTCTGGACTATTTTTTCTGATCAGTATGTCTCAGAAGAATGGTGGCTACTCAGTTCCATTCACTTACATATCCATAACTGGGTTTAGCTGACATTTATTGAGCACTTTTAATTGTCAGGCATGAACCACTCTTGCACATGCTTTCTTCATTTAATTCCTATAACAAACTTTAAAAAAAGGGGATTTTTTTTCCAGTTTTACTGCTGAAAAACAAAAAAACAAAAAACAAGAAATTGGACAAAACCCAAGGTCTCACAGAGAATAAGTGCAGAGCTAGGATTCAAACTCAGAGCCAATTCCATAACTTTACATATGACATTACATAAATAATCCTACTGTATTTCTAGCACTGAACTGGGAGTCTGAATGTGTGTTACAGGTCTAAGTCTATAATTTTATGCTCAGTGGGAAACTCATGCACTGGTCTTTTTTGTCCTTTGAAATAAAAAGATGGATCTTATTTTAAGTCCTTTGATCTTATTTTAAGTCCTTTCAACTAAAACTATCAGTAGTCTTTGTGCTTATTTTTCTAAACTCAATACACAATAGAAAGGGGCACACATACCTTTTTCTTTTTTTTCCCAGAGACACTTTTAAGCAAAAGTCTAGGGTCCCCTTACCCCATTCAGATCTTTGAGACAGTGCTGGGCATTTCTCTGGATTCATTTTGCTTTTTGTTTTCATGCCCAGGATCCATCTCTCTTCCCCCCAAAGCATTCTAATCTCCTTGTGGCCAATTCCTACACTGTCATGTTGGATATAGGCATAATCTTGGCAATGATATGATTCTGAGAACCTGCTTGTCTCTGTAGACACTGAAAGGTGCTTTCATCTACCCTCCCCCTGGCATAATCAGGGGTGGCTATGTGATCAAACCAGAACCATTTCTATTGAAGCTCAGGGGCCTTCTGGACACAAGACACCAGAATGATCTCAGATCAAATCTGGTAGTGCTTTGGCCAACATGGCAGCAACAGCTCTGGGGCAGAAGTAGCTTCATAGCATGCTGTCTGCACAGATAGCAGCTCCTGTTTTTGCAGAGCAATCTCCACTGTGGTCCTACTGCTGAGCTCTCTGGAGCTACCCTGGGTCTTGCACTTTTCCCTGCCTAGCTTTCTTGAATCTCATCAAAGTAATGTGGTTTTTGATGTTCTTCCAATGATGCCTTTTCTTTTCCCCTTTCCTTCCCTCTCTTTTCTGCTCCTCTCCCCTCCCCTCTTCCTTTCTCCCCTCCCCTCCCCTCTCCTCTCCTCTCCTCTCCTCTTTTCTCTCTCCTTCTTTCTTATATTAAAGCCATTGCTTGCCATCAAGAAGCTCATGCAATAACTATTTACACTCATGCTTACGTGCCAAGTATTCCTAGTGTTTGAAATATCTTTTCCCATTTGTTCTTCTAAAACTAATCTTTGAAATTGCCTTCAAACATGGTCTGCAAATCCCAGAAGAAAGCTGGTCTTATTATGTCATCATCATTTCTACGTAAAAGATTTTTATCTAAGTCAATCATCTACCACACTCGCCAAGCTTGATTTCAAAAGATTTCCAAGTATGGAGGTGTTAACAAACAATTTAAAATCAGCAGATTTGGGAAGAATTGTGGTTTGTCCTTTAACACCTGTGTGAACTTGGTTGAATCAAAACTTGCTATGCCTACATTTCCTTATTTGTAAAATAATCCTTTTTAGAGTAGCGAGGTCCCCTCACATAGCAGGGGTCCCATAAGTCATTAAATGGCTAACAGGCATCATCCCTGAGGTGAGTTCCAAAAGAGGAAATCTGACTTGTGTGTGAGCAAGACCATCAACAGGATGAGACTCAGCAGAGATCTTTCCAAAGTGAGGCCAGCATTCGTCTAGATATTGCCCTGGCACTTACTTGGCTTTAGAACCAGTCATAAACAAGAGCTTCATTAAATGGTTACTGAGCCCAGCTCTGCTTGGCTTCACCCAGGGCTGGTGCTGTGCTTCTCCTAGCCTTGACCCACCAGCCAGAGAACAAACAAGGACAGCAACGCACTTGTGGCTGTTCCTGGAGGTCCAGGCTTGGCCTGGTGTTGTGTCCCTGTGGGCCTCTCCATTCCAAGCTGGTTGTTCTATTATAAGATCAATCATTGACTCTTGTCCTAGTCTAATTCACTCCATGTCCCTTTTTTTTTATACTTTTTTTAGTTGTTGATGGACTTTTATTTTATTCATTTATTTATACGTGGTGCTGAGAATTGGACCCAGTGCTTCATGCATGCTAGGCAAGCGCTCTACCACTGAGCCACAACCCCAGCCCCCGCCCCATGTCCTTTTTTACTTAAATGGGATATTCCTAAAGAATGGATGTCTCAATAGACACGTGGGTGGAGGAAGGAATGAGTGAACAAATGTCCTTTTTCCCTGGATCTTATCCTCTGACCATCTGAACAAATCTGCCACCTGACTCTTGGATTATGTCAACCACCATCCAGCTGTGGTCTGATCACCTCTGTGTATGAGCCGTCCGGTCTCATGAAGTGCACTGTCCAAAACTGTTCAGAACTCCTTATTCTGTGGCACTGTGCGTACTGCCTACGTGGGGAAAAGATATGGACACAGCACTGTCACACTGCACCGTCATAGCCACAGACTTGCTCCACATGATTCCTAGAGTTTTTGTTTGTCTCTCAAAAGAAGAGAAGGAGGAAGAATATGAGAAGAAGAAAAAGGAGGAGGAAGAGAGGGAGACTAAACCATATAAACAAAGCTAGCCTGTTCCATACAAGCATGTATTATAACTTGAGGAAAAATAATATACTTTGTGGAGACATCTTTATTTCCTCGTAAGAACAAGGAACCAAAGAAATGTAGACTTAAATCAACTCAACATGTTGACAAGTATTAATTGGGAACTACTACAGATTCATTCATTTGCTCATTTGCACATTAAAAATCTGCTTCTGGGGTTGGGGATGTGGCTCAGTGGTACATAGCTTGCCATGCACAAGGCCCCAGGTGTAATCCCCAGAATCTCAAAAAAAAATCTACACAGAGAAATAAAAATCTGCTTTCATTAGAGGAAGAGGACCAGGGAGTGGGAAGAGAGGAGGGAGGGAAAAAGTACTGGGGAATTATATTGGCTAAACTATATTATATTGTGTACATGTATGAATATGTAACAACAAATCCTACCTTTATGTACAACCATAATGCACCAATAGAAAAATGTGGCGAGAAGAAAATCTGCATCTACAACATGCCAGGCCATGAGCTACGGATACCAAGAGCCCAATCCTTGCCTCCAAGGCCCCTCACAGGGCCGTGTGGTATGTAATACACCTACCAAGAGCAATAGCCACTTAACAAAAGGAAGGGTACCTTCTCTACCTGGGAAGGTCCCAGGGGGTGACCCTTAGGTCCTGAAGATGAGAAGATATCCTCCTGCAAATGATAGAAAAGGACAATTCAGGAAGCTACTGCAGGCCAAGCTCTCTGCTAAGCAGTGTCCTGGGTTTTGAGGATACAGGGTCCTGCCCTCAAAGAACATGTATCCTAGTGAAGGAGAAGAGACAGAAAGGAGAGATAAGTACATAAATACCCACACACATAGGTAGATAAATAGGTAAGCAAACAAACAAACCAGTAGGGTAATTGCAAATAATGTGTCATAGAGAAAAACAAATAGAGTTGTGGGAAAAAAAGTAACTGTGGGGAGATATGCTGCTGCTCAACCTCAAGGATCCAGCAAGGGCTCTCTGAGGAGGTGACATATAAGCTTGAGGTTCCCAAAAATGCAGAAGAAAGCGTATCACATATTGGGTACAGGTGAATGTGAGGAGCCAAGAACCTCAACCAAGTGAAGCTGGAGAGATCATAAAAAGACCTGACTCCACACCAGGGAGCAGAGACATTATCTATCTTACAAGAACAGGGAACCATGGCAGGGTTCAGCCACAGAGGAGCGAAATCTGATTTGTATCGAAACTCTGCTCACTCCTGGGAATTCACTGGCATTGGGCCTGGATTCAGAAATTCTTCTTAAACTCTTCCTCCTCAGAAAGACTGAAACAATAGTCATTGAGCTAATAATGTAAATTACATTTGATGCTTTTCAACAAAACGTAATATGTCTCTTATTATATTTCTGGCCAAGGCTCTGAGGCCAAATTCACAGAAATAACAAAAGATGCAATGGATTTCCATAGATGTAATGAATCTATAGGGAATACCTTGTGGTATCCAGATTCAGAAAGACCCACAATTCAATTGTAGTTACAAATCCCACATATTCACAACATTCTCTGCAGAATGTGGAAGTAGGGCTCCTGTGGGGGGCCAGGAAATGGAGATGCTTCCTTAGACAGGAAACAAAAGTGTCCTGGGGTAGAATATGCTCCCAAGCCTACTGGGTGACCTTAGGTATCATTTCTCTGTTATGAATGTCTTTAAAGTCAGAGAGCACAGGTACCAGGAGGTGTCTGGATCCACCCTTTTAAGTAAAGTTTATCTTCTTCAAGGCGGGATATCATCTTGTTTTAAATGTGTGGCTTAATCAAAATCTGTATCAGGCTTAGGTGTTTAAAAATGTTGATGTCTGGGAAGCCCATAATGGCTTCTGAGTACAGGAAAAATACAGAATGGTATGCCCAGGAGCCTTTCTCCACTTCAGCATGACTTTATTGGTGGAGAAATGTCCCCTCACATGAAATAATAGCACATAACTATTTGTTTATTCTGAGCATTTACATGGCTCTCAGTCTTTTAATCTACCAATATAACTATTACAAAGCTCATTCAGATTTTCTGTCTTTTGGGTTTTTCTCTAAGGTAAGACTAGGAATAAACAACTTGTTTTGGAAGGAGCCAGATAGTAGAAACTTTAGGCTTTGTGGACCTCACAAGTAGGACCTCCTACTTTCCACTTCCTTCTCATTTTTCTTCTTCTAATAACCCTTTAAAAATATAAAGACCATTCTTATCTTCCTGGCTAGTCAACAGTCCACAGGCTGGATTTGGCCTGTGGAACATTGTTTGTTGATGGTGTTGGCAGTAATGTGGAAAAACAGGCTTGCTGGCCTCCAGGTCACATTAGATCATGCTGGGGCTGTTGGGCTCCCAGGATCACAACTGGCCTGTGGCCTTTTGAATCTGGGTAAAAATAAGCCTTATCATTTTGGGATTATCCTTACTAGGTCAAGGGAAGAAACTATTTTGAACCTAGAATTTATCTATTATTAAGTTTCTCTTTTGTCAGGCTTGTCCTTTTGGTGCCCAGGGTATTATTAGCCCCATGCTTACTCTGTCTGGTGAAGCAAGAAAGTTGTCCTGGCCAACTGCATGTCTGTGGCTCCCAGGGAAGCCTTTGAGAGGAGTCAGTCAAGGAGCCATGTGAACACAGGGACAAAGAAGTCCATCACGGGAACCCATGGTGGGTCCATTGCCCATAGGGAAATCCTCTTCTTTGAATATAACATGTAAGAAATGGTACTGAAGTGCAACTTCTATAATCTGCTCACAAAATGTCACCCAGTTCCAGGCCCTTTTCATTGTTTTAGCTCCATGAAGCCGTTTAATGAGACGTGAGCCCTCTTCCCTACAATAAAGCCAGGCCGGCACCCCTGACGCTCATGAGGTGGATCCAGAAGAGAAACCCAGAGCAGCAGCTAGTATTTACTGAGAACTCACCAGTTCCAGGCCCTCCCCTGAGTTCAGATGAAGAAAGCAAGACAGGGAAAATCAGTTGTCCAAAGCTGGCAAGTGGCAGAGTCTAGTTATGGACATTGACACTCCAGGTCCAAATCCCATGTCATCAATAAATTAAGAAACTCTACATGCTAATTCCCAGCCTTTGTAGAGTGGAATATGTGAAACAGCAAGACAGGAGGACTTATCCAAGTCCTCCCTGGCCTTGGAGGACTCAGATAGCTGGTGAGGTCTACCTTATCATCTCCCCAGAGGGGGAAGATCTAACAAGACTCTCAGACTTCCTGCCTTGGCAGAGTTAAAAACCCCCAAATCTATACAATCGCCAGTGATATATAGTGGCATAAACAGTCATATATATGTATAAGTCATGTATATATCATACGTGTCCCCTTCCCTTGGGAACATGGAGATACCTTTTATTTATTTACTTATTTTAATTAGGTATAGATGACAGCAGAATGCTTTTTGATTTATTGTACACAAATGGAGCACCATTTTTCATTTCTCTGGTTGTACATGATGTAGAGTCGCACCACATGTGCAGTCATACATGTACCTAGGGAAATGATGTCCATCTCATTCCACCATCTTTTCTGACCTCATACCACCTCCTCTTCTTTCCCTTCCCTTTGCCCAATCAAAGTTCCTCCATTCTCCCCAAAAATCCCTGCCCCATTATGGATCAGCATCCACTTATCAGAGAGAACATACAGCCTTTGTGTTTTGGGGATTGCTTACTTCACTTAGCATGACGTTCTCCAACTGCATCCATTTACCTGCAAATGCCATAATGTTATTCTATTTTAATGCTGAGTAGTATTCCATTGTGTATATGTACCACAGTTTCTTTATCCATTCATCTATTGAAATGCATCTAGGTTTATTCTACAGTTGAGCTGTTGTGCATTGAGCTGCCATAAACATTGATGTGGCTGCGTCACTATAGTTTGTTGATTTTAAGTCCTTTGGGTAAAGACAGAGGAGTGGGATAGCTTGGTCAAATGGTGGCTTATTCCAAGCTTTCTAAGCAAAGGAGATACCTTTTAAATTAGAAGAAACAAAGCCTTATGTACACCGATTCCAGATATCGGTGGAGAGTCTGTCTTTGCCTCAGCCATGGCAATTCTGATTCTCCCTACATAATTCCAATAGAGCATGAAGAAGGTTCTGGCTTTCTCTCAGAATCCTCAAAACACCTTCCTTGACACTCCCTCTAGTTGCCTCTGCCTGGTCTCGCTAGGTCTTGGTAGTAACATACCATACTACCTCAATAATTTGCTAGCAGGACTCACAGGACCCCAAAGTTAGTCTAGTCACAATTACAGAAATGGTAGAGATTAGAATCTCCAAAAGGAAAAGGCACAGGGGGCGAAGTCCAGAGAAGCCAGGTGCAAGATTCCAGAGGTCCCCTCTCAGTAATGTCCCATGGAATGTATTTAATCTACCAGAAACAGCATGTGACAATGTGTGGCCAACCACTGACTGGTGTCCAGGGGTTTTATGGAGAGTTCCACATGACAGACTCCAGACCTCAACTCAGAGCAAACACAGGGTTCACAATAAATCTCACCATTAGGACAAACACAATTGGTCACATTGGTGACACAAGTCATAGTCCAAGGCCTCAGGCATATAAAAACACTTTTATCAGATAGAACATTCCAAGGGCCCAGAGGTCACCTCCCAAGAGCCAGCCAGTTCGGAAAGCAGGTTTTCATTTGGAATGTGCAGGCTTTGAGCAACACACACCCGAGTTAACTCTTTCATGAACAGGTGTCTTCAGAGAAAAAATTATGTCTCCTCAAGTGGCTCCATCAATAGTGTCACAGACTAAAAAGGGACAGTGGGACCCTGAATCCATAGTGGAATGTGTCCAGGGTGATGTGGTGGGTGGGAGCCTCACAACAACTATGGTCTAAACACACCTCCTTCCACCTGAAGTCTGAAAGCATTTTTATTTATGTATATAATGAACAAGTAAAGCCTCTGAATAGCAGTAGGAAGCTCTCAGCCTCGGCCTTAGAGGCTCATAGTCCTAAGGAGGAGGCACCCATTGCCACTGCATGGTCACATTTTGTGATCCATGGTGTTCTTTATTCCTGTGGTACCCCATAATATCCACTCATGGTGGGGAGGAAGGGATGGGGTGGTTTCACAGGAGTCGACATTGAGCTGAGCCCTGAAAGGTGATCCAGTTCCCAGGCCAGCTGTGAACAGAGCTCTCCAAAAGCAGGCAGCGTGCATTAGGGCCAAGACAGCTCAGCGCACTGGGCTTCCTGACTGCCAGCCTAATGAGGTTACTGTCCTCTCTACCACACCAGGTTTGTCAGGCTGGCTGTTTGTTGTGAGGTGGCTGTTACAAGGTAGATCCCTCCAACCTTTTATATCATGGCACTCAGAGAAAACAATCCAATTTGTGACACATTTCCTTTGGTAAAGGAAGAAGGCTCCTCTGAGGACAAAAGAACAACACCCTGAGAACATCTGTCGTCAGTGTATCTTACCTCTACCTACCAGAGCACGCTGGCTGGGAAGCCCAGGTGGAGGGCAGGCTGTCCATGGGGAGGTGTTGGTGAAGGAGTCCTGGTATGAATGATCTGCTTTCCCTCAGGACAATGAAGCAAGATACACCCCAGTATGCTTTCCCAATCAATCAATTTTCTATTTAATTTTATTTCTCTAAATGTTAATATTTGATTATGAGTTCTAATGAAGCAGTTGAGAGTAGTCAGTCCTATAGTATATATTTTAAAAAGAAATCCTCCATTATCACATGAACTCTGTCATGAAGTCTAATTTTCTACTGCCTATAATTAATTTGCCTTTCTCACTCAAATATAACTATCAAGAATGATGGGAAGAAGTCAGAAATAAAGATCTGACTTTGGCTCTCAGGCCTCCTTTACAATTGCTGTTCACTCTAAATTCTTGTTTCTGCTATGTTTCCCACTACATAAACAACAAAAAGAGACAATCAAACGGGGAATCTTTACATTTATTCAACATGAAATACCATTCTTTCTTTCACTATTGTCTGTCCTTCCTTACCTGCTCATCTGCTAAAAAAACATTTTTTTTTAAAGAAAGAAACCACCTTCCTGTCCCTTATGAGTAATATCTTAGCAAGGTCTGGTGTACAAGGTAATTGGCAGTCGATCATTCCCATGGCAACTACCACTTTCGGCTGTAGTCCGGCTTCCTTAAAAGGTATTTTTCCTTTCTGTTTACAAGTGTGTCTTCCTAGGCTTTGTTTTCATATCGCTTGCATTTGCACTGATTTCACGGGGTATCTAAAGAGAGAATCAACATGTTTTTGTAGCAGAGGAGAAAAGAAGGCTGCTTCTACCCTGTGCATCAGAAAAAATAAGAATTGGAAAGGGTATTCCCATTCTAAAAAAGCTGTCCTCTGAAATAATCAAGTGCTACAGTCATCATCTACGTGACATAATTAAAAATACAGAAAGAGCTCATCAGTGGGTAGTCATGAATCACATTTTTTTTAAAAAAAAGCACTGTTCTTCTCTGTACAGTCACATCAACAGCCCATGGCTTCTCATCCATCATGTTGGAAGACATGGGTGCACTGCCCAGGTGAATGGCTTCACATAGATGGTAGTGAATTAAGGCTGGCCTGGAAAGGTGGTAGCTTAGCTCCTGGTCCCATCCACTTGTTTCTTTCACAAGGAAACAAAATTCATCTTTACAATCACCACTGAGACTCAGTTTTAATTTTGATCACTCTACCCCAAGGACAATTGTAGCCAAGGCATCATTATGTTGAATTTAGTCTTTCAGCATTCATTTTTTCCCATTTTTAATTGATGCGTTATAATGGTACATAATGGTGGGATTTGTCATTACATATTTGCATATTAGAATTCAACTTTCATTCTGTAACACTTATTGTTGTCTTACTGTGTGTTACGCACTGCTATGGATGGTTGGGACCCAGCAATAGACAAAATAGAAAAAGCCTTGAACAATAGAGTGTCACCTGTCACCTGAAGTTTTGAAATTCTGTCATGCTTCAGAAGTACAATGCCTTAATGTTCTTTATGAACTCAAGACAATATAAGAGACAGTATAGTCCTTCTTGACCAAAAATAAACTATCCTGGTGATACACTCTGGAAATGAACAGACTGCTTGCTGGCTTCATGAACTCCATGTGGTTCTAGTCCAAGAGTGTTAAGAAAACTGCACTGGTTTAAAGGGGAAGTTTTCAATCTGGTATCTATTAGGAATGGTGTCAGTGTGTATAAGACATCGATAGTCCACTTAGGAAATCTGAAAAGACTCCCTCTCGGTCTCTGTCTCTGTCTCACACAAACACCCTGAATTTTTCATGTCAGCAAGAGATAAGACACATATTTAAATATCTATCATATCACATTTGGAGCAACGATTATCCTGGGAGACACCAATATAATGCAAAGAGAGAAGGAAGAAAAAAATGGAACAAGAGAGGATTCCTGATGAAAGTGCCACTTGAGCATTTAAGAAACTGACTATAGAAGATGGAGCAAATGGCATTTGAGGTAAAAGGAAGAAATTGAGCCAGGCACGGTGGTGCATGCCTGTAATCCCAGTGGCTCGGGAGGCTGAGACAGGAGGATCGCCAGTTCAAAGCCAGCCTCAGCAACGGCGAGGCGCTAAGCAACTCAGTGAGACCTTGTCTCCATATAAAACACAAAATAGGGCTGGGGATGTGGCTCAGTGGTCAAGTATCCCTGAGTTCAATCCCTGGTACCCACTCCCCCAAAAGGAAGAAAGTAAAGAAAAAGAATAAATGAGTGATTTGAAGAAGTATGAAGGAGGGTGGGATATGTGACTTATAAATTCAGAAGTAATCAGATCAAAGTAGTGTCAGAGGCATACTAAGCCAGGCGTGGTAGTATAGGCCTATAATCTCAGCTGCTTGGGAGGCTGAGGCAGGAGGATCTCAAGATCAAGATCAGCCTGGGCAACTTAGTGAGATTCTGTAAGCTTCCCCCATACCACCAAAAAAAAAAAAAAAAAAATTAAGGGCTAAGGATGTGGCTCAGTGGTAAAGCATCCCTGGTTTCCATCCCCAGTGACCTCAATGAGTAAATAGAATAAAGGAAGAATAAAGGTTGTGGAAAAGCCACCACAGAAACAGGGTATAAATCCAGTATGTGGGCCAAATGAAAATGTCCCAGGGCTAGGCTGGCATGCAAAGTCAATGAAGCGGTGGGGAGCAGGCTCTCCATCTCCATGTGGAAACGCAGGCCCAATGTTGCCAGTTCTTATAATTCTCTGTGAAAACAAAAATAGATCTAATTTTTATGAGATCACTTAAAGTTTTTACACAGTGAGTACCAAAAAAAAAAAAAATCGCATGCTGGCTTAGTGTGGCCTGTGGGACCCAACTTGTATTTCTGAAAACTTATGTGACATGTGAATGACAATGTCATACTTCTGCTTCTCTATTTGGGTGTCCATTCTTAGTAGCCTGCTCTGTTGATTATCCACTGTCTTCTAGACAATGCGTTGCTAGCATTTGCTCTGAAGGCCACTGTATTTTTCCATTTTGTGAAAGCAAACTGGATTTTACTGTCCTGCTGCTCTTGCTGAAGGTGGCCCACAGTTGCTTCATGCATTAGGTGAGGGTGGCTCAAAGCTGTGGCCAACACCCAAGAATTCAGTGGCTTCACACAACACAAGTCTGTTTCTACCACACACATCATGCAATGCAGCTGCCTTTCCTAACATCCTTGTTTTGGTTTCCTTCCATCTCATGACTGTCTTTCTGGGTCCTAGAGTCTTTTCCTTGAGCTGCAAACAGGGAAAGACAGAGAATGAAGGGCCGCCTTCATGAGCCAGACCTGCAATGGGGCTTATGTTACTTTGACCCACATTCCACTAGTCATAATTCTGTTATTAATAAACTGAACTTCAAAAGAGGCTGGGAAATGAAGCGGAGCTCTCTGCCCAGAGGAAACAGGAAGTGATTCGGTAAATAACCATCCAGTCTCTGCTGATTTTTCAAGCAAGGTTTTTTTCATACAATGCTTGCTGCTTCCTCAGCTCAGAACCAAATGTGAAGCTCTTTTTCATGGTTAGATACAATCAAGATTGAAATGATTAGCCTTAGCTAAACGTTGGAAGTAGTTATAGAATTCAGTAGTTTTTCCAGACTGTTATTAAACACCTGCTTTCTCCTTCCCTCTGAAAGGTGTCAGGAATCCCACCTGCACAAGTCAGCAATGCAAACTTGGTCATTCACCTTTGGCCTGTATTCCAGGAGCAGCTCATTATACCCCAAAATGGCATCGTTCATCTCAAGTGTTCCCAACACACTTCACCTGCATCATTTAAAAGGGTGAGGAACATGCCTTGAATGTCATTAGCTTGTATTTTACACCAGGAAAACAGGCTCATCAAATACATTCATGGCTAACACCTCTGAACAGACAAGGTTTAATGAAACAAATGTTTAGCACTGGGACCTGATCAAAGAATAAATGTTGAAGTCCTGATTTTCTTTCCTCTTCGATACAATGAGAAGTTTAAACTAGCTCACCTCCACGATCCCACCTCATGCTGATGTTCCACCCATTCCAAAGAGCAAGCCCATGAGGGGAAGCCTTTGGGAAGTCCTTGTCAAGGGAAGGCAGGACCAGCATGCAGGTCCCCAAGTCCTAGTCGATTGTGATGCTCTAGCTGAATATAAATAGGATGCTTAGCATTATGGCTCAAAGCGTCCCTGCCAGTATACTGTGCTGAAATGCACAGAGAGAGAAAGAGATTAAGAAAAGATAAGTCATTTATTTCACATTGATTTGAAAGTTCACAAGCAACTATACTTGCATAGTATTTGGATGGCTCCCTAAGAAAAATGCCTAAATTCAGTAATTATGTATTTTGGCTCATAGGATTTTAAATGTAGAATGCACTGACTAGGAACAGAGAAGGATGAAATAAAAGTGTCTCATATGAGGCACTTCCTAAAATAGTTAGCTAGTATAATTTTTACTTTATGATTATCCCTCTTGAGGTTCTTTGTGTGTGTGTAAAAGAATTAAATTTTCTCCCAACTTGATTTGCTCTATGTTTGTGTATTGTTCACAAATTTTTCAACAACATACATACAAACTGTTTTCTTTATAGGTATTACTATTATCATGTGACATGAGGTGTACCAAATAGAACCGATAATTGATTTTATTCATTTTTTATTAGTATGCCTTGGTTTAATCATTCTTTATCTACCATTTCAGTTTTGGCCTTTATTATCAAAGTCTGACTTTTGATAAAATTCCATTAAACATTGTTTTCAAGAATAAAAAGATACTTATTTCTTAAAAATAGAAAAACGTAACTTATTTTAATCAATTCTTCATAGAAGACTGATTTTCCAAAATATATTTAATCCTATATGAGTAAAAGCAATATTTATATTGTAACACTTTTTTGGAAGTTTATTTTATTTAATAATATTTCAAAACTTCATTTTTAACTGGATTATTTTCTCAAGAAATTTATTGCACACTTTCAAGTTGTTTTGTACCATTCTCATGCATGCAATTGACCTAAATTACTCTTTGAAATTTCATTTCTGACCACAAATGCCTGCAACTCCTTTAGTTCTTTATTCTTCACATTTATATAGTCGTAAATTTTACAGATATTTTCTCGCCATGATGAAAATAATTTATTAAAACTGGAGACTTCCCAAATTCAACAAGCAACCTCCCCTAAAATAATAGTTTAAAAACTGTTTGTTTATTGATACAGTACAAAGATTTCTTACATTTTTGGAATAAAGTTCTCTGTAATTCTTCCTTCTCTTCAGCCTAAGTGTCTTATTTACCTGAAAATGTTATCAAGTAAGGAAGGTATTAAGTACATTATACTGGCATCTTTCTACCAAACATCCATTTTACATACAAGATTAATATTTTAAAGATTTACAAAGATAAAATAAGAAAGATCTTTTATAAGTTGTAGAGATATTGAGGGTCATTGTAAGCAAGTTAGGAGACCACACTAACATCTGTAAGGCCTACACTCACACAGCTGCAGAACTGCACATCTACCAGCCTGTGTGGAAATTCTCAGCATTTCCAAGGGAAAGAGAAAAAGTGCCTCTTCTCAGCAATATCAGTAGTAGATCAATAGAGGACATGTCAAAGACATGAGCATAATTGTAATTAAGAAGATGGTTAAATCACAAATGTATCATCTCAGGTGAACCAACATTTGTTAGTAATTCTTAAATCCTCAAGAGAAAGCCTTAGAACATTATTTTCAATAAAACTGAAAACATTATTTCAAGAAAATTCCAAAATAAACAAGGAAATTAAAAAGTAAATGAACCCTCTGAACTAAGTTATGCTGGAAACTGCATAGGTTAGATGCAAATGGCTCAGATGCAAGGAGAAGACCCTGAGATTCAGTTAAC
Source organism: Xerus rutilus (assembly GCA_028644305.1). Lineage (NCBI taxonomy): Eukaryota > Metazoa > Chordata > Mammalia > Rodentia > Sciuridae > Xerus > Xerus rutilus. The sequence goes on from CM053402.1 coordinate 147,944,788, forward strand.
ATTGTACAAGAAGAGCTTACCCAGCATCCATCTGCAAGCCTGCACTCCACACAAGATGCCAGATGGTACTACCAAAAGGTGAATCTAATGGAACCCTAGATGTTACAGACCTTTCTGGCTTCAGCTTTATGTGACAAAATGGATTGTTGCTGTTTAATATCAAAGTACGTTGTCTCTGGGCAGAATTTTGTTGAGATCTTGTCAAGAGTTAAAATTAGAATTGAAAAACTTTTAATGGCCTTCCCTTTACAAATTATTGGAAAACATTCATTGGCTCACTCCACTCCTGTTCCAGACCATCTGAAAGAATTTCACTAAAAATTGTAGGGACCATGTGGAAAAATACATTCACATTTACCAATATAGTTTACTGATTAAACCTTGGAAAAGTGAAATGAAACACAGTTTACTGATGACATTCCATAGGCATTATGATATGAATCCTAAAGAAATGCTAATGTAGAAGCGTAACATGTTGGAGGGAAAGCCTTGCCATTATTTTAGGAGATCCCACATGGGAAAATATTCACTTGCTTTATCACTGAATATGTCAACTTTACATTTGCTAACAGAAGAAGAATTTTTACTAAATTTAAAGAATGACTGCATCGTTAACTGTGGGTTAAAAAAAAAAATCAGATTATCAAAATGTAAGGGAATGGTGACCAAGAAGTCAGTAGAACAAGGCAGGAACTACTCTTCTCCCATTTGCTCTCCCTACTTGGGAAGTTCCTTCTTCATGAAAAGAACCAAGAAAATGATAGAGACTTGGCCAGAAATTAGGGGTAGCAATTTCAAGCACAAAGTCTGATTAAAAATTATATTCATAACAACACATTTAAGTTTCTCATTAAATTTTTTAAAACATTTTATTTGGAAGCATTATACAAGCTGAATATTTAGTATCATTCCTTGCACTTGGTAGTCTTGTTATAATTATACAATATAAAGAAAACATAATAAGTATTTTCACCAAACCCCATAAAAGATGTCCTCCAAATTCCTCAAACTTACCCCAGTGTACCACAAAGACACAATCATTCTCTGTATGTGACACAAAGTCTGAGAATACCTATGCATAGCTAGACAGCATCTAATATGGAATTGTCTAGAACATATGTAGTACATTTAATGAAGTTCAAGAAATACCTTCATCCAAAAATAATGGAAAGGAACCAAAAAAACTGTAATATATTTACATGAAGTGCATCTTTACAAAATTGTCTTGAAAAACAAAGTTTTACCATATTTACCAAAAAAAGTTAAAGTACAAAACTAAAGAAACAGTAAACAGTGATAAAAAATGATAAACTTCAATTCGATGCCATAATTGCAATCATATCATTAATTTGAGGAAATATTTAAAAGTCTAGTGATTATTTCATATACTCATTTGAATTACTTCCTTAAAATAATGGTTATATTGGGGAATTGGTCAAGTTAGCCCTCTGTTCTTCTGCTCCCATCTGGCCTTTTTCCCTGAGCATTCTACTGAGATGACCCACAGAGGACATATTTCCATCATGTTCTGTGAGGGTGTACCATATGGGATCTGCAGAATTCAACAAGCATGCTCACCTTAAGGAAAGCACTAGGGGCTCTCTAACCACTCCAATGAGTGATACCAGCCCTCAAGACTCACATTGAAAATGTATACATAGGATTTCAGAGAAAGGTACCAAGACCGAATAGTGCAAGCTATTTCTTCATAATGTGTCGGAACACATTTTTTGTTTTGTTTTGTTTTGTTTTGTTTTGTGGTTTTGGTACTGAGGATAGAACCCAGGGGTGCTTAACCACTGAGCAACCACCCCAATCCTTTTTTATGTTTTAGTTAGAGACAGGATCTCGCTGAGCTTCTTAGGGCCTCTCTAAATTTCTGAGGCTGGCTTTGAACTCACAAACCTTCTGCCTCAACCTCACAAGCCACTGGGATTACAGGCATGCTTCACCATGCCCAGCTCAGATTGCATTTAGTACCTAGTTATGTAGAATTTTCATTCCGGGGAGCATAAAGGTAACATATGTACAATAATGAGCAGCAGTAAATTTTTTTGAGGGGAGGAGGAAAATTATCCACCATTTAGGCTGCAATGATAGCTAATAAATGTGTGTAGTAAGTCTAATAAGCAATGATTTAAAATATATTAAATTTACATTTAAAATATTGGAAATAAAATCTCTCAAGCAACTAAGAGTGCTTGAAACATGAGATTTTTAAAATAGTAGTAGCAATAATAATTATTGCTATTGTTATTAATTCCTATTATACTATTTTTATAATAAAGAATGTCTTAGACACTGGACCCTGGGATCTCTAAAAACCTTAATAAATATATAGAGTTTGTAGAAAACATAACCTTATTAGAATGTCCCTTATATTCAATTAAAAGGTAAAATTAAAGCCTCAGCCTAGATAGCAGCTTCTAAGGCATCAAAAACACTTGTTAAATTCTAAACTTTCTTTGGTTATCTTCCATAATCCCCATCCTGAAAAAATAAGTGACTTCAGAATAAAATAAGATACACTGTATCTAATCTTAAATTACAGTATTATTAAGTATTTGAAAAATATCCAGCATTAGGTATGAACCCAACTATTAACATAAGTTTGAACTGATACACACTTTTAAAAACTAAATATTTAGGAAAGGCATTAATAATATATACTTTACTTCCAGAATCATAGGTTATCAGCAACACAGTTTTCAACCTGGTAGTAGGAGGTAAAATGCCACAAAAATGTATTGCAATCATTTTTTTCAAAATTACCTTTTAAATATCATGTGGAGTTAAAACATTGCAAACAACTATTCGTCTGTTGGGTTATGCAACAGTTGTTTCAAGCAACCAGAAACACAAGAAGTACTCATATGTAGTATAACACAGATGTGCAATGATTATAAATATATCATGCTAAACTTTAATTTGTGCTAGTTAACAAAGAATCCCTTTAGGTTACTTTTGGCATGGTGCCAGAGGCTTTGTCAAGACTGACTGTAAGGCATTGTTTGTTTGTAAATTCACAACACATAGCACTCGGAGTCTTCAAGTAGCTGTACAGTTAAAATGTAGGTTTGTTCATGTATTCTTCCATTGTCTGAAAGAGAACAATGAATTAGAACAATTTTCCCTTTAAGCTGCATTCTGTAGCAGAGAGTAAAATCTTTTTCATTCTTTTCTATATTTTGTTATTATTGAAAAAGTTTTCAAAAGCATTTGTGGACATAAATCTTTGCATTCTGATAGAGAAAGGTGGTTCAAAGTTTAAGTATCACTTGTACACATGACCATATGGCTGGAACTGCATGATTTTCAACTGAAGAAAAGCTAAGCTTGATCATCAGATGAATGTCTGCTAAGACAAAAGCATAAGCCACATGTGCTAAGAAGCACTGTTGACTCAAGGTGAATGTGCTTGCTAAAGGATCATGAGGACCACATCCAGGCACGTGTCTAGGGGGGCCTGAGGGCCCTTGTAGAGCACATGTCCTGCTACCTACATTGTGCAGAACATCCTCAGTACACTTACTGCCAAGACATGAACGATAAACACACCATGATTCTGCAGAACTGTGGCCATGTGTTTTGAAAGGCTTTGCTCCAAAGTATACAAATCACGTTTTTTCACCCTATTCATTAGTTACCAAGTTTGCTAACAAGACACAGAGCCATATTTCTTTTCCAGCACTTTTTACAAAATGAAGAGATTCACAATCACAGGTACCATAATGCTATAAGTCCTACACCATATAAGATGGGTTGACTTTCTGTTGCCCTCCCTTCCATTACAAACAAACACATTGACAAAACATGGTAGCACCAGGTTGAATCAATGAGAACTCAAAAGGGCACCAAGTCCTTCCTTGGCAGCGCCCTGCCTCTTTTGTGCTGAGTTGCCGTCAGTTCTGTTAGCAATCACTGCCTCACTTGTTCTTTTTTTTTTAATTTTATTTATTTATTTATTCATTCATTCATTCAATTCATTCATTTATTCATTCATTCTACTTAGGTATACATGATAGCAGAATGCATTTTGATTCATTGTACCCAGATGGAGCACAACTTTTCATCTCTGGTTGTATGTGATGTAGAATCACATCATACATGCAGTCATACATGAAGCTAGGGCTATGATGTCCATCTCATTCCACCATCTTTACTGTTCTCATGCTCCCTCCCCCTCCCACCTCTGTGATCAAAGTTCCTCCATTCTTCCTGTGTCCTCCCCGACATTATGGATCAGCACCCACTTATCAGAGAGAACATTTGGCTTTTGGTTTTTTGGGATTGGCTTACTTCACTTAGCATGATATTCTCCAACTCCATCCATTTACCTGCAAATGCCATCCTTTTATTCTCTTTTATTGCTGAGTAATATTCCTTGTTCAGGACCTCAAGCTCAGACCTCAGCATCTATAACTCATTCTAAGCTGCCAGGAGAGACACTGACAGCATAAGCCAAATAGACTAATATCACTGGCCAACCAAGATCACCAGGGGAAGACAATAGTTAGAAATTAGGTTTTCTAACTGCTTTCACCTGCCTTCTAGAATTCAGCACTCTTCTGCTGAAAATACTGGTACTCAATCACCCACACTTTCTTCAATAGCTCTTAGGCCTCTATTGGCTCTTGGTCAATAGAGTCCCACACCCCTAAGGCTTCTGTCCTATATCTTCTCCTAAAGATGCCACCTATGTCTTTTAACTTAGCTAGGGAATCATGCCAGCCAGCAGCCCTCGTCAGTTTTGTGAAACATGGAGTTAATACCCTTTTGAAAGGAACACAAAATTACAATTATAAAATTAAGTATAAAGCTTACTTGAAATGATGAGATTACTAATGTTAAAAAGATGGCAAATATCACAAAATTCAGAATAGCATGCTATTCTTATTAATTAATGACTGATACTCTTCTAACATATCTTATATTCACTGTATGGCTATATAATCTTTGCAGTTAAAATATCTTACTTTTGCAAATTTGACTAAAATGCATGACAATATGAGTACACTGCCAGTTCCTCTCTGCAGCCTTGAAGAAGCGTGAGCCAGTCAAAGACCCTGGAGTAGACACGTCACTGGCTTCATGGCCCACTGGCCTCTAGCTATTGGCACCGTTCACATGATCAGATTACGCAGGCTGCTGAATGCTGTGCTGACTACTCTGTCTGAGCCCTGCTGTCACTCAATGTACATGAACCAGTAACCTAAGAGGCGTTTTTTTGTTTGTTTGTTTTGTTTTGTTTTTTTTTTTTTGAGCATTTTAAAGATTTTGAACAGATTTTTAAAACAGATACATCCGTAGAGAGTTCTGCCCTTCCCTTTGCAAGAGGAGGCCTGAAGTGTGTGCCTCGGGACACTTTCTGGCTGTGGTATATCTTCTGCATTCTGCGCTGCACATACTATGCCTACTGCACTCTGGTTTGGCTTAGCTATTCATGTGCTAAGGATGGTGACAGTGTTGGGGTACACTAACAATAAAGAAGTGGATCCTGCATCCACTCACGCACATGAGGCATCTTATTGCTTGAGCTCTTGGGGTACCATTTTACTTTCCCTTCTTTTCCTTACTCATTCTGTGTAAGACATTTGCTGATGGCCGCCCCCACTGGTAATCCTAGGAATTGCAACCCTTGTAGGTAGCTACTCTTGGTTCAGAATTTCCTTTTGCTTCTAACAACTTTATGTCATCATATCCACATTGTTATTCTTTCCCAAATAAGTCATCCCCAACCAACTAAATTTTGATTTTCCCTACTGTCAACATCTAGCTACAGTACACTCAGAGTAAGCCTGGAGCATCTGGAGTTTTGAGACTCTGAGGCCATGAGGTCTTCTTATTAAATAAGTGAAGACAGCTCTTATTTATTTATTTTTCTCCTAAGAAACTTTTATTAAGTAGATTGAGAGAAAGACTCCGGACCTACTTGGAGGACCTACTTTGTTCTAACAGTGAAATCAATGTTGCAAAGACCTTTCCTAGCCTACGGTAATGACGAACATTTGCTTAGGGCCAAAGGACAGGGAATAAAGAGAGTCCTTTCTTTTTTGCCTTTATGCAATTCTTTTCTCCTACTCATTCTAAACTTTCTGAATCAGGCAAGATAGATAAAATTCATTTTCAGGAAGCTTATCAAAATGCCCATGGACTTCACTGAAGGGAATACCAGAGCCCAAAAGGACAGTTTCTCTGTTGGTGGGTGCTATAAATTTTATCAGAGCTATTTAAAGGCAGCATAACATTGCTACTCACTGGGGGATATAGGGTTAAATGCAGATCCCTGAAACCCACCCATCAAGACTTCCCACTCAATCACCAAGGACATGAATCACCATGTTCCTCAATGTGAAAGAGCTCACTCTTAAAATACCTGCTTCTCCTATTTAGATGGAACTAGAAACATCACATTCACTGAAAGCTCTTTAAAACTCTTTCCCACAGAGGAGGGAATTTCAAAAGAATCCAGGTATGTCTTGGCCCTGATTCAGGAAGCTTTAATTACTGAAGCACCAAAGCCCCTGTGAGAAGTCTGTTTCTCCTGTACAGAGATTCCACATTAGGGACCCTGAGGACAGCATTTTAAATAACCTCTCCCTCTAACCCTCTCTACTCCTCCTCCAGTACATTTTACAAAATGCTATTCCATGGGATTTCCAAACCACAGATTTCTCAAGTACCTTGTAAAATCCTTTCTGGTGGCATTTTGGAGAGCGCCAAGTAAACATCAAAGAATTTACATGCATTTTTAAGGTGAGAACACTTCTAGTAATAAATGCATGGTCTCACATGGAGGCACACGGAGCTGCTTATGGGTACTCACTGAAATAGGCGTCCTTCTTCAGGTCCATTCCCCTGAGGACTGATGCCCTCCATGGGCAAGAGCAAGAAATCAGCTCAAAGGAGTGCCAAACATGCTGGGAAATCATGCCTAATGTTGTTTTGTTAACTTAATCGGCCTCTTATTTCCAGAGAGCAGAAAGAATGGCTTTAATGCCAATTTTAAAAAGGTACTTAATGATGCTCTGAATCCTTTTGACCTGCTGTTATAAAAACAAAGATGCAAAGACCCTACTGATGTTGTGGGAGAAGGATCTAGCAGCGGCAGAGCTGGGAGTGGAACCCAGCCCCCCAGATGCGTGCCTGAACCACGGCCGGCCGAATCACCTGGTTTTGGAGAGCAGGGGTCAGTGAAGCTAAGTGCTCTTTATCACAGTGTCTGTGGGAGGAGTACTGAAGGAGCTAACATAAGCTAAGTTCCCCATTAGATATCACGCAAATCTGGGCTGCTGCTAAAATAAAAATCTCACAATATAAGAATCACAGAGAGGGGCTGGGGTTATGGCTCAGCAGTTGAGCACTTGCCTCGCATGCGTGGGGCACTGGGTTCAATCCTCAGCACCACATAAAATAATAAATAAAGATATTGTGTTCATCTACAACTAAAACAAAATGTTTTTTTAAAAAAAAGAATCACAGAGAGTCAGGAGCAGTATCAAATGGATTCTTCAGAGCCCATTTATATCTCAGCAAGCATCCACAGTACTTCCAATTTATTTATGCAAACAGGAGCACATGTTTGGCCTTCCCAGGAGGTGTAAGAAATTTTAATTAAAATGATAAATGCCATGTTCAATAACAAAGCCCTAATATTCCTGGCAAATGAAATAACTTTGTACTGGTATTCTCCTTTCCCAGGCAGCACAGATATTTCAATGAAGTCTTTTTATATATCTCCTAAAATTATTTTTGCAAAGAATAGCACCAAGAATTTGAAACGTTTTTGACACTGAGATATCCTAACACTAAAATGTTTAGCCAAACAGGAAACATCTGCTTAGGTTTAAATCTCTATTGCACATTTACTAACTATGTAAACCTGAGCAGGTCATTTACTCACCTGTAAAATGGGGTAACAATAATAGCTACCTCTTAGAGTTACTGACAGAAATAAGCTAATATATGTGAATTGCTTAGAAACTATACTCAGCACAAACTGCCAACAGAATCTTGGTTAATGTATTTTGTTTTGAACCCAGGGTCATGTTCGACCACATTCCCAGCCCATTTTATTTTTTGAGACAGGATGTCACCAAGTTGCCCAGGCTGACCTTGAACTTGCAATCCTCTTGCCTTAGTCTCCTGAGTAGCTGGGATTACAAGGCCACCTGGCCTGATATTATAATTGTTAACAATATCATCACCACCACCATCATCTTCATCTTTTCCTATGGCATGGAAAGTTGTACTGACCTCTTGTAACATATCAGAGTCTTCAATGGCTTTGACAGCAGTTTTCTTGGATGTTTCCTGAATTTCTCCACCTATTATAAATTCATCAAGGATAAAATATGCCTTTTCAAAATTAAAGATAATATCCAGCTCACAGACCTGGTGGGACAAAAACAAATGTTTTGATGAAGTGGCAGTAGCAGCTGTGGAAATCCTCACCAGCATCCCCAGCTTTCCCAACAGCTGCACCCATGCAACACACCAGGACAAAAATATCAGATGGTATTTTAAGCACAGAAAAATAGAACTAGGGAATCCCAGGTCTTTAATAAAAGTAAGACCACATTCTACTAAAGCAGACCATGTCCTTAGAAAATAATATTTTATGCTACAACAAGAAATTTGAGACTCAGTAGAGGAAGGAGGCTGCTCAGCTCCTCCATCTATCTGCAGTAGAAGAGAATTGAGCCCTGGCTGTGTTTCAGGCATGAGAGCAGAATTTCATTTCTCCTACCCTCTGGTCTAAAATCTTGGCTTTAGCTTTAGGACTCTCCCTAGCTTTAGAAGCTCACTCTGCAAATTAGCTCAACAATGCTAATTTTTCTCAAAATTCGTCCATTAAACAATGGTTTTTAAAATTTAGAGTGTATCAAACTCACCCAGAAGCCCCATGCCCAGAGTTTCTGGAGCAGGGCCAGAGCGCACCTCTAACAGATTCCTATAGGATGCTTCTGGGCAGCCAGATTTCACATTAAGAGCCACTGTCACAAGCTAATGCAGAGTCTGATATATCTTGGTATGTAAGTAGAGGAAGTGTCATATACTACTCTCATAATCCAAATAGGACTCATTTTCCAAAGCTTCCACCAGACAGCAGCTCAAGCATCATCCTTGCTGTCTTCCTCCCTCCTTATTCCGAAACTCTCTGACACTTGACTTTCTCTTTGCACCCATAGTACACCCACCCACCTGGAGCTGCTCTCTTCTTGTTGGCTCATTCAAAGTCTCCAGTCCTCTACCACATTGACCTCTCTCAGGAGCATTTGATATATTTCACCAATTTGCCTCTTGAACCTCCTCTCCCTTGCTCCCCTGACCTTGGCACTCTCATTAATGTCTGTTTGCCTCCCTCTCTGATGATTCTTCCTCAGTTTCCTTGGATGATTTGTCTCCTCCTCCCCATTTAAGAAGTGTTTATGGAGTACTGGGGACCTATCGATTATTGGAACAGATGACACTTTTGCCGCACATTGTTTACACTCTGGCCATCATCTTCTCCTTAAATGTTACGTCCCTCCACACAGTCTCTTCTCTTCTCTTTGCAATATTCACATTCTCCCAGATGATCCCACTGGCCCTCAGAACTCTGTTCAGCACACAGGTGCCTCAACACACTCAGATGTCCAGCCCTGATCTCCATCTGGGGCATCAGGCTAGACATTTCTACCTGGACATTCCTCCATCCAGATCACCATGTCATGAATCATTCGGACCACTTTCTAATTGCTCATTGTCATTCATTCTAGACTTCAGCTCATTTCCCACTCCCCTCATTCCTCTCCATCTCTTGGGCTTGCCCTCCCCATTTAGTAAGCAATTCCTATTGACTCTACCATCTAAATAACCCCTATCTGCCCCCTGCCTCCCCCCACCACTTCACAGCTACAACACCGCTTACTGGGGCCATTGCAATGACCTTCTAAGTGGTGTCTGTGCCTGCTCAAAACCATCCATCACTCACACTGCTAAAGCACTGATCTTGGGCCTCTCCTGCATGAGGTCATGTTCAGGACAAAGTTCATTTCAATACAGGGATTTTGACTACCCAGCCCAGCCCCTGCTTTCTGCCCCCCTGTGCCAGTGCTTATCCTGGGCTATAGCCACACAGACTGCAAACTCGCCATGTTCTTTCATGCCTTCACCCTGGCACATTCTGGCAATTTCTAGAATGTTCTCCAAATGCCCTTTCCTTTATCTTGCTGCTGACAAAACCAAGCTCATATTTCAAAGTAAAACTGAAAAGTTTCTGATACAGTGATTCCTCAAATTCTCTTCTCCGCATTCAGATTCCACATCACTTCCTCTCTGTTCTCACATCTGTGCACTGGCATGCTCTAACCTACTGATCACTAATCACCATTCCATACTCCAAGGTCAAGGCAGAGACCCTGCTTTAGCCACCTTTATGTCCCTGGAATCTGGCACAGAGCAGGGCACAATAATGGTGAGATGCAATGAATCCAGAGCAAGTGAATGAGTTGGCCACCATACTAGCCTAGTTTCCATCACACTGGGGATTAATGACTCCTCAGTTAAACAATTCTCTGATTCCATCAAATGCTATAACTTTACATAAAATGAGTATCAATATTTTAGCAAATTGCTCTATATATTTAGGATTTAGGTCAATAAACTTTTAGATTCCGCAACACAGAACTGGTTTATGTTGACAGATACAATTGAATCTAGAAGCATATAAACAGATTAATATAATGCCATTGTAATGAATGGCCAGCTCAGAAAAACTCATCTAACTCATCAGCAAAGGTTACAGTCTCCTCATCCACTAGAAAACAACATTAATCAACAGATAGATAGGAAAACAGACAGATTATCTGTGTTTATCTCTTCCTCCCTCAAGAGTCTCTCTTTCAGCAATGGCGAGGTGCTAAGTCAATAGGGCTGGGGATATGGTTCAGTGGTCGAGTACCCCAGTACAAAAAAAAAAGTCTCTCTTTATGTGTCTATCCACATAAACATATATGAAGAATTTCAAAAGTAAAATCTATTCATTGGAACATGACCCTATAACTTCCTAGAACAATAGGTTTCCCTCTTGGAAACCATCATCAGGGAGAAAATGGCATGATTAAAAGGCTATGTCCAGAGTTTATGAACTCTTTTTATTTATCATAAGAATTTGAATGAGAGTGGAATGAAGCTTTCCGAGTAAAAATCTGGACAGATCAGAAAATAGTGTGCACCATGCACCACTATAAACAAGGAGAAATCACAGCACACACTGGGGAAGATATTTGCAACATAAATGATGGCGAGGGGAGGGGAAGGAGATAGTGTCTATGATACAGAAAGAATTCTTGCAAATCCCTAAGATAAATATTGCAAATGGGAAAAAATTTTTTAAAAGTAAAGGCTATTAAGAAACAACTCAGACAAAGAAAGTAAGGGAAAATGCCAGAACACATCTAGTACAGCCTGCAGCTCGTTAGCAATCAGAGAAATGCAAATGTAAATTAAAACAACATTTACTGCTGGTGATATATGGATACATAGGTATTCGCATCCACTGTGAGTGGAATTTATAAATTTTATAGACTATCTCAGAGGGTCAAATTGTAATATCTATCAATTATAAACATTGTAAAAATTCCACAAAGAATTTCTCATACTCAAACCAGTGCACCAAATATAATGGTAGATTATAGCAATATCATTTATAATGATAATTTTAAAGAACCTAAATTCTCTCCATAGGAAGTTGTTTAAGTCAAATATGTATATACCCACAGTGGCATGGGAATTCTATATAGGTGTCGCAAAGAAGGAAATTTACATGGACAGATACAGAAAGAGCTCCAAGATAGACTAGTAAGGAACAAAAAGAAAGTTGCAGAGTCACATGCATAATGCAATCCCATTTATCTAAGGAAAATAATTATATATGTCTTAAAGGATATGAAAAATGTGCATCACTTTGCAATTTTCAGCAATATAACTAAACAAAAAGAAATCACAGTAGATTAGACATCCACACACAGGAAAGAAGGTATGAGAAGTAAGCAGTTACCAGAGGTCAGGAGAGGCAGACAGAAGTCAGGAGTTACAGGAGCGATAGCAGAGGAACCTTAGAGTTCAGAGTAGGTGTAGACCAGGAATCCAAGACAGACAGGAGCCTCATCAGGACAAGCCAGCCATCAGAGTCTAGCAAGTGGACCCAATAGATACTAATGCAAGTTCTCTAGGAATTTGTGACACCCCACTCTGAGAGCAGCACCCATGCCCAGGCCTGTGGGGTCTTCCAGTAGCCATGAAGCAATGAATTTACTGCACCTAGTTTCAAGGGATAAGAATAAGGTAAGGTGGTATGCAGATCCAGTTACATAAAAACACACATGCTTTGATATACAGTTACTACCTCTAGATCATTAAGAGAAAGGAATGCAATTCATTGTCATCATAGAGAATGCTACAAATGAGCAATTATTTCATGTGCAACAACTTCAAAATGCCATTCTGTGGTTAATTTTTGAGGCTAACTCCATCTAAGAATAAGAGATAACATCCCAGGAGAACCTTATGCAAAATTCAAGTTTCTTCAGCTACTGCTTCATTACTCAAATACTTCTAAATTTCTCAAGATTCTGTCTCAATGCTTATGAGACTCCACTTTACCTAATTATATAAAATACCTGTGGCTTCCTGCATCATGTTAATATACATATGAACCTCTTTACTCATTTTTCCCCATGTATCTATAGCATCAAGAATAAAGTTTACAACAGCAGAAACTTGATCCTGACTTCCTAGCCTTGTGTTTTACTATAATATGGCTTGTGGGTCTTTTCTTTTTGCAGAAGCCATGCTGCAGTGAGGTTATTTCTGGCATTTCACCAACTTAATTATTTTGGGTAGAGTCTAAGAAGCACCTGCCCTTCACTGAATTTTGTTCTAAAGTAAATACAAAAAATTTCAAACCACATGCAGAAATTCTTGAGACAATAAGAAACTACATAAATACTATAAAGCTATATGTAAAATAAAAATAGTTATAATGCAACATACAATGATGCAGCAATTGAAAGTCTATAAGGTTTTGCTCTTCACTTTCTCTTTGGCCCTTATAGCAAGCAGCCCCATGAGGCTAGCAAAGAAAATACTTCTATTAATCTTTTTGAGTGTCATTTTTCTCATCTGTAAAATGGAGACAGATGATGAGTCTTAAATCATGGGTGGATTAGTGAGCAAGCCGACATCAGGACCTGGCAGGATGCACAGTGGTCCCTACAGGAAGTTCAAAAGCTTGCTGGGATGGCCACATCTGGATACTCTGAGTGCATCAGTAAAACTTCATACCCACAATCTGTAATGGAAAATTTGGTAGGTGTCTAAATCCTCAAACAGACCCTTATCTGCTGTGAGACTCTAAGGTATCTCTTCTTAGCCTCTATAGATTGGGGTTAATGCTACTTACTGAAGATCGAAAGATTAACTAGTTAATCCTTGTAAATCTCCTTGGAATTGAAAAGTGCTAAAAAAATACATAAATTAGTAACCAGAGATTTTGATTTATCTGTCTCTGGAAGATAATATTTACCTGAGTTATAAGAGAAGCTGAGTATAATGCTTTGCCTTGGCTAATAAAAGGGCACGGTTCAAGGAAACCTTTGGTATTAACATAAGAGGAAAAGAAAACCAAAGATAAATATATCATTTCTGAGATGATGTCAGTGAAAATCGACACTGGAAGCCTTTGCTCATCACTGTTAATTAATAAGAACTGAACACCTACTGGGCACAGAGTCTTGAAGGGCTCTTAGCTGCTCTTAGCTTAATGAAAGATTCATTGAATTTTTTAGTGAATTAAATTTTGGCTCATGACAAAGACAGAGCATCTAAAGGATACCAGAATAGGCCAGAGAATTAATGTTAGAGAACTGGGAATTCACTCTGATTTTCCTTATACTTTGACTGGGCAGAACATTGGTGAAGGTCATTCAAATTCTCTCAAAAAGTGACATATTCTGAAATACCTGGTTGAATTTCGGTTAGATACACTGAGATCAAAATTCAGCCTCAGTTCACATTATCACACTTGGTTTAATCTAAGAAAACAGAACTGGTCAAATCAGAGTTCAGAAACAAGGAAGAGAAGACAGGCAATGGGGAATTTGGGACTTCAGAAACTCTTCCAGACCCTTGCAAAAAGCCATGTCTGCGTTTTATTCCAAAGGAAAGTACCCAAGTGCTAGAATTCATAGAAATAAAAGAAATTGTTAAATTAAATCATCTCATATTTTAAAGCATGTTACTTTACATCTGCAAATCACTCTTTAAAAAAATGAAAACTCAGTGAAGTAGGAGAAGAAGAAAGGAAAATGGCATAGTTGTCTTATTACTTCTATATTGTCCAGCAATTGAAATCCCTGAAGCAACATTTCAGGACTAAAACATCATTTACAAGGGGAGGGGGGAAGGTGGGGGAAGGGAGGGAGAGAAAATTCTTTCAGAATCCCTCCCAGGATTCAGAATCCTCCTCATTCTTAAGAAAACTATTGCAACAAATCTGATAAAGCCCTGATCAACTCTGCAAATACTGCTTGTTCCATTACAGGGAACACAGAAGACTCTTCTGGGAGCCAATTCTCCTAACTTCTCTTGATTAAAAAAAAAAAAAAAAAATCTTGAGTGAGCTAAGGGATAGGGCAGAGAATATTACTGAGAAAAAAACATTTTCCAAACCCAATGATATGGTTCTTGAAATGGTGAACAAAATTAAATGTTTCTGGAGCATTTGCTAAAATCTGGCTCAGAGCCGGTTATAATGGATGGAAGAACACAACCAAGTCACCGATCAGGACTTCAGTGACTTGCAACTTGGTGGTGAGGCAGGTCTTGTTTCAGGGGTACTCTGACCTGTGCCATGTCCTGAAGGACTGGCGATGGCAGGTATGCCCAGTGAGGAACCTCACAAGGTTGGAGGAGCAGTCAGGGATCGAGTTCTGAAAGCACTGAAATGCCAACCTAGGAAGTTTGAATTTTATTCACGACAGATAAAGAAAAATGACTGCAAAGGGATGCCATGCCTAGATCTGTGTGTTCTAAGAAAGATAGTCAAGAAAGAAACAGGAGAACCCAGGAACAGAAAGGACCAAATGGGAAGTTCAGAAAGAAAAGTAAAACTGAAATCCCAAGTAAACCTGTACTTGTGAGAGAGGAAGGGAGGAGATAAATGGTAGTTCAATTTGAATAGACAGAAGTAGATTCTACAAAAGGGTAGAAAAGGACAAAAGAACCCTGTCCTTTTGTATCAGAGGATCTTGGAACATAATAAATTCCAACTACAAGATAGAACAGGTTGGGTTCTAAACCGTGAAAAGTCCAGTGAAGCTCATCACAGGTGAAGGGAAGAAGAGCCAGCAGGTGAAGGGTTTACAGGAGAAAGAATCAGTAAATAGAGCAGGAGAGTAGGAAGAGGAGCAGGGTATTTAGAGGGCAAGATACAAAGGACAAGAACCAGCAGAAATCAACGTTATGGCAAAATAAAGAGGAGGGAACCTAAGACATCACAGTGAGGGAGGATCCAGTGTTGCAGAGGGTTGAGAGCAGGTGAGGACTCAGAAAATGTCACTGGTGTTGACCAGTAGGGAGAGCTCAATGGTGACTTTGTGATCTCTCTGGAGCAGAAAAGATGGAACCCATGCTGTATGCTAGTGCTGAATGAATGGGTTCTCAAGGTTCAGGCAGGTGTGGTACGATATGATAGAAGCATAATATTGGTATAGTGTGTTACTTGGTAGCAAATGCAAAGGATTATGGAACAGCAACGTGAACAGAAAGGGTCTGGATTTTTTTCTGTTTGATGTTGTATTTTTCCTTACATATTAATAACATTAAAAAATATTTGTAGCATGGGAGAAAAAGCCAGAAAAGGGATAAAAAGTCAAAAGGAAGAGAGATATCAAATCAATAAGGAATAAGGAAGAGAGTGTCAAGGACCCTTCGTGATTAAGTTCTGATTCACTGAAACAAGGTAAAGGCACACCCCCTCCAGAAAGGTTTGTCTTTCATTTATTAAGAATGACAGGTAGGAGCTGGGCATGGTAGTGCAAGCATGTAATTCCAGCACTTTGGGAGGGTGAGACAGGAGAATCGTGAGTTCAAAGCCAGCCTCAGCAACGACAAGGCACTAAGCAACTCAGTGAGACCCTGTCTCTACGTAAAACACAAAATAGGGCTGGGGATGTGGCTCAGTGGTTGAGTACCCTTGAGTTCAATCCCCAGTACCAAAAAAAAAAAAAAAAAAAAAAGACAGGTAGGGAGAAAAGCTGTGTTTTGACCCAAGGTGGACTAGTACCATCCCAGGAACAAATGCAATTCATATTTTAGACTTGAAAGAGAGAAGAAGCGCAACAATGAGCTGACTGATTCTAACAGAGTAGAGCAACACTTACATTTCCAAAGTATTTGTCCAGCAGCTCCACATAACGATGAACAATCTCTAGCGTCAAAAGCTCATTGTCTTGATTTTCTACTGCACAGCAAAAATATAAACTGGCATACCTTGAAAAAAAATAGAGAAAAGCAAAATAGGATGAGACATTAAACAACAGAAAGGTGGTTTTTCCCAATGAATGTACAGTGCCCTCCTCTTCTCCAGAGATTCTCCACTTCCAAGAATGAAATTATTATTCATCACATCCAATATGTTCCCCAAATAAAAAACAGAATATATACAGATATTGTGGTGATTAGATCACTTCTGTGAATTACATGAAAGGCTCTCAACACAATTTCACCTTGAAGAGCTATTATCAGGGGGAAAGAATCCTTTGGTCCCTGGCAATTGGGGTGTTTGCTCACATACCCCTCCAGCTTATAAATTGTTCTTTGTAAAATCCAAATGCTTAACCCATGCTCTCAGGGGCCCTCGCTCCCCACCCTCTCACTTCACAGGACACTTCAGTCTTTCTGTATGCATCCCTCCATTTATCAAGCTCTAAGCGTGGGCCCAGTAGAAAGAGCTTTGTTCAACACCTGCTGCTAACTTACTCTAATTAATATCAGTCTGTGGAGGTCATCTCTGTTTTTCCTACTGGGTTTCATAAGCACCCTCTGCAAGGACACTTCTAACGTGTGCTTTCCTCCTGGAAACCACAGTGTGATATTGGATGCAGGGTTAGGTTGGCCATGTTCTGGTCCTGCTTAGGTAGCAATCTTCTGCTCTTCATTGGCAAAATCACTATCTCCCAGGCCTCAGTTTTCTCATTTATAGAGATTCCTTTCTAGTATAGTCTTGCCATTTCAAATGGATGCAGTGAAAGGAATATATAGGCTTTAAAGCCAGAAAGATCTGGATTTGAGATCTGCTCTACTAATTACCTGTCAGTTATTGTGACTGGGAACTAATTCCTTAAACTATGTGCTCAGTTTACCCAACTACAAATAGGAATATGTATAATAGAAGCTGCCCCATTAAACACAGTCCCCACCCATCTCTCTAGCATATGAGCCTGCATTTTCTCCATAGCATTTGTTACTCACTGCAAATATCTTATTTATCTAAACCAGTGAGTACACTCTGTGACAGCAGGAATGTTACTTGTCTGTATCTGTGGCCATTAGACACAATTCCAGGAATACGACAGGGACTCATTAAATATTTCTTGAATGCATCTATGCACAATCAACATAAAGTTCTAGTCTTTAGAATCCATCCTAACTCATGAAACTCATTCCCATAATAAGAATTCTTGGCTAGTTAGCTTAATGGTACAAATATTTGAGCCCCAGCCTTCAAAGACTTCAAGAAATGACGTCACTGGTGTTGCAACCTAAAAATGTTCACAATTAGAACAAACCAAAGGAACAATGAGAAATCCAGTTCTCATAAAGTTACTCACACCTTTTATAAACAAGTTTTAACTCCTTCCAGTCAATAAAACTGCTTGTCCTGTGACCACGAGAGAGAATGATCTGAACAATTTCCCGGGTGACCTTTTTCCTTTCTTTGTCAGGGAGGGTGGTGTACCATTTCTGCAACCGCAATTTCCCTTGTCGACTGAAGAGCAATATGAAATGTATCTAGAACAAATAAAGGACAGGGAAAACCAGAACTTGGTCAACTGAGTCATTCTGCATAGACACAGAAATTCAGTGGGGTTCATGTGGGAATAGAAGTCAGAACAAATGAGAAACACCATCATGAAAATTATCTCATTTGACAAATGACATTTAACTCATCAGAGAAAAAAAGTAATGGGTACATCACAAACATAGCTTACTTCTATTATAGGGGAAGGATTCTGTTTTAAATTTCAATTCCTTTTAAGATTTCTAGATTCATTTAATGAAAAATATATCAAGGAAGTAGTAGTCGTCGTCTTTGAAGAAAACAAGCAGGGCAGGGAGAATGTTAAAAATAGTGAAAGGATTCATTTAAAAATTACATCCTAGTTCCAGATTACAATTATATAAACATAATGATAATATAGAAATAAAGGATAGAAGGAAAGAAAATGAGGATAAAGCTAGGGGGAAGAGAAATCAAGAAGGGGACTATATTTAGGTCTTAAAAGTGAGCTAAAAAACTTGGAATGGAACTACCATTCGATCCAGCTATCCCGCTCCTTGGCTTATACCCTAAAAATTTAAAAACAGCACACTACAATACAGCAGTCACCTCAATGTTTATAGCAGCACAATTCACAATTGCAAAACTATGGAAGCAACCTAGATGCCCTTCAATAGATGAATGGATAAAGAAATTGTGGTACATATACACAATGGAATATTATTCAGCAATAAGAGAGAATAAAATTATGGCATTTGTAGGCAAATGGATGGAATTGGAGAACACTATGCTTAGTGAAGTAAGCCAATCCCAAAAAACTAAATGCCGAATGTTCTCTCTGATTAGTGGA
>CM053402.1:147963783-148020537 GCA_028644305.1 Xerus rutilus
AAAGGAAAGGGAAATGGGCATAGTAATGATGGTTATTTGAGATGGTCTTTACTACCCCTGGCACATCTATGAAGACTCTAATGGTGTGACTTTATTTGGTTTGCAATCAGAGAAATGGAAAAACAGAGATCTGGTTATGTACTATGACTTGAAATGCATTTAAATAAAAAAAAAAAAAAAGGTGAGTTCTGCACTCTGCTTTGTGGGCTTCTTGGCTGAGAGCTTGGGATCAGCCATCTCAAGTTGCAATTGTCCTTGGCATGACGGTAGATTTTTTAACAATTTAGATAGCATGATGGCTATACTAGGAAGCAGCCTGATTTTATTTTCAAATGTTTCAAAATGTATATTTGCAATGAAAGTTCATATTTAAATAAATTCTAAAAGTTTTCAATGAAGGGAAGACATTGTAACATCTAGAAATTTACTTCTAGTCCTTGGATGTATGGTAGATTTTATTTTTAGAAATTGTCAGATGGCTGATATTTATCTTAGGAGAGATTAAATTTCCTTAACCCATACTAGTGGAAGGTCAGGCTTAAAAATCATTATTTTCTTTTTTAAAAAATGCATTTCTTTAGTTAATTGTATCATAGAGGAGAGAATATATGTTGGAAACCAAAAATAATTACATTTAATTTTTTTAACAAATTAAATATTCACCTCTTGTTTACTAAAGAGGTTTGGCTTTGAGTGTTATGACTTAGGTCTAACATCCCCCAAAGTGGGATAGCTGGGGCCCAGATGAAACGAGTTCTTCATTCAGAGCTTCCCATAACCCCAACCTACAGAATGTGAGGTTTTAAAAGCTAATTTTCTGTCTTAGAAAGAAAACATATATGATAGCAAGATCCTGAGGATTAAGACAACCATAGGTGATGAAAAACCAAATTAAAAAGCCCTCCTTATTCTGCAGCTTTAAGAAAAGTCACCCTCAAACTGAAATTTTAAATACCTGCTTTACACAGAGCACTTTCTTAAATACCCATTTCACCATCAATCCAGGTATAAATAACTCAGTAATGGAACACAGTAGCTATTTCCTAGGAATCATATTGAGGAGGGTATTTTTGCTTCCCAGAGATATCATGAAACTGACTGGCATTCTATAAGTATAAAATTGAATGGCTATGAGATCAGAAGCCTCAAGCTGTTGAGAGGAAGTCTCAGCTTTGGATCACTGCCAGTAGATGAGACTATTCAACCCCATGTCTAGTGAATGGTCAGATTTTTACTAGGGAAATTAAATCCACATATTTGATGGGTATTCAATTTAATTTCTTATGAGAAATATATTTTTCTTCTCAAATAATTTAAACCTCTTCTGTTATAATTTAAGATAGTTTCTGTTGATTTTGTCCACAAAGCTTATACAGAGAATGTACCATTATTCTTTGAATAATAACTCTTTACCTATTGGAAGATGGCTTTTAAAGCTTCCCTTAGCCTTTTTATTTCAGAAAAAAAATATATCCAATTTGGAGTTAGTGTTTTTTTTCTTATTGGTTCTATTTTTGGAACTCATAATTATCATTGTCCAGAGTCCCTGGAGATCCTTCATGGGCTAAACGTAATTTTAAGTCCAGATCAATGCTCAAAGTTCCATCAAGAGGCTCAAACTGTTGCTAAGTTTTGTTTCCTTTCTAGTTCTTCTATGCTGCAAACGTATCTCAGAATCAGGTACCTGTGTTAGCATGGATCAATAATGTATAATGAAGCCAGGCGCGGTGGCACAAGCCTGTAATCCCAGCATTTAGGGAGGCTGACACAGGAGAATCACAAGTTCAAAGCCAGCCTCAGCAACACAAGGCACTAAGCAACTCAGTGAGACCCTGTCTCTACATAAAACACAAAATAGGGCTGGGGATGCGGCTCAGTGGTCTAGTGCCCCTGAGTTCAATCTCTAGTACCAAAAAAAAAAATGTATAATGATGAACAAGGAGCAATTTTTCATCCTAGCAAACAATTCAAAGCTTAAGGGTGGTTGGAATGTGATACACACATCCATAAAGCCTATGTAAAATATAAAAATATGCTCCAAGTTCAAAAGCAGCAGCAGATCAATTCAAGTTTATCCAAGAACTGCATTGCCTAAGACATGGTTGGAAGATCTAGTCCTCAGGTTCTGTTGTAGTGAAGAACCAGGCTTGTGCTGTGGATCCTGGTACCTCTCCAGACTCAACAGCATAGCTTGAGCAAACAGCGAGAATAAATGGTAGTGATTCACCTCCAGCAATTAATTTTATCCAATTTATCAGTTTAGTCCTTCAGGGCACGCTTGACTAACATGTTTCAAGAGGTTAATCAAATACTGTTTTTGATTAGCATTAGCTTGAGAGTAGGAAAAAAAAAAGGCAAATGGGAGTTTTTTTTCAATATTTGCAGAGCCAGTCAACTTCAATTCAAGTTGATGTCGAAAACAAACTTCACCCAACTTCAGAAAACACCCCAGTATTCCTTCTCAGTGATACCGCTGGGAAGAAAGGAGCAATAGGCTGGTAACATTCTCCCATAAAATCCATAAAATCAACATGTGTTGAGCAGGATTGATGTGTTACTTTTGGCTCAGATGCTAAGCACAGTGGGCACTTGGCTCCACAAACACCTCCCATCCTCACCTCAAAAGAGGATACTTGTGCCAGTCACCATTTTGAGGGTTCTAGTTCACAGATGATCCCAAAAATCCAAAGATGTCAGAAGAATCAAGCATGCCTTGCCCTCAGAATGTCCACTAGAGCAATCCCTCACCTCCAGGAGCAGAACCTCAAATTTTCAGTTTGACCCAGGACTTGAACTCTTCTGAGTGTTTTCTTATTATATAATTTTGAAGCATGTCCAGGGCAGCAGTTAGGCCTTTGAGGGAAGCATCAACAGACTAGTAGCACTCTGACTTGAACCAGTGTCAGCATCTTTTTTCTGGCTAATATATTGAAGGCTTCCAATTGCATGTTTAGTTCTTGAGATCTGCACATCTTCCTGCTCCTACCCTGGATCCATGCAATGGATAATCAGCTTTCCAGAAGAGAGGTATCCAGGAGCTTGCTCAGTGTCAACACTGTCACACTAGGTATACCACCTTCTCAGGGCCAGCTTGCCTTTCAGGATCTGAGCCATGAATATGAAAATACAGGACAGGGTCTTTCCTCCAGTTCCATCAACCCCATGGCACCCTCATCTGGTGGCCTGGATAATGTGGTACATCCCTTAAACAACACTATTCCTCTGATCTTCACCTCCTCAGTCTCTTTTCCAAACTCTACAAGCAAATTTGCAAACTCTGAAAATTCCTAGCCTGGACCAGGCCATCCACTTTCATTTTTCTTATATACTAAGGTGTCAGATTTTTCCTAAGAAAAATAATAGAGAACTTCACAGGTTGATACTACCATAACTGTATGGTTGCCCAGCTTAGCAACAATTCCAATAGTGCTTGGAAATTTCCCAGGTACCTAATAATGGAAAGGACTTCTAAACATCTCCCCCTTTTGGTCTCCACATTAGTTATTCTGATTAGCCAACATTCTCCCCATGTTCTTATTTCCATCCTCACTCCCTGACTCTGTGGAGAAGGTAAAAGCCATTCTGGGGATCTACTCAGCTCCTCTCACACCCACACACCCACCCCTAACCCAACATGCTTTCTTCCTATGTTGAAGAACACAGCACCTTCTTATCTCTGGCTTTCAATTCTCATCCACCTCCTCAGGAAAGTAGCATCATCATTCCTGGGCTGCCCATCTGTGCCCCATCTTCTGGGGCTCCTTACATGCAGATGCAAAATAACACTAAATCTGTCTCATCTTTAAAATACATTGGTCCTCTCTGGAACTCCAACTTTAGCAATAAGTGTCAAGGACCTAGTAAGTCTACATTTACAATCTACCTTAAGGTTTAACAATAAACTTTAAAACAAATAAAAATTAAAAACATAATAATAAAAGAATGAACCTTAAAGTGCAAATGAATATTTAGGTACTCTGTGTTCACTGCAGTTCTTCACAGTAACATACAAAAAAATAAATACATAAAACTAAAAATTATCTAAATATTCAAATATAAAGTTTAAGTGGTATTTCTTAAATGATTTCAATGAAATAAGAATGCCTATGATACAATGTTAAGTTTAAAAAAACACGTAAAATTGGGCTGGTAGCCTTGTGTTCGTCAGCTGTTTTTTGCTGACTAATACCCAAATAAGATCAAAATACCCAACAAGAACAACATAGAAAAGGAAGTTTATTTTGGCTCACGGGTTCAGAGGTTCAGTCCAGCGTTAGCCAAGTCTGTTGCTCTGGGCCTAAGGTAAGGCAGCACATGACGACAGAAAGGCATGGTAGAGGGAAGCTGCTCCCCTCATGGAAGCCAGTAAGCAGAGAGACAGGGGAAGGAGCTTCAGGGAAATTGACCCTTTCCAAGGCACACCACAAGTGACCCACCTCCTTCAACCATGCCCCTACATGCCACACCTGCCTACAGTTGCCATTCAGTAAGAAGGATGGACGATCAGGTTACAGCCCTCAAAACTGAATCACCCCTGAATATTCCTGCGTCGACACAGCAGCTTTTGGGGACCACCTCACAATCAAACTGTAGTAGGCATTCGAGCAAAAACGCATTATACTTTCAAATAAATTATATGAAGGAAATGTATTATTAATAGTTATTACATATTAATAGCTATTAATATTAAAATTACTAATATTGGTTATTTTAGAATAGTGGAATTATGAATGTTATTTTCTTCTCTGTACTTGACTGGATTTTCCAAATTTCATATGTATGAGTCTATAAATAGAAAAAAAATGCTTAATAAAAAGAATCTTAGCGATTTCAATAAAAATCAGTTAGCATTCTACCTGAAGGCCTAATACTAAGTAAATGCCAAAGTTCTTTCAACAAATAAAACTGTACCTCAAAGAGAAGGCATGCTCTTCAGAGGAAGCTGCAGTATGGCAAAAGCAATAAAGTCCATGTGGCTGCCAGTGATTGTACAGGGGGAGAGGAACATGATCGGGCTGAGCAGAAGGCTGTCGAGGCAGTGAAAATACCCATGTGATACTATGATGGTGGGTGCGTGGCATTACAAATGTGTCCAAATTGCTAGAATGAAGAAGACCTTAAAGCGCTTTGGGTAGACCAAGTACTGAGTGGACTTTGAGTGATAATGATGAGTCAGTATAGGTTCACCAGACACCACAAATGTGCCCTTGGGTTCAGGGTGTAGGCAAAGAGGGAGGCTGCAGGTGTAGGGAGAGGGATATACAGGACATCTGTGTATCTTCTCAAATTTGCTATGAAAACAGCTCTAAAAATAAAAAACAAAGAGGACAAACTAACTGAACCAAATGTCTTCCAGCCATAGGACTAGGATGCCAGCCATGCATAAGCACAAAGACGGTAGTTAAGGAGGATATTAAAATGAGCATCACTGCCTTGTTAGGAGAGGGAAACCCTAATCTTTATTTCTAATTTCAAAGTAATGTTATTTAATTCTGGCAACAAAATAAAGAAAGGGAGGGAGGAAGCATAAATGTGTGGTTTAGGGTCTCTTCACACTACCTGGAGCACTGTTTTGCAACATCAGGCTGTGACCCTCTCTGATGTAAAACAAACAGCAGATCCCAATCGCCTGTTTTTAGTCAAACAGTGTAACAGAACGGCGTGCCTCCAAGCAGTCACACATTAAGGGTTAAATACTGTATCAAGAAACCTTTGTTCGAATGGCATATACGTGTTCTAGGTAGAGGTACAAAACACATTTCTTGCTTTCATTTGTGGCTAAAAGAAGAAGGAAAAAGAGAGGAGGAGTGGGGGAAAGGAGTAGGAGAGAGAGGACAAGCATACTGAACATGGCAACAAGGTCACTCACAACAAGGTGAAAAAATAAAAGTAATGTTTAAACACGAGGCTGGTCAATATGGAAAAGCAACTTTTATTTAGTGTTAATATTTAAACTCAAAAGAAGGTTAGGTACCAGGAAGAAGAAGAAAAAATACACACACACACACACACACACACACACACACACACACACACACGTTTCCCCCCAGGTATGGGAAGCAATTATTTGGATAAGACTCTGGATGTGCCAAAACATTACATTTTAAACAGTCAGAAAGCCAACCTTCAAGAAGGGCAGCAAAGATTAAATAGCTAAAGTCCTTATGAAAAATATAAAGATACCTCCTTTGAAGCAGGAATGAGTTGAAACTTCTTTTTTGTCATGCTGACACATTAAATCATCAAGTAAAATGAAGAAAAATACCTCCCTCGGTTACAGGTGTCAGTTTGAAAGCCCTTCATGGGGCAATCTGCACCCTTACCTCGTTTCAAGATTAACCCAAGATAATCTTAGGAGAAATAATCACATCAGCAGCTAAAATAATTAGATTTCAGAGAGATCTGTTGGCATAAATAATTTATTCATTTGACCAGTATTTGTGGCGTGCCTAGGAGGCGCACTACAAAACAGACACGTATAAGGGAATTGGTTTTCCACCTAGGAAGCTTATAACTGTGATAAGAAATCAAAAGAAATTTCAAGGTAAACATGTAGAATTAAGCACAGGCCTTCATCTCCTCTCCTTTCCGAAATGCCACTAATAGTAGCAATTGTAAAATTTAAAATAAATTTATTAAGCCCCTAAGACTAAGAGTGGCGGCGGGGAAGGTGATGGCAGCCTTTGGATGGTGGAAAGGAGACAGAAGTATGATGAATGGTGTGGTAAAACAAGGGGAAGCTACGACTTAAAAACGTAGTCTCCAGAGAGAAACCAGGCAGCTCTTGGCAGCAAACACCTGAGAGCAACACTTGGAGGCACATAGCCTTAGAAAACAGTGGCTGAGGCAAAGTCCTGAAAACAGGCAGGCTGACCAGGAAATCTGCCTATGGAAAACTGGCATCTGCCACTGGCAGAATTTTCAGGGACGGCAGCTAGGTGAGAATATACACACATGTAACATGCCTATACACACACACATACACACACAGCGACATGCTCCCAATGGCTTTGTTGAAAGATACAGAAATCTAGTGAAGGTCATGTGTTGTAAAACCTAGGTACAGCTTCACCACAGACATGTGAGAAGCATGTTGAGTTGTGATTTTTGGTGTCAAGACATCACTAGGCAACAGGAATTTCTCAGTTCTATTAAAATCCTGTGAGAGCACTGCTATATATTGCTGTCCATTCTTAACCAAAATCTCACTGTGTGGCACATGACTGTGCACTTGAGAGTTATATCAATACTCAGAGGACTGGCACAAACCATCTAAGTCCTTAAGTTGTTATAGATGCCTGCAACCCTCCTGGATCTTAAACCAAACTCAGAGCCAGCATAGCCACGCATCTTCATTTAAGAGAAAAAGGTGTTTCTGAGCCTCCACCTCCAGCTTTGTTCTAAGATAAAATCTCTTCATTCAAAAAACTATTGATTCTTGCATATTATAGTTATACATAATGCTGGGATTTGCTGTTGCCTGTTTGTACATGCATACAATATAACAATATAAGTCGGGCAATATCATTACCTAGTATTTTACCCTTTCCCTCCCCTAGGCATGGTCCCTCTCCTCTCCTCTACTGGTGTCTCTTCAATTTTCATGAGATCCCTGCCATCTCCACCCAACCTCTCTTTTCTTTTCTTTTTCCTCTCTAGCTTCCATGTATAACACCGACCCTTAACATTCTGGGCTTGACTTATTTCACTTAACAGAATGTTCCCAATTTCCACCCATTTTCCTGCAACTGAATAATTCTGTTTTTCTTTATGGCTTCATGAAATTCCATTGTGTATACATACCACATTTTCTTTATCCATTTAACCACTGATGGACACCTAGGCTGATTCCATAATTTGGCTATTGTGAATAGTACTGATATAAACATGGGTATGCAGTATCTCTGTAGTATGATGACTTTAATTTGGGGGGATACATACCGAGGAGTTGTATAGCTAGGTCATATGGTGCTACCTTGAATATTTCTTAAGAAACCACTGGTGGATATACCTCAGAAAATGAAGGAGTAAATTCAAGAGTCAGCTGTATTCTCTAGGGCACAAGGAATCCAAAGTGAAAGTGTGGTGCAAGGGAGGTTGAGAGTGATGTGATGTGATGTGATGCCTGGCCGATTTCTTGGCCAATTTCCTGGCCAATTTCTTCCCTCTCAGTAGCAACCACTGAGAGAGAAGAGGAGGGATGGAGGAGGAAGCACACATCAGGAGGCAAAGGAGGAAAGGGATTTTCTTCGTATAGTTGAAAACTATTAATGGGCATCTGAAAGATCCACCAGGGCACTGGAGAAAAACTAGTGACAGATAAACAGAAAACTAGGCAAGTGGAAAAAATGAGATTATCAATCCAGGAAAAAATGAAACAAGAAAAAATCATGATCATGGTTTTTAAAACTATGTTAAGAGAAAAAGTATGGTGTGTGTGTGTGTGTGTGTGTGTGTGTGTGTGTGTGTGTGTGTGTGTGTGTTGGATGAGGGAAGAGAAGGAATGCTCAATTACCCTAACAGGAAGTCAGGAGATAATGTAAACAACCAGCACAGCATATTACTTAGAAATATAGAGAGAAATAGCAAAAGAAAAGGTTGTGATCACTTAAATTAGTTTCCTCTGAGAGAAAAGTCTGGAAATGAAGAGGGGGTGCTATGTTCATTACAAATTATTTGACTGACTTTGGAAACTATGTATGTGGGCATGTACTTGGATTACAAAATAAAACGTAATTTTTTAAAAAAGAATAAATTAGGGGAGTAGAGTATTTTTTATTTTTATTTTTTTGTAGTTATAGATGGATAGAATGTCTTTATTTTATTCTGTCTTTATTTTATGTGGTGCTGAGGATCGAACCCAGTGCCTCATACATGCTAGTCAAGTGCTCTGCCACTAAGCTACAGCCCCAGCCCAGTGGAGTATCTATTATTAAAACTTATTCTGGGATGTTGTCATCCCTTCTTTTTCCCCCAATAAAATGCCCAAGTTTAGAAGGCAAACACTGAAATACATTAATCGTTCTAAACTATCAGGTCTGTGTTACCATTTGATTTCGTCTGATGTAGTTTTATTTTTCAACCTGTATCAGCTCGTGGAATAAGGACACATGCATTTTACCAGTTTCCAGGTAGATTAGTACATTTTAGTATATGTCCTGATTTTACTTCAAGGCAAATAATATTTAGCCTGAATTCCTGTGTTCCCAATACAATTTTTCCCAATGCGATTGAGGTATAAGTGATAAATAAAAACTGTATATACTTGGTATAAAATGTGATGTTTTGATATATGTATACATTGTGAAATGATTACCACTAACATTAACTGACATATCTAATACCCTAGTTATCTTGTGTGTGTGTGTGTGTGTGTGTCCATTGAGAACATTTCAGATCTACTCTCTCAAGAATACAAGCATAAAATACATTATTACTAACTACGGAGACATACTATCTATTATATTGGCAGAATCTATTTATCCTCACTGCAACTTTGGACCCTTTGGCCAAAGCTCCCCATTTCACCTTCCCACCTAACACAATTTTTAAGGACAGAGGACTGTGAGAAGTTTTTGCTGATTTTGCGACCCTCCTTCATGTTTTAATAAGTCACTTTGTGTGCCCCTCATCCTTTGGCTTTGGATTAAAGAAGTCTTACCTTTTAAGCTTCTTTTTCTATCCTGGGTTTCTTAATTCCCTTATCATTTTGCGTTTCTTCCTGAATAACTTCATTCCTTGCTCATAACAGGGACTCAAATATTGGAGGAACTATTGAATTTTGAGAAATGTCAACTAGTCTTATATAAATATTCAGGGTAAAAAAAATTACCTTGGGTTTTTCATAAGGGTTATAGAACACTATACTTTTCTTGAAATAGCCTTCCTTAAAAAGCCCAGGATTTTATTGGGTATCATAAACTTACCACTGAGGTTACCATCTGTTATGGTTTGAATCTGAGGTATCTCCCAAAAGATCAAGACAAGCAGCAATGTTCAGAAGTGGCATGGTTAGATTGTAAGAGCTATAACCCAATCAGTGGACTAATCCATTTGGTGGATTAGTGGATTAATCCATTTGATGAATTAATAATTTGAAAGGGTTATTATAGAGTGGGTGGTAACTGTAGGCAGATCAGGCATGGCTAGAGGAAGTAGGTCACTGGGGAGGGTATCCTTGGCAACTATACTTTGTCCCTGGCTGATCCCTCTCTCTCTTTTTCTGCTTCCCAGCTGCCATGACTTGAGCAGCTTCCCCCAGCTATGCCCTTGTGCTAAGATGTTATGCTTTACTTCAGGTGCAGAACAATGGAGTGTGCCAACAATGGGCTGAGATGAGACTACTAAAATCATGAGCCCAAAATAAATGTTTCCTCCTCAATGGTGTTCTTGTCAACAGTTATTTTGGTCACAGTGATAAAAATCTGACTACCAGAGTGACTCTCTGAAACATACTTGTCTTATGTCACAAATCAATATTTTAGTTCTTTCAGATTTGTTACATGTCATCCAACCAACATGGTGTAACTCAACCACTGCTTCTGGTTTGGTCCAAGGTGGGCTACACTGTGTATTTATCAACAGGTCAATCTAGGTATGGCTCAGGGCCTGCTGAGCATTTATTAATAGACAAAGCCACATCCTTGGCCAAGGGTAGGTAAGCAGTAGAGTAGCTGGGATGTTAGGTGGGAAGACTTTGACAATCAAGGAGGAAATGATATACACATCAACCTCTTGTGCAGAATCTCTAGTAAATCACTAGTCATGAGTTCATCATCCAGGAGTCAGGCCCTCCCACTTGCCATCATTGAGGGCAACAAAAACCACTCTCTCTTCCCCCTTTGGAATCACACCATTATCATCCCCTCACTGTTTTTACTAATAGTTCCCATATTCTGATGGGAAAAGTCCATGACTGCATCTCACAGGTCTCCATGAAGGCCTTTTGAGATTCCTTGAGTAACAGCAAACCACCCAACTCCTGGCTAACTCCTCCTACCTTATCCAGTCACCTTGTCTCATTAATTACCTCTCCCAGAAACAGTCCAAGCCTGCAGATGCATCCCTCAGGGATCTTTTCTTCCTTCTGCCTGTTGAACTATGGCCTTCTGATCATGTATTTAATTGTCCTCTACAAGTTCCCATCAAGGTGCTTACTTTCGGGTTCCCCACTTTTTAATTTAAGTTTGTATATTTTTCTACTGTCTTTCTCTATAACTAACAGCAGCTTTTTATTTTATTTTATTTTCAGTGTTTACCGGAATTCCCTGCTTATTGTTGACTTGAACTGCATCACTCCTTCATGGTGAATTACGCTCTGTCCCACCAGTTCTCACGCAGCATGGCGGGGGCGGGAGGCTCTGAATAAATGGTCAGCCTCTCCTGACCCCATGTCAACATCTATAAAAGGAGAAAGGGTCACACGTTCAAATACCTCTCATGGGTTGGGCAGAGGCAAGTAACATATTAAATGAGAGTAAATGTTCAAAGTAATAACATAGAGGGTGGAAGAGACAACAGCCACTGTAAAGCACACTTTCCAAAGAAAGTGGCAGTCACAACTCAGCCATGGGTGTTGCTAGGAAAAAAAAAATCATCACTGTTGCCAGGTGTCTAGGAAGCCAGGTGTCTAAGAAGCCTGAAATTTGGAGGATTAGGTGAAATACTGGGATTATTCTAATGTTGGCAGTTAATTATAATAATAACCAAGAATACATCATTCAAGCTCAACAAAGCATGCTGTGAGTGAACTTGTCCACGAGCTGCTTTGGGCTGCAGGTCTCACTGCAGGCTGCTAAACTGGATGACGGATGGAGACTCACTGCACTAGCATTCGACAGCTCTACCAGATCAAAAGATTTCTCTCTTTTGTGGTTCTGAAAGCTACCCATTTGAGGAGGTGGTCCTTTGACCCAAGAATCTTACTTCCACATCAAATCCTAATATCATTATGAAATCTATTCTGGGGTCAGTTTCTTCTGTTAATGTTTATGCACCAAATTTTATAAGTTTTTCTGCCCCATTCCAGATTTCCAGCCTAGGTTTCTGTTACAAAAGAAAATATATGTGAATAATTAAAATCTGCACAACCTCAGAATCCCATTTTGGGGCTGCTATTACCAACCTTTGTCACGAAACAAAATGTAGGAAAGAAACCACATTGATGGATGTATTTGAATTCTTTTCCCAGTCCTTGCACACCATCTGGTGGCAGAACTATCTGTTTGTAATAGGTGACATGTTCTGTGAAGAAGGCAAGTTAAGGAAGTGGGGAGGGGAAGCTTAAAATAAAGAGGGACAGTAAGAGGAGAACAGATGGAGTGACACAAAACAGCACATTGAAAAAGGCTGAATATGTGCAGCTATGAGTAATCTGCACATTCAAACATTAACTGCTGAGAATTAGTCAGAGGCCACCTAGATATAAACCTTAAAGTTACCTCTGTAAAGAAAATTCCTCATAAAATTGTCTGTTATCCATCAACCTCTATGGCACAATAACATCTACTAGAAAAGAAGGGGGAAAAAAAAACAAATAAGAGGGTAGGTAGTTAGGGTGGTTATACTGAAAGGACAGGACAATTTTATGTCTTCTTTTTCAGTCTTAAAAACCATCATCATTGTTTTCTATATTCTATATCAATTTCACAAAACCAATTTATCTATATTCCATAGACAGAGCTAGTAGATTCCATTCAACTTAGCAAATATTTACTCAGTATCTACCACAGTGAAGTATTTCAAAATGAAATAATCACTCATTCCTAGACTCACCAAACAAAAGGACATTCATTAGGACAACCGAGCTGGTGTGAAGCAAACCTTCTCAGCTTAAAACTAAAGCAATCTCCTTATAGCCGGGCGCAGCGGTGCACGACTGTAATCCCAGCACTTTGGGAGGCTGACACAGGAGAATCATGAGTTCAAAGCCAGCCTCAGCAATGGCGAGGTGCTAAGCAACTCAGTGAGACCGTGTCTACATAAAACACAAAACAGGGCTGGAGATGTGGCTCAGTGGTCGAGTGCCCCTGAGTTCAATCCCTGGTACCAAAAAAAAAAGAAATCTCCTTATGAATGTAGATGTAAAAAGACTCAACAAAATATTAGCAAATCATATGCAAAAATATACAAGAGAAGCATATACTGTGACCAGTGGGATTTATTCCAGGAATGCAAGGCTGGTTCCACATTTTTTTTTAAACCTTTATTTTATTATTTATTTATGCATTTTGTATGCGGTGCTGAGGATCGAACCCAATGCCTCACACATGCAAGACAAGCGCTCTGCCGCTGAGCTACAACCCCAGCCCCCTGGTTCCACATTTTAAA
This sequence comes from Xerus rutilus, assembly GCA_028644305.1. Lineage (NCBI taxonomy): Eukaryota > Metazoa > Chordata > Mammalia > Rodentia > Sciuridae > Xerus > Xerus rutilus. The sequence continues at coordinate 147,977,113 of CM053402.1, forward strand.
ATCAGTTAATGTACCCTATCACATCAAAGGGCCAAAGAAGAAAAACTGCATGATCATATCAACAGATGCAGAAAGAGCATTTGATAATATCCAACATGCATGCACATTAACACTCTTAGGATATTGGGAATAGGAGGAAATGTCCTCAGTGTTATAAAGAGTCTTTACAGAAATCTAGAGCTAACATTATAGTTGGTGGTAAGGAACTAGCAGCTTCCCTTTGAGATTAGGAACAGGAAGAACATTCAGTACCTTAGAATAGTTTTGCTTGTCCAAAAAAAAAGCTAAAACTGTTACTGTTCTTTATTTTTCCACCTATGCAAATAATTATAACCAGATCAATCATTTGCTAACACCAGAGATTTACATATAATAGTTGACAGTTGACATGTGCTGAGCATATGGATGCCAGACACCATGCTAAGCATTTCACACGTAATACTTTATTTAATCTTCCTCAAAGCTAAAAGAGGTCAATATTATTATTATCACCTTTGATAATGAAACTAGAGCTCAAAAAATTTTAGCACTTTGCTTCAGTTTGATCAGCTTGAAGCTTCCAGAGTTGGGCTCTTAACTCCAAAGCCCACTCTCTCAATAGTTGTGCAATGTGACTTTCTTGGGGAGATTTTTTAAAATTAATAAATAAATAAACTGGCTCCAATTAGGCTTGTCTCAATCACTTTTAAATACAATATGATATTGAACTATCTTTATAATAATGACAGATCTTAAAGCTCTCTTGCCCCATCCAATACAAAAGTTTTCTGTACCAATCAGAAAACAACTAGGAGAGACCAAAAAGTGTACACTTATAGAGATTAAGATAAAAGAACTAAAAATTCATCTCAAAACAATAATGACTTTAGCACTGAATCAGTCCAAGTCATGACTATTACATGTATCACAGAAGTGACAATCAGATGGGTGGGGAAAGCCCTGGGCAAAGTTTGTTGAATAGGCAACTTTTTGCTAGCAGGAAAACATATCTGAAGTCATCTAAGTAGTTTAACTAGATCAAAAATGGGCCCTTATCTCTTCCCACACAAATGACAATAGGAAACTGAACTTGGAAAAAATTACCCTACCAAGGAGCCATGACTTCCTTTGAGATGATAAGCTAACTAAACAGGCTTTACATTGGTAGCAAAATCTTTTCTCTAACAGAAATAGGGTGGGAGGATGGCAAGGAGGAGAGGAAGAACGCATAGCTGCCGCCATTGTGCTTCTTTTCTTACTGACAATGCATTTGGTTTTACCTGTCTTTCTTGATTTCCATCTTCTATGTGTTCACACAGCAAGTATTTTCTGAACACCTACAATGTACCAAGGGATGAAGATACCACGAAGAACAGAGCAGGTAGGGCCCTACCTTCATGGAGCAAATGTTCTAATGGAGGCAGGTAAACTATGAATTAAGCCAACCATGTGTGTTGAATCAAAAGTACAAGGAGCTATTGGAAAATGAATTGGTGTTGTCTAAGGATGAGGGAGCCCTTGAGGAGGTGACTTTAAAGATAAGACCTGAAGGATGAAGGGTTTTAGTCAGGTGGGAAGGAGTATTAGGGCTAAGTAAGAATGACTGGACAGGCATGGAAGACACAAGCAGGGAGAGGAGATGGCATCTCCAAAATACTGAGAACAGCAGACATGTCCAGTGGGAGAGGTGGTCAAGGCAGATGTAAGAAACAGCAAGGACAATGGTCCAATGGGAATAAAGAAGTATGGGATTGGAGTAAGACAAGCGACAGAACAAGGGTGGCTTCCATTAGCATGTAACAGTATGGTTGAACGAAGTACAGAGATTCTAAGCTGTTTAAGTAGCAGAACCAATGTGGTTGGCCATGGTAGAAAAGAGTCAAGGACAATGCTCAAGTGTGGTGGCAAGGTTTCTAAGCCAGGGGACCCAATAGGAGTAAGAGATAAACCGAAGAGGAGGAACCATGATGGTGGTGGTAACAGAATTGAAGACTCTACTTGGCAATGTTTGAAAATCCTTTGGAAGGTACAATGTCCTCCAACATAAGTTTGGAATATATTCCAGCTTGGAAAACCCTCCTAAATCATTTGCTCCAATTTTATATTTTATAAACAAGGAAACCGAGGAACAGAGAAGGGAAGTGGCTGACCAAGATCACAAAGAGTAAAACTGGGGATGTGAGATGGAGACCCTCGTTCACCACCATCCACCACTTCTCATGCAGCAAGTGTCAAACACCCCATCCCTCTCCCTCACCTCGCTAGGGGGGATCTTTCCAAGTGGATGAGAAGCAGAGCATCCTGCGTGGATGGTCTTTCCCTTTACATTTTGAATTCACTAAAGGAGAGCATTTCAAAACCTCTCAGTAAAAATGATGATGATGATGATGATGATACTGTGTAGACCAAGGGTGTCTAGGTTGGTGACAAATGTGGTGTACTTGAAAAAACTCAAAGATCTCAGGATAGCAGGTCATTTATTTCTATTGGGGTGAAAATTGTGTGCTTGGGTTCAGAGAGTAATGTGGGAAATCTGAGGTGACTAAAACAAGGCAGGGGGACAAAGAAGATAGAAGCATCAACTCCAAAAGATACTTAATAAGAACAATTTGAAAGTTAGAGTGAACTGCACAAATGCAGGGTGAAAGGGTGTCTTGCTTCAAACTTCGGTAGAATGTGGAAATGCAACCCAACCACACCACATCTGTCTCATAGGCTGATCAATGGTACTTTTAAGAAAAAGAAAAGAAGTTTAAAAAAAAAAAAAAGATATGGTGAGGATGAGGTAAAACTAGCCATGACAACCTTCCAGCTGACAGTGAGGTTCATGCTTCTACAATTAGGCCCCACCCTCTCTCCAGCACGAGAACAATGTCACACGCAGGCTGAGCACACATCCTAAACCCTTCAAATTAGTGGCTGCAGATCTGGGCTGTGAACATGGAGGCTTACCCACTAATTACCCTCATAATGTGTCCTCAAGGGAGCAGGCCTTGCTGTGCCAATGTCAGAATTCCCATTCTTCTCATTTTCCAAGTCACTGATTCCAGACTATGGGAAGAGAGAAAAGATTAGGACTTTCTGGATCACATGAAAGTAGGGGAATTTCTAAAGAAATGATATTAAAGGTAAAAATCTGCAAACCATGTCTGAACGTCTGTCTCCAACATCTATATTTAGGAGAAGACTTAATTTTGCAGCAAAATTACAAGGAGTGGGCAGCTCTGGCTCTATTTGGTTGAAAACCACCTTAAACAAACACCTGAAATGATCCAGACTTAAAACTCATGTGTGTAAAACTATGAGTCAAATGAAAAGAACCTGGGAGAAAATGCTCAAGAAGAAACAATGGCTAATGTGAACTTGCCTCTGAATGGCCCGGCACCGGAAGGCCAGTGGGCTTAGGAAGAATGAATAGCGACTCTTACATCGTTAGCGCATGTTTATGTACAATTTCCTGAAATACTTCTGAAGATTGTGTTTTCTGCCTTTGTGTTTATAACACACAATTCTACACTTCCAATGCCAAGACCAAATTGTTTAGTCTCATCGTTTTTATGCTAAATCATCCACCAGATCCTTGAGATGCTTATCTAACACCATTGTAATTACTTTAACCAATATGTGCTAATATGTGCTTCAGAACCATATCTAACTTAATGAACTTTGTAAAAAGTGCCAGTTGAAAATCACTGGCATTTCTCGAAGGCTGACCCTCAACTGTTTTGCTTTGAAATTCCAATGAGTTGGGTTTTCTTTTTCCTATTATACATTTTAACCACTGTATTTATTGTACATAGTTTAGCTATATGTTTTTTTAAAATGTTGCAAATAATGATTCTGAGATTAAATCTGAATACTTTTGGTGCCTTCACTAGTCTGAGTATGCCGGAAACTTCCACTTCTAATGCTGATTGGACAGGGATGGAATCCAAATGGTACAAGAGAGTTTGCTGTCTATTAAGTAGAGATTTTACCAAAAAGAATGTCAAACCTTTGGCCTCTAGAAAAAGGAAAATAAAACCAGACTTGCATCAAATGCTAGAGAAACTGCATAGCTCTCTAGCAAGCATGTCTGCCCAGTTAAAAAGAAACTAGACTGGTTTCAACTGAGTAACCACAAGCCTCCATTATTGACAGTACTCAGCCCAAGGAACACCTCCTGATGCCTGCCGTAGATGCAAAGTCATGCCACGGGAAACTGATGGTCACAGTTCAGGTTTTGATATAAACAAAATGATTTTTATATCATTTTTATTTAAATGATATTTAAAATTCTTATATATTTTATATCATTTTAGCTATATAAAAAATAAACCAGATTTTCCCCTTTTCTTACAGCCAGAGTTGCCTGTATGCTTTCAGTATTTACAATTATGTGTACATATGATTATGAATGTACACACATATGTATGTAGGGAGATGTGATTAGGACTAAACTTTCTTTTGAGGACTCCTCAAACTTGAAATATTATTCATGTTTACTTTTATAACATTTCAAGAAAAAAATAGCCTAGAACATTGCAGTGGTTCTCTCAAAACATATTTTTAGGTGGGTTTTATTGCGGGGGGAGGGTACCAGGGATTGAACTCAAAGACCACTGAGTCACATCCCCAGCCCTATTTTGTATTTTATTTAGAGACAGGGTCTCACTGAGTTGCATAGCACCTTGCTGTTGCTGAGGCTGGCTTTGAACTCGCAATCCTCCTGCCTCAGCCTCCCAGCCCCTGGGATTACAGGCATGCACCGCACCGCTAGGTGGGTTTTACTTTCCTTTTTACATGTGTGCTTTTTTCACATTTGCTATAGTAATTTAGTTTTACTAACATAATTTTTAAAACTGTAAGCTAAGATGGCTGCATAAATAAAGACTATACAGTATCTACTCCTACCCAGGAATGGAAGAACTGGGCTTCCCTGAATGCCGGCCAGTTAGAGGCAGAGACATCATTCATGACACCATCCCTACAGGCTCCACCCTGGAACTGTGGCTTTGCCAATACTGAGATTGTGTCAAGAAAGAGCCCAAAACTTGTGAGTATCTCCTCAAAGTGAACACATAGTTAACATAAGTGCTTCTCAAAGGGCTAAGTCGGACCCCAGAGCACAGGAAACTAGCGTGGCCAACGTGGGGCTCACAGGGTTCAGACAGCCCCATGCTGCTGTTGGGGCTTCCAGCCAAGAGAACCCTGAGGGCCCAGGGCAGCCAGGCGGAGCAGCGCTCCTTGGTCCTCCCTGTGCAGCCAGGCGGAGCAGCGCTCCGGTCCTCCCTGTGCAGCCCACCTCTCCCTGTGCAGACCCTGCCCTTGTCCTCCCTGTGCAGACCCTCCCTCTGGACAGGTTTTAAATTCTAGGCTAAGTAATGGGAATTTAATAGGCAAAGGGGAAGAGGGTCACTTTTGTGAGTTTACAGGTCACCTGAAACACAGTGGAAGAGCTCTTTCCAATGACTATTCCGTTAGAAATTTGCAGGATGTATAATTCCTAAGTTTAAACGTCTCATCTTTTCCTGAAGGCGGGACCTGAACAGATGCCTCATTCTTGACATCCTGTGGCACACTACACTACACACTAGAAAACAGTTCAGGCAACTAAATTTCATTAGAAATACTTGAATTTCCTTCAGAATACTCAATATTTTGTTTTTCAACAAACTGTGACAGTCCAGTGAAGTTTTAGGTGGACCACTTTAGGAAAATGGCAACAAATATTCTCAAACACTACTGCATATAGTCTGCTATTAATAAAAGAGCCAGATTTATTTTGGTTATAATAGGACACGTTCCTCCTCCAAACACTCCCTCCAGGGAGAGCCAGACCCTTACCATGGCCTACAGACCCTACTCAGCGTGCCTCTCAGGGCCTCTGATGTCATAATCCATTTTTCCCCTGACTTACCCTACTGCAGCCACACAGGAATACCCTACCTCAGGGCCTTTGCACAGCCATGTCCTCTGCTCAGAGTACTTTCCTCAAATATTTTATGGGTCATTCTTTCACCATCATCCAATCTGTTCAAACTCTTCTTCTCGGTAAAGCCTACCCTGTACCCTACATAAATGCACCACCATCAGGGCGAACCACTCTTATCCTCCAACCTTGTGCTATCATTTTCCATGGTATTTATAATCTCTCAGTTTATATATTTATTATGTTACTGTCATTTCACACTTAACAGCATGAATGCTATGGGGCTGTGATTTTGTCTCTCAGTTCTAGAGAGAAGCCACTCTCCAAAGTTCCATTACTCAGTAAATTATTGAGACAGAACAAGAACCTGGAGACCCTGACTTTAAACCAAACCAAAATATAGCTGGACCAGTGAAAGTCTAGACCAAGTAGCTTGATACATGACTGAGGGCAAACAAATACCTGACCCCACCCTACTCTCTTCTGTAGTTCTCTAAACACACCACTACTAAGATTGCACCTGCCCCCCCCAAAAGCAGTATTTCCTTTCTTGAAACAACACCCAAAATAATGGTTACCTAAATGAAAGATGCACTGTCCCACTAAAAAAAAAAAGAAAAAAAAATATCAACAAATAATTTGCAATGCACTGAAAACTCCTAATAAGCTATCATTCATTAGTTACATTAGAACAGGCCACTTGGGTACTACAGACCCCACCCTTGTGGATTCATCCGCTCTAATGTTCATTCAAGGGGACATTCACTTGTTCCTGTGCTTTCATTTCAACTCCGGTTTGGAAACTGTTCAGATGGCTACGTTTTTACTGTGACAAAATAGACATAATACAAAATTCGCCTTTACGTGTACAGGTTAGTTGGCATTAAGTGCAACCACAGTGGTACAGCTGCCACCGTTCATGCAGCACAGTGTCAAGGTTCATCCATACTGGGGGTCAGGATTCCCTCCCGTCTGTGGCTGAGCAGTACTCCATCGCAGGTATTACACGGACCACAAGCTGCTGATCCACTCCTCCTTCAGTGGACACCCGGGCTCCACCTCTTGTCTATTGTGAATGCTGCTACTGTGGGCGTGGGTGTACAGATACCTCTCAGAGTCCCTGATTTCCACCCTTCGGGGCATGCACCCAGGAGGGGACCTGCTGGACCCCATGGCAGCGCTGCGTCTCATTCTTTGAGGCACTGCCACACTGCTCTTCACAGTGCCTTCCACTTCACTTCTCCCCAGCAGTGCACGGGCTCCAGTTTCCTGTCCTCACCAAATCTGTTATTTCCTGCATTTATGACAGGAACCATTCTAATGAATGTGAAATGCTCTCTCGTTGTGTTTTGGATTTGCATTTCCCTAGGGATTCACCATGCTGGGCATCGCTTTATGAGCTGATCAGTCCTCTGTACGCCTTCTTTGGAAACATACCTGCTCCAGACCTTTGCTTTTTTTGCATTGGCTCTTTTGGGCCCATCTTCAATACTTGCATCTACCTACTTTGGGGACGCTTTGGGTCAATGGTTACTCAGGGCTTGGGTTTATGTCATGGGTCCTCTTGGACATAAGGGGTAGAAAATCAGAATATGTGATTTGGCATTTTGGGGGACTAAGTGGTTTAAGGCCTGCTCATTTTCTGCCTATTTACCACTGAGCCAGTAAAATAATCACCTTGGAAAGCAATAAGGCACCGTGGCACAGGAAGTGCTTGCTCAATAGCTCAGATTCTGCCAAGACCCATTTCTGTGTGATTACTCAAGGTAACTGGCCTCTTGGGGGGCTGGACCTGACACAATATCCAAAGTTCCTTTTGACTCTAACTACCTGACACTAGACATCTATCCACAGAAGTGGTAACCCTGTATTCTTTAGAAGAATGGATATGGACAGGGGTTGTTGGTCATAAATCATTTTTTACATATTTCCTAGAAACCAAACACCACAGAATTAATATAAAATATCGCATTTATTGGCCAGAGTTCTCCCCGTTTGCATACATGCATGTGAGCCTTTGTAAGGAAGGAACAGCGGATGTGGTCCCCTTCCTATCTGTCGCACTTAGAGAAGTGGTTTTCAAGTTCGGGGATTTTTTTTTAAGTCATGGAAATTTTAGATCTCAATAAAAGGTAATTACAAAGAGTAAAAAGTAAAATCTGAGCAGCTCCAATTAGAGAGAGTTTGGGGAGCTTCTAGGGTTTCTTTGGAGCCTGGTCACTTCCATCTCAGCTTGCATATTACAAAACTTCAGGGAGCAATTTTTTCTATGACTTCCGAAGTCTGTCTGTTAAAATTTATGCCTGGAGATGCAGTCTGTTCACAGGTCTGAATTATCTGTATGAGCCCAAGAACAAGAAAGGAAATAGATATTGGGAAAGAATAGTACAAGAAACAAAAATAACAAAGTGCTAGTGTGCATTATCTGAAATGTCATTTATTACATGTCAGTTATATGCTAAGGATTTTAATCCCTGTCTCCAAAAACAACCACATGAGCAATTATTATAACAATTATTTTCCATTTTTTAAGACAAGGTAATAGGGTTGGAGGTGTAGCTCAGTGGTACAACACTTGCCTACATGACAAACTCTGAGCTAGATCCCCAGAACCTCCCCTCCCCAACAAAAAACAGAGGTATCTGAGGCTCTGAGATGTTAAGTAACTCACCCAAGGACATGCAGCTATAAATGGTAAAAACAGCTTAGAAGCCAGGCAGGCTGGCAAGATATCCCCAATTCAAAATATTTTTACCAACTGTAGTCCTGTTTTGAGCATACAGGTGGACTAAATCCACTTTGACACAGCCCTGCATCCCTTCCCTAAGCCACTTTCCAAAAGATGGACCTCAAAGCCACAAAGGGTCTCATATGTAGAACTATGACATTATTCATGCTGTCCTAGAGAAACCCCAATGATGCCCAAAGACAGAGATGTTCTCTACATGTCTATAAGCATGCATCCCATTACTAATCCAAGCTCCCAGCGTGCACAGTGGGCCCATAACATGTTTGTAAATCCTTAAAATTCTCTGCAAAAGGCGAAATGAACTACCTGGTATTTTATGCATGATACATACCTTAACTTGTTAAGCATAAGGCTTTAAAATGAGCCACAATATTTATTTGGACACTTCTTTATTTTTTTCACATACCAAAGGCTTCAAGAAATGAAGTTGGCCTGGGTTTCCAAGCCTGAGAGGCCCTGACCTTCTGTGACTGGAACTAAGATGGTAGTAGCAAAGTAGAGAAAAACCACTAAGGAGAAGCTGCCGTGACAGAGGCATCACTGGGTGCCTTTCACTCTGAGTTTTACTTACTGTTAACAGTGGGAAGTGGTGATCACACCCTTTCATTTTCTGTTCTACCACGTCTAGTTCACAGATGCCCTTGTATCTCTGCACCCTAGACGTCACTTCATTCTGAAACCAAATGTACTTAAAAGGTAGTCTTTAAACCATCGCTGGCCCTCCTGGCCAAAATGATCTGAAGCATACACATGAGACTCATTTTGCAAGGACAAACCAAACTTCACCAACCAAACTCTTTCTGACCATGCAAAACATTCTCCTGTTTCAAATATAGAAACTCTTAGTTGTACTTCAATCAAAAGGAGGCTTGTGCATTAAACTACAAAATATCACATGAGTTCTGAGATGGTACAAGAGATTGTAGACTATTAATAAGAACAAAGACCCAGTGTTTATTTTAAATGAATGTGATTTAGTATTTGACTTCTCCCTTAATTCATTTCACCAATAAGGTTGATAGAGTTAGTAAAATAATACCACTGACTCTGAAAATAAATATCAATGTTTCATAAACCAAGTTGGAAACCCTTTGAGTATTTTATACTATGGCATTGAGGATGGTGCCATCAATTCTCCTTGCTTGTAAAGTCTTAGTCCTGGGCTTCACCTCATGATATATTTTCTTCAGAAGGAAGAGTCTGGATGAGCTAATTCTAGGAGAAGCTAACCGTGGTTGATTATGGATGCAGTTCAAAGAAAGCTGAGAGACTGAGTTAATTAATTCCAGGCAGACCCAAGTTATGATTCTTTACAGTCTGACCCAACTCCCAAGGTAGAAATCACTTTCCCTCCTAAGTTTGTGAACCATCTCCTCATTCCTGAGGACTGTGGTACTAACTGATAAAATGAGTGCATGCGTACAAACTAATATATAAACACTATGAAAAATCAAGATGATGGGTCCTTGCTGCCTAAGGATTCTAAATATTTTTTAATTCCACAGAAAATAATTCAAGCACACAGACCATTCTTAGGCAAACATTATTTTGCATTCCACAAAACATAATATTATCAGAAAGAACTTTATCACCAGTCGGGTTAATTACTTAAAATGAGGCATGCAGTGTATTCGATGATAAACCTCTGTGATAGGAGATGATAGTCCTTCCATCTCTATGCATTCAGGGAAAAAAAAGTTACTTCAACTTATCATTTATCAAAAACAAATCAAGAGGTCAGAGTTTTTTTTTTTTTTTTTTTTTTGAGCAAAGCCAGGTTCTAGGCCATGAATGCGCAGCATCGCTAAGAGAAGCAGGAATTGTGAGCAGTCACCACTCATACAAATCACCATGACCAATAGCAAGGGGCAGATAATGAAAATTCCTAGGAAGCCTTGCACGGGTGTCCCACAGTACCTGTGCTGATGGCTGAGCTCACAGGCAAGCAAGTAGCAGAGGGGCTCCACCACTGACTCTAAAGCCTGAGGTCTCCCTACCATCCATGCACCATCCGTCCCACCAACCGGAAGCAGCCTTCACGCACGGGCGGTGGGACTGGGACTGCTAGTTACCAACTCGAGTCTGAGTCTGCCTTCCATCAGAACCTAACATCAGCATCAACATGCTACATCCTATTCACAAATAGCTAAGATTAGTGCCACAGCTTGGCAATTAAATCAAATACTCCATAGGGAGTGAGATCAGTCCTCTGTAGAGGAAATGGTGCACTTGACAGCACTGTGGTGTAGTCTTAGGACACATAGCTGGAGTGACACCCAGAAAGTAGTTACAGAAGAATAACTGGAGGGAGGTTTGTTGGCAGCAGTGGTCGGCAGGGTGCTGGGAAAGAAGACAACTGGGTTTGTGAACATGGGGAACGGTGCCCTGTCTTCTGTCCACTTGGTTACTGGAAGTGAAGACAGATGCAGCAGCCACAAGTTAGACCAACTCGTGAGTCCCCTAATTCTTTTTTTTTTCCTCCTAATTTTTGCTATTCTGATTTTGAACTGTTCCAAGAAATCTGATTGTCATCTAACCTCTCAAGAACATTCTCCCCCAGGAAGATACAAACATGTGTACCAACATGACAATTAGGTTCAACAATAAAAATGACCCACTGCACGCAGCCCGGGTACAGGGCACTTTGACGTGCTAAGTTGTTTGATCCCCATACCTAGGCAATGTGTCATATTAAAGCTAAAAGAAATTAAGTTGTTTACTTTCTTGAAATAATCAAAATATAGCTGGAAAGGCTAGATATTGAATACAGGTTGCACATTATAGCTTTATAAAAAATGCCTAAGGCCCAAGGACAATCAAAAAGTAAAATGGGTATCTGTAGACTTCCTGAAAGATGACAAGGTCCAGAAATTTCAGCAGATTTTCAAAGTTGTTTTTATCTTAGAAAACTTCAAGAATGGCTGGCTACTTTGAAGATGACATTATTTAATGGTAATATATTTAAGCCTCAGTCATGGCTAAATAGCTTGATACATTTTAAGTTGCACTGACTTGACTCCAGGGCTAATTATTTCATGGTGAGTCAGGCCTCGTGCTCAAATCCCATCACAAGATCCCTTTGTACCCTTCTGACGAGATGTGATGGAATGTGGGCAGAGGTCTCTACCTGGTGTATTCTAGCTCCCCTACATACAAGTAGCACTGCCAGTATGGAAACCACACCCAGCACTGGCCCATTTTGGGTTCACGGCCATCAGCCATGTGGAGATAGACTCTACCCCTTCAATTGTGAATATTTGTTTGTTTAATAGTTTTTAGAAGTCACACCTGCCAAATAGTCAAATTGCATGAACTTTTTTCAAGGGAGAACATAACAGATGTTTCCAGGTCCCTTTTGCTAGAAATAATCATTCTTTACGTCACTCAGTACAGAAAAGCACATTGTTTTCTCACTTATTTCCCTTGCCAAATAGTTTTAAATAGTTATTTTAAAATTCAGAAATCTAACCTAATTTTAGCAATGTGTAGCTATAGAATAAACCACAAAGTCATTGGCACCCATAAATAATTATAGCGCTTGGCAGTAAAACTGATATTTAATTATAAATCTTTCAAGACTGCTACAAAAATACCATTTTAATATGCCTTGTAAAGAAAAGGAAGTCCTACTTTGTGATTATTTATTATCTTATTTTGTAGTTAAATAAATTTTAACTTTTAAAAGATAATTTTACAGTTAAAAGATAATTTTATATCTTTTTTTGTTTTTTGTTTGTTTTGTTTTTGTTTTTGGTCACTTTCACTCAAGGTTCTAAGATTTTAGCTTCCATAGCCAAAATTCTAGTATAGAATATAATTCTAAATTAGAAATATAGAGCATTAATGTTGTAGTCGAATTCAATAGTGCACACCTGCTCTCTCAGCAATTTGGGAAGCCAAGGCAGGAGGATTGCAAGGTCAAGGCCAGCCTGGGCAACTTAGCAAGATCCTGTCTTAAAGTAAAAAGGGTTGGGGTTGGAGCTAGATGGTAGAGTCCTTGCATAGCATGCACAAGGCTCTGGGTTCACTCTCCAGGACCAACACCCCCCTCACACACAAAACATTCATAAGGCAAACATTTGAAAAGGTTTATTTTCTTATTTATTCTGCTTAATATAACTCTTGTTAGAAAGATTTAGTGTAGTCTTTAAAATATCAAGGTTTTGACACTGAAATTGATATATATGCATAAGAGATTAATGCAAATTTTATTGGAGTAATGTTTGCTGAGCTAGTTTCTCCAAAAATTACTATCATGATTTAAAGGACACTTTTGATATCAATTTACTAGGAAGTTAGACAAGCTCATTATTCAAGGTTTAAAAAGTTTTTCTCTCAAGCTGGGCACAGTGGGGAACTCCTGTAAACCCAGTGATTCTGGAGGTTGAGGCAGGGGAAGATTACAAATTCAAAGCCAGCCTAAGCAACTTAGCAAGACTCTCACTAGCTCAGCATGATCCTGTCTTAAAATAAAAAATAAAAAAGGGCTCATGATATAACTCACTGGTAAGGTGCCCCTGCGTTCAATTCCCTGTACCAAAAAAATTTTTTCTCAGACTTGAAATTATTTATCTTGCAATTGACATAGGATAAATGTCTTTTCTCAAATGCTTTATTCAAGGCACCAGAGTTGAAGTTTTCACTTTCAGTCCATTATATTTTAAAACATTTTATTCATAAATAGGCATGGACGGACACACAGCTGTGCACCATGTATTTACTGCCTTAATTTTCTTTCAAAATGGCCATAGGCAAAGATGGCTTCAAGTTCTTCTGAAGTAAGAGTGGGAGTGCTTAACTTATCCAATGTAACAGAAAAGGAACATAAAATCTTAAACGCCACTTGGAACTTAAAGTCAGTAACATCTCTACACATATATATGGTCCCTACCATTCAGAAAAACCACACAAGGGCAGAGATTTAGTTCAGGTATTTGTCCCAAGCAATGCCTATCACATTGCTCATGTTCCAGACCCTATGAAATGGAGATTGGGGGAAAAAAAATGTCAAGCTATCTGGACTTCCCTCCAGACAAATGACAAGAAAACGTTTCCTCTGTCAATCAACATTCATATGCTTTTGCTTTATCCTGAGTCTAGATTTCTAGGGTTTCTCTCTTTTTGGGGGGAGAGGGAGGGGGGCGTGGATGGTAGGTGGTTCCAAACTCAGACCCACATGGGCCAGGCCAACCTGTTTGCAGCCCTCAGACACATCTTGCTAGAAAAAGATATAACTGCCCAGTTCTGGCTTCCCCCACTGTACCCCAATCCAAAACATGATCCTTACTAATCCAACCTTGTAAATCTGTAATGTCCTTTCAGAACCCTCTCAAAATTTACCCTTGACCACACCTTCGTCTTCAATGTTCGTGAGAGACTCACTGTTGAGGATGCACAGGAGTTGCTCTGTTCACAGATACTTTCCCTCCCCATAGGCACAGAAACATGATCAGATTTGCTAACTTTGTTCTAACAATCTCCAGTTCTGATAGTCAATAAGTGTGTACCTAAAGCAAAATGGTAGGGCTATGCTTTGACATTTCACCTCCTGAAGCCCAAACTGTGCTTTCTATGGCACCTAGACACACACAAATGGTTGTGAGCTAAGCATAGCCTCCACGCACAGCTAGGTGCACTTCATGTTGACACGGAAACTTTGTGCCAGCTGCAGTCTATGAAACCCCACGGCAAGCGACATTGGACCAGCTGAGCCCCTGAGCAGCAACACAAGGACACAGGAATGATCAGTTTCATAAGGGGCCAGCCTTGCTTCTGATTCTGACACATTTGGAAAATCACGTACATTAGGATTGGAGAGGCATGTTATTCTATAACAGATTGTGAGAGCTAGAAAGGATTTTTAAGATTATATCTCAGGCACAAGTTCTCCTCACTTGACAGTCAAGAACAGGTCCTGGGTTGGCTCAGTGACCTGGAGAAACAGAGTACAGAACCTGGGTCCCTGTCTCCAGCCCAGCCATCTTGCCCAGTCAGTGTTGTTCTTTCTACTGATGGTCTCAGGCTGCTGGCAAAATCAGCTCCCCTATTCCATACTACTAAAAAGCTTCTGCACAGCAAAAGAAACAATCAATGGGGTAAAGACATGACTCATGAAATGGGAGAAAATATTTGCAAACCATACACATGAGAAGGGGTTAATATCTAACATATATAAGGAACCCAAGCAACTCAGTAGCAAGAAAACAAATATTCAGGTTGAAAAATGGGCAAAGCACTTGGATAGACATTTATCAAAAGAAGACATACAAATAGATAATATGTGAAAAAAATGCTCAATCTCATTTGTCACTATGGAAACACAACTTAAAATCACAAGGAGAAATCACTGCTCACCTGTTATAAAGACTACTATCAAAAAGACAAAAGGTGGGGCTGGGGTTGTAGCTCAGGGGTAGAGCACTGGCCTAGCATGTGTGAGGCACTGGGTTCAATCCTCAGCACTACCTAAAAATACATAAATAAAATAAAGTATTGTGTCCATATACAACAACAACAAAAAATTTTTAAAAAGACAAAAAGTAAGAAATGTTATTAGCAAAGATTTGGAGAAAAGGGATCCCTGATACACTATTGGGAGGAATGTAAATTAGCAATGCCATTATGGAAAAAAAACAATATTCAAAATATAACCACTGTATGACCCAACAATCCCATCACTGGGTATATACCCCCAAGTGTGGTAAAGAGACCTCAGCACTCCCAGGACCATTGCAGTGTTCTTCACAATGTCCAACATACAAAATCACCCAAGTGTCCATCAGTGGATGTCTAAAGAAAATGTGGTAGCCATGCGTGGTGGCGCTCGCCTGTAATCCCAGCATCTCGGGAGGCTCAGACAGGAGAATCGCCACTTCAAAGCCAGCCTCAGAGCTGGGCGCAGTGGCTCAAGCCTGTAATTCCAGCACTTAGGGAGGCTGAGACAGGAGAATCGCGAGTTCAAAGCCAGCCTCAGCAATGGTGAGGCACTAAGCAAGCAACTCAGTGAGACCCTGTCTCTACATAAAACACAAAATAGGGCTGAGGATGTGGCTCAGTGCTCGAGTACCCCTGAGTTCAATTCCCAGTACCAAAAAAAAAAAAAGCCAGCGAGACCCTTTCTCTACATAAAACACAAAATAGGGCTGGGGATGTGGCTCAGTGGTCGAGTGCCCCTGAGTTGAATGCCCGGTATCCCCCCCCAGCAAAAGAAAGAAAATGTGGTATACATATACAATGGAAAATTGTTCAGGCTTTTAGAAAGAGACTTGGGCCCAGCAGCAGAGGTCTGTAATCCCAGCTACTTGGGAAGCTGAGGCAGGAGGATTAGAAGTTCAAGGCCAGCCTCAGAAGCAATTTAGTGAAGCTATCTCAAAATAAAAATTTAACAAGCGCTAGGGCTGGGCTCACTGGTACAGTGCCCTGGATTCAGTCCCCAGAGGAGGAGGAGAAGGGGGCGGGGAGGAAATTCTGTCATAGCAGCAACATCTACAAACCTGGAAGACATTATGTTAAATGAAGTAAACCAAGCACAGAAAGACAAACGCCAGGTGATCTCACGTATCTGTGAAATCTAAAAAAGATGAAGTCATAGAATCAGAAAAGTAGAATAGTGTTTATCAAGGGCTGGGAGGAGGAGGGGAAAATTGGAGAAACGTTGGTCAATGGGTATAAAACTTCAGTTAGAAGGAGTAAGTTTTAAGAAACCTATTGTACAGCAGGTGACTACAGTTAATGATAATGTATTCTTGAAAATTGCTGGAAGTGCAGATTCAAAGTATTCTCACCACACACACACACACACACACACACAGATATATATGCGCGGTAATGCATATGTTACTGAGTTTAATTCAGCCATTCTGCAATGTGTACATATATTAAAACACCAAGTGGTACTTCATGAATATAAACCATTTTTACTTGTCAATGTAAATAATAAGTAAATAAAAAGTATATATTTCCCCCTTCTCAGAGACACATATTGAAGTGGTAGAGGAAGAGGACTGGGGGCCTGCACATCAGGCACTGGAGGGAGATGCCACAGGAACCCATGCACATGAGGACAAGGTACACACAGACATGGACACTTAAACACACCTGCTGTGGCAGCGGCATCACACCCTGTCTGCCTAGAAGGTGATGCCAGCCCCCAAACCCTGTAGTGGAGTGAAGCCAGCCCCCGCCTGACCATGGACAAGCCTCAAGCTACTTTTAACCCATTTTCCCAAATGCCTACTATCTATTTATTTAAACTCTAAAATTTTTAAAAGTTATTCTTTTTAGTTATCTGGACAATCCATTTGTGAAATGGTGCTCCCTGATAGAACTGGATAAAGAATTTCATGGTGGGCTGGAAGGTGTGGTTAGAGTTTGAGGGAAAAGGCAGAGTTGGGCAAGTCCATTAGAAAACCATTTAGTGTGGCCAACCTGCACCCCGCTGTCCTCCAGGGCTTACATTTTCTTAATAATTACTCCATCTCTTTATATCCTCCCCACTCACACACATATCTGACATTCATGCACACACGCTTTTCTGAGAAGCCGAAGGCAGGGCCACCTCTCCCTCTGGACTCAGCCGAAGGCCCATCTCTCCTTTGAGTCCCTCCCATCTCCTCGTCCACTGAATCCTTGCAATGACATAATTTTAACAACGCACTTCAAACTTAATTTTCCACTCCCATACTAGTCTAGCTTTGCAAAGCATGTGAGAAATTTCTCCTCAATATTACAAGGAGACTCTTGTAATCAAGAGACAGATCTTACACGTGGGCCTTTCTTTCCTAATAACTATCCTCAGTTAAGAACATAAAGATGCACAAATGTAGTATTTCTCCATGTATCCTTTCCCCTAGATAGAATAATCAGCTTTAACTATATATTATTAGTTAATTAAACAACTAATATGTATTAGTTGTTTAAATTTCTTTTCCCTATAGTCAATGTGCTCTGGTTGGATTTTCCCTGGAGTCCTCTGAGAGGCAGACTAGTCTTTTCAAATCATCTGAGAAAAAAAGACATTAGAAATAGGAAGCAGAAGTTCCAGGTAATTTTCAATATGACTTTGAAACTGAATAAAATATTAAGATCTTGGGATCCTATCGCTATTTCATAGCAATGCTTATTTGATGTTTCTTAATGTAAATTTTTGGAACTCTATTCAAGATGCTATGCTTACTATGCTAAACTCAACATTGCACAGTAATGACCACTTCAGGGTTTATTAAGAACTTTCATTTTCTTCCTACTTCAGCCTACTCAGCACTCATTAAAAACTTGTCCCCCAGGATTTTATACCTTGACAAAGTTGTAAACCTGATGTGTTATGGGGTGGCAATGGTGTATCCACCATGCCCTTTACAAGTTGACCACCAACAAAGCTCAGGAATCACTGAGAGCCATGCCATCCTCATTGTTTCCAAGCCTCCTCAACTCTGCTCATTTATTTATTTATTTATGGAGTTTTTCTTTTTTCTTTTTTTTGGTACCAGGGATTGAACTCAGGGACACTCGACCACTAAGCCATATACTCAGCCCTATTTTTTATTTGGTCTCAGTGAGTTGCTAGGACCCCACTTTTGCTGAGGCTGGCTTTGAACTCGTGGATCCTCCTGCCTCAGCCTCCCAAGCTGCTGGGATTATAGGCATGTGCCACCACACCTGGTGACTCCACTCATTTTTTGCAAAGATTGTTGATGCAGACTAGATTATCTGCATTCTTAAGGTATTGAACTCATGAGACTGGATGGATTTTGAAAGTCAGGACTCAAACCCAGTAGACTTGGAATTGAGGGTGTGACTTCTTAGTAAAGAAACTGAAGGTAAATACTTGTGTTACACAAAAAAGAAGAGGAGGTCTATACACTGAGTTTTGAATCACACTGTTTTTCAAAAATGTGATATTTTCGTAACCCTTATCTTTCCCCACCACTCTAATATTTGCAGTTCAGGTCTTGCTTTTTCATCTGCTCAAATACATTTCTCAGGGGGTAAGATATGCCTGTGGGCCATTTTAAAGATTGTTCCTAGCTAGGCTTGGTGGTGTACTCCTGTAATCCTAGTGACTCAGGAGGCTGAGGCAGGAGGCTCTCAAGTTCAAAGCCAGCCTCAGCAACTTAGCAAGGCCCTAAGCAACTTAGTGAGAGCCTGTATCTCAAGGGTAGGGTTGCCTACCTCACTTCATTCCTTTCTCCACAACGTGACACCCACACCCTCCTTTAGAGTGAACAGGTACAGGTGTCATGAGAAGCTATGCACCCTACTCCTTACTTTTCTGGAAATGCTTAATAAAACATCTACACAAGGAAATGCCTCTTCTGACAGCACATTCTGCTACCACCTGGAATTTTGACTCTAAAAAGAAATATTAATTTCATTCAAGTTCCCTAATAAAACTTGGCTGTCCTGATTTTCTGGGAGGGGGCAGAGAGAAAGGCTGGGGATAAGCAGTAAACACTGAAATCTGAAGCAGACTAATTCCATGATAATCTGAATCTACTACCAGGTCTGACAGTCCCTTCTTGACTTTTTCAGGGTATGACTTCTTAATTTTGCAGGCACGTTCATTGTCCACCAAACACAGAAAGTCAACCCCAGTGATCTGAAAAGTATCTATCTCTGCATTTTAATGCATCAGTCTTGTGAAGCAAAAAGAAATATCATTTCACCTCATTACCAAAGGTCTCTTTTCAGAGTCACTGTAATGAGAAGATGGGTTACATTTTTTTTCTCATCCTATATTCTTCATTCTCATATATATGGCAAAGGAGTCCTAGTAGTCTGGCCAAGAGCCCAAGGTACATAGGTAGCTAGCTAGATAGTGCATGTGTGTGTAGTTGTATGTGCATATATGAATCTCTCTGTGTGTGTTAGTCAGTTTTTGTGTTTCTATGACCAAAATACCCAACAAGAACAATTTAGAGGAGAAAAAGTTTTACTTGGGGCTCATGGTTTCAGAGGTCTCAGCCCATAGACAGCCAACTCCATTACTCTGGGCCCAAAGTGAGACAGAACATCATGATGGAAGGGTGTGGTGGAGGGAAGCTGCTCACTTGTAGCAGTCAGGAAGCAGATGGGGGGTGGGCTGCAGGGAAGATGCACCCTCCAGGGGCACAGCCCAGTGACCCACTTCCTCCAGCTACATTCCACCTGCCTGTTATTACCACCCAGTTAGTCCATTCAAAGTAGGATGGACTGATTAGGTTATGGCTCTCACAATCCAATCATTTCACCTCTGAACATTCCTGCATTAACATAGGTGCTCTGGGGCACACCTCATGTCTAAACCAAAACATTCTGCCCCAGACCTCCCAAAAGCTCATGTCCATCTCATAATGCAAAAATGCATTGAGTTCATCTCCAGTTGTCCCATGTCTTAACAGTTTCAGCACTGCCCAAAAGTCCAAGTCCAAAGTCTCCTCTGAGATTCAAGGCAAATTCTTGGGTGTAAGCCCCTATAAAAATCAAAAGCAAGTTATATATATCCAATACACAGTGGCACAGAGTAAACACTCCCATTCTAAAAGGGAGGAATGGGGCATAGAAAGAAGGGATTAGACTAAAACATGTTTGAAATCCAGTCAGGCAAACAGCTCCCATAGCTACCCCCACAACTCCTCATATAGTATCTAGGACACATGGCCACACAATGTGCTTTCCAAAGGGTTTGAGCAGCCCAGTCCTTTTGGCCTTGCTGGTTGCAGCCCACATGGCCTCTCCTTTAGCCTCTTCCGTAGTCAGCAGCTTTTCTCAGCAGACAGTCCATGTTACTGTCATCTCTTAATTCCCTGAGTCTCCATTGCAGCTTTGGCTTCACCCTCACAGCTTCATGAACTTTCCTTTCAGGGGCAGCCCACAGGTATTCTGACCCTACTATACCATGCCTGGCCTCCTAGGCCTTCCTTTAAAATCTCAGTGAAAACCTCCATGACCAGCTAACTCCAGCATCCTTCACTCCTGCAGAACCATCACCACATGAATGAAGCCAAGGTCTACTGCCAGCTCGCAGTAGCTGGGCCCCTGGAATCCTGGCTCCGGTAGTCTCTGAGTACCTGTGGGGCTAAGTATGGTGAAACAACTTCCTAGGTCCCCCTTGCACAAGCAAGGTGCTCCTATGATCTCCTCTCTAAGGACTTTTCTCTTTTAGACTCCTGGAGCCTGTAGTGGGTATGATTTTGCAAATTCCTGAGATGCCCTCGGCCAATTTTCCAATTGTCACTTCGTGGAAATACTCAGCGTCTCTTTAGTGGCTATAATCTGTTTAAGGAGTACACCTTCCTTGGCCTCAGTTCTATAAGCACTTTTCTGGTCAAACTCTAAGTTTTTATTATCCTTTAGCTGTTCTCGGCTCCCAATGCTCAGAGTAAACATGGTGAAAAGCTGCAGCAACATATGTGCCACTGACTAAATGTTGTGCTGTCTTGAAATCTCCTCTGCCAAATAAACTAGACTACCACGTTTTAATTCAGTCTCAAAGTCTCAGGACATGGGCAAAATGTGGCCAAGTTCTTTGCCAGAATATAACATGAGTGGCCATGATTGGCCCATTCCTAATAGAGTCCTCCTTTCCCTCTGAAACCTTACTAGTATCATCTTCTCTGTCTGCATTCTCGTCTTCTGAGCTCCCACCATAATTCCTCTTTAAGCTCTGCTTGCAACATTTTAAAGATTTTCCAGCTTGCATCTCTAAACTTTTCCAAAGTCTTCCCACAAACCATGTCCAGAAGTTTCTGAACAACTTGATTGGGTTAGTTAGAGCAACGACCCCTCTTCTTAGTACGTATTTGTTTTAGTCGGTTTTTGCATCACTGTGGCCAAAATACCTGGCAAGAACAACTTAGAAGAGAAACAGTTTATTTTGGTTCATGGTACCAGAGATCTCAGTCAATAGGTGGCCAACTCCATTGCTCTAGGCCCAAGATGAGACTGCACATCATGGGAGAAAAGCACGGCTGAGGGAAACTACATCCTGGTGACCAGGGCACTCCCCCGGTGATCCACCTCCCTCCTCCAGTCACATACCTAAAGTGGCCACCAAGTCAGACCATTCAAACTAGGATGGACTGATGAGGTTACAGCTTTCACAATCCAATCATTTCACATCTGAATATTCCTACAATAACACAGGAGTTATGGAGGGGGGCACCTCATATCCATACCCTAAGTGTGCATGTATATGCACATGTGTATACATGTCCCTGTGTGTGTGCATGTGTGTGTGTGTGTGTGTGTTTTCAAAGGGCCACATCTGCTTCCTTCTCAATTCCAGACACACCAAGGCCTAACAAGTTATAAGCACAGACAAATGAAACTTTTATTGGAGAAATCATATAAATGACACTACTTTAAAAGTTGTTTTTTAGGCTAGGGTGTGGTTCACTGGTAGTGTGGTTGCCTAACATGCACAAAGTCCTGGGTTCCAACCCCATCACACACACACAGACATAAAAAAGTCATTTTTCACATAACTTTTAGTGTATTATATGCACTTAGAAAAAAGTGAATTGCTGAAAAGAATACAGTTTAAAAATGAACATTTTTACACATCAGATACCTAGAGCTCTTCCCAGAAAGAACTGCCTTCTTGCATATCATTCTGGAAGTTTTCAATTTATGTCCAGGGACATCTGTCCCCTTATTTTATACCAGTAGAAAAATAATGCACAGAATCTTAAGCTGACAGATGGTATCACACCTGGAAGAACCAGGCAAGCCAGGAGGGGCTGGAGAGGCCTTGACACCCTTCCCCAGGGCGCATCTCACAGGGTTCTGATGTTGCAAGGTCTCCAACAGAGCCGCCAATCTGAAACCAGGACATAGGTATGGCTTCTGAGCTTCCCAGTCACAGCTGCCTCAGGAAATGGCCAAGGGCCTCACTTCCTTGGGCCAGAAGGGGGACAGGGCCTTGAGCAGCCACCACAGCCAACCCCATTCTCCATCTCACCTGCCTCAGAAACATCGGCAATTTCCATGGAGTAAGAGCAAGACAATACTCTCACCAAACAATGCTCAAGAGTAAATTCCTCTTCTGTGTGATTGATCTAAAATATTCACAGAGCTCACAGAACCTCCCACCAAAATGGGAACTCCAGGAAGGCAGGGTGTTTCTGGCTTCTTCAGCACCATCTCTGAGGCCTAGACCCAGGGTTGGGTTCTGTGGACACAGAGGCATTGCACAGAACCCTGCATCCAGAAGGACCTGACACTTGGTTTAATGTTCCAGTTCCATTGTCTTAAACTTCCCATAAACTTTTTTTTTTCCTCATAAACTTTTGAATAAGGGACTTTATGTTTTCATTTTGTGCTGAGTATTTCAAATAATGTAGCCAGTCCTGCCTGTCATGAGGCAGGTACCCAATTTGTGTAATATACAAATGAATGAGTCAGGCACGGTGGCACATGCCTGTAATCCTAGCACTTTGGGAGGCTGAAACTGGAGAATTGCAAGTTCAAAGCCAGCCTCAGCAACAGCACGGTACTAAGCGACTCATTGTAACCCTGTCTCTAAATAAAACACAAAATAGAGCTGGGAATGTGGCTCAGTGGTCCAGTACCCCTGAGTTCAATCCCCAGTACCAAATATATATATATATATATTTAAATTAGTAAAAGTTGCCTAGAATACAGATCAGCCTATAGGCCAAATATGGCCCTCCGCTCTACATGAAGTTTTGTTAAAACCCAGCCTTGCCCATTGCATCTCGTCCATGGCTGCTTCATTCTACAACAGAAGAGTTAGTAGTAGTGACAGTCTGTAGAGTTTACAAAGCCTAAAATATTACCAAAGGGCCTTTTCCAGGGAAGGTTGCTTTCCTTTGCCTTATAACATGTCTTTTAAGTTTTTCTATCCAAATAACAGCAGGAAAGGCAGATAGCCTCATGAGGTGACTGTAAGGTGACTTGAGAAGCCACCTGTAAGCAAGCTACATCTTAAGACTTTGAAGTATGTGTGTGAATTTTGCATTATGAGCCCAAATATACTTTTTTTTTTGGTACTGGGGATTGAACTTAGGGGCACTCGACCACTGAGCCACATCCCCAGCCCTGTTTTGTGTTTTATGTAGAAACAGGGTCTCGCTGAGTTGCTTAGCACCTCGCCATTGCTGAGGCTGGCTTTGAACTCGCAATTCTCCTGTCTCAGCCTAGCTAAGTGCTGGGATCCAAATATACTTGTGTTTTAATGCAAAGATACTTCCTTTCAAATCTGAACAAATCTCCAAGGATGACTCAGGCTTATTTATTTCTTGATATCTCCCTTTTATGAGCACATAAAGGGTGTGGGTACCCCAGTTTTCAAATCATGGTCTTAGTTCCTCCTCTTTGATATGCTCAGTGTAGGAGGAAGACTCTTTTAGCATTTAAGTGTCTGCTACTGAACTTCCATGTGTACAATCATCCTACCAGTGCAGAAACCCAGGCAGAGAAGATGCCACAAGGTCAATAAACTATAGAACCCCTAATGTCCTTATTCTTGACTGAATGTACTTCAAGTCTATGCCTCATCACACCAGAAGAATAATGAGTGATCATCTTATTTTCCCCCAGGCTATCTTCAGAAACTATTTGGAGAGAGCAAGGTCAGACCCTAGCTCCACCCATCAGCAAGTTCACAAACTTGGGCCTCTGACAGAGCCTTTTCAAAGGCCAGCTTCCTCATAGTGGTCAAGGGTACTGATTCAATTTCTAACTTGAATAATCAGTGGTACTCCCTGACTGTTGACACTGAACTTCCCATTCTAGCCGCTGCCCAAGAAATGCATTTCTCTAGATAGTCGGGGTGCTGGCTAGAGAGAATTTTAGGGGCATTTGCCTCTGTTATCTATGTATATTCTTTTACACCAGGTGGTCCAGGGGCTTCAAATTGTATAAAGGGAGCCGTCCTGGATCAATGGCTAGTATTCTTAAGGAAAAACTGAGAACTCCACCAGGAAAAGGTATCTAAGACCAAGATATTCCAGAAAGGGAGATTCTATGAGAGAGGCAAGGACTGGCCCTGGGGCAGATAGTGAAGTCTCTGGTCTCTGGAAGGAATTGTGGTTACAGTAACAGGAAAATAAACTTGAAGAAATGATTCATGTCAAGTAGTGCTTATCTTAGGGGATTTGTAAACAAGTTTTGTATGGGGGCAGGACGATTACCAATTATGTTATTAACCCATAATGAAAAACTTCATGGGATCCCCCAAAAATGGACATTGGTGATACAGTGCAGCAAATGGTGCACCAACTGTTTCCTTCCAGATGTTTGGAGAAGCCCTCCCACCCCCAATGATAGTAATCGACAGTATTCCCCACAAAAAAAAATAGAAAGAAAAGAAAACAATGGGCACCATGGGAACCCAGAAGTAACCGTCCCTGACCAGGAGTCCATACAAGTCTCATGGGGCTGGGGGACCTGTGGGAACGGCCTGGTGTGGGAAGCCCTCAGCACAACTGAACCCACAAAGGTCATTTCTCTTGCCCCTACTCCCAAGCCCTCTATCCCACCCTAACTGCTGGCCAGCAGCCCAGTCCAAGCCTCCCAGGAGGACAGCACACATGACTCTAATGGATTCCTTCACCCTCAAACTGGAATTTAAATTGCCAAAATAACTACACACTTAATACAATTCACTGAAGCATCAAAGAAGTTGATTTACTGGGGGGAGGGTGCGTGGCAGGGCTTCTACCCTCACTCTCTGCAACTCCCTTGAACCTTTCCTAGTTACGTATACACAATCAGATTACAACTAGCAGGGCAAAGGTTTTTTTAATCTGATTGGGAAGAAGTGTGCACTCGGGCTGTTTCAAAATTATATGAATTCTAGTAAAGAGATGGCTTCACAGTTCAGTTGGCAAGTTCTCTCCTTCAAGTCAGATTTAAAATCTGAAAATCCTCAAATATTTTATTGTAAGTCTATCTCATTTTTTATAAATGACACACATTCTGAAAACTGGACTTGCAACACAAAAAGATGATTTTGTATATTTCCAAAGGGGTCATCTTTTGGGTTTCCTTCAGTGGGTGAGTCCCCTGCTTTGTTCACCACGTGGCTTTAAAAGTCACTTCAACTTTTCAGAAGTATGTGCACAGCATAAATCAAAGTCCACTTGCATTCTTATTAAAGGTGTCCCCAAAGCCTTTCAGTCGTCACCCTATCATTCTCCACAGCTCTCTTGTTAAAGGAAAAACGACAACAAAATCCTCCTTCATCCATCAACATTGTGGATGATTCAACAGTAAATTCTTACCAGGAAGATTTAAGCACACTGGGCTCACAGCCCGTGGGATTCCTGAAGCACAAGAGGCCTAACATTGTTTTTCAAGGTAGAGATTTCTAAAACAAAAGCAAGATAAAGTCCACAGTTGATTTAAACTCTATGATACAGTTGCAAACAGGACCCTGCCTGTATATGCAGGAGATATGAAACCAGAGTTGTTGGCACATGGAATCAAGAACCGCCTTCTGTGTGCAGAGTACATGGTGGCCTGCTGAACGCATCTTCCAGCTTTCTAGCAAAATAGCCTGCAAGAGCCAAGAACCAGGAGCCAAGCAGGGAGACAGAGGGGGTCACAAACTGGCCCTCAATAAAGAGGGCTGAGCACTCAAACTGCTGAGCACTAGGGAGGGCAGGCAGCTTTTTCTTTCCCACCCCTGATAGTAATGACATGAGAATTAGTGGCTCCAAGTACTTTAGAATGGGCAAAGCTGCTTCAAGTCCTGTCATGAGCACCTACTCATAGTTTCTGTCACAGATCCATGATAGTGACTATGAAATGTCTTGGACACTCTTAAAAACTGAGAACCCCAAAGATGGTTGTGTGTGTGTAGGTTATAGCCATTGCTATCTACTATACTAAAAATTAAAATAGAAAAAAATTAGGTATTTATTCACTCAAAAATTATAATAAACATATTACACATTCATATAAATAACATTTTATAGCCAACAAAAATATATTCCAGGGGCTGGGATTGTAGCTCAGTGGTAGAGCACTTGCCTCGCATGCCTGAGGCCCTAGGTTCGATCCTCAGCACCACATACAAAGCAATAAAATAAAGACATTGTGTCCATCTAGAACTAAAAAAAATATATAAGAAAAAAAAATTTCCAAAGTAAAAAAAATCCAAAATAAAAGAAACTAGTAAAAATAATGGCATTTTGTTTCATTTCTGTAAGGTTCCCAAATGCCTGCCCTAAGAAAAACAGTAGGACTCTCCTATCTGCCTCTGCATTTGATTTTTTGTATTATTCAGGTCACGTAGGCTCAAAATTTCACTGCAGTCTTGGGAAAATGACAATAAAAAGTCAAATTAACATCTTGGTATCATTACAAAAATGGCTTTGAGGTTGCAGACCTCCAGAAAAAGTCTTGGGCACTTCTTAGG
This sequence comes from Xerus rutilus, assembly GCA_028644305.1. Taxonomy (NCBI): domain Eukaryota; kingdom Metazoa; phylum Chordata; class Mammalia; order Rodentia; family Sciuridae; genus Xerus; species Xerus rutilus. The sequence goes on from CM053402.1 coordinate 148,004,116, forward strand.
GGTTCCCAGGCCACATACTGAGTACCCCTATCTTATCAGTTAGAAGCAATTGTTATCCCCATTGCAAAAAGGAGCAAACAGAGACAGAGATATCAAAGAATTCTGTAAGGTCACACTGCAAGAACAGCTCAGAGCAGGTAACTGCAGAGCCTCATTTGGTCACTGTCAGGATGCAATGAGACCAGGAACGTAAAGGGCTGGACATTCTGCTTGGTTTATTATAAGTGCTCAATAACAGTATTTTCCATTGGGAAGGCCTGGTAGAAAAGCTGGAGAAACTTCCCACATTTCTGATCAACTTATCGTCCGACATCAGAAAAGAAAAGTAACACTCCCATCAGGTGTTGTCTAGAACTCAGGGACCTTTCCTCCACGACCCTGTTCCAACCTACAGGATGCAAACTGTTTTTAATTACTCAGAAACTCAGGAGCTTATTCCACCCTCCATTAGGTGCATGAGCTGGGCTCACAGTCACCTTGTTCCTCGGAAACTTGAGCAAGCCAAGAGAGCTGTTCCATTATTTACAGTCTCCTTTTTGCATCATGTTGTATTTACAAGGAACCCCCAACAAGTAAAAATGGTGTCTTCAGTGTGTGCTACCAAGCCTCTCTTAGGAAGAAGCATCTGGTCTTCCTGTGGATGCTCAGCACTCCAGGGCTTTCCCTTTCAATCAACTTGCTTAACATCTTGTCCACCTGTTCCTACCTATGATGGGCCACTTGAGCCCACAGCGGGTCTGCAGATTAATCCACAGATTTGGGAAGTGAGTTCACTTGGGGAAGTGGAACTACTTAGTTCAGGCCACTGGACTCTCAACATGCTGTCCCCAATAGAAGGCAGTAGCCAAGAGAAGCCCGAGTTATTGCTCCATCCACCAGTGCAGGACACCTTATCCCTCACTCGCAGCACTGTGCCAGGTCCCCCAGCTTCCACGTTGCCTCCCTACCCTCCACTCCCCACACCAGTCCATCCTCCACCAATGGCCAAAGGGATACAAGCATAGTGCAGATAAGGTCACTTTTCTTGCTAAAATACTCCCAAAGTTTTCCTGCTCAGTTGGAACAAAAACCAAAACTTACTTTGGTTTATAAGAACCCGCCTCTTCTGGCCCTGCCCACTTCTGCGACTAGCGAGGGTATCCTCTTTACCGCAAGCCAGGATTGCGATCGCGAATCCTTCTGCATGCAGCGCGCCTCCAGGACCTCAGCAACCCAAATGTCACCAACTCCTGGAAGAGGCCTTCGCTGAATCAAAAGTTGCGTCTCCACCCGGTAGTGCTCAGACTTCTGGACACTCCTCACTCTCTCGGAAGTTATCTTTATTTTCATTGTTTGTTACACGACTCCTTCCCTTCGTATCCTCCTCCTAGAAAGTAAGCTCCCTGAGAGCAGGGGATCCATCAGGTCCCCCGCGACATCCCCAGCGCTTGGCACAGTGCCCTGCATACACTAAACGCTCAGCAAAGGTGGATGGAATGAATGATGCCGCGGAGCTCGGTTGCAGCGAGGATCCTGGGCAGGGGTCCCAGGCGTGTCCTCATTACCCAGGACAGTAGAGCCCCGGCGCACGCTAGGCGACCCCGACAGTGCTCGGCCCCCACCTCGTTTCGGACGCGCGCCAGGCCCTGGCGCCGCAGGTGCCTCCGGGGAGCGCGCACGCCCCCGAGTCAGCGCCGCGGGCCGGCTCAGTGGCACTCACCATGGTGACCCGGCCGCCACCGCCCCTGTTCCGAAAGCACCAAGCGCAAAAGACCCGAGGGCCGGAGCCGAGCGCAGGAGCCCGCGCGGTTGACAGGTGAGGCGCCCGCCTCAGACCATGGCTGCTTCCCACAATGCCCTTGAACAGAAAGTTTGCAGACTCCTCCCCGCGCGGCCGCCCTTCTCCCCACCCGCTCCTCCCATTCTTCTTCCTAGTCGCCTCACTCCTCCCCCATCCCTCTTTCTCCTCTTCCTTTTCTCCGTCCTCCTCTTCGTGCTCCTCCTTTTTCCCTCCTCCCCTCTCCCTCCTCCTCCTCCTCTCCTCTTTCCCTTTCTCCTGCTCCGCCCCCAAGTCACAGCTTTCCCCGCCCCGCACTGTGCCAGCCACAGCAGGTGCAGATGCACCTGCGCGCGCGCCCGTGCAGCCCCGGGGCGCTAGGGCCGCGAGCGCGCAGATTTCCCACCTGCAGCTCCCAGGGCCTAGAGCTCCGGGCTGGGGGATCTGCTTTCCTGATCTGCTGGACAAACGTGCCCTCAGTTCATTCGCAGATGTTTATCAGACCAGGCAAAGCTATTTAGCGATACACCTGCGGAAGGTGTGAGAGATTGTCTTGTCCTACAACATGTAGGAAGGAAATGGTTGACAGATCCAGAAGCGGAAGAGATTTTTTATACACACACCCCCGTCCCCATTTTATTTATATTTAACATAAACTTGCAATCCGCGAACTTAGATCATTTCAAGCAGGCCCCCTTTTAAAAGTTCTTTGTTGTGCTATTTAAGGTTGGTTTTCTAATTTCTTTCCACCTCTTTATTTTTCTTAACTCTAGGGTTTTTATCTGGGGCCTGAGGAATCTCCTCGCCCACGAGTTGTAAGCAGAGATCTGGATACATGTTTATGTTCTTTGGGGAAAGAGTGAGTTGTTGTTGTTTTTTTTTTTTTATCAAATTCCTAAAGAAATATGTGACCCTCCCACATTATGGATGAGCATCCACTTATCAGAAAGAACATTCAGCCTTTGGTTTTTTGGGTTTGGCTTACTTCGCTTAGCATGATGTTCTCCAACTCCATCCATTTACCTGCAAATGCCATAATTTTATTCCCTTTTATTTCTGAGTGATATTCCATTGTGTGTATATACCACAGTTTCCTTATCCATTCGTCTATTGAAGTGCATCTCAGTTGGTTCCACAGTTTAACTATTGTGAATTGAGCTGCTATAAACATTGAAGTGGCTGCGTCACTGTAGTATGCTGTTTTTAAATCCTTTGGGTATAGACCAAGGAGTGGGATGGCTGGGTCAAATGGTGGTTCCATTCCAAGTTTTCTAAGAAATCTCCATACTGCTTTCCAGATTGGTTGCACCAATTTGCAGTCCCACCAGCAATGTATGAGCATGCCTTTTACTCCACATCCTCATAAACACTTGGTGTTGTTTGTATTCTTGATAGTTGCCATTCTGACTGGTTTTAGATGAAATCTTAGAGTAGTTTTGATTTGCATTTCTCTAATGGCTAGAGATGTTGGACATTTTTTCATATATTTGTTGATCAATTGTATGTCTTCTTCTGAGAAGTTTCTGTTCAGCTCCTGGCCCCATTTATTGATTGGGTTGTACAATGGAGCACCTTTGGTTAAAGGAGAGAGGAGGGAAGGGATGGGAAATGGGGGCAGGAAAGATGGTGGAATGTGATGGACAACAATGTCCTAGTTTCGTGTATGACTGCACATATGGTGTAACTCTACATTGTATACAACCAGAGAAATGAAAAGTTGTTCTCCATTTGTGTACGATGAATCAAAATGCATTCTGCTGTCATGTAAACCTAATTAGAATAAAAATATAAATATATAAATAAAAATAAAAATATATATATACACACACACACATATATATATAAAAGAAAGGAATACGTGACCCTAAAAAGTGAAGAACCATGTGCGGTTTCTGGGTCTCCAAACTGGTGGAAGCCCTTCTCAGTATCTACTGAGTACTTTGCACAGATGTGGACCTGGCTCAGGTGGCAGGGAGGCAAGGAGAGGTCTGTCTGCTTGTGCATTTGGGCCACAAATATGTGCATTTATTCCGTGCAGGTTCCAGGCCTACGGTCGAGCCCCGAAGGAGCCCTAAGGATTCAGCTGGGAGCACACAGCCGTCTTCCTCCTGGAGCTTGGTCTCTTGTGGGACCACACATAATAAATACGTGAATAAAGTATGACAAAATAAAATGAGTGCTAAGAAGGAGATATTGGTTGTTGGACTAGGCACAGGGAAGTCACAGGAATTTAGCTGGGCAGTTGGGGAAGGCAAAGGCCACCCACTTGAAGTGATAGAAGACCAGGACACAGAAGCCAGTTCTCTGAGGAAGAAGAGAAAGACAAAATAACAAACAAAAAATAGGGCTGGCCATCTGTGGGGAGGGGGACACAAAGAAAGCCTGTGGCCAGAGTTAAGGGCAACAGAGCTACAGAGCCCCAAAGACCCCACTACCTCCAGATGCTTGAGTGGCACTTTCTATACACTCTGACAACCCCTTTCCAGCCTGGTGCAGTGGCACCTGCAGAGGCATTGGAAGAGGATTACTTGATAGCAATTAAATCCCAGGCTATGGAGTGGTTTTGCCTGGTAAAAGAGGAGGAAACTTCTGCCTCTCAGAGCTACTTTCCAATTCCTCTGCTCCTGAGGGTGTGGCCCTCCCTGGCTCAGGCCTTTACCTAGCTAGTCTAACCTCTGTGCCTCTGCTTTCCTTTACCTTCAGCACAGGGCCCAGCTCTGCCACTCACCTTGCAGAGCCTGTGAAAAGTATCAGAGCCTTCTTCTTGGAGAGTTTTGCTGCTAGTGGGAAAGAGATGGAATTAACTAAAGGTGAGTTTTAAAGCTGAAGAGAGCTCAGTGTTCTTGCCATGACTGTTAAGTCAAAACTTAAAGCCGCCAGGCGTAGTAGCACACAAAGGTAATCCCAGCAACTCAGGAGGTTGAGGCAGGAAGATTGCAAGTTCAAAGCCAGTCTGAGCAACTTAGTGAGGCCCTAAGAAACTTAGTGAGACCCTGTATCAAAATAAAAAAAATTTAAAAGGACTGGGCATGTGGCTCATTGATTAAGAGCCCTGGATTCAATTCCTGATACCAAAAAAAAAAAAAAAAAAATCAACTTAAAGCAGAAGAAAGTTCCTTACCAGGTGACCCAAGTTGGAAAGGGTAAGATTAGAGAAGGAGCTATTAGCATCCTTTGTCTTCTCCCTTGACCTTGCTGAGATGGGTAGAGGACACTCCCCTGGGTTAGCATTCTTCCCTCCACATTCTCATACCACACCCAAAGTCATCCAAAGAGGGAGGTCTGCAGTGGGCTGGACACTTCACATAATTTAGGTTATCTTATCTGCCATCAAGAAAAGCCCTAAGTAGAGAGGTTCTGTACTCATTGTACAGATGACAGCCTGAGGCCTAGAGGCAGAGAGGCTAAAACCAGCCCAGACAGCTGATAGGAGGCAAAGATAAGCCTGAAATCAAAACACCACTACCCGCACTGGTACCCCCAGGAAGCCAGCACCTGTCAGACCCACTCAGGACACAGCAGGGGGAGTTAAGCTGTGTGTATTTGGATGCCTGCTTTCTCAGCAGAATAACTTGCATGTTTTAGTTTGCCTTCCCTATCCCATCTTCTCTCCCTTTTGAGCTCCTGGCCCATATCAGGCCCGCTAACATGCAGACCAACCTCAGGATGGTCCAAAGGCCCCATAGCTCAAGATGTTCCATTACAGAGAGGAGTTCCCTGCCAGATACCAAAGGAGCTTTGAGATTCAGAACCTGCTCGACCACCAGGGGCCAGTGCACATCACGGCAGTCTCCCAGCAGTTGTTTCTGAGGGGGTTCTTGTGATTGGGTGGGTATTAGTTACTCACAGTACAGTGCCCCAGCATTTGTTCAGCTTGTTTTAGGAGTTTCACTTCTTAAATAATTTCATAAACACATGTTAACAGAGGTACATATAGAAGGTAGCAAAGACCACCCCTAAGTCCACAGCAGAGAAGAGCAAATTAAGGAAACTGTTAATAGTCTTCTAACCAAAATACTAACTTTTTAGAAATGGAGTAAGATCAAGCTATGAGTTTAAAACAATAAAATAAATAATCAAGGCATGACTATTTTGAAAGTCAGCTTCAGTGGCAACACACATGGTTGATTGACACCTGGTCTGCTGTTCTTCAGTGCCCTCCTGTTAAGGTCTCAAGACATGACATCTCCAGGAATGCCTTTTGAGGTGACCAGGAATTCACTGGTTACGGTAAAATCTATAGCAGGAGGCCTTCTGTTCTTTAGAAAGTCCTCTACTTTTCAAAGCAGGGCATTTTTTTATTCCAGATGGAAGAACTCTACCCAATATCTTTCTAGAGACTATTTCAAGGAATTTTTCAACTAAAAATTAATATAGGTCCATTTTAGATCTGGAAAATACAGAAAAGCATGAGTTTAAACCTCACTCTTAACTTTACCATCTAAAAATAACCGCTATTGTATTTGGTATTTTGGATTCATATTCTCTAGAGAGAGAACAGAGGAGAGAAAGATTTCATTTTAAAAAGAAAAATTGGAATCCTACTCCCATGATTTGAATGTGTCCTCTCCCAAATTTATGTTGAAACTTAATCCCCTTTTGGGAGTCTTCAGAGGTGGGGTCTTTGGGGATGTATTTAATCCATGAGGGTCTGTTCTCTGTGGATGGATTACTGCCTTATAAAAGGGCTGGAGGGAACCTATTTAGTCCCATCTGCTATTTGAGGACACAATGTCTGTCCCCTCCAGAGAAGGTTGAAGCCCTACCTTGGAACAAAGGATGGGCTCTTCCCAGCCACCAAAACTCCCCGTGCTATAATCAATGCTGGACTTCCAGCCTCCAGAACTACAAAAAATAAACTTCCATTCTTTATAAAGTACCTGATCTCAGGTAATTTGTTACAGCAGCATAAATGGACTGAGCTACCATATGAACTGTTTGGCATCCTAGTGGTTTTTTTTTTTAAGTTACATAGTTATCAAACAAATATTTATTGAGCATTTACTCTGTGCTGAGATCTGTGCTGGACATTGCCATAGAACAGTAAAGAAATGAGATGTAGTCCCTCTCAAAGTGGGTGTACAGGGTTATGAGGAAGACATATATTAAACAAATAATAATATACATACATCTATAATTATCAAAAATGCTATGAAAGCAAAGGATTAGATGTTGTGCAAACATATAATAAATTCCTAGCAGACATTTTTCATTTTCTTCTTCAAGCTCCCTTTCCTAGTTTCCTGTAATGGCTGGCTTGGAGTTCAGGACCTAACCCACACAGGACTTTTTAAATTTTGGAGTGGCATGTGACTCAATCTTGACCAATCAGACTTTTACTTTCCAACAGCAACAATGATTGGTTCTAAAATAGGTGCATGCCCAGAGTCAAGTAACTCAAACCAGGAAGACTAAATTTGGGGGGCATTTTTGGAACTATCTTGGGGAAGTACATCCATTATTCCTACTAGATTTGAATGTGAAAGAAGAAACTGGAGCTGCTGCAGCTATTTTACCACCATGAAGGATGAACTTCTCTCTGGAGCCAGCAACATGGACATTAGGCCTCAGGTAGAGAAATGAACAAGTCCTTGGTGATATGTTTTGAGGCCTACATCATGCCTGAAGCTAACACTGAACTCTGGTTACCTGAGCCAGTTTGGCTTGTCCCTTGTGACCAACATGATTCTGGACATAAGTCAGGGAGGTTTCCCTGAAGCAGGGACAGTGAACTGAGACTGGAAGGATGAGTGAGAGTTAGGCTGGCCTGGGGACGGACGAGTGGACAGCCAGAGAGGCAGAAGCAAGCTGGGCATGGGCTCAGGCAGGAGACCAAGAGACTGCGGCAAGTCAGAGTTGGGGGAGCTGGGTTGTGGCTCACTGGCAGAGCGCTTGCCTAGCACATGTGAGGCACTGGGTTTGATCCTCAGCACCACCTAAAAATAAACAAACAAAATAAGGATACTGTGTTCATCTATAACTAAAAAATTAAAAAATATATGTATATATATATATACATATATTTTTTAAAAAGAAAGTCAGAGTTGGGGAGGGGCGGGTCACACAGCCCTTGGAGGTCTCATTAAGTATTCAGAGTAGGAGATGAAGAAATGAGAGATCCCGCAAGGCTTACACAGCTGAAAAGTGGAGAGATCATGTTTTAGAGATGTTTAATAAAAATCCCATTGGTACAATACTGAACAGAACAGGACGGCTCAGGGGGAGAGGAGAGAGGAGGCAGGGAGACTTGATAAGAAGCCCGAGAAATTTCCAGTGAGAGATGAGCTGGTGGCGTCTGCTGGGATGGTTGAATGGATTTTCCCCTTAATGTTATATTGTGAGAATTTCCCAATATCAAATTCTAGTTTAAAAAATGATTTTTAAAGGACATATAATAGTCCATTCTTGGAGTATTCATGTTCTCTATTTCCTTATAACTGAATAAGTAATATAATTCCTGGCGTCTCTGTCCTTATAACTCAATACAGAGATTGTGTCCAATCTTACAAATACTGTAACTAAAGGGATAATATGATTCCCAGAGTCTAGGTCCTTATAATAGAAACTATTTCCAGTTATACAAATACCACAACAGAATTCATGTGCATAGAATTCACATTCAAGCTTCTGATTGCATCAGGTAGCTTCGTAAAATTCAAATTACTGATTTAAAAAGTAAACAATTTTAAGGCCTCAATTTCTATCTATCTGCATAGATAAGGACAATAAAGACTGACCAATTTACCCTCAGAGAACAGAGTCCCCATCTGTCCACATTCCCATCAGTAATGAACAACCCATGAAATTGGAGTTAAGAATAAAGTTTTTTCTTTCTTTTTTTTTTTTTTTTGGTACCAAGCATTGAACTCAGGGCGCTTAACCACCAAGCCACCACATCCTCGGCCCTTTTTTTTTTTTACTTTTTTTATGCAGTGCTGAGAATCGAACCCAGTGTCTCATATGTGCTAGGCAAGTGCTCTGCCACCGAGCTAAAGCCCCAGCCCCTCAGCCCTTTTTTTTTATATTGTATTAGAGGCAGGGTCTTGCCGAGTTACTTAGGGCCTCGCTAAATTGCTGAGGTTGGGTTTGAACTCGTGATCCTCCTCCCTCAGCCTCCAAAGTCTCTGGGATTACAGGCATGCACCTCCAGGCTGGGCAAGAATAGATTTGAACATAAAAAAAAATTTCCATTTGAATTAAACTGGAGAAACTTTTCCATAGTGCTGGCTGGCTGGACTTTAAATTCCTGCCCCTGCATCTCAGTGGCCAGAGTCCGGCACTCTGGCTTACTCCCCTGGTGAGTTCCTCGCCTTCTCTAAAGAACTAACTGCACTTTCTTTTCTTTCCTCCCTCTCCACTTTTCACTCAGAAAACAGAAGCAATCCAGAGAACTTCCTCCTCCCTAACACACCATGCCTTCTCCCGCCTCTCCCATTTCTTGTCCCTCCAGTCCCTATAATGGTCTGTCCATGCCCTTGCCTCCAAGGGGCACAAGGCCACCCTCCTCCACTTAGTCTAAGATCCTACTTGGCAGTTGGATCTCTGCCCACGGGATTATTCCCATGCACTGCTACACACGCCCTGGTGTCCTCCATCTTTTAAGAACAAAGCAACACTTCCCAGGTTTCATGCTCCCTTCTAACCTCCACACTCTCTCTCTGCCCCCACCCACAGTTGTCTCACGTGGTTACCCATGCCTCTCTGTCTTTGTAGGCTCCATCCCACATCTTTTTGAACCCACTCCCACGAGGTCTGCTCCCCACCGCTCCACCAAGCCGCTTTCACAGGCTCCCCAGTGAGCTCTCACTGCCCACTCCAATGACAGCTCTACTCCATTCATCAGCAACATTTGACCAAACCGCTCCCAGCCCCCTCCAGGAAACACCTCTCTCTCCCTGTCTCTACTTCCTGGTTCTTGCCTTCTTGCTTTTGCTGAATCCCCTCTTGGTCTTCCAAACCTCTAAGCATTACCACACTCAGGTCCAATCTTTGGACCACATGAGGATAGTGGGTATTTCAAAGTTGCTAGTACAGGTTTGGACCAATCTTTAAAGACACTTATGCCAATCCAATAATGGAGAAAATCTAGTTAATGGTTTTAAGTCCAGATTTGGATTGTGGGAGGGAGGGACTGGACAAGGGGTTAGTGTGCAGCTGGAACAAAGCTGTACTTGAAGGAAATTGTTTTTGAGAAGATATTTGGCTACAGGGCACTGGGACATAATGCTAGAAGGAACCATTTGAACAACTAGATGCCCAATTGGATGGAACTTAAAATGTGATCGAGAATGAGGCAAAGATTTCCACAGATGCTTTTGAGATTTGAAATAAGTAATCTGGCAATGAGATTCAGAATAGTATGTGTGTACTTCTTTCCTAGAGACACACATACACATGAGTGCACACACACACTCACACACAGGTGGTATACAAACTCTTGAACTGTTCCCATTTCTACAGCAGTATGTTTACAACGTGCTTTTCATGCCAGCTGGGTTTGCTGATGGAGAGGTGCTAGCCCCAGAGCCATGTGGTGGGACCTAGGCAGACTCTTGAGGAAGGTGAGAAAGCCAGCCAGTCATACGCCACAGGTTGACAATCACCTGGCATGTTCTCCGTGTGGATCCACCTAGCGAGCCTGTCCTTTGCAGAGAAAGGACTGCTTAGCCCCCTGGTTCTTCCATAAGTTGATTTTGTCCATTATCTCTAAAGACTACAAATTTGTTTAAAAAATGTAGCTGCCTACATACTACCGAGAATGATCTGTTCTACCACCCCTTCTTGACATCCTGAGGGATGTGTGCAGACCACAGCCCCGTGAAAATGTGAAATCATTAAAGAATGAGGTGGCTGTCCCTGCAGCTACCTTCATCTCTGTCACAAAGATTTAATGTTATCTTAACCCTGTTGATCTGGGTAGGCTAATTAATACCATGCAAATGTTATTTTATTCTACTGCAAATGCTAGATTGTGTTTAGAAAGGAGAAAGGTTGCATGGTCAAAGGTAGACAGGGCATGTCTGTCTGTGAAATTATGCGGAGCCCTTCTTGATGTCTATCAAATTCTTACCAAAACTTTCTGAAATCTGCAAATAGACATGACTGACTTGGCATCATCCAGTGAGGTCTGTCAGGAAGGGAACAAGGTCTTTCCTCCAGAACAGTGCCCAGGCTAATGACAATCTGGTTAAAGGGTAACTATACCAAGATAAGGGGCCCAGGAAGAGCAGTTCCTGAGTTTCTCACCTCGTTAGTCTTGTTGGGTACAAGGTACTTCAACGAAGCATGCTGATGGTTATCAAGGCTGCACGAGCAAGGAAGAAGAAATGGTAAGCAGAGACCTTAGACGGGGACTGGGAATCACAGCCACAGTGAAAAAATGTAGTGTATGTCAGGGTCAGGGCCAGGTGTACTGAGCATGACTTGGAGCCTGGGAAGCATCAGAACACATTTCCTGAACACACTGGCGCCTTCCTTTTGATCCTGCCGTCAGGGTGGGGACTTGCCATCCCCACGTGGGGGTCCTGGTTTGTTAGGATCAGCTGCAGCACCCCCTTCTGGTCTGACTTTTGCTACCATTGCCTCCTTCCCACATTCATCCTATTTTGGAATCTGAATGCTGAAACATATGCCACTCTCCGGGAAGTTCTCGCGGCTGCTGGGCAGATCAGTAGCATACACTCCAGGAGGAGTCATAGTGACAGGGACAAATCTCCCAAGATGCAGCAGTGATGTTGGGCCGGGGCTAGAGCTGTATAGGAGGAGAGAGCCTTGTACGGAAAAGGCCTTCAGCTTGGTCTGTGCCTTGATGCCATGTGAGTGCCCAGTATCACCAGCTTCCTATTGAATGTACCCAACTCCTTGGTTTTCACTTAATTCAACATCAGCCTGAGAAGTGTTGACCCTGATACTCCAGATAAGTAGCAGGATAAGAAGCAGTCTTTAGTTCTGTAGCTTTTTGATGAATTCTCCTAGGCATCCTGGGGCTGGGTGAAGCCTGAGCACTGAAAGCGGAGTCCATGGGTAATGTGTGTGTTGGCAATGAACTCCAGGCCAGCTCTTTAAAATCCAGAGCTTGGAGTAGGAAGGAGGACAGAAAACAATGAGTCACCTAGCCCTTGTGGGAGTTGGGACAGGGAAAGCACTGAGTGCGAACCCCTGCCCAGGGTACTGTGGCCTTATAACTGTCCTAGACTGTCTTACTGCAGGAGAGAGAGATGTGCAGCCAGATGCTCTGAGTGCCCACCCAGCCTCTTCTCCTACAGCCAGGTGACTTTGGGCAAAATGCTTAACCTTGCCATTTCCGTTTCTTCATCTGTAAAATGGTAAGAATAATTCCTATGCCCCTTAATGATGCCGACAGAGTTAAATTGTCAGTATTCAATAATCATAGCTGTTATTCCTACCAGAAGTAGGTTTCTATTAGTCCTAGCTTTATGAAAAGCCACCTCGCCTGTTAACTGACAAAATGCTTTCTAAAGCGGTACCTGCTTTGAATGTTTTATACACAGTGGCCAGGGTGGCGTGGGATATCACCAGCACTGCAAGCCACACTGGAATTTCACATGACATTCACCAATAAGCAGGATGATAGTCTGCACACACAAGCAGGATCTGGGGATCATATGGCCTAAGATTTTTCAGAGTAAGTAATAGGATGGAGTTTGGTGAATCTGCAAAGGCAGCTTCTCATCTGAGAAAGTGTCAGCCCGCTGTCTCCCACATTCAGAAATTTGTGAGAAAATACATTACCCTCCCATAGAAAGTGACCACGTACTTTGATTTCTGATGCTGTCCTGACAATTTTGTGTCATCACAACTATCTAGTTACAGATTGGCTTTTTCTAGCAGGAGTCTCAAAGCAGGGTTATCTGGTAAGAAGGACTGGTTATTAATCTTCCCTTTAAAACAAACATGCTGTCCTTTGGAGCTAGCATGTCAAGACTTGGGTGAGCCGGGCGTATTGGCACATGCCTGTAATCCCAGAACTTTGGGAGGCCGAGATAGGAGAATCACGAGTTCAAAGCCAGCCTCAGCAACAGCGAGGCACTAAGCAACTCAGTGAGACCCTGTCTCTACATAAAACACAAAATAGGGCTGGGAATGTGTCTCAGTGGTCGAGTGTCCCTGAGTTCAATCCCTGGTACCAAAAAAAAAAAAAAAAGGACTTGGGTGAAGTAAGTGGTTGTGAGGAATTCATAGAGCAGTGAGGGGTTCTCTGCAGACTCTTAGCCTTCGTCTGCTTCCTTAATCCTCATCATTTGCCTGTACACTTCTTCCCTCTCATGCTACTCGTTTTAGAAACTACTGAGATTGTTTTACATGTTCTGTGTGTGTTACTATTACTCCTCTATAGTTGAGGAAAGAGACTCAGAATGGTTAAACAAAGTGCCGAGATGGTCTCACTAAGAAAAGGCAGGTAGTGCTGGGACTCACATATGGAACCTATGGGCTCCAAAGCCCATGATCTTTTCACTGCTGTTATCCTGCAGCCTCCAGGATGGTTGTTTTATCCAGACTTTGAGCTTTCCTTTATTCTTATTCTCTTCACTCCCTGCTCATTTGGCTGTGTTTATTCTAATCAACCTGTATTAGTTTTCTATCACTATAACAAAATACCTGAGGCAATTAACCTATAAGATTAAAGGGTTGTTTTGGCTTACTACTTTGGAGGTTCTAGTCCATGATCAAGTGACCCCATTTCTTTGGGCCTCTGCTGAGGCAGCATATTAATGGTGGCAGTGCATGGCAGAGCAACTCACTCATCTGAGACTCCAGGAAACGAAAAGGAAAGAGGAAGAGACTGGGATCCCATAATCCCCTTCAAGGGTGTACCCCGCTTTCCCCGAGACCTAAGAACTGTACTCTAGGCCCACCTCCTAAAGGTTTCACTACTTCCTAATAGTGCCACCTGGGGAACCAACCCTTTAGTTCAACACCCACATTATAGCACAGATCTTTGGAGTTTGTGGGGAAGGTTCTGCAGAGGGTGCCTATCTTGAACACAATTCACTCTTCTTCCTCCATCAGGAAGTTGAGAGTTGCCACCTTGAACATGGGCCGGGGTCCCTCTGATGAGAAGAGAGAACTCAAACACCGCTGGGGAAAGTCCTGCTGAGGCTTTGGGGGAGCCAGGAGGTCTCCAGTCCCCTCCCACCAGAGTCAGTGGACCTTGAGCTTGGCTGTGTGCAGAGTGGCTGAGGGGACATGCTGCAGCTTGCTGGCCCACTCTCCCTTCCCAGAGGATTCAGGTCTGCCCAAAGGCTCTCAGGGAGGTGGCTGTGAACTCAGACTCCACGGCAAGCCTGCCTCCGTTCTGCCTCGCCCCTTATTAGCTGTGCAACAAATCTCCTAACTTCTCTGGGCCGGAGCTTCCTCATCTGTAAACCGAAATGCTGTTAGCATCTAACCCACAGTTTTGTTTTGAGAGTTAAGCACAATAACACCTGAAAAGTGTTTAGAAGGGTGCCTGTGATGTAGTACACACTTAGGAAAAGTTAACTGTTCTCATTGATATTGAATTTGGTGAACCACTGACCTGGGGAATGCAAGATTTCACTTGGGCCAGGTCTGCCCAGGATCCACTGAAGGTTATAGTTCTGACTCTCCCTCTCTGCTTGTGACAACCACATTCAACAGGCTCTAAAGCAAATTATTCTTCAGTTCAGGATCCATCTCAAACACTCTGGGACTTGCTTCACATTCAATTCCTTAAGAAGTGGAGTCCTGAAGACTGGCCAGGGACAGAGCCCAAGGTTCAAGGCAGAGGATGTGCCTCACTTTTTGCAAATGACCAGAGAACTCACATTAACTATTTAATTTATTAATAATCAAATTAAAAACAATAAAATTTACTTAGTAATTAACAACCAGTGGATGCCTAGAGCTGCTCTTCCTACTCACAAGCCCTACATCCATCCACCCTTTTTAAATTCTTTCATGAGCCTGTTAGCTCTTCCATTTGAAGTCCCTCTGTGCTGGCACTGTGCCAGGTACAGAGGCACCAGTACATGAGACATATGACACTCCTGCCCTATATACAGGGACAGACAGCAAAGCAGTACACAAACAAAAATAGTATAACTAAATCGTGCTAAGTTCTATGATAGAAAAAACCAAGGACAGTGATAGGGAATGTCCTAGGTTGGGGAACTCAGGAAGAGGCTCTCTGAGGAAGGGACATTTTCCCTAAAGCTTGAAGGGAACCCTCCAGGTGAAGGGGACAGGAGGAAGGACAGGTGAGTACTTGAGGAACTAAACGAAGGCAGGAGGGGCTAGAGCACAGGAGGATGCAGGTGGCAGGAGATATTGGTCCCAGGGGAGGCAGGCCTTGGGAACCCTGGTAAAAGCTGGGATTTTAATAGAAAAAGAATCTCTTTCTTTAAGCTTTCTGTGAAAAATGGCATCCAGGTCTCATTAGTCCTCACCATTAAAGAATTCAGGAAGGGAACTTTGCTCTACCCTCTTTTACCTCTTTCTCTTTGAATCCCTTTTCAAATGATGCGGCCTTCACAGCCCGGGGCATCAGGGACCTCGCTTCCCAAGCCTCCCTTTGCAACACAGGAAATCTTTCCTCTTGGGAGTTGATTGGTTATTGGGTGTTTCCCATATTTTTGGAGCTATAAGCTCCAAATTAGTAGCCACTGAATATTGACCTATATGATCTTCTCATATCAAATTTGCATTTCCAGACAAAATAGAAGTCTGAATGTTAGCTCAGAGTTGAATATGTGGTAAAATGAAGCTCCTAGAGCAGTAAAGGAACATTTTCTATTTTTGTCTTGGGCTTTAAATACTAACAGTCTGTGAGAGCTAGGTGCAGACAGCTTTCAAGGAAGACCAAGGTCATTTGCCAAGACATGGCAGTGGAGACCTCCTGTGTTCATTTTGAGTAATAGCTACTTGTAAGAACCTTTTTTACATCGGCTTTCTATTAAAGAAAATTATTGCCTGGGAAAAGTTCTTTATGCTCGAGGGCTACCCTTAGGAGATTCGTTCATTCATTAATTCAGTGAGTATGTTTTGCTGATTCTTGCTGTGGTTGAGACCTGAAACGTTCCCCCAAAGCTCATGTGTTGAACACTCGGTCCCCCGTGCAGCAGTGTTTAGAGGTACAGCTTTTGGAGAGCAATGGATGATGAGGGCTCTGGGCTCATTAATGGATCAATCTATTGATGGTTTCATAGCTATGATGCTGTTGGGAGGTGGCAGGAAGTTTAGGAGTGGAACCTAGTTGGAACAAGAGGTCACTCTGGGGAGAGGGGAGAGGATTGTGCCCTGAAGTGTCTGTCTTCTCTCTGGCCTTCCTCTTTTTTTTTTTTTAATTTTTTCTCAAAAGTTGCATTTTAATACATGTTATCAAACAAAACAGAAAAAAACAAATTTTCAGAAGCTGTACACACTGTTCACTGAAAACATTTGTTGAGGCAAAGAGAAAAAAATTGTTACAATCATAATTTTTCTAACTTTGCACAAAATTATAAGCAGATTAAATTATTCATATTAAACACCTTTATATGCACTTTCAATGAACAGTATATATATATATATTTATATATATTTTTGTCAACCATCTTTACTATACCCATTCCCCTTTCCTGCCCCCCACCTCCCCCATGTCGCGTCCAGTGTTTCTCTATTTCTCTTATGTTTCCCATTCCCACCTC
>CM053402.1:148021037-148127823 GCA_028644305.1 Xerus rutilus
ATGAGATAGCTGTATTTCTGTGCATTACTCTCTGTGTCTTCTATTCTGTACCATTGGTCTACATGTCTGTTTTGGTGCCAGTACCATGCCATTTTTGTTACTATTGCTTTGTAGTAAAGTTTAAGGTCTGGTATTGTGATGTCTGGCCTTCCTCTTGAACTCTGTTTCCAGCTACCATGAAGAGAGCAGCTTCCTCCACTGTGCTCCTGCTGCATGAGTTCTGCCTCACCTCAGGCCCAAAACAATGGAGCTGGCTGTCCTTGCACTGAAACCTCTGAAATAGTAAGCCAAAATAGATCCTTACTTCTTAGAGTTATTTTTCTCAGGTAATCCATTATGGCAACAAAAATCTAACCCGATACTTTTCCATATGTAACTTAGGAAACAAAGAAGTCAGCATTATCATTTGTAAAAATCAGTAAATTTTGGACCATGGGATATCCAGAGGTGTTTTGATTCTAGAATCCCAGGAGAGCTCCATTCTGGTCTTGTCTTTGCCTTGCCTGGGACCCAGATGGTCAAGTCACAAACCCTTACCATCCCTCAGGGTCCTCAAATGGAAGAGGTAGGGCTTGAGTGCTCTCTTGGACAATGTTGCTGTGACTCAAAATTTGTAACTTTCAAAACTTCCCCCCAACTTCACAGGCTTGAAGAAGTCACCACTGGGATGTGTCCAAGTCCATGGCACTGCACAAGCTTGACCCTCAGGCCTGGGTCACTTCCATTGCACTGTGGACTCTGTCCCCAAGAGGAAAGGCTTAAGAACAAAGGCCAAGAAGGAACCAGAGAACAAAGACTCAGAG
This sequence comes from Xerus rutilus, assembly GCA_028644305.1. NCBI lineage: Eukaryota > Metazoa > Chordata > Mammalia > Rodentia > Sciuridae > Xerus > Xerus rutilus. The sequence continues at coordinate 148,021,841 of CM053402.1, forward strand.
ACCCACCCACAAGACAGGACTGGAAACCAGGTCTGATCCTTGAGTGCATCCCACCCTGGTCTTGACAGAACCCCACCAGCCACTAGAGATAAAGCCTCTGACACCTTGCAGTGACACTAGTCAGATGTTAAAGTCTGGTCTTCTGGTCCATCTGGCACATAAAAATCGGTAACATGCCCGAAGCACTGTGAGTGTGGCAGGCTGTTGAGAACACCCATAGGCATCGATTCTGAACTCACTTAATGCTCTGGAGGTGACTCTTCAACCCACCTGACAGACAAGGAGATCAGAGGACAAAGAGTCAAACACTGGCCCAGGAGCCTACTGTGCTGCTTCTAAGGGGGATCCCAGTGGAGGGTGTCAATCCGCAGCCCACTCCATTGGCACCTTCCACCCCTTCCTCTCAGCCCTACACCTGCCACAGAGTGCGTGCTCAGTGGATGCGTACCTGTTGAATGAGCCAAACTGGAGCTCACTTAAGACCCCACTGAGGAATATTCCTGGACTCCATGCTCCCCTAGTACCTCCCCTTCCTTTCTGGGCCCTGAAGATTCTCAACCCTACAGCTCTATTTCCTGTCCTTAGAGGCTTTCTCCCTAGGCCTCACCCACACCCCAACCCCACTTAGTCCTTATAGGTTCCCTTTTCAAGAAGCTAGGTTACAAGCACCCCAGGGGCTGGGAGAGAGACCTCTTGAGTGGCACTGCCCAATACAGGCCTTATGGAAAAGTACCTTGATGTGTTCTTTCTAGGCTATTAACCAGGAACTCAGGATGGGACCAGGCCTCCCAGGGCTCTCCCCCTACCCCAGTGCTCTCTTCTCCATCTCCCTCCCCAAAGCAAGCTCCAGCTCCACGTCACCTCCATCATTCCAAGCAAAGGAACAGAGAGGAAAGGAACAAATATTTATTATCTGCTGTGGAGTCTAGACTAGCTTCTTTACATGCCTTAATCTCCAGTGCATATTACTCTACACATTTTGCAGGTAATGAAACCAGCCAGTGCACTCAGTACTTGCATAACATGTTAACACAGCTGTTAACACAACCAGTGAGAAGCAGCACTGGAATTCAAAGCCAGATAAGGCGGGGGCCAAAGTCCAGGCTCTTCCTATCCTGTGCCCACTGGAAGTGTTCCATGGCGCCTCCTGTTGTCCTCCTCTGGGATCACAGAACCTGGGCAGAGTGAGAAGATGGATTTTGCAGGTACAAAGAGTGGGATTTGATGACCACTTCTTCATATATAAGATGGGAAAAAAAACAATTTCTACTACAGAGTGTTCTTAAAATGATTAAATATTCTAGAGCAGGAACTTAGCACTTGGACTGGGAAAGAATAACAATGCATATTAGCCATCCTCCCCTCCTCTCCTCTGCTCCCTCTAGACTCAGCTGACCCAGCACTGAGCCTCACACAAGAGAAGTAGTAATGTCAGGTGGGGTAGCAGGAGCAGGTGGTCAAGAAAGGTGTGAAGTCCACATCTATCCAGACAGGCTGATGTCAAATGAACACAATCTAAAATCAGAATATTTTTTGAATAGATTAGTTCAGCTCTAACTCAGATTTTTAAATGAACTGCCTGAAATCAAATAGAGAAATTGCATGGCAAAGGAAAAGCAGTAAATAATAAGAGTATAGAGCACTGAAGATACCACGTGCAAAAGTAAAGGGCCTGACTCTTCTCATGCCAAAATGCCAACATTAGATTGAAAAGCAAAATGCAGTAAGATATATTTATTCTCTGCCTTTTTCTTCTGTGCCTTTTCTTGGGGTGCATAGTCTATTTTATGAAGGCAGACACTTTCAAGTTTACTTTTATAAAAATGTGGTCAATTGGAAAGGAACACTCTTATTGAGGCTCTCTGAACATTACAGTTAGAGGAAACCAATGTGGGGGAAGTTATAAATTAAAGATAAAGAGATGAGATATCATGTGCCCAACTTCCTGCTCATGGCCTTCTATCTTTACGTCTTTAATAAAGTGGTCCACACACGTGCTTATGTGTCAATGTGGATGAGTGTGTGTGTGAGAAAATGTAAAGAATTTGAGTCTCCCAGCTGAATATGATGGAGTAATCACTCATTTTCCTTCTCTTACTCCCTCTTGGAAATTCTTCTAAAATTTCAAAAGGGGGATTTAAAAAGATACTTAGGGTTACTGAGTGCTAGGCTTACATGCCTATAATCCCAGCTGCTCAGGAGGCTGAGGCAGGAGGATCACAAGGTCAAAGCCAGCTTCAGCAACTTAGTGAGGCCCTACGCAACTTCGCGGGACTGTCTCAAAATGAAACATAAAAAGGGTTGGGGATGTGGCTTAGTGGTTAAGTGCCGCTTGGTTTAATCCCCAGTACCAAAAATAAATATATAATTAGGCTTCAATCTAAAAGTATGAAAAAGATAGTCAATGACCACAGGAAAAATTTGTTAGCTGTGGAGTAACTGACCTTGTGGACCACAGAAGGTAGAAAGCTAAGCTGATAATGGGGGAAAGACGAGGCCCACTCCATCAGAAACACAGAACCCCTCAAGGATCTGGGAATTCAAGGCACAGTTATCCCTGAAGGTGGGGCACAGATGAGACAAACTACAACAGCAAAGCAGTTGGCCCCTCCCAACTCCTTCCCCTGCCTCAGGACCCTGAAAAGAGTATACATCTTAAAAGGTGAGATGTCATCCTCCCTAACTCAGCACCCAGAAAGCTGAGTCTTATGCCCCCAGCAGACACTGGGAAACCCAAGAGTATTGACCAACTGATCATGACCACTGGGGTTCTCCAGGAAAGCAGCCCACTAGTGTTCCCAGAGAAGCCACCTGTGCCCTCAGCTAGTGATGTCATCTCTTAGTGCTTTGTTTGTAAATATGAGCAGCCAACCAGGGATCCCCAGAGGCTCCAGGAAAGCTTCTGCCATGAGTGAGAGACGGAAGCAAACAGGAATAAACAGGACGGAAGAGAAGCCAAGACGCGGCAGAGGAACTAGCAGCAAAACCAGAGAAACAACAGGATTCTGCACTCATTAGACCAGAACAGGAAGGCATTTTAAAAATTTAGAGAACAACACAGTGCTCTCGGAAATCATGCGTCTAAGAGAAGAAAGGAAATGTAAGCTAAAATTGAGAGAATCATTCAGAAAGTAGGGGCAATGACGAAGAGATGGAAAACTAGAGGCTTCCCAAGATGTCCTACATCCGAATGTCAGAAGGCCCAGGAATAACAGAGAAGTGTTTCGGGAGCAGTTATGAAGGCAACACTGTAGGAAAAATTCCCAGAATATAAAGACACACGCTGTCGGATCAAAGGGGCCACTGCGTACCCTGCCTAATGAGTAAAAGACCCACTCAAGGCAGTGCATTTGGAAGCTTCAGAATACTGAGGATAAAAAGGAGATCCTGAAATCTTCGAGAATAAAACAAGTCAGTCTACCAAAAAAACATGATAATGAGAATGGATTCAATTTCTTGTCACACAAGAGCCTAGAAGCCAATGTAGAAATCCCTGCAGCATTTTAAAAAAGACATTTCCATTCTAAAATTATACACTCAACCAAACTATCATTCAAATATTAGAAAAGAATGAAGACATCTCTGATGTTTGAGGTATGACAGATGCTATCTTTTGCCCCCTTAAAAACCATTTCACTCATTTTTCCTGCTAACAGGAATACAGTTCTGTTCAAGAAGTGGGTGAAGATCCTTCTGTTTCAGGGAAGTGAGGCCCCTCCCAGCCTGGTTGCTGCTGGGGACAGAGATGACCCAATATGACCAATGTGCTCTCCGCAGAGAGCTATTCTGGCAGGAAAGGAAGAAGGAAGGGGCAAAGAAAAGACGGAGGGAGGGAGGATGAGAAAAGGAAGGAAAAGAGGGGACCCAGGAAACCAGCAACCCAGCCCCTGTGAGTTGGCCTCACTCTCCTTCTCCACCATGACCACTTGAGGAAGTCCCCTCCTCCTCCCTGCAGACATCTTAACCTCGTGCATGAACCACGTGGACCCTACTTCAACAGCAGCCATTCCACCACTTTTCCTCTTGAATAACCCTTGGCACTGTGGACACAGTCCCTAGGGCCTCCTCACCAGTCTAACTAGTTCCCACTATCTTCACATCCTATCCAGTATTCAGGGACCCCACTCTACCTGACTCTGGAGTCACATCTCGTTGACTGAAGCTTCCCAGGGAGTTGGACCTGGGAACTTACCTAAGTAGTATAATCTCATTAATATTACTGAGTACATAATGTTTAAAATTTTTCTAAAAAATTTATAAGGATCTATGTGAAAGATATATATATCTCATGTTCCCAGATACAAGACATAAAAGTAATGTTATTGCATAATTAGGACTTTACATTTTGTTAGAGTAAGGGCACACGAAGATTTGAAATGATGGTAAGTGAACACAAACAAGTCTTAATTTTCATTTGTCCATTTTCCTTCCTATGGAACCCTGTATATTGCTCAAAAGATCCCAGGATTTTTATCAAAGTCCAGATAACTGACAGTCACCAAAACTTCAGCTAATCATTTTTTTATTTTTATTTTTTGGTATTAGGGATCAAACTCAGGGGTACTCGACCACTGAGCCACATCCCCAGCCCTATTTTGTGTTTTATGCAGAGACAGGGTCTCACTGAGTTGCTTAGCACCTCGCTATTGCTGAGGCTGGCTTTGAACTTGCGATTCTCCTGCCTCAGCCTCCCAAAGTGCTGGGATTACAGGCGTGTGCCACCACACCCAGCTCAGCTAATCATTTACGCTTCATTCCTTCCCAGCCTAATACAAGGTTCAGGAGGATAAGGATTCATTTGTTCACTGCTATGTTGCTAGCATTTTACTTAAACCAATGCCAACACCAAGGAATGCAAAATAGATATTTAAGTGAACAAATGAATCAGCATTTACTCTCTTTGATACTCTGTATCTTCAATGCCCTTTTGCTTTGACTTTGTTGAAATCACCAATTGGCTTAATAACCTATTTTCCTTCACCAGTGATGCCTATGAAGAATATATTGAGATGTATTTTATTTATTTTTTCATTCAGTTGACTCTAAATAAGGCCCCTGGTGCCAGAATAATAAAATAAAATAAAAGTAACCAGGCTTCAAGACTTTCTTAGAGTATGCACACTTCCAGTTAAGTTCCTTTCAGGTTTTGATTTCTAGACATTAAGAGCAAACAGCAGGTAAATCCTGCAATGATATTTTCTGGGATGTAACTTCCCCTCTGGATCATGCTTGGCTTTGAGATTTAGGCAATAGGTGTTAATAAACCCAGCACTCTACACTTAATTAGAAGCCTCCACTGCATTCATTAGGATGCAGACAAAGAGATTAAAGAGACATTGAAATGATTATAGGAGTGCACAAACATCTTCACAACTAGGGAGAATTTTCCTAAATGTGCAATTGCATTTTCAACACAATTAGATGCTTAATTGTTTGCTATCTTTAGTTAATGCATTTAAACATATAAAGCATTAGACTTTAAAGAAAAAAAAAAACTCTGTCTACTGCCTTTTGGAAATCTAAACAATGTATAAAATATCTTCTTATCCTTTATTCATTACGTTACTAAAGTTTCAGATCATTCAAACTTACCTAAGTAGTATAATCTCATTAATATTACTGAGTACATGTTTAAAATTTTTCTAAAAAATTTATAAGGATCTATGTGAAGGATATATATATCTCATGTTCCCAGATACAAGGCATAAAATTAATGTTATTGCATAATTAGGACTTTACATTTTGTTAGAGTAAGGGCACACGAAGATTTGAAATGATGGTAAGTGAACACAAACAAGTCTTAATTTTCATTTGTCCATTTTCACAAATTATGGTTGAAATGTGACAGAAAAAAACTTCAGACAGTTTAACTAAAAGCATGCCACCCAGTCGGGGTTTTATGAAGATAATCTGATTTCCACAGGGGGAGGGACAGGCTTGTTCAAAGGCCCTCAATACTCAAAAACAGAATTCAGTCAAGAAGCAGGGCCCATTATCAATAGAGAAAATCATCAATAACCTTCATTGATATGATTATCAGTAGAAAGCAAGATTAGCAGAGAAACTACCCTTCACCAACAAAGATGACAAAATACACTTGAGAATTCAGGGGGAAATTTACCATAAAATGTACAAAACTTTGAGAAAAGACATTCTACAAATCAAAAAGCAGATTTGAACACACATGGAAACATTCCCTTTTTACATAAAATTGCTCAGTAAGTAGAAACAAAGTTCAAATGGAAAAACATATGTAAGAGCAGTCAGGAAACATTTAAAAAGAGGAGCTAAGACATGGGACCAGCCCCACTGGAGGTTAAAAGGCATTACAAAGCCTTCATAACTAAACAAGGCAGCACATTGCGTGAGTACAAGACCCAGGAAAATGTCATTCAAAGTTTAGAAATGGACCCAAGTACTTTTTTTTTAATTTTGTTTTTTAGTTGTAGATGGACACAATATTTATTTATTTATTTGTATGTGGTGCTGAGGATTGAACCCAGTGCCTCACGCATGCAAGGCAAGCGCTCTACCACTGAGCCACAACCCCAGATCCCCAAGTACTTTTATAATCTTATTGCAAAGGTGGCATCTCAAATCACTGAGATAGACATGGACTGTGTAATAAATGGTGCTAGGGTCAATTTGCTGTTTGGGAAAATGTGCCATTTGATCCATACCTCACACCACATATGAGAATAAACTCCACACACATCTACATGTAAAGAGGGGAAAAAAAACATAGACGTACTAGAAGAAAACATATAAATCTCTCTTTAACCTGGGCATTGGGAAGATTTTCTAAATAAGAGCCACAATCAATAAAAGAAAACATTATAAATTTGATCACCTAGGAACAATAAATCTCATGGAAGACAAGAAAAAAATGCCATAAGACAAAAAATTTTTTTAAAAAATGACAAACTAGAAAAAATATTTGCAAATTATGACAGTAATAAAGTGCTATATTCCTAATGTATAACGACCTCCTTAAAGTCGAATGTTTTCTTTCCTATGTGGAAGCTAGAGAAAGAAAGAGCAAATGGGAATTTTTTAAAAATGGGATCTCATGAATAAGAAGGAAGACCAGTAGAGTAGTGGGAGGAGATGGAGAGGGAGGGAGGAAAGGACGGCCTGGGGAAGTACTAGGGAATGAAATCTATCAAATCTATACTATGACCACAATGAATTCCACTTGCATATATAATTATAATGCACTAATTAAAACAGTAACAGAAGAGAGATCAATAGAGTAGAGCAAGTGGATCAAAGGAAGGAAAAGGGCAACGGGAAGGCACTGGGAAAGGAGACTGATCAAATTATATTATGTGTGTGTACAAATATGGCCTGTTAATCCCACTCTTACGCAGAATTAGAATGCATGAGTACATTTTTAAAAAATACCTCTTTAGAATTGATGGATGGGTAAAGAATCAAAACACCTGATAGAAAAATGGGCAAAAAGGCACAAGCAATCAAATTTACACATGCTGAGATGCAAGCTAGTTCAACCCTTTGCAATTTGGCAGCATCTAACAAAGCTACATGTGCATTTACCTTTTGACACAAAATCCCATCTTTAAGAACTTACATGAAGAAATACCTCTGGCAATACAAAAATACACATACAGAGGCAGAGGCCTAATTACTGCAATATTGTTGATAATTTAAAAATATTGGAAACCAGTTATATTCTCTTAGCTAGGAGGCAGTTTCATTTAATATGGTGCAGGCTTCCTCTGCAGCAGTACAGACCATCAGCAAGATCTCTGGGAACTGATGTTTAGGATATATTCCAGGATACATTGTCCAGTGAAAAATGCAAAGTACAAAAGGGTATTTATAGTATGCTATGCTTGTGAGACAAAAGGGGAAACAAGATACACACATTGCTCCCTGCTCTCTGCAGAAAAAGAGCATCGTCAATCAGGAGCTATAAGATTATTTAACTATAAAGAAGAGGTAGAAATGAAGTGGAAAGGATAGAAGGAATGAGATGGTGGCATGTCACTTCCCCAAGTAGAGCTTTTGGTAGTTTCAACATTTGAATTCAAGCTGTTTCACATCTATGTCAGGGTTTTCCAGGGAAACAGAATCAATAAAATGTGTGTGTGTGTGTTTTGGCCTGCAGGTTGGCCACCAGGCTAGAGACCCAGGCAAGAACCACGGTGTACACCTGTCTTCTGGTAGAATTCCTTCTTTCTTAGGGAAGATGAAGCTTCGTTGAGGCCTTCAAATGATTGGATGAGGCCCACCAGGCAATGGAGAGCAATTTGCTTGACTTGAAGGCTACTGATTCAAAGGTTAATTTTATTCAAAAAACACTTTCACAGAAACATCCAGAAAAATGTTTGATTAAATATCCAGGTACTTGGGCTGGGGTTGTGGCTCAGTGGTAGAGTGCTTGCCTCACATGTGTGAGGCACTGGGTTTGATTCTCAGCACCACATATAAATAAATGAATAAATGAGGTCCATCAACAACTAAAAAATAAAAATTAAAAAATATTCAGGCACCATGGCTCAGCCAAATTAACACAAAATTAACCATCAAAATGACCTTTAAAAAAACAAAAAGGAAAAGTAAGGCTGAGGAGGTAGGACTAACCTAAGCAACTGGGAACAGTGTATGGACGACATTCCCTCAGGCTTAAATCTAAAGAACTTTTAATTAGGAAATAACTCCTCCCTCTCCCCTACCCCTTCTTGACCCCCTGCCTATCTTCTTCCTTTTCTTCTCCTCCTCCTTCTTCATGTCAGAAATTCTGAAACTATCTGCTGCATAGTCTAGGATTCAACAAGTAACTAACTAACTACACTATGGATGCTGGAAGATAGGTTCCCCACTGTTACAGAAGGAGGTGTAAATCTGGGTAAGATGGCTATAGAATGGCCCTTTGTAGTATTGGCCTGGAATTGGAGTCACCATGAAGACGACCATTAAAGGTCTAGATATAGATGATGGTGTGGGTAGGAACACAGGCATCCACGTGTGCTATGAGCATGTACATGTGTGTGGATGTACATCTGTTTCCTAAGCCCTCTCCCATGAGAAGATCTAGAAGACCAGACCTTGAGAAGTGTCGAAGCAAGGCACAGTCAGCACCCAGATCTGGTTTCCACGTGCTGTGAAAGAATCAGCTTTTTGAAGAAATGGCAGGTACAAGAAAAGCACACAATGTCTTCTTGTTCCCGAAAGCAAGGAAGTGCTCAAGGAATGAGCACAGCATGCGAGCGCGCAAAGGGCTCCCACTGGCAAAATCTGGAATAATGTGAGCAACAACATAGTGATAGTAACAGAGTATAACCTATTGAATTCAATGTAACCACACGAGGGCTACATAGATTTATTCACTTATAAAGAAGCAAGCAAGCAAGGAAACAGATGGGGAGAGACAAAGGGTTTTCTTTTTCTGCCTTTATTTTCCCCATATTTTTTATTGGTGCATTATAATTGTACATAATGATGGGATTTGTTGTTACATATTCACACAATATAACAATACAATTTGGCCAATATCCCTCCCCAGCATTTCCACCCTCCCTCTCACCTCTCAAACCTTGGTCCCTTTCCTCTACTGATCTCTCTTTGATTTTTGGAAGATCCACCCCAACTTTTCTTTTCCTTTTTCCTCCCTAGTTTCTGCATATGAGAGAAAACATAACCCTTGACATTCTGAGTTTGATTTATTTTGCTTAACAATAATGGACTCTAGTTTGATCCATTTTCCTGAAAATGACATAATTTCATATTTTTATGACTGAATAAAACTATTGTGTATATATACCACATTTTCTTTTCATCCATTCATGGACGCTTGGTAGTCCCATAGTTTGGCCATTGTGAATTGTGCTGCTATAAACATGGGTATGCATGTATCACAATAGCATGATGACTTTAATTCTTCAGGGTAAATACCAATGATAGTAGCTGGATCATATGGTGGTTCCATTCCTAGCCTTCTGAGAAGCCTCCATGCTGATTTCCATACTGGTTGTACTAACTTACAGTCCCACCTACAGTGTAAAGTGTTCCTTTCCCTCCACATCCTCTCCAGCATTTATTATTATTTGCATCCTTGATGACACCATTATGAATGGTGTCAGATGAAATTTCAGTGCAGTTTTGATTTTCATTCCCCTGCTAGTGATATTGAACATTTTTTTCATGTATTTATTGGACATTTGTGTTTCTTTTTTTTTTTTTTTTTTTGGTACTAGGGATTGAACTCAGAGGCACTCGACCACTGAGCCACATCCCCAGCCCTATTTTGTGTTTTATGTAGAGAGAGGGTCTCACTGAGTTGCTTAGTGCCTCGCTGTTGCCGAGGCTGGCTTTGAACTCGCGATTCTCCTATCTCAGCCTCCCTAAGTGCTGGGATTACAGGCCTGTGCCACTGCACCCGGCTTGTGTTTCTTCTTTTGAAAAGTGTCTGCTTAATTCACTTGCCCATTTAGTAATTGGATTATTTATTTTTGGTGTAGTTTTTTGAGTTCTTCATATGTTCTAGTTATTAATCCTGTCAGAAGAGTAGCTAGCAAAGATTTTCCTCCATCTGTAGTTTCTTCACATTCCTAATTGTTTCCTTTGCTGTGCTTTTAAATTTGATGGCATCCCATTTATTAACTCTTGGTATTATTTCCTTAACTTTAGACTATCCAAAAAGTCATTGCCTGTGCCTATATGCTGGAGTGTTGATTCTCTATTTACTTCTAGAAGTTGTTTCTGGTCTAATTTCTAGGTCTTTGATCCATTTTTGAGTTGACTTTAGTGCAAAGTGAGATATAAAGGTCTATATCCATTCTTCTATATATGAATATCCAGTTTCCCCAGCACCATCACAAAATAAATAAATAAATAAAAAGGCTGCCTTTAGTTCAATGTATGTTGTTGACACCTTGAGACAAAGTTATTCTTACAGCAGAAAACAGTCAATCAATGTTGAAGGAATCTGGAATTAGAAAATCACCAGCTATCTTGGAGAGTACCAAGAAAATCGTCAAGCAAAAATTATCAGTGGAGGCAAAACTAATGGTGAAGATTTGAAGCATAATTTACAAAGTCTCAAAATATCCATTATTTACATAAACCATAAAGGATTAATATTTGGAATCTGGGAGGGTACATAGGGTTTTTTGTACTATTCTTGCAACTTTTTCTAAATCTGAGATGATATCAAAATTAAAAGTTAAGAAAAAACAGCTGATTGCAACCTCTGTAAGTGATGGTAACTGTGGACCAATAGCCATCAGCATGTCCCAGATAACAGGAATTTCTAAAACATATTTTGAAAAGCTGACAAACACACTAAGAACATTTATCTTGAAAGATTTATTTCTGTAATAGATTTTCTATTTTTAAAAATATTTCTTAGTTACTTTAAAGAAAGAAGCCTATTGAAATAGTTTTCATCTGGGGTGAAATCATTGTCAAATTACTAAAAACTATAATATTAGTTGATTTTTCTCTAATAATTAGCAATACTGTGTCAAACCACAAAGTTTTTTTTTTGTTTTTTTTGTTTTTTTTGTTTTTAGAGGGAGAGATAAGGAGGCAGCTTTCACATCTGGGAAAAGAATGTTGTTTTTATTGGAAATAAAAATAGAAGCTTTAAATATTTCAGTTTAAAATTATGCTTATACAGAAAATGATGTCATAAGATTTGGAAGTCTTGGAGCTAAATTAAACACCTAATTAAAATCAATATATATCCATTAATATTTATGACAATTAAGCCATGCAAAGGTATTAGAGGATTAAAATATATATTAAAGATAGAAAACACATCAAACAAGTTACTATTACATTATTATTATTATTATTATTATTATTATTATTATTAACTTTTTGGTACCAGAAATTGAACTCAGGGGCACTTGACCACTGAGCCATATCCCCAGCCCTATTTTGTGTTTCATGCAGAGACAGGGTCTCACTGAGTTGTTTAGTGCCTCACCGTTGCTGAGGTTGGCTGTGAACTCACAATTGTCCTGCCTCAGCCTCCCAAAGTGCTGGGATTATAGGTATGTGCCACTGTGCCCAGCTTATTACTCATTATTATTAAAAAATAATTCAAAATACATTCTTTGAATTTTAACTTTAATGAGACTAGATCCTACTTTAACTGTCTCTTTCAGTGTTGGACAGAAACCTTGACCTTATCTAATCTTTGAGAATATAACAAACAGGAGGAATTTAAGAATGATGATGTTTATATTTTATGAGAATTTAAAAATGGTTGTTGGTGGCTGGGCATGGTGATGCATGCCTGTAAGTCCAGCTACTCAGGAGGATGAGGCAGGAGAATCACAAGTTCAAGGCCAGGCTCAGCAACTTATTGAGGCCCTGTCTCAAAATAAAAACTAAAAACAGAGTTGGGGACATAGCTCAGTGGTAAAGCACCCCTGAGTTCAATTCCCAGCACCCCCACCCCCACGATGGTGTTGAAATTGAATAACCGAAATTTTACTTCCCTGAGAAGCATACAGCCTGCCAGTTTCTAGATGGAAGAGAATTTCATTTACTAAGACTTGACAAGCTGAGTTCCAAATCTGCCTGGTCTACACTAGCTGAGCATTTGTACCTGGATTAACTGAGCCATAACAACCTCCCAATGAGGAGGCACCATCATAACTTTCTCTTTAAAGATAAGGAAACTAAGGCTCAGAGATGATAAAGGACTAACCCAAGATCACCCAGGAAGAAAGTGATGAAACTGGGGTCCAAGCCCAGGCGTGGAGCCATCAGGGCCTGCACTCCTACCCCGCTATATCACCCACTTCTCCTTCCCCAAACTAAGATGATACTTTTAAAAAGGGCCAGCACCTGACCCCCCAAAACCCTAAGTTTTTAAATGTATCAATTCTACTTATCATCACTTCCAAGGAAAAAACTATGAGAATTTCCTGTAGGTACTTTCACACTTCAGCACGGTGTTCAGGAATTCATCAAGAATTGTCTACATCTCCTCCAGAAGAGTATAAATGAAAGGTTTCAACTAAAGCTCAGGGAACTTGAACTGAGAAGGGATGTAAGCAGGCCATTTTTAGAAAAACAAAAGCCTGGTGAAGAGAGTAAACGAAACAAGTATTTTCATCAAAAGCAGAAAAAAATGGGCTCCCATCTCATCCAAATGCTGGGCTGGTCTTTAAGGATGTTTTACGGTCCTTACAGTTTCTGTGATTCATACAGACAGGTGATTCTGCAAAGTGCAGAGGAACATGGGGTAGATTAGAGTGTCACTGGGCATTTCTTTTATCCTGGACTCAAACTTGGAGTTAGAAGCAATAATTATTAGAAATGAAAAACTGTTTGCCCAACATCTGCTGTGCTCAACTCCAAGTCTGCATTTGGGTTGACTGTTCCTTTCACTGGCTCATTTATGTGGCAGTAATTCCCTGAGCACACACCATGCACCAGGCAGGGTTCCAGGTTTAGGACCAGGGCTGTGTTGTGACTTCCAGGGGTCCCCGGGCCACTTTTGCTTTCTTGGTCCCTTTTCTCCATAGAAACATTAAAATTGGATTTTATGACTATATTGATGTAAAAACAACTGAGTCCAGGCTGGATTAATATATATTCATTCTTAGTATATTTTTCCCCCTGCTCCTTCTAAAAGAAACTAAAATTAAGCCATTTTTGAGGGCCCTTTAAAGTATCATGATACTTATATAGTTTATTTGGAAGGATAAATATTAATTCACGCATTTGTACATAAGTGAAGAGCACAGAGGGGTTTGGGGTTGTGATAAATACTAAGCAGATCAGGGTAATATGGCTCAGGGTCAGGATTAGAAGGAGACAACTAGGCTCCAGGGGTAGAAAATTTAGGGAGTTAAGGCCAGAGAGTGTGATCCTGCCCTTGCAAGACATGAGTGAGAGCCTCCTTACCTTTTGCACCATTTGATGAAGCCAGAGTAGGGTTGAGGGAGCAAGATTCCACTTCAATTAGAACTGAAATGAGGAATCAAGATTGAAAAGCCTTCAGGCAGCTGGAGATCTACAGGCAGGCCATGTACCACTTAGTGTGCCACTGAGTTCCAGGACAATAAAGGTACACCAGTGGAAGCCTCTGCTGTCCAAAATGGTGTAGTTAGAATGGCTCTTCCACATTGGGAGAATGAGATGTCTGCAGCCCTCTCTTCTCTATCTGAATTATAATCATTTAACAGAGTGTTCTGAACAGTGCCCTCTCCCTCCACCCACATCCCCAGGGCTGAACACGCTGGAGGGCACAGGCATTTACAAAGTAGTAAGTAACCTGCTAGCATTTCCACATTTCATCAGTATCTTCCTTTTATTAAATGGAAGTCTACTAAATAGAAGTCTAGCAAATCATAAAATGTAGTTTATTAGGCATTTTTAATTAATAGATCATCTGGCATCCTAGTAAATGCAGACGCCAAAAATAAACAAAATGGTGTAGCACAGCAAAAAGAAACCACAGGTCATTCATACACAATACTTGGAAACCACAGATATTTAAATAGCTAAAGTTTGAAATTATGTATCCACAATTAGAAAACTACCCTTAGAACCAAAAGCAGCCTGGCTTCAATAATCTTGAGCACCCATGTGTTCAAGCTGTGCCAGATTATCAATGATAAGAACAGACTATTAAAGCTGAATAGATGAAGTAAATTAATTGAAACAAGGGAGGGGAAACTTAGAAGGCAGTGACATCCTTTTATCAATAATTAAGTTTATATAGCGAGCAGTTAGGTAACATTATGGGAAAGAAGCAAATAATAAGAATGCCCGCTGAGATGCTTCAGCCTGAGGAGTGTGGCTATAGTGCTGTTGATGAGGATAAGTGGCTGTTGGAGCCAACAGGGGCCGGAGTTAAGTCTTGGCTCTTCACTAGGATCCAGCATGCTAACCTCGGTTGCCTTGTCTTTAAAACAGGGACACATCCTCAATATATCCAGGACAGGACTCCCACCTACTCATCCCTTCTGCTACCACTACCCTTGACCCTGCTGCTACCATTCCTCACCTGGGTTACTCCACAGTTACTCTCCGGTGGGCTCCCTGCTTGCAAACTTAACCTCTAAGACTACAGACAACAGAGCTGCCTGAGTGACCTACTAACTTGCAAGTCTAATCAGGTCTCTCCTGTGGCTAGAGCCCCCTCCACTCTTGGGAAAATCCAGCATCTTTGCAATGTCTCAACAGGCCCTGCATGATGCAGCCCCCACTGAACTTCCACATTTTCTGCTAAAAACACTCCCTGTCATTCAGTCCACTGTGCCACTCTGGGCGTCCTTGCTCTTCCCAGACACATCAAGCTCACCATGATCTCAGAGTCCTTGTTCTACTTGTCTTCTCACCTGGATCTCTTTCCTTGATTTCAATATGGCTCTCTCCCTCGCCTCCTTTAAATGCTTTGTACATGTACAACTCTGATCACTCAGTTCAGTTTGGCAAATGACTCTCTGGCCACCCCACCACTTGCATTTTCTTTCTCCAGAAACCTGCTTTCTCTCCTCTCCATAGCATGTACTATTACTTTCTAGCATGCTGTATAATTCATCCATTTATTGAGTTCGTTGATGATTGTCTGTCTCCATTTGCAAGAATGTAAGCTCCTCAAGAACAGTGATTCTTTGCTTTGTTCACTTATGTTTCTTCAGTAATCTAGAATAGTACCTAAATATAGTAGGCACTCAGTATTTTTTTCAATAAATGAATTGTGTTGGGTCAATAAAAGCACAATATGTAGGATGAAATACACATAATTTATAGCAGCCAGTTGTTTTCATGCATGTTCTTGGAAAACTGAAAATTTAGTAATTCAGAACTTTCCTGAATGCTCCAACCATGGCACTTAATTTGTATTGCGTAATGAGCAAAAACATTAAAATTCAGTATCCTTAAATTTGGCCAATACAAAAATGTGAATATGCTTATTCCATACTGGGTTAATTCAAAACTGGATTCAATGTGGTAAAAAGGAAAACTTCAGTATCTTGAAGTAGAGTAGGTGGACAGGTTTGGTAGAGAGGAACATGAAAGGAGTATGGAGAAAAAATTAATGAGGACCATGATGACCTGTTGCCTAGAAGCTTCCAGAATGCCTGTACGGAAAAAGGCCTTGTTTTGAAGGAAGCTCCGCATCTACACTATATAACCTTGTGTCCAAATTACTTCCTGTGCCTGGAAGAATGCTCTGCACTCTGGTCCCCAGATGAGGAATTAAGAGACCACTGTGCAGTATACTATTGTTGTATAACAAATCACTCCAAGACTCAGTGATTTAAGATAACCATTTTATTTTATTCACAATTTTGTGGGCTAAGAATCTGGGAGAAGCTCACCTGGGTAGTCCGTGTTCGGGGCATCTCATGCCATTGCAGTCAGTCATCAGCTGATCTGCTTGAAAGCTCAACTGGGCTGTCTTCAACAGTGCACTCAGAAGGCTGGCTCTCAGCCGGAAACTCAACTCAGCTGTTGACCAGACACCTGGTGGTCTCAGGTGCTGGCGTCCTGAGAACCTGGTGTCAGCTGCATGGCATTTTCTGATCTAGCCTCAGACACTGCAGTGACTTCACTATGGCTGAGAACACAGATCCTACCACTTAGGAGGAAGGTTGGAAAGTTTGCATAAGTATTTTAAAACCACCAACAGCGCTCATGTGAACAGGAAGCTGCAGAGTTCTTAAACTCTCGTGATGATCAGCCCTCCAAAATGAGTTTGATGTTTAAAGAATACCAGAAACAATTCATGATGCCCCCTTCCCGCCCCCGCCACTCGTGTACTCATTGTTTATAATCGACTGCCCTCAACCTTTGGAGAGTGTATCAACAGCTTGACAGGTGAAGTGTGATGGATAGAATGATGGTTGCAAACTGTTCCACTACCGGCTTGTTTCCTAAGAAAATTCACATATTTCTTTTTCATTTATGCACAGGGTACCCAAACTGTACAGACAGAAGCATCATTGTTTGTTAGGTACTTTGCGCCTGGCACTGGCTCATGCTGTCATATGCACAAATTCTCTGTGTTACTGAAGTCGGGAGGGAGGGAATAAGGAGTGTGGTGTAGTGAGGGAGGAGCAAGCCAGAGACCATAATAGATGTTGGGGGAACAAGGAGGAGCCATCTCAGAACCTGAACTTCTGTGACTGGAATGGGCATCGTGCAGGGTTCGTGGAGTGGAATAGCATGATTCGAAGCACACTGAAACAGTCTTGTCCAGAGCAGGCTGATAGGGGCTCAGGCAGAAACAAAGAGGCTTGTTGGGGCTGATGAGATAGTTGGGGGCTAATAACTGAGATGGTGTGGACTGGACTGTGTAGCAGTAGCTGAATGATGAGAAGTGGCCGTTACTGGGATATTTACTGAGAGCGTGCATGTGCTGAGGTTTGTGTCTACAAGCTTGCCTATGCTTTCGCACACGTTTGCAACTTGGGTTCAATTGGTAGACAAACAGCTGACAGGACTCCTGCAGCAAAAGATACTATGTGCCCTACCTGACAATGAAATGGAAGAAATATGAAAGTACATGAATAACTTAAAAGTCCCCAATCACCTGAGTAACCAATTGTTTTTACACAAGTAGATGAAGAAACAAACACATTTATCCTTGACCATATATTTCTTCTTTCTCCCTTTCTTCCTCTTTTTAATATCATGCTGGGTTAATGCAACCAGATGTCCCAACTTATAGAAAGTGCTCTTCAACTTCTCCAATTCCAACGACTTGAGGAAAAGTGCACAGCAGAACTTTCTACATGCTCATGGGAACTTTCTACATGGGAAAATCCCATTTTCCACATGGGATTTTCAAAGAATGGGAAGAATACAGACACTTAGTTTTGCTCTCCATTTGTTGAATAATGAATGACACACAAAAAATCAAAGGGCTTAAGGCTTAGAAAATCAAAGGGTCAAAGGCTTTAAGGATGGAGCAGGTCTTGTTTGCTGGGCACTGAGAATACAAAGATTGGTCCCTCCTTTCTAGACACTTTCAAGCAAGGCAAGATGCACACTACAGGTTGTTACTGCATGTGTGTTAAGCCTCTTGACATGAGTTAAAGGATGTGGTTGGAGGCTGGGGAATAGCTCAGTGGTAAAAAATGTGCTCAGCATGCGTGAGGCCGTGTTCCATCCCTAGCACGTGCACATGCACATGTACACACACACACATAAAGGATGTGGTAGGTCTAGAAGAATGACTTAAACAAATTTATAGTTGTTCAAAAGAATTTTCCTTTCTCTGAGTTAGGGCATTTTGAATCCAACAAACTGTGCAAGCATGTACCTCTTGATATCAAAGGATTAACTGAAAAAATATATGGCTGTGAAAATATCTGGTTGTTAACTATTATCTTGTCAAAACTTGATATCACACTTGCTCAAAGGAATGAGACCTGCAATTATGAAATAGTAAAAGCATGTAATTGCTTTATGTTAGTGACTATATAAGTTGAGTTTGTTTTTCATGGCTGAGTTAGCAAGCTATTGGCAATTCTTAAATTATAGGAACAGATGATAATCCCCATCATGACGGTAGATTTAAGGAAAAACTCCTTAAGAGTGTCATGGGTTGACCTGCCATCACCCTAGCACAGTGATTCCCAAATTCTTTCAAATGTATTAGCTTGATCTCAGGGCACCCCTACATTCTTTGCTGTGCACTAATGTTACTCTATTTCAGATAAAAATAAGATTTACTTTCTAGAAGAGATTATATAAGTTTTAAAGTAACTTAAAAATACTAATGTATCATAAAACAGATAATGCATCACTGTTCTTTAGGGTATATAGGAAATGAATGGTTTGTAATAAAATTGGCATTATAAATATCATCACAGAAGTCATCTACCAGTGCCACCAGAGGCTCATGATTCTAGAAGGAAAAAAACCAAAAAACAAACGGTGTATACAGTTATAATGTGTCTCTTGATCTTAGACTCCAGGGTTGCTGAAAATATGTGACTATACAAAACTATACTACCCTGGCTAGTGGTGTGAAGAAATTCCTGTTACTTTATCTTTCTCCAGAGTATTAAATTCAGGCCTTAGTTATTTTTCAAATATGAAAGAGCCAGAAGGGGTGCTCAAAAAAATGAGCACAGAGTTTGAAGTCAGACAGACCAGAGTCTGAATCTTGAGTTTTCTACTTGGTAAGCTGATGTAATTTTCTTGTAAATTAATTGGAATTCCATAAATTAAAGCACTAAGACCTTTTTATAGCCTAATCAAAGAAACAAATTCAAGTGCTGGCAATAGTGTGAGGACAGTAACAATAAGAATAAAAACTTCTAATATGCATATTCTTCAACCTATCAATTTCTACTTTTAAGAATGTTCTAAGTAAATACTTGGAAAAATGGACAAAGATGAATATACAAGCATCTTGTACTTAATATTGCTAAATAGTTAATATTTTAATTAAAATGATAAATAATCTAAACATTTGAGGGCTGAATATACCTAATTTGAAAATCCAAAAATCCATGATCAGAAAATGCCATGTCAGCACTCAAAAAATTTGAGATTTCAGAGCATCTCAGATTTCAGGATTTGGGATGTTCAACTAGGACAGTCTATGTAAATATTCCAAAATACAAAAATCTCCAAGATCTGGAACACTTCTGACCTCAAGCATTTCAGATAAGGGATATGCAACTTGTATAATCAAATTTCAACATGGGACTGGTAAAGTAAAAGATGGTTTATTTCATAATGTAAAAGTGGAATATGGCTCGCTATACAGGCTAGGTTATACTGCAGTTAAGACATGCGCATACACATGCGCACAGCCCTACTTCAGAGGACTAAAGCATTTCTTGCTTATGCTAAGTCCACTGCAGGTTCAGGGCAGCTGTGTTCCATGACTCGGTGTTACACCTCCCTCCACATATGCCCCCACGACTTCCATGGAGGAACTGTCATGGAGAGAGCCTCTTGCCCATGATGAGAAGCTTCTGCCCCGGTACTGCACTTGCTAAGCAGATCACAAGGCTTAATCCAACCTCAAAGGGATGGAGACATGTGATCCCAGCAAGAGCCCAGAGGGCACACAGCCAATGTGTACTGCAGCTATGTGGAAGTTAAAAATAACAGCATGTAGAACGATTTTTCAACATAGGCAAACCATCTGCAGTGTATCAAGTGGAAGAAAAAGTATGCTCCCACTAAAAATAGGTGTGTGTGCAGCGTATGTATTTTAAAAATGTTGGAACAACACGCAGCATAAGTTTTATAGTGTTTGTGTGATAAGATTACAGCATTTTAAAAAAAACTTGTTTTATATTATTTAGTATTTTCCCTTTTTTTTTATTACAGAGAATATTTTGCTGCAGAGAAGAAAAAAACTGTATCTGTTTTTGAAAAACACAGTAACCTGACTGGCTAAGACAACTGCTCTTGCTTTAGCTAGTATTAAGTTCTCCTGGGTCTGAGCTACCATGTCTTAACTGGGAACACTGAACTGCTGAATGAGCAGCAGAGCTCACACAGAGGTGCTTGCAGAAGCGAGGTGCAGAGAGCTGTTTCCTGAGCTATGATGACTCAAGCAGGCCTTCCCAAACTTCAGCAGAGATCCAGCCACCCACCTGCCCTACATGCAAGCTCATGACATACAGGCACAGTAAGGTGGGGCATCTGCAGAAGGCACATGCTTTCCAGTCAGAAGGATGGACAGATGAAATCTTCTCAGTTTTCTCATCTTCAAAATGTAAATGGGGAAGAAGGAAGATGCCTTGTATAAGGGTTGCCAGGATTCAGTGAGACAATGCAGGTAAAGCACCCAGCAGAGAGGGTGCCAAATAAATCACTGATACACAATCACTGCTCCGTGTCTAGAGCAAACACAACAGAAGCTAAATTAAGCAGCATAGTAACAAGCAAGGAATATTTTATTGTATGCATATTCTCAAAAGTAAAAACACAAAAACAGAACCCACAATAGGAGCAGAGAACAAAGTTTTCTAGCCTCTCTGGGATATTCAGGGCACTGTATCTTCTAGAAACAGCTAGTATAGGAACAAAGTGTACTAATTAATATCACTCTCTGCTTCCTCAGTCAAAAAAGCCTATAGAGAAAAACATTTTAAATTGTACTCTAATATAAATTTGCTGCACAATTAGACTTCAACTTACTCAAAGAGTTATTGTAAACTACATAAAATAGAGGAAGCATTCGATAATCTGCTCACACTTAACAATTAAGCAATAGACACTTGAATAAATATAGCATGTATTACTTATTTGTTAAACCTCACATATATAATGAGCAGATAGTTTGTCATTAATAACTGGTTCCTTATTTTTCAGGAGATATCAGATTCAGTAACAGAAGTAGAAAGAATTTTAATGAAAATTTATTTTAGAAAATATCTCCTGGGGTCTGAGTTGCTATGGTTTGTCTTCATATTTGGGTCAGTTTCAACAGTTTTAAAAAATACAGATACTAACAAACTCAATCCTTGAAAGGGAGAACAAAGTGGTATGTTCTAGAGCAACATTTTTTGCTTATATCCTCTAGGTAGCAAGACAGAAGTAAGACATAGTAAACAGAGATTTACAAGGTAGTGAATAACAACATGTTTCCACCTAATGCTACAGAGTATTGCTATCACTTGGACTGATTTAAAAACAGGGACGATTTCAAAAATATGCTGATAACGAAGAATTGGCATTTCCTTAACACATACATTCTAGATCTAAATATAAGGATCTTCTCTAATATTCTGTACTTCTTAGTCCCTATTTGTACAAATTAGCTTGAAGATTTGGGAATGGAAAGAACAGTAAACTGCTACATGAAGAACTATCTTAAGCGACCCGTTTAAGAGAAACACAGTCAAAATAAGGCAGTAACTATCGGCCTATCTGTACCTTCCCTGTGCGCCTAGTCAGTAACACTGAGAAAATAATTTTCTCCCACCTCTATCAAAAATATTATACTGCATTTGCAACCTCACAAGTGACAGAGACAATATCAGCCTGGCAAGCACATTTTGAAAATGAAGAGAGATTGCAGGCTCAGGCAGAGTAAACCATATCTAAACACTCTTTTCTAAGGTACCTCACACCGATTCCTCCTTAAATATAATTTTCCTCCTTGATTTATACTAATACCTTAGAAGGCCTAAAACAACTCTCTGTTCTCTATGGAACACAGGGTTGTTCATCAAGACATTTTTTAAAATAAAAAGTCAGAAAGCTATAGTGCATTCTCAGCAGCTATAATATTCTGTTCTATCTGCCACAGACATTAAAAGGTCACATTTTACAGAAGTTAAAGGAAAACACAGCCACAGGGCAGCCCTGCTCCACAGGGCAAGAGCTCCAGCATGTTCTACTCTCCTTTCAGGACCTAATCCCCAGAGAAAAGGACTTCTGTTTGGACTGAACCACTAACTGACTGAAGTTAATACATGAAGCTGAACATTCAACCCTGTGGTTTAAAAGTTACCTTTGTTCAATTTGTCTTCCACCTTATGTTAGTAAGATACATTTTGCAGAGTCTAGGAAGTGTTTCTAAAGGAAATAATCTTTTTCAGGTGATGTAACAAAAAAATTATAAGAAGCAACAAGACCCATCATTCTTATTTCTAAAGACAATTCAGCTTCTAATGCAGATCATTCCAGAACATGGTGCACCTGCTACTTTCCCTCTCCAAAGTTATTTTTGTGTCACACAGCGATTAAGACAACTCTGCTTCATTGCCTGTTTTAATTTTTTGCTCCCATAAACCATGTTTATAAAGCAGATTTAGTCCTTTAGTTATCATACAGAATGATGACACTGTCTTGATACAATCCTAACACAGTGATGCAGAAGCTTCTTTTATCCACATCCATTAGTAAGACTAACTGAGCTACTGTTGCTATCTATTTTTACATTAGTCCTTTCAAACAGTAAGCGCTTCTCCACTCCCTTCCATAACCCTAAGCCAAAGATACACGGCTGTAAGGCAAACACACAAGAAAACTATTTGACTGTTTAAAGATGGGTTCCGATCCCCTGCCTCTTCCTCATTCTAGGATTCTTGGTCAAAAGCTTTAAAAATACATTTTAAACAACAGCTTTTGATAGTTGTAAAGGTGACCTAGTTAGAGACTGCTGAACAAGAACTGATGGATGATTACAGCTGTGGGGCTGCCAACTTCCTCCTGTGACATGGATAATACCAGTTACAACTAAAAGTCAGTATCACTTAGGAGCCTTGGAGCGCTTTTCTGAGGAGCACATTAAATTCCCTGATCTCACAGGGGCTCGTCTTGGGACTACAGGTAGAATGGGTCTGGAGGAGGGCTGGGCTCCGTGAAGCAGACTGCTCTTTCCCATTATCACCATACTGGCAGCTGGGTCTCCATTAGTTACTACTAGCTAAAATGAAGTGTCAGGTGGCTTGTGTGACTCTCATATTAACAGCACCATAAAAAAGCTGTGTCCTCAGAGCACATTTGAGGGAAAGTGAAAAATGGACTGTCTTGGTTACTGTAGAAATTTCACAACTCAATGACAACTGCAAAAGTTACCCATAGCACGCGGGCTGAAAGAGAAACAACTGAAGCGAGCTAGATGCCAAGCGCAGAGTACGGTACTACCTGCAGAGCATATATATCTGTAAGTTAATCAGCAACCAAGGACAGAGAATATTCATGTGTTGCCAGCACACAGGGAGACACCTCTGGTTTCCTAAGTTCCTGTTGCACCTCTGGATTAAGAGAATACGATTTGTCCTGACCTCGAACACCTGTTCCACCCACAGTCTCAGGGGCCCTCAAAGACCCCTAGTCTGAGCGGACATGTGTTTGTACTTGGGACTGCTTTCAGGAAGATTTAGGCATTGACTTTTTGTTCTATTTTTTTTCTTCCTCTAAAACTCTCATTTGCTAGATTTCCCTTACCCATGAAGTCACACTGTTCATGAGGAATTTTTGTTGACATAATTTCATTCCTCAGGGAATTACTATGGACAGATCTTTTCCACATTAGTTCCCACAGGTAAGTTCCAAAAGTGCCCCAAAACACACCTTTACATTTTTTTTTTTAAATGTTGATTTGTTTTTAGGTGGCTATTGCCCATTCTCATGACAGTAGCCGCGGAGCCAAATGGGAAGGATTCATTTGGTGGAGGACACTGTTCATAAGGTGTAGGTATCACCCAGGTCCCGGATCAGTGTGGAGAAAACCCAGTTGCCAGGCTGCAGCCCACCACAGGCGTCATGTCCCATATCTACAAGGGAAATAAGACACATGGAGAAGGCAGCACTGACAAGGAGCTAGTGTAAAGTCTACGCTGACAAACAAATTGCTGCTAACCTAGAAAAGCTGTCAGTCAATTATCCCATCCTCTTCTCTCACTACAATACCTCTCTAAGATTTACATAGAGATAAAACATGCAGTTTACTAAGACATGAAAGAATTTTATAGGTAGTATAAGAAAATAACATCATAGTAATGTTTTATTATACATTTAAATTTTTTAAAAATCCCATTGGAAATATAAAATATTTCAGTTTCACAACTCAAGAGGGATACTAAGTATAAAACATTTACTTTCAATTTTTGTGTTTGTAACCCAGAGATTTACTGAAAAAACATGTGGCTATCCTTTACAATTAGGATGCCCTCTGTCGACAATATAAAGGAACACATAAAGGCCTGGAAGGCTTGGGGACAGGCACCAACCAACAAAGGCCCCGGCCCACAGGGAGGGAGAAACTTAGGGCCAGCCCAGTACCCCAGGATCTAAGGGCAACCAGGCCTCACCAACTTACTTCACCATACTCTCACAGCAAAGGGAAACCACCAAGATTCCCTGCCAACTAGGGGTGTAGAAAACTCACAAGCATGCAATTTGTCATTCAGGGTCTCAAATGGTAGTAGGTTGCTTATGAAAAAGGAAGGCATGTTCTCCAGTCGAAACAGCAACTGTGCTAGAAACATCTAAAGCCCATTCACAGTGTGATGATAGAGCAATCCAAACTGAGAAGCTGAGACCATGAGCCAGCTTACCTTTACAACACGGTCGGTCCCACAGGTCACCATCAGTCCCCTAGCAATGTCCATGGACATGTGGGAGATGTTATGTTTGCCTTCATGAAAGGTTGCGAGAGAGGTCCGACTGACAAAGAAAGAAGAGGTCACTGAATCACCTGACCTCCTGGAGTGAAGGGATAAGGGGTCTTTTCAGCAGTTTCAACAACATAAATACTTAAAATAATACTGCTAAAGTTAGATTCTAAACATGTGGCTTCAGTTTTGAAGACTAATTTAATATTAAAGGAAAGAAAGCCAAAAAAATTACAAGACTTCTATCAAAGGTTTTACAAGACACTCAAAAGAGCTGATTGGTCTCAAATGGAAAGGCTGATGCACAAAACGCAAGCCTTTAATATAGAAGAGGAACTGCTAAGATCATACGGCTCAGGCAAACATCCATCAGAAGCTGTGGGATTCCCTGAAACCTGCTCTCCTTTCACAGGACAGTGCTCACTGTCACGGTGAGGGCACCAATTCTGGTCTGCAGCCCAGCAGCCCTCATGCCCTCGTTAGCTCATTTTACAAGACTAGTGGTGACATAGTGGCTTTCCAACTGAGCCTCTGTCCAGGTTTGCCAGGCTACTGCTTTAAACAGTGATTCAAAGGGAAAAAGAAGACAATCGTGGTTTTGTCCTGGCAGAATCAGGCATGTAGACAGATGCAGCCTTAAATAACATGAACAATTATCTAAAAATAGAATGCTGGGACTTCACAGAAGAAGAAATATGAATGGTCAACACATGAAAAATTGTTCAACATCTCTAGCAATTAGAGAAACGCAAATTAAAACTATACTGAGATTCTATCTCACTCCACTCAGAATGGCAATAATAAAGAACACAAGTAACAATAAATGTTGGTGAGGATGTGGGGATGCTATGAGGCTGCAAATTGGTATAACCCCTCCGGAAAGCAGTACAAAGATTCCTCATAACATTTAGAATGGAACCATTTGACCCAGCTATCCCACTCCTCAGTTTATACCCAAATAACTTAAAATCAGCATACTACAGTGATACAACCACAACAATGTTTATAGCAGCTCAATTCACAATAGCTGAGCTATGGAACTAATAGAGGTGACAACAGATGAATGGATAAAGAAGATATAGTATATATACACAATGGAGTAGTATTCAGCCATAAAAAGAACAACTTTGTGACTTTTTTTTGGCAAATGGATGGATCTGTACACTACCATACTAAGTGAAATAAACCAATCCCCCTAAAAAACAAAAGTCAAAATGTTCTCTCTGATATGTGGATGCTAACACACAAAAAGGAGGAGAGGAAAGAATAGAAGTTCATTGATTTAGACAAAGGGGAATGAAGGGAAAGGAGGGAGAATGGAAATAGGAAAGACAATAGAATGAATCAGACATAACTTTCCTATGTTCACATATGAATTCACTACCAGTTAACTCTACATCATATACTACCACAAGAATGGAAGTTATACTCCATGTATGTATAATACGTCAAAATACATTCTATTCTGTCACGTATATATAAAAAGAACCAATTAAAAAATTAAATTAAAAAAAAAGAATAGAATGCTGAGTCAGATATTTGTAGAAGAGTAAGCATTGGTCTGTAGAGTTTTCCCAGTAATTAACTTTGCATACATGTGTACACAAAGGTCAGGGCACTGAATGCTTCTGCAGACAGCCAGCTCAACTGCTGCTATCCACATGCTCTTGGACTTGTTCCTGCACACAACCCTTTGGGATGCTGAGGCTCAGTACTGTCCAGTTGACTACTGGACTGGTCCTAGCATTTCTCATGAGAAATCTGCGCCACTAATGGGGCAGCTTAAGATTAACAGTAGTAGTCATAAATCATAATGCTAGGCCAGAATTTTCTCTTTAAGAAATGGTTTATAAAATTCAGAAGAGACAACACAAGGTAAAAGAGGCTGTTGGTATTTCAGGTACCCATTAGACAGAAACAGTAAGACACAGCGGGACAAAGACATGGGAGCACTCACTCTTCGTCTTTGATGGAGTCATAACAGGAATCACAAACGCGGACTTGAAACTCGAAACCCATGACTGGGTAGCTGGAGCGCTTGCTGCTGCACTTCCCACACACGGCCTGCCCACACTTCCTGCAGTGATGCTTCCAGGGCCACCAGAGGAGGAGAACAGCAATTAGCTTTGGCTGTAATGCACTTGGGAAGCTATGCTTTGAATTATAATCATCCAATTCAATGTATCAGTTAATGACTTTAATACCAGTCAAGGATTTCCAGATAACCTTGCTCTATTGCTCAGAAACTATTTTTTAATTTCTTCATTTTATATCTGACTATTTGTTATTATTAAAACCAAGTTCAAGTTCGTTCAGGAGCCCAATCACTGCAGATTCTGCGAAGGACAATCAAAGAAAAATTTTAAGTTTTCAATGTATTATGTCTTCATTAGGACCTTAATATAAAAACATCTTTTTTTTTTTTTTTTTGGTACTGCAGATAAAACCCAGAGGTGCTTAACTACTGAGCTACACCACAGCCCCTTTAAAAAAATTTTTGTTTTGAGGCAGGGTCTTGCTAAGTTGGTTAGGGTCCTGCTACATTGCTGACGCTGGCCTCGAACTTGCAATCTTCTTGTCTCAGTCTCCCAAGTTGCTGGGATTACAGGAGTGTGCCACTATGCCCAGTGAAAAAAATCATCATCTCTCAAATCGTGATTCAGGAAATAAGCTTAAAGAACATTCCAAAATAGTCCTAATTACTATTGCTGATTTTGACATATTCTTTTACCATTAAAATTTCATGATCGGCACACTTTCTCATTTATTACTTGTTAATGAGTAAAATTCATTCCTTCATGCTTCCTTTAGAAGTGAGGAATACTTCTATCAATTACAATGCACTATTTACTGCTAGACATGCACTGCAAGAACTCTACTAATGATAAAATTCAGGGGCTATTTCAGAGCATTAGAATATTAATGAAATAACTAAAATAACTCCTGCATTGGCTGCTGATCTCATATTAGATTTTATGGTAGAGTAGCTTTGTGAGTGAACTCAAAAGTTTGTAACACATACAAACTTTAGGCTGATCCCTCATAGAGGTCCAACCAGAAATAACAGGAATAAAATCAACATTCTTTTACTTTCCTGTACAAATTCATATTCACCCTGAGTGAGGGGATACCTTCAAGGCTGCTGTGGAAAAATATATTTTGTTGTAAAACTTTATTATTATATGAATAGCAAGTGCTACTTGCACCTTTGAAATTTATAGGCTATTTGGGGCATGTTTCTTTAATATAAAAAATAAAAACCAGGGCTGGGATTGTGGCTCAGCGGTAGAGCGCTTGCCTTGCATGCATGAGGCCCTGGGTTCGATCCTCAGCACCATGTACAAAGCAATAAAATAAAATAAAGACATTGTGTCCATCTACAACTTAAAAAATTATAAAAAAAATAATAATAAAAAAATAAAAATAAAAACCAGTCCTCAAAACATATTTAACAAAAATGTTCCAGGTATACTTAACTGGAACAATTGAGGATAAGCTAAATTTCACAGGTCAGAGTATGCCAGTGAGGACTAAATTGTTACCTTTTATCTCTTTGCAGGAGCATAAGGCATATAAGTGTGTGCCCTGATTTGTTCGAATTTATACTTGGCTGGTATGAAATACTGACTTTACTAATACTCATAAACTGAGAGATCTTTTATCAATTTAAAAACCCCACTGTTCCCACACAGGACAACACAGAATAGTTGGGTATCACGTCTCACTGGCCCCAGGAAAGGTGGTGCTCATCCTGAGTCACATGATAGTGATATTAAAAATGTAGGATTCGGGGCTGGGATTGTAGCTCAGCGGTAGAGCGCTTGCCTTGCATGTGTGGGGCCCTGGGTTCGATCCTCAGCACCACATACAAAGCAATAAAAAATAAATAAAGACATTGTGTCCATCTACAACTAAAAAAAAAATATTAAAAAAAAAAAAAAATGTAGGATTCAAAGAATTTCCAAGAACAAAGTGTGATTCCTCAAAGATCGACAGGCTCATCAAATACTGAAATACACCACCCACCTCCTGAGTGTCAGCGTTGCCCACTCACCTGTCGCAACCCCAGTGTCTTCGTGTCCCACATCTGCTTTATGTTCCAGAAAAAGGGCTGCTCACATTTCTGACAGGAATCACTCTCCAACCACTGAGGAGCCTGGGGAGCAGAAAGTCAAAGTCAACGTCAACCCACCTGTATGTTTGCACCGCTGTTTCAGAAACTCATACAGGAGTAACAGAACTTGTTGGCGCCAGTATTCCTTTTCAGTTCCACAATGTGTTTTAGCTGGTTGCTGTGGTCAGTACTGTGCTTACATTCTGAGTAACCACCATGAGTTTAGCAATGTTTACAGGATTGCCTTTCTCCCTCAGCTTCTCATTATGACACTACTGGCCTGTTATAATCTACACATTCTAAAAACTTGTTTCTTGGTTCACAACAGATTTAAGCCTGTCCTAAAAAGAACCAAAGTAGGTAGAATTGGAGGCAAGAACACAGTTCCAAGAAAAACTATAGTCCTACAGGAGGGAGAAAGAAATTTAAAACACAGACACAAATTGTATTACCATACAGCACACAATGGTCTGTGGTCAGAAAGGTGAAACTGCATCATAAGAAATGAGGAAATATATATATCACATACATTTTCATCAAAAAAAATGTTATCTCTATAAGGGGTTGGCATTTGAGGAATTATGTTTCAATTACCCAGAACGCTCCTTTAACATAAAAGGTCCCTCTTTCCAGCAGTGTCAGTTAAGCACCACATCCATGGATTTCCTAACATCTTACCATGTGTGTAAGTGTCTCAATTTCAAACAAGGGCATTTTAAAAATATATAAATAAGACATCTTGTAAATTCTCAATTCCTTTCTAATAGTCCCAGCAGGTGGTTATAACGGCTCAGATCTCTTGCATTAAAATCCTGACTCTGTCATTTCCCAGCTCTGTGCTCAGGCATGTTATATATCTGCTCTGTGCCCCAGTGTCCTCATCAGTAACATCAAAAAACAGTAGTATGCACTTCGTAAAGCCATGAGGATTAAATGAGCTCATATTTGTGAAGCGTTCTGAATAGTGCCTACTATATAGCAAATGTCACCCAAGTCCAGGCAGTAGGCAAGCGTCTTTCATGCTTTAAGTCACTGAATTTTCTTCACAAGCCTAGGAAATAGAGTAACATTATCCCCATTTTACAGACAAAGAAACTGGATCCAAGACTGAAGCAGCTGTCCATGGCCTAGGAGCCCCAGGAGTCCGGCTTGGGTCCCTCTGTTTGTCTACCAAGCCCTTTGCTTCACCACATGGGGTCTCCAAACATGGTTCTGGGATATGAGGAACAACAGAACTAAGCTGGTGCTTCAGGGAGCATAATTCTTTCATACTCAAAATTCGCTGTTAAACTATAAGCTATTGTGAGCCGTTCTGCTGCTTATTATTCAAGGAGAAACAAGCTTTGTTTTGTGTGGAGAAGAGCAAAAGAGAATATTAATCAAGCATCATGACTATTTCACTCTCTTCCCTGCATCTTGTTCAATCTGCCTAATATAAATCCATTTTACTACTACCACTACTTCTGCATTCATCTATAGCGCATTTAATGTATAAAACGTTATACTAGTTGATCTACAAGTTTTAAAATGTTCTCTTTTCAAGGGTTTCATTGCCTATAAATATTGCTCCTTGTTCACTGAGACTTTGTTCATGTTTCCAAAAAGGAACTCCTCAAATTATAATCTAGTAGGTAGGCCAATTTGCTTCCAGCCTGATAGCGCAATGGCTGTTGGCAGCCATGGTGAACTGGAAATGCTCCAGGCAGTAGCCACAGGTGACTTGGAAAGAAATTCCAGGCAAGGATGGTGGAGCTGGAGAATGTGGGCTCAAGTCTCTGTGTCCTTAGATAAGGAAATTCTATAAATTATACAAAGTTCTAACCAGGGTCGTAACCTCAGAAATCACAGGCTTCTTGCCTTTCTACTACATTTATTCAGCTAGGGAGAAAAAAAATTACTAAAAATAATGCATCTTTTTGACAGTTTGCTTTCCCACCTCTTCCACAGATGACTAAAAGGAAGTAAACTGCCCACACAGGAAGCACCTTGACTGGTGGGATTATTTTTTAGTTCAGGAGAAATGCATGTTGTCCACAATTATGTAAGCTTGAATAAAGGGTCCTGCTTCTATTTTCTAAATAGCTTTTTCTAAAAGAACTTCCTGAGGCTCAGAACAGTGGATAGAAATCCAATGGTAAGCCCTTAAAAAAGCCATCAGTGGCACTGGTCCCAGGGTCTTCTCTCAGTACCTCTCTGAGCTTTCTGTTCTCTAAGAATAAGACTAAGAAAGGATGGGCTAAGAGCCCAGGAAACAGAACAGTATATTGAGCTCTGCTTGGTATATATAGCAAGTAACTGATACATACACAGATCAAATAGATCTTTGCAAACAAAGTATTACAATTCTGTAATACTGAGCCAGTGTTAAATATGCTTATGACAAGTTACTGTAAACCTCACCCAAAAGATTTTTAGGAAATTCAAAAAGAAATTAATCACCAGACATGTAATCAGAATTTCCTGTTTGACATGTCTTACAAGGTTACTAAGAAACCAAAGAATAATTATGTCTCTGTATTACAGAGTGTATTTTATTATTTATAGTGTGGACTATCTCTTTCACTAAATTACAAGCCTCTTGTGGAGGAGAATCTTTGAGTATAGAACTTGGTAGCCATAAAGTATACAAATGACTACACTTTAAAAAAAATAGATTGAACCCTTTTGATTACTTCTTCTAAAATATGCTAAAAATGAAGGTCTATTCAGTGAGAATTAGACTCACAAATAACCAGCAGCAACACAGAGCAGACACAGGTGCAAGGGTTGGTGAGAATTCTGCATTAGTGCATGGTGTCCTCTGCAAGTGTGCAATGCACACTATACTGTAGCTGATCTTAAGAGCAACACTGAATATGAGGAGTGACATCCTGCAACACAGTATCAATAAACCATGGAGTGTAAATCTTCACCTAAGTTTCCAGACAGTATGGCCACCCTGTAGGAGCTTGGTAATGCTTCTGAAATTAAACTGTAAGTCATTAACCTTGCTCAGACTTTAAGATCTTCTTTGGAATCAGCTCTTTGGCTATTGTCATCATAGGCTTTAATGCCACTGAAAAAAGACAGAGAGTCTCAGTGCTGGCAGAGATGAGAATGGAAATCCTGCCTGGAAACCATCTGATGACATCTATAAAAAGCCTTTAGGGTGCACCTATCCTTGCAATGGAAGGTCTATTTTCAGAAACTTGCTTGAAATAAATTATTGAATAATCACAGTGACAAGATTAAGCATATTCACTGCAGGAATTACTCAAAAAAGACAAGACAGGTTGTGTAGATCTTTAGAATATCTAAGAAAACTGAAGAAGACTTAGAAATCAACTCATTCAATGATTTTACTTTTTGGGACAGGGAACAGACTCTCAGAGAAATTAAGGCACTTATCTAAACAAGGTCTCACAACTAGTTAGTGGCCCAACCAAGTTAAAAATCAGGTTGCCCGATAAGAACACTATCAATATAGGATCAGTAGAGTAGAGCTCAATGGAAAATAACAGCAGAGAAACAGAGATACATTTTCCCAGAAAAACAAGCACCTAGTTACATCACTGATGGTGGTCTCTGACGACCTTGGGGTTTCTGCATAGGAATGCTACAAAGCCCCAGAGTGCTTTGGAGGGTCCCCATGTAGCCCACATCCCTGGATGTGCTGGAAGGCTGGCTGTCTCGAATCCTCCCAGTGGATTTATTTTTCAAGGTTAAGAGTTAGCGTAAATGCTGTCTGCCTGTACACTCTACTTGTCCTTGGTGGAAACCCTCAATGGGGAGGAGATGCAGTGCAAAATGACATGCAGGACCCTCAAACAAAAATCCATGAAGTGGAACAGGGGGCAGCTGGGACTATTCCCATCTCAGCCAGCATTTATGCTGCAGGGAGGAAAACCGAGAAGCCAGGTACTTGGGGGTACCTTTACCTCTTACCTCTTCTCTGCTAACGTCCATGTTCCACACTGCAATTCCACCATCCGAGGAACAGGAGACAAGCTGCCTCGTTAGTTGCAGGTAACACAGCGACTGCACCCTGTCACTGCAAATGCACATGACAGATCATGTGTCTCAACATGGAAAACACAGAAACATCTTCATTTAAGCTCAAATTTCTCACCTAATTTAGGAAGAAGCATTTTATCACTACTTGTATGATAACATGGATTGTATCATAAATTTCACTTGGCATTCTGTTACTCATTATATGGAATCACAGTCTTCCATACAATAAACACTGAAAGTCAGAGATGGGATAAAGACCATGGTTTTCTGCACCAATTGTCATGACTTCTCTTTTAGGTACACAAAACTTATCTACTTGTTCAGAAACAAAGAACAGAGGTGTAACTGTCCTACCAAAACACAGTTCACATGAACAAGTGTTCAGGCACCACGGAGATCAGTAGCAGCATGCACACGCACACTCCTATACAAGGCACGTGCATGCACAGATCAGTAGAAAAAATCTGGTCCCTTCCACCAGTCCTGTCAAACCACTTCCCTGGATGCCAAGGCAATCAATCTCCTGGCTTGTTCACTTTTGTACCTAATCTTTCCTTGGCTTTATTTCAACTTGACTGTGATTACAGTAAACAACTGCTGCCTGACCAGCAACAAGAAAAAAAGGAAAAGGGGACAAAAGAGGTGCTCCTTTTCCTTTCAACATTAGATGGTAGGACAGCATTACAATGTTAGAGCTTAGGTGAGTCCAACTATGTCAGCAAGCATTAATTCTTAATGAAATACATTTTAGAATTTAAGAAAACAAACAGGTACCCAGTTCAAGAATAGCTTAGTACCACATCTCATGAATGGTCAAGTGATCCAAGTCCTCACTTGCAGTCTCTAACCCACACCTGCCTTAAGCAGACATCTCAACAGGGACACTCCTTGGGAGAGAAAAGTGGCAAGTGCTCGTTGGACTAAGAAGGAAGCAAACCCTGCACTCTTTTTACTTTTTTACTATTGAATACCAGATATTCTGGATTGACACTGGGCAATTATAAGTGGACTTAGCCTATCAAATTGCTGTTTGGAAAAAGTCTGGATATAATGATAATGCTCCTCTGGTTCCCCAAACACTCAGCTCCTTTCCCCACTCCAACAAACAGTCACGCACTGATGGCCCTGCAGCAAGAGCATCCGGCCTTTCCTGCCTCCAATGTCCCACATGATGATGCTGTTGTCAGATGCTCCTGAAAAGAGTAACCGCTGAATAGGATCCCACCAGAGGCAAGCAACACTTCCTAGGGATTTAAGAGAGAGGAGTGGGGTTAAATGTAACTCTACATCAGGACATGCACATTTGACAGCTAGAGACAGAACGGGGATCCACTGAGCCCCTAAGCAAAAATCTATCTTCATTATACAAAGGGTCATTCAATCACATTTTCATGAGTCATAGTAAGGACACAGCATATCCATTATTCGGGGTTGTAAGATTAGCATTTTCAATTATGCATCACACAGCTATACACAATTTTTTTTTGCAGTACTGGGGATAGAACCCAAGGCCTTGCACCTGCTAGACAAATGATCAACCACTGAGCCACACTCCAGTTCAAAAATTTTTAAATAAGTTTTTCTTTGTTCTAAACCAATACATTATGAAGTATCTATACATGAAATGTTAATTCAAAAGAAGCTTTTGGAGGAAAGAAATCTAATATTAATGAGAAAGGCTATATGGCTTATAGTGGCCATTTTATATAAGATAAAAATGTAGGTTATTTCAGCTCTCTGGGACCTTGCAGGCATTTTACCCTAAGATGCTTATGTTTAAAAAACTAAATTAAGTGCCTTGGGGAAAAAGTCTCCAGGTGTACCAAATGATTATGTCAAGGAAATTAGGTAAAACATCTAAATCTTACACTTCACATTCTGAATTGACTATCTTATCGAATTTGATATTCCTAAAGAAATCTTTTTTCCTACAAATTTCTCTTTCAAGCAATCTTTTCATTATTGATTTGTTGCTGTTTGCCTTAAAAACCTTAATCAACAATAAAATTGAAACCATTACACAAACTAATAATAAATTTTGTAGGTATACATAAAGCTAATGAAGCCATATTTACAAGCAAACAGAAACTAGTTTCTAAACCAAAAGTAAAGGAAAAAAAGGCACTCTGAAAAACTAGCTTCTAGGTCAACTGTACCAAAATTCTGACACTCTCTAATCCTGTGCCCCATATACTAGCTAGAAGCCTAACAGAAGATAAACAGTCTGAAAACTACAAGTGAATACAGAACACGTTCTTCCTCTTAGGAGCCTGCAAGTCACAACAAAATTAATCATAAATGCAATGTGGTATCTTCAGGGGCCTGTGCTTTCCTGTCAAAATCTATTCTAACTTGCTGTTTCTCTTTGTTTCCTTTTCTCCTGTAAAGTCCCAGATCTGATAGAGACTATCTTGCCTACATGGGTTAGCTAGAAAGCATAGGACACGAATAGCTTGTTACACTTAAAACACTGTTGCTATAAATAAATCCATCATTAATTCTTTAAACAAATCTCCAACTCTTTAATTTAAACCAGAGGGCCTCAAAGTTCCTACTTTGAGACTCATATCACTGTTTGCATTATAGCTTAGCATTCAATGAAGGCAATTTATTACACATATGCACATGGCAATTTATCCAATGCAGCCAACAGCTTTAAAACTTTCCATAGAACCTTGCCAACTCATTACATTATAGAAACAAGGAAAATTTACCCAGAAATTCATTTCTCCCCAGTCCCTATCTAAGGTATGTGGCCAAACCAACCCAAACATTATTTCTAACTGTATTGATCTAACAGGTCTTGCTCAATGTCTTAGAAACTAACAAATTAAATAATAATAGTAATAGTAATAACAATTCTTACAAATAAATAGGTGTTAATATTTATTAGAAAATTTAAAGATCTAATGAAAACAAGTGAATTTAAAAAGATAAACAATGCAAAGTATTATCCATTCAAGCAATTCAAAGGGTTTTTTGAAAATATGAAACTGACATCCTACCTTCCCTTAGTTTTCAGTCTAAATCACACTGAATTTTAAATCTGACAGATCACAAGGAATTGACCATTCATGAAACACAGAGCTGAGAACTGAATTCCAATGTCCATATTAGGTGAACAATCTTTGGGGGCCACACAGCCTACCTTCATGTCCTTTGAGGGTTGTGATAACTGAACATGTGTTCTGTTCAAGCTTCAGCAGGGTGATCTGTCCAGAATAATCGCCAACAAAAGCATATTGAGTATCAAAATCATATCTGAAGAGATGCAGTCAAGGATATGTAACAGAACCTTTCTCAAAATCCTCCCATAAGAGAGACATCAGCTTTAGTCAAAATTATAAAACAATGTGCATTTTAAAGAGAGTAAGTACAAACCTAAAACTATAACAAGAAAGGAAATACTCAAGCAAAAATCACACAATATCTAAATACTGACAGAAAAGATTAAAATAGCTAGAATTGAGAGAATTAATATTCATGCAGCCAACAAGAATTTACTGAGTTCCTGCTAATATATCAATCAATATCCTAGGAGTTGGCAATAAAAAAGATAAAAGCTGGTAGATGACAGACAGATTAGTTGTAATCCAGCTATCATAAAGTATAAAAGAATAAAATAAATTGCTTAATCATGAAAATAGAAAAAAAAAAAACCCCACCCCTACTGGAGCAGAATTGCTTTTATGCACTGTCTCTGAAAGTAACATTAAACTGAGTAAACACAGGACAAGAGCTCATCTTTCTTTTGGCTTAGATGATTTAGCTTTCAATAAAGAGAATGATCAAATTACTGTAGACAGTTACTTGTGATAATAGTAAATTTCAATTTAAAATATATTCACTATTGGTAACAACTCATTACTTTCTCAGTTTGTGTCCACAGATGATTTGTGGAAACCCAGAAGTCTATACACAATAAAATAACTGCTATTTACAATAGGATAACTACTACTGTTACAAAATACAGGTCAAAAGGAGCACTACAGGCCAGGCCATGATTATGATTGTGTGCCATTATGAGAGGCCTTGCACATGACAATAACACTAAGTTAGGACATAACATATCTGAATAATTTTACTTTGTTTGATCCTAAAGTATATGGCACTATTTTAAATGCTTATTTTAAATATCTCATTCTGAGCATTCATTTGTAGCAAATGCTTTTAATAAAAGTTTTCAATGGAAAGAGAGAACTTTACAATGCCACTTAGGCCTGAAAGAGAAACTACCAAGTGTATTTGCCTGCTGTTGACAGTCTTGATCTTGCCAGCACTGGGATACCAGCAACCAGAGGTAGCCTTAAGAAGGACAAGTCCTACAGGAAATAAATTCCACAGAGTGGGGAATTTTAAAAAATTTTTTTGGTACTGGGAAATGAACCCAGGAGCAGTCAACCACTAAGCCACATCCCCAGGCCTTTTTTTGTATTTTTATTTAGAGACAGGGTCTCACGGAGTTGCTTAGGGCCTCATTAAATTGCTGAGGCTGGCTTTGAACTCACAATCCTCCTGCCTCGGCCTCCTGAGTCAGTGGGATGACAGGTGTGCACCACTGCAGCCGGCCCAGAGTGGGGAATTTTTAAGGCGGTAATTCTTAATATTTTGGCCATTCTGGGAGTGTCATAAAGATTTGGGTTCTCTCCAGACACACAAAAAAAGTATTAGACACAAGTTTTGTATAAAACTCCTTGTAACCTGTTTTTGAGCCTCAAGGATATGTTACATATCCCTATTATATTCTATACTTTCTTGTAGGGTCTGCAAATAACCAATTACTAGAAGATCAGTTTCTTTTTTTCTTCATAGAATGAAGTCTTTCAATCTGTAATGCAAAGGAGTGAAGGGAGCAGCTTGTATTAATGAGGGCTTGGGGTTTCCATAATTTTGTACTAAAAACATCAGTGCTTCCCAGCAGAGAATAGAAAATACATTTAATTATTATATTTAATAAACTCATTTTATATCAAAGAAAAGCAGATACAGAAATTCTTGGGTTTTAGGTGAAATGTGTAAGAATCATTCAGCCTTTGGATCTCAAATGACAAACAATGATCAGATTCAAAACTAAATCCTGAGACGAAGTCCTGGGAAGGAGAGGTCCAGCGCTGTGGAGGATACTGTAAACATGAAGCCCAGGAAGTGAAGAAGTGTCGCCCCAGCATGTTCCCACTTCGGGTGCACATCCAGCTGACACACTTGTCATGGCCAGAGCTGATCACCCACTCTGCGGCCAAGCTGAAGATGATGGCAGACACCCGGTTCTGATGAGCTGTAGGAACAGAAAGGGAGTCTGTGCCCTTCAGGAAGAAATGTGCCCTTCAGAAGCAGCTCCCCATGGGGTAAGAACTGAGGCACCCCTTCTCTACCTGATGGACCTGCATTCTCCTGTGTGTGTCTAAACAGTCACACCGGAACTGCCTACCCTCTGAGCAGATTTCAGACAATCCGCTCCACTCCAGTATACTAGCACAGCTCCTTCCAAGGCCCCGCCCTCTGGAGCCCCATATGAAAGGATATCAGAAGCCAGGAATTGCTAAAGACAAGAAGGATTTGAATAATAGAATTTTTTTTTTACTTTGTTCTAAAAATACTTAACTGTTGTCAGTGAGTTCCATATGGAAAACAGCAGTCTTAACACAGCAACATTTTTTGTTCATTTGCTGTTTTTATTGTCCATTACTCCAATGTTTTGACCCTTTAGAAAACACTGGCATTGTATCCATGCGCGGTGGCGCAAGCCTGTAATCTCAGCACTTAGGGAGGCTGAGACAGGAGAATCGTGAGTTCAAAGCCTGTCTCAGCAATGGCGAGGCGCTAAGCAACTCAGTGAGACCCTGTCTCTACATAAAACACAAAATAGGGCTGGGGATGTGGCTCAGTGGTCGAGTGCCCCTGAGTCAATCTCCAGTACCAAAAAGAAAAAAAAAAAGAAAAAAGAAAAGAAAACACTGGCATTGTAAATAAGAGTGGCTGCTATTTTCTGAATTAAAAGTGTTGGACAGGCATGGTGGTGCACACCTGTAATCCCAGTGGCTTGGGAGGGAGGCTGAGGCAGGAAGGCAAGTTCAAAGCCAGCCTCAGCAACTTAGTGAGGCTCTAAGCAACTCTGTGAAACCCTGTCTCAAAATAAAACATAAAAAAAGGCTAGGGAATGTAGCTCACTGTTTAAGCATCCCCCGGTTCAATTCCTGATACCAAAAAAAAAAAAAAAATGTTTTATTTCTGAAATAATTTGTGTATAACTTTTTATGATTATAAAGACAACATATTTGTAAAGATCTCTATTGCAAAATAATAGCTAAGAATGAGGAAAATATTCTATTGCATAACTTCTGAAATATTTTCAGTTTGATTATAAGCCACACAAGGGCAGAAACCGGAGTTCTACGTCATGTGGTACAGGAGCTGCACAAGCAGGTGCTTAAGACACGTCCAGTCTGATGGAAGAAATCGGAGGCCAGCCAGAGGAGCCACTGACTTTGCTCTCAGCTGTACAGATGGCTCTGGAAGAACTGAGGGACTTTTCCCAAAAGTCTGTGAGAAGGTCAAGTCTACCCACTGGAGGTTATGCTGAGCCATTAAGTACTTATGAAGACCCCTGAAACGTACAGGGGTGCTCCCATAGTAATAATTTTAAATTCAAGTAAACCAAGTTCCAGCTAATGACTCAGTAACAATATAGGACTTGGTGTTTTTACATTTTTTTTTCTGTTTTAATGATATCCCTAATTTCCACAAATCCAAGGTTTATTTTATGCCCATTTTCAAATCAAAACACTGAGAAGCAAACATGAAGTTCATTAAACACCTGCCCAGTCTTTAAGTAATAGATTAACTTGCTTATTTGACCCCAAACACGTTTTACACTTAATCTACAGTTGTCTAACTCAGGACAAACAGTGGCTATTATAAAGGTATTAGAGTGAATAGTCATTTATCTTTTCTGGGGAAGAACTGTCCTATTTCTGTATTATATATTTCTGCTATTTTATTTTTTTAGATGTCTTTTCTTTTGTGAATTATGAAATTATATTGCTTATTTTGCCTCATATTTAAACTCCAAAAAAAAAAAAAAAAGACAATCTCAGGTTAGTCCTTCTTGTGTTTTTAAAAATGTTATTAGTCAATGAAATGTGAAGGTCCCAAAACCAATACAAAAAACTATGCACAGCCTTATAGCTCATAAAGAACTGACAAATAAGACATAAGTAAAATGAGACCTGTAAATAAATAATATGATGAAGAACTTAATGGCAAATTAAATAATCTACTAAGGAATTTGCTTTATAGCAACATTGATCAGGTACAAAATAAGTGGGCTCCAAATGTCTAGGCATATATTTCATAAAAAGAATTACAGATTCTTGATTTTTCTAAAGATAAATCTGCCAGTGACAGCTAAGAATGCAAAGTTTTTTCTGTCATTATAATACTACAACAATGCTGTGTGTTATTCAACGACACAAGACTGTCATTCGTTGTCACAGAAGGCTCCATGACTGAAATGCTAAGTTCAAGAGTGTGGTCATGATTGCCTCACTTTTCTGCTATTTTAAACTTGGAAGATGTGGACTGATATCCAAGGAAAAGCAATTTGGCCTTCTTATTAAAGTTCAAAAATCTCCTTCCTGTACCTTGTTATTAAACCAAAATTCACCAAGATAGACAATATATACCTAAAACATCCAGACTCTAATTTCACCTTGATCCATTAGCATGAAATATAAAAATTGGGTTGTGCTGCCTCCAGGTAAAGTCTCCAGGAACCAGTTACTTGGTCTGATAGTGTTGTGGTTTATATATGAGTTGTTCCCCAAAAGCTCATGTATGAGACAATGCAAGGAAGTTAAGAGGTGCAATAATTGGGATGTGAGAATTTTAACCTAATTAGGGAATTAATCTGCCAATAGGGATTAACTGGGTAGGCAAGTAGGGTGTGGCTAGAGGAGGTGGGTCACTGGGACATGCCTTTGGGGTATATATCTTGTCCTTGGTGAGTGGAAAAGTCTCTCTCTGCTTCCTGGTGCCATGTCCTGAGTTGCTTTTCTCCACCACACTCTTTTACCATGATATTCTGTCACACCTTACCCCAGAGCAATGGAGTCTGCCATATATGGACCGAGACCTCTGAAACCATGAGTCCCAAATAAAGTTTTTCTCCTCTAAAACTGTTCTTGTCTGGTCTTTTGGTCACAGAAGCAAAAAGGCTGATTAAAACAGATAGGAATCCATAACTTCATCAAATTGTTTTGACTCTGCATTCCATCCAAAGTTAACACCGAGAACTTGCTTTTGTTAAATGTAAAAATGTCTCAATGTATAAGGCTGAGTAAAAACTGGGGAAAATATATATGGCATAGATGTTTTAAAGTAAAGGTGCTTATAATTCAATTAGAAAACACTACAACTCCATGGGAATATGAGCAAAACCATGACAAAGACATTCCTGAAAGATGGCAGATAGTCAAAACCACATAAAGCTTAAATAATTTTCAAATTGAGAAATTCTTGACTATTAAATACAAAAAATGCTGTACACACTTAATGAGCAGACACTCTCAGACACTACATATGGGACTGTAAGAACTGACACAATTATTGAAAAGCAGTTTGCAAAACAGACCTAAGCCATTACAAGACTTTTTAATGTTTGATCCTGTTATTCCACTTGTAGGAATTTGTCTTAAATAGAAGTAGTCTGTGATCAGAATCACAGACACACACATACACATACACACACACACATATTGTATATAGTAGTGCGTTATCAAAACATGAAAGCAGTGCACATGTCCTTTTAGAGATGGTTAAATTAAATCTCATACACACACCCAGTACATAAAATTTCAAATATTAATAAGCAGAAAAGAATGGTAAGTAACTGTGTCTCTCACATAATTGGGGTAACAAAACTAAAAAGTTCATGTGAAAACCTAACTTTGATCATAAGAGGTGATTGCTAGTTTTAATGTGTGTATATATTATAATTACCTGGGTAGGTCTTGATAAAGTTCATTTTATTAAAATCTTCAGAAACATGAAATTCCTAAAAGTAAACATACAGAATAAGAAAACAGTTATGTTTTTAAAACAATAGGAACTTAACTTTCAAAACAAAGTAAAGTCCATAATTGATTGTCACAAGATCTGGGACTTAATGTGAGCAATTTAGGGATGATATGAAATGTTCCTTGGCCCACTGCCTCTCTGGGGCCAGACGGAAATGAACAAATCAAGGGGTGCTGATAAGACCTAGCACTTGCATCCACTTCCTCCTCCACAGGTAAGCGCCATACGTAACTTCTCTAACTGCAAATTTTTGTTAATTTGCTGTCTTGGCTATACCAAAAAAAAAAAAAAAAAAAAACACCACCTTAGGATGATGCATAAGGAGCAAAACTGCAAAAACTCATTACCAAGAGAGTTCAAAGTTACAGGAAAAATAAGGCACTGGGGATCCGAGAAGTTTAATGGGGGAAAACTATACTTATTTAATGTATAAACATATCCCCACAAAAGTAAAAGTTAGAGATTAAGTGTGGTCTTCTTTTTATACTCCTGCATTTTCCAGATTTTTTATGAACTATATAACTTGGAAAAAATTAAGAATACATAACTATTAAATAAAAAAATAAGCCTCAGCATAAAATTGAGATAAAACTCTAAAGAGAATGCACTAATTAAGAATTCTATTGATAAATGCTGAATTGTTAAGTTCTTAAAGTTTTAGGTAACGTGGACATTATGAATTGCTGAATGAACAGAGTGTGATAAAAACCACCTGAGTAATAAAGAGTTCTGGTCTCTACCTTACTTTGCAGAGTACAAAAATGGATCAGCATTGTCTGTCTTAATCTGTATTGGATGGAAAAATCAATAGACCGATTGCTAACTAAAGCTAAGTTGGATTTACATTACCCCTTTCCACTGAAGAGCCATAGATTTTTATGTGCTGTCCTGCAACTGCAGAGTCTACTCTTCAACCAAAAGCCACCCGAGGAGTTCCTGAAGAGAGAAATGCATGGCCACTGCCATCATTGGAAAGACCATGTGAAAGCTTGCACCTGATGGCCTCTTGTTTTATGTGTATGCACATCATCATGAAATTCCTATGAAATGTTCAGAAGGAGAAAAAGTAGAGCCCTGGCATTTGCTACCACACCGTATGTTCATGAAACCCCTGCCACCTGCCTGCTGCAGTATGAAATTCTTGAGAGGGAGCCTGACTTTCCTCTCGCCTCTTTTTCTTTGTCCTTAAATGCAATCCAAGCTGCTTCTTTACTTTAAACAGCAAAACAAACACAACCAACAATGAAACTCCTTTAACTACACCACAGTCTTCCTTGTCCCAACCTTCTCAGCCAAATGCGTCCCTGAAGGCCACCCTGCATTAACCACTGTCAGGCTTCCCCTCCCGGTCAGTCCTCACTCCGCTGTTCTCAACTTTGGAAATGCCTCTCCCTGCTATCGCCAGCTGCCTTCTAGTTGATGTCCTGATCTCAGCCTTTCTCTGGGACCCTTGCTACTAAGCCCCTTCTCTGCCTACCAAACTCACTGCCTACCCCCTCCGCCTGGCTTCCAGGCTGGACCATTCTGGGCCCTCCCACCACTCTGCCAGTTTCTGCCTCAGTCTTTCTTAAGGGCTTTTCAGTCCTCCGACTTTCCCTCAAATACCAACACTCCTCAGGGATGAGACGCTGGCCCTCTGCTCTTCTTGATCCACCTGCTATCCCTAGTTTGTGTCAGCTACTTGTCGTTTCCAAGGTGTTCTCTACATTCAAAGAATTCCCAATGCCAGTTCAGACCAACCCTGGAGGTTCAGGCTCCTGTACTCAACTGTTAAAACTGAACTCACCTTCTCTGTCTCCAAGGGCAGCCAACCACCTAGCCAGGTATGAAAGTTATCTTAACAATGCTATTCAACACCCACATGAAATCAAACACCAGCCCTGCTTCCCAGACAGTTCTTGAAGCCTCCATCTCTGTCACTACCCCAGTGTCTCACAGCCTCAGGTTGGGGTCCTGAAATAGTCTCCTACCTGGCATCACTGCCTTCAGCCTCGCCGCCCCAGGCCCCCATCCAAACAATGGCACACGAGGCTCACAGGCATCAGAAACCAGAGCATCATCATCCCCTTGCTTAACAGTTCCCTGGCTCCTCACGGTGCTGTTTCCCCAATGCCTAGGGGACTTGCTAAAATGCAGATGCCCAGGTCCCTCCTTAGTGATTCTGGAGCTGTGGGCCTAACATAGAGCCAGGGAACAGGTAGTTTTAAAGTTTCCTAAATGATTTGTGATACAGCTTTGGGACACTTGGTTTATAAGATGTAGTCTGAGCTCCTTAATACCACACTCAAGGACCACCATTTCTCCTCGTCCCTGGGCTCTGGGTTTGTGTATTGAGTGCCAACTCTGTACCGCCATTTGGACGTCGCATAGGTGTCTCAAACACATGGGTGACTCCTCATCGTTCCTTTTCTCTCCAACTACCCCACCCCCTCAAGCCTTTCCCTTCTCAGTAAATGATGCCACTGCTCAAACTAAAATTCTGGTGTCACCCAACTTCTTCCTCTTCCTCCCCCCATACCCAACTTATCACAGCCACACTCAGATACACTCAGTTCCATCCACTCTGCTCACCGTCACCACCACCATCTCTCTCACACTGCCACATCAGTCTGATTCCCCCTTCCACTTTGTTGACCTTCAGTCTATTCTTCCTCAACAGTTACAGGGACCTTTGAAAATGTAATTGCATCCTGTCATTCATCTGCTGAAAACCCTTTAATAGCTTCTCACTGAATTTACAATGAAATTTAAAACTTCATCCAGACATACAAGACCCTG
Organism: Xerus rutilus; assembly: GCA_028644305.1. Classification (NCBI taxonomy): domain Eukaryota; kingdom Metazoa; phylum Chordata; class Mammalia; order Rodentia; family Sciuridae; genus Xerus; species Xerus rutilus. Next base: position 148,066,838 of record CM053402.1, read on the forward strand.
CATGACCTGGCCTCTGCCTACTTCTTCAATGGCTTCTGGGGTCCCTCCCTGTACCGGTACCACCTAGCCATGATCAACTACACAAATCTCAAGCACACAGAGTTCCTTCTACCTCAAGTCTTCACAAACCATTCACTTCTGGAAACTCTTCCCTGGCTCTCCACAGGGTTACTCTATGTCAAGGATGCCAAGACAATTCAATGGGGACAGTCTTTTCAACAAATGGTGCTGAGATAACCGGATAACCACAGGCAAAAAAATGGATATGGAACCCTTCTGTTAAGGTTTAGATGAAAGGTGTTCCTTAAAAGCTCATGTGTGTGGGGCTGGGATTATGGCGCAGTGGTAGCGTGCTTGCCTAGCGCACATAAGGCACTGGGTTCGATCCTCAGCACCACATAAAAATAAAATAAAGATATTCTGTCACCTACAACTAAAAAATAAATATTAAAAAAAAAAAAAAAAAAAAAAGCTCATGTGTGAAACAATGCCAAGATGGTTTAGAGGTGAAACAATTGGGTTATAAAGCCTTAACCTAATCAGTGTATTAATCTGCTGATGTAGATTAGCTGGGTGTTAGGCAGGTAAGGTGTGGCTGAAGGAGGTGGGTCACTCATAGTATGTCTTTAGGGTATATATTTTGTCCCTGGTGAGCAGAGCTTAGTCTCTCTGCTTCCTGGTGCCATGTCCTGAGCTACTTTCCTCCTCTGCACCCTTCCATCATGATATTCTGCCTCATGTAGGGCCCAGAGCAGTGAAGTCGATCATCTAGGGACCTCTGAAACTGTGAGGCCCAAATAAACTTTTCTTCCTCTAAAATTGTTCTTGTCAGGCCTTTTGGTCACAGTGGTTTTAAAAAAAAAATTGACTAAAACACCTTCCTCACACCATATGTAAAAGTTAACTCACAAAACTAAGATCTAAATGTAAAAACTACACTATAAAACTTTTAGGAGAAAACATAGGACTATATCATTATTTATTCCTATGAAAATAATGTAAACACCCTTGCATCAGGTAATGGTTTCTTAGGTATTGTATCTAAAACACAAGTAACCACAAAAGAGGAAAATAGAAAAACTGGACTTCATCAAACTTAAAAAAATTAAAGACAAACCTTAAGATGGGCAAAAACATTTGCAAATCATGTATCTAATAAAAGTCTAGCATCTAGCACATAGGAAGAATTCTTACAACTCAACAATAATTTTCTTTTAGATGGGCAAAGGGCTTAAATAGATACTGCTTCAAAGAAGATACACAAATGACCAACAAATTTGAGAAGTTGCTCAACATCACTCGTCAGTAGGGAAATACAAATCAAAACCACAATGAGACAACATTCTATACCTACTACACTGACCATGATATAAACAAAATAAAGCAAAACAAAACAAAAACAGAAAATTGCAAGTGTTCACAATGATGTGAAGAAACTGGAACCCTCATGTTTTGCTGGTGGGATGTAAAATGGTGCAGTCACTTTGGAGGCAAGTTTGGTGGCTTCTCAAATGTTAAATAGAGTTCCCAGCAATTCCATTCTCATATCTACCCAAAAGAGCTGAAAAAATACGTTCACATAGAAAGTTATACATAATGTTTACAGCAGCATTATTCATATTAGCTAAAAAGTGGAAGTAACCCAAATGTCCAGTAACTACTAAATAGATAAACAAAGCTACCTATGTAATAAAATACTGTTCCAGCACACAAAAAAGCATGAGGTAACGAATTTAAGCTACAACATGGATGAACTTTGAAAATACCATATTAAGTGAAGAAGACAGGCATAAAAGGACACACATACTATGTATTTCTATTTACACAAAATGTCTAGAACAGACAAGGCCCTGTACTCAGAGAGTAGGTTATTAATTGCCAGGAGCTATGGGAAAGGGAAATGGGGAGTGACTGCTAATGAATATGGGGTTTCTTTGGGGGATATAAATAATAAGTAATTAGAGTGTAACAGGTGCATAATCTCATGAATATACTATAAAAGCACTGAACTGTGCATTTTAAAGTGGTGCAATTATGGTATATGACTTATCTCTAAATTACAGAAAAATAAACACACACAATTGGAACATAAAATACACGTCTACAGTAGATTGAAAATTTAAATATCTGGTCCTTCATCAGGGGTGGCTTGGAAATCACTGCCTTACAGAGCTGTGAGTTGCTGGTGGAATAGCTGGTCCCCCTTCTCTCACAGAAACATGGAGACATGGAGGCTCTCTGCCATCACGGCCAAAAGACAGGAGATGCTACAGGTCTCGTGTTCACTGTATGAACACAGTGCATGTTTATGGGTATCCTGAGCACCAAACTATCAATTATGGCAGCCATGTGAACTTTGTGGAAATAGCTTTAAATTAAACATCAATTAAAATTAATATGTTTTTAGACTTAACATCTATACTGATGGAAATATTTTTATACCAATCAGACATCTGCTGTTAACTTTATTTAAACTATCCCACATAAGTAAACACAGGAAATCAATATAAAAAATGTAATGAATACTTCCTGGAAGCTACCTACCATTACAGCTCCATTATCCTGGCCCACGAATATCCGTCTGCTATCATGATGATAAGCCATAGCAGAGCAAGGGGCTGCCAGAAAGAAAAACACTACATTACCAGCAAACCTAGCATTTTGAGTCATTTTTCAAAGTTCATTATTATTAAGAAGAACTATATGATTTAGGTTAAAAAAAAAAGAGGGGGAAAATGTTTTATGAAAAATAATCACAGAAACTGAAAATAAAATTCTCTCTGTTGCTTCAGTTAAAAACATTAATTCTATAAATCTTCTCAATTATCTCCACAATTTTGGGCAAAGTGAGCCAGCAAAAAGTCTCATCTGATGGAAACTCCTACTAATAGCCTGGAAAAACTCTGAGGACCAGTGCTTACAGCACATGATCTGATACCTAAATGCTTAGTCCCACTATCTTTCCCCAACAAGGGTAAAAAGCTGCTGGAATCTGCAGAAAAAGGGGTTGCCATCACTAGAATTCTCATCCCAGAGCATATGCGAGCATGCTAGGAAAGCCACTCCGGTATTACTATTTCTTCAATGGTCAAAATGTTCCCTTGTGAGGAGTTGTGAGGTATAGATAGGTTCTTTGTCCCCAGCAGTTACCCGCCCAGTATAGCATCTACTTCTTCTCTGTAGGGACACTCTCCATACCTTCAACCCCTCCCTTCCATCTTTCCCCATTCTATGGTAAAGGACTGTGGGCTGGACAGAGAGCACCCCTTTGTTTGTAAATTTGGGCCTGATTGGTCCAGGAGTGTTTCCGTGTCTTGCTCTGGCAGAGCAGTCTTTACCTACACTCCAGGGCCTGGGTGGAGTGACCCATGGGCTGTCACTCTCGCCCTGGGAGACCCCATTTCGTCTTCCCCGAAGACCCCCTCTTTCTTCATCTCTCAGGACCCCAACTCGTTGAGCCGATCCACGCAGCGCAACTTTAAAGCAGTATCTCTCCTGCATACACCGTTCCCAAGGGCTACCTACCTCTCCCTCAGAAATCATGGGCAAGAGAATGACTTTCAGAAAGGAGAAACTTCAAATAGTCTCCTGCTAAAAATCAGAAGTGAAGTGATTTAGAAAATGGAAAATTTGGAAAAAGAAATGTTTGGGTTCATTCTAGCCTAAAGAATTATAATTACAATGCAAGAACAAAAAAAAATGCATGCCAGGAAAAAGACAAAACAAATGAACATGACTTTATTTTGAAATAGGGTTTCTCATAAAAAAGGAAAAGGAAAAAACTGTCCAAACGAAGGCAAACATTTGAAATAGTTTAAAGTTGTCTTGCTGCAATGAACTGACAATACCAAAGAAAGTAATCTATAATACTGGACTGTACCTCAAAGCAAAGTCAACTACATGATCAGATAACAGAAAGAGGCTGTTTCAGTAGCATTCAAGAAGTATGTAGTTGAATTGTAGATACTGAAAAGGTACACAGACTAACAGGACTGACCGGAAGCCTTGACATCTTTATCCACTATATTGATGCTGAAGATTACAAAGAACAATCGCTTTTAAGAATTATAACCATGAAGATATATGTGAATTCATATGATCAAAATGTTCTTCAAAAAATTACCATTCATAAAAACCACTGTGACAAATCAAATCATGTTTTAATGATTTCAAAGATTCATTATCATCATTTTTACTTGCTCTTCTGTTGGTACTAAATTTGGATACATTAGTTTTAAGCCTCTTTTCAATAATTTTGATGCTCACCCCCACAACAAACTACATAAATATAAAAATGTCTCTTTTGTGTAAAAATTTAATATGATGAGTAATATGATGAGGTTAGAGAATATTTGTTTAAAAAATAAAATAAAAGGCTTCTTAGTTTGTTTTGTATGTAACAACAACCTGGGTTTTTTCCTAGAAGGGAGTTTTCTACTGAGATAAGCACTAAATACTTTACAAAGAAGGGGAAGGGTTGGATATTCCTGTAGTTTTAGAAACAAGAAAAACACACATCATTTTTCAAACCAATGGATTTTAAAAACGACATCACTATACTTTAAAATCATATGCTTAAAACTCAGACGTGAGCACTAGGTGCAGCCTGCTATATATTTTGTTAATTAAGTCTTTGGTTTTTTGGGAATAGAGCCAGGTTCTTTCATTTATGTACTGCTTATGACTGCTTTCATGTTACAATGGCAGAGTTGAGTAGCTGTCACAGACTGGTGCAGAGAATCTAAATATTTACTGTCTGGCTCTTTGCATAAAAAATTTGTGAAGTTACTCCCTAACTGTGGTGGGCAGCATAGTTTGGAAGTAATAAACTTACATGGATTGGAATCCCAACCACAAACCATTGGCTTAATCTCTCTGGCCTGTTTCCTCATCTAGAAAATGGAAAAAATATCATCTATCTTGCATAGCTGTGTGATGATTTCATAAAATTACATTACCAAAAAGAAAAAAAAAAGGCATGAGGCACATAGTAATACTGAAATTGGTTGTTACTATTTTTCCTTCAGCTATGCCAGGTTCTGAAAGTGATTTGTGTTTGATGAGTAACATTACAGAACACAGTTGCACAACTGCAATGATGTAGCAAGGACTGGCTTACTGCTGGCTCCATCCAGACACAGGCAAAAGTTTAAACTGGTGTACAACCACTAAAACACACTAAATTGGGCAGTCAGCAGATAGTTTTTAGAACCAAAACAGCAATGGTCTTGTATGATAAATTTAATTTTGAAATAAGTCATTCTAAAATGACAAGCAGTTATTTCTCATAATTCATTCACTATGTCTTCTTCTGGTCATGTTCTGGCAGTGTTGGCCATCTTTCCTTCCTGAGCTGGAAACTACTTCGAGAGGGGTTAGTCCCACCAAGTTAGGGAGGAATGGGACCAGAATGGGCACAGCCATGTGCGCAAGATCTAACAGCCAAGAGAAAGCACACACTTCTACTGCTGGGGTTTCTGAATTCTGGGAGAAAAATTAATCACAGAGTTGTGTTAAATATTTTGGGAAAATACAAGCGGAGGAGTTAACAACCAAATATATAACACAATCCATGCCAATCTGTCTCTATTCTAATAGGCATGAACTTCAAGGTTGAAGACTCAAGGAGATTAAGTTATGACCAAAATATGAACTATGGAGGGATGAAAGGAGTAACAGCAGCAGCTCTAACAAGACTTTCCAAGTGATGACAAAGTATCCCCAGCACTAGAATGAGTTCCTCCTGCTACTGCTATCTCCAACTATCAGATCTATGGTTGGGCCACTGGGAAGTAAGGAGTTATCAATTTTGTTGTTGTTGTTGGGCAAATGGTAAACTTGGGGGCCCAGGTATCCCACCCACCTCTCCCTGTTTACTTTATCAAAAAGGCTCCATATGCACCTGTTAGAACATCAGCCACTCTCTATTTCAAGGTAAGAAATCAGTGAGAAACAAAGGTTATGTACTCAAGAGGACAAGCAGACATGGTGACAGGAGGAACTGTGGCCTGGCACAGTAAATTCTGGTCAGTTTTCAAGTAGTCTATATATGAGGTTTTATCATTCCTGTGATGATAGTTATCTTTATAAAGTATTCTAAAAAGTCTACTTCATTTTCACTGAATGATTAGAGAATCATTGATCAGCCCATCCAAGCTATTGGTAGAGGTTAGAGCAAATGAAAATTTTGATCAACTATTAACTTTGTGAAAATTATCACAGGATCCAAACACTGCATAAACAATGGAATGTCTGTCTATACAAATGAGAATGTGCTCACTAGAGAGGTGCTTGGATGATTAAAACTAAATAGATGTAATATGCTGAATAACTGGCTGCTCTGTTCCTAATAAACTCCTCCTCCGCTGTGGCACACCTGTTAGGAGAGCTGTGAATGGTGGCAACGGTATCTGGGATGACTGGCAAGATTTCTCCCTTGGGGAACTTCACCAGTAGTGAACCATCGAGCTCACACCAAACCCTTATTTTCTTTCCCTGGGAAGTCAGTTGAATATAGAAACTCTTCACTGAAGAAAAGCCTTCACTAAGAACCAAAGCCTCAAGGAAACCTGCAGCTACAGATGTCTTCCGAATAGCAGGTTTCAACCCACATTTGGCCTTGGGTGACCTCCAAGAATTCTCTGCAGGGCTTTGTTTTCAAGAAAGTCTGAAGAAAAGAAGTGGGAGAAAAGGATGTTGCTTAGATTTGCCTCAAGAGCTAAATTTACATGTGACTTTATGTCTCAACTCTGTCTTTACAATCATTCAATGGAAATGAAACAGACCTCTGGAAGACTGTGTAAAGATTAACTATTATCAAAATATGATAAAACCTTACTATACTTTACACATTGGAAGAGTACTTAAAACCTGACCATAATTTATCATGCCAGGCCATAGTACCTCCTCACGGGTCTGAGGGGCCTCTGGGTGCATCACTTTGGTTTCTCACTCTGAATTCTAGGCTGTTTTAAAGTGTCCATGCAAAAGTTGTATCTTCTAGATGTATTTTTAGAACATACTCGACTACTGAGAAAATTCTCTGTTTAGAAAGTATTGCATCTTAGAGCTCATCTCTCTCTGCGGTATCCAGAGGTGGTCAAAAGGTCAGACACAGGCTGGTCATAATTATGGGAGTGCGCACAATGCTCTTTGGTGCCAGCGTCGGCTACTACTGAAAACAAGCTTAACTAACAAAGGTTGGCCAAATGAAGACAAAGGAAGCCAGGAGATGAGCCTTTCCCTTCCCTTTTTTTCAGTTTTGCTCAAGTCCACTTTATTAGGCCAGTGGACCTTTACAAAATTAAAGTTTTCCTATAGCTTATTACAGCCTGTCAGAGGTCTTAGGCAACTAAGAAACTCATTCTGAAATCCAGTAGCAATTTTTAGTCAGACATTTTGAAAGTCAAAACATCAAAGACATCAGAGACAATGTCCTGAAGAGGAACTGGTCTGTGACTTACAGGCCATTGTGTGGTAAATGCTGGGCCAGTACTGGCCACTGTCTCTTTTCAGCCATACTCGGATGGTTCTGCGGAGGAAAAAAAAAGTGGTCTTTAGTAATAACTTATTTTTTAAAATAATGTTCAATACCATTTCCTAACTGATTTTATAAAGCTAATCAAGTAGACAACCTGGACAAATATACATAGATAAATATACCCATCTACAGTATAGTGTTAGGTCTGGTCAGGGTCTAAGATGCCCAATTAAGGAAACTGGTCAGCAGAGCTGCTGCAAGCCAGATGTGACATCACTAGTAGACACGCCTCCTGTCAATCAGCGAGTTTTCCAGACCCATTCAGGAAGGACTCTGGCCTTCTCTTCCTGTTCCCAAGCCCTCCCCTTCCTGACTGGGTTTTCTTAAAATTCTCTATACATGGAATCTCCGGTGCCATTTCTCCCAACACGCTCTGATGGACGGGGGATTTGGTCCAAGGGCGCATATTCCAATAAAGCCTTGCCGAGTGGCTTAATTCATCTTCTCCTGGTCGTGTGATCTTTACATATAGTATGTTACATATAGTACATACATTATATATACACAGTTACATGTATGTGACCAGGTATGTTGAGTCACGGCGAGCCTAGGAGTCAGGATTTCAAGTGACTTTAATAATGTGGAAATAATTTCTTTGTACATAATCATGTACAAAGAAAGCTGAGGGCTACTAATTGCTTTTCTTGGCAAAACAAATTGTGTGAATAAGGTAATTGAGTAGCAGTCGCCAAGGACAGCAGCTGATCTGAAGGGGAAGAAAATGTTCGTGGAAAGGTGGGAGTTAGTATGTGAGGGGCCATGCTCATTCACCAGTGGTTCTCACTCCCACCCCGTCACCCCCACCCGGAGGACATCATCCCACACCACACTCTTTCATCAGAACGTGCACAGGAAATCCTACATGAGCACAGGAAAATCACAATGACCAACAGAGGCAAAGCTTAACATTTGAGTTTCCTGCAAAAGGAGAGAACACAGAGACAGTGCAGCTGCTCTGTGCTCCAGAATCTCTAAGCCCAGCACTGGCTCGTCACCTTCTTTCAGGATGTTTAAATTCTGCTGGTGCTCACCAGCTGTGCCTTTGCAACTACCCACAACCTTCTCATCATCCACGACCAACTTCGTCACAGTCGCATTTATGTGTATAATAGCAACAGAGACTCACTCACAGTAGGTGCTGCATAAATGTTTATAACTTCGAATTGAAATATATCAACACTAAGTACTGATATATATATACACACATATATATGTATATGTATATGTATATATACATGCATGTGTGTGTGTGTGTTCCTTTCCATTTTCTTTGCCTTTTTTTATATTCAAGACAAGTAAAATTGGTTTTAGGGATGAAAACATCAGAACAGTGGTTGCTTCTGGGGAGTAAGCAGATGGCACAGATGTGAGGGGACTTTCACGAAGAACAGTAAGGTTTTGGAGATGGGGACCATAGGAGTACACATTTGCTGGAATTTGCTCCACTGTACTTAAGATGTATGCAGGCTACTGTATATGATTAAAGGGAAACTGAAACTACAAGGTGACTTTCATTTATCCAAATAAGTAAAATGGTGTGGCAGCACAGTGAGCTAATGCTATTTTGCCTGTGAACTGGATAAAAGCCTCAAGGCGACTGACAGCCAATCAAGCCTTTAGATCCAGCTACCAGTTCATGGGATATGCAGACGATAGAGGAACCTGTTAAACACCACAACAGGGCTGTGTTCAGCAAAGTAAGACTTTAGAAAATTGTATAGACAAATGTCACTGTTCTGTTTTAAAGAAATAACAGTAGTTCCTCAATATCATACTGGCCCTCACTGGTCATCCCTAGCATGACCCCAGAGGCAGCTTACTCTCATGTTCCCTACTGGGCTCCATTCTTGCTCTGGTCCACCTGTATTAAATCAAATGCTAGCTGCATATCCCCAGCAGCCACTCATGTCACACTGTTCCTGTGCTTACTATCTACTAGTGCTTATCTCAAATCCAAGGTACAACTGAAAACTCAGTTCCTGTGATTCCAATTCAGGCCGGGCATCCAGTGAGCAGTCATTGCTGAATTCTCCCGAAGTGCCCACTTAGGCTAAGCACTCAGTCCACCTCCCTCACCACCCTACCAAGAACCTTTCTCTCCAGACTGTGCTTTTCTAGGCAGATGGCAGAGTAGGTGTTATTTTAGTACAACTCCTTCATCTAAAGAACCAATGGGAATTTATGATGTGATCTTTAGGACTGAGCTACTACCATGACATTCCCCATGTTGACTGCATTCCGTTACTTCAGGAAGAATGCACATGGACACATTTCAACACAGGAGATGAAACCAAAAGAGATATACTGAGAGGCCAACTCCTGGCTGAGTATTAAGTCTATTCAAGGATTTCCCTACTTGTCCAAATACATGGTAACACAAGCCAATGCACATCAAGATCAATGCTTCATGCAGAGCCATTTCCAGTTTACCAACTTCACTTATACAAGGATCTCCAAGGGGTTAAACTTGCCAGCTACTTGACACATTCTAAACCCCTTAATCCCAAATGTCTTAGGTCATGAATGTATGGGTAACTCAGATGACTTAGTGGTACATGCTCTTCCCTCTTCCCTTGGAAAGGACAATATTCAGGTATCAGAGAACTCTATTGTCAGAAGGAAATCTTAAAGGTCATCTCTCCATCCAATCATTGAACCCTGAGAAGTCAAGTTTCATACACCTTTAGAATGATATACAAACTAGCCCAAGATCAAAATGGGACCTACTAGACCCCAGCATTTGGAGATACAATCTTATTGCCTTTGGAGGACAAACATCAGGGCATAATTTGGTCTGCATAATCTGGACCCAGCCTAGGACCTGACTAGCAAACTGGGGAATTAGCATTTATACTCAATTTCTTCCAATGTTTCTTCTGAAAACTGCTTACCAAATCCAGGCTGAGGGAAGGTCATCTTAGTCTGGGAATCAAGTTCTAAGTTAAGCCCCTGACTTTGGCAGCTGGCTCTACCTCTGTATCCACACCTTCCACCCAGAGTTCCCTTCCAGCCTCTTCAAAATAGACTCTTCCCCTTCCTTAGGCACTGCTAAAATCTTCCACTTAAAAGATCAAATCAAAACAACGTTAAGTTTAAGCCCTAACACCCTAGTATTCCCAAGACCCTACCTATTAAACAGGGTTGCCTAATTTCTATGAGTTATATAACAATTTGTTTTATCTATGGTCAGAATATTTCTCATTGACTTAACAAATAACTGTAAAAAATAGGCTTACATCAGGCTACTTATTAGAAAAACTGATAAGTTCCAGACCAAACAAATTACCGTTTAGTAAACTCAAAACAAAATCTATTCAATAATTTGAAAGCAACACATTAATATAGTTTAGTTACATTTTACCAATGCAAACTTATTTAAAATTCTACAATGATATTAACAAACCATCTAATTACCAAAATGTCAAGATCAGATTGTTTTATTTGTACGTAAGCCACAATATTTTCTGCCAGATGAATGCCTAAGCCACTCTCTCCACAAAGATAAAATCAAACAGCTGAATTTTTCCTTAAATATTTTGACAACTTTACTCCCACACACCTAAACTCATTTTACATTTTTCCTGGCACTTATTCTATCCATTTTTCTAGTGGCTGGATCTTCTTTGATATTCCAAGATCATGTCAATCTGAAAAGTAAATCTTTCCTTAAAACCACAACATTAGAAACATGTTCATTCTTTTCCAAGTTCTAGTTTCAAGTTGCTTTAAAACAATAGTCTGGTGTTTTTTCCAAAAGGTACTTGGAAAGGAAATGTGCCTTTTTTTCCCCCTGAGGCTGTGTAAATGGTTTTCAAATCCCTCCCATGCTGCTCTCCCTGTGGAGGGTTTCCACTGTCACCTCCTCTGGTTTTCAGTACAACACAAGGGACCTCACAGAGCTGCAGTACCTTCCATCTACATGAGAGATGGTAACGCTGTATGCACTGAAACTACAGTGCACCCAATACTACCATCCCTTCATTTGCTAATCGTAAAACTGTACAGGTTTCACCTGTTTTCCAGATAAATGAAATGACAAAGTTGGACCATATTTCCTTATTTTAAATACATCAGATTAAAATGCTTGTATCATATATTGCTGTGCAGGGGTAAGCAAAGAACAACTCAAAGCAGCAATGACATGCCACTTCTAGGGGCCTCATAATTTTTTGTCAGTGTTCTATCTTACACAAGAATTTTGCTCCATAGAGTGAGAAAACTCATACTTGCCTGATAATAATAATGACACAATAATGACAAACTTTGATTCAGGAATTCCAGGCTTGGCCATTGATTCTAAAGAAATTATTTAATAGGTAAAAAAGAGCTACACATTTTAAAAGTTCCTATATGCATTAGTAAGGAGTAAAAATTGGGAAAAAAAGGTTAAATAATGAAATGGGTTAACGACATAGTAATTCTTCAGCAAATATAGACTACTATATTATTCATTAGTAATTACTATTAATTGTAATAATTCATGACTATAGCTTAGTTATTAAAATAGGAAGACCTAGAGGCACAGGAAAATATTTATGAAATGTTTGGTTTTTCTTAAAAAGAGCATATTATAAAATTATATAACTAAATTGTGTAACCACACCGTATCTGCTCTGCAGGGCATAGGGAACCTGATCAAGAATAGGTGAAGGAAGGGAACACAGGCGACACAGACAGTGGCCCTGGCTCCTCACAAAGATGGAAGAACAGCAGGGTCCTCCTGACCTCCTCAGCACACAAACAATCACACACTTCGCAATGAGCCCAGGAGCACTCAGGACTTGATTCTGTCTGCTGTTCAATTGTGGCCATTTGATTCTAGATTTAAAAATGTTACACTCTCTAAGTGTCTGTCAATGTCACCAATGAAAACAAGGCTGAGGAATAAAGCTGGGGTCCAGTCTCAAGCTCCTGTGTAGCCGGAAGCACTAGAATCAGAGGTGATTTCAAGTACACCAGAGCCACTTTCTTTCTTTGAGGAGGCTTTAGCCATGCCTCACTGAGGACTCTCCCTCTGTAGTCTGCACTGGCCTTCAACATCAACTCGTGCCTCAGGCAGGCTTGGGAGTCTGGAGCACATTCTGCCAACAGTCCAGCAGGGGTTCAGTCCTTTCCATGGGGGTCAGGGAAGAGGGGTGAGGGAGCCCTGACCCCAAGCAGAAGACAAGGACCTGGAAACAGCTAGGGATAAGTGGATAGGTCTTGGCAAGTTCATTCCCAAAGGAGCAAAGAGAGAGCAGAGGAAGAGCCAGAAAAGCTGGGCAAAGAAGTCAGATGCAAAAAGGCAGAGAAAGAGAAGATTACCAAAAGGCCTGGGGCTCTCTGGCCTGGAAGACAGGGAATTACACCTGTCTCTGCCCAACTTTGGAGGTTCACTATAGTGAACCGCCCTGGTACAGACAAGGCAGCCTCCTGCACAGACTGAATTAGGATTCATGCAAAGCCTGGGGTTTCTTGAGAACAAGATGCCTCATCCCCAAGGATGACTTAACACTTCTGCCTCCATTTTATAAATGAGGCAGGAGCAAGGAGAGAAAAGATTCTAACATCATACAAACCAACCTCAGCCCTGCATCAGACAGTCTAACTCCTTTTAGTTGTTCTGTCTGAATTTTACTCCACTCTTATCAGAAGACAGTGAAAATTCCCCATTTTAAAATAGCACAAAAGTACATAATTCAAAACAAAATACTAAATAATAAGCAAAATAATTTTTATGAAGAACTTTTCAGAAAATTTCACATATTATCCTCCTAAACAGGAACTCCAAAACAAGAAACATGAAACATTAAATTATATTTTTCCTGATATAAGCCCAGAGTATGGAAAAGTCTTGTTCTGACTTCAAAATTCAAAGAAATCCTTACTTGGTGCTAAACAGTAATGGTGATGCCAACACACTCTCTCACTAACTCGAGATCTAGATTCAGCTGAATCTAGCATACAGCATAAAATACAATACATAAGTGCTTGTGGCTTGTGGCAGATAAATCTCAAAGCATGGGCTCAATGCTTTACCCCTCCCTGTACCCATGCCCTGTGTAATGTACTTAGCTGCTTTTCCCATCATGAGGTAAAATTTATTTCCCTGACCCTTGACCATGAACTGGCTGGTGACACTTTGGACCATCAGAATGTGGCTGAATTGATGGAGGCCAGTTCTGAGCAGAGGCTTTGCCTGCTCTCCCTCCCTCTCCTGAAAGCCTGCCACATCGGCTAAACCAGAGGGGACAGCCCATCACATGAGGAGCAATGCCATGGAAGAGAGCTCCATGTCCCAGCTGAATCATCTTCAACCAGTCTGTAATCAGTTAACTTCCAAACATGTGGAAGAGACACAGCTGGTCACAAGCATGTGAGGCTTGGCTGAGCCACAAGAACTGTTGATCCAGAGGTTCATGACAATAACAAATACCTGCTGCTTTATCACTCCATACTGAGTAAGCATAGCAAGAGCTAACTTACACGATGCTATTTCAAAGAAATAGTAGTATACCTTTAAGAATACTTAAGACTGACCTCAAAATTAAAAAAAAAAGAGAGAGAGAGAGCATTCAGCCATTTACTAGTGCCAAAGATTTCAAACTACTTAGTACACAAATAACTGTAATTCAACTCTTCATGGAAATTTAGGATACTCATTTTGCACAGATCCTCATTTAAATCCTTAGATTGAAAAAACGTTGCAGAAAAAGCATAGATGAAGTTATTACTCTTAAATACCACACTACAATATTTACCATGCCATCTACAAAGTATAATAATTCCATATGCTCTTCTACATTCCTACAGATGCATGAAAAATAGACTGAGGACCACAGTTATGATTAAGTATTTCTTCCATGGAGATTCATCTTTGATCAGCTAGAAGACACACCTCATGATCAGAATAGGAGAAGAGACTCCTTTTCATTTTTTCCAGTCCCTTTGTCAGATGCTCTCAAAGACTTTATTAAAAGCAAGGTTACAGCCGGGCGTGGCAGTGGTGCGTGCCTGTAATCCCAGCACTTTGGGAGGCTGAGACAATAGAATCGCAAGTTCAAAGTCAGCCTCAGCAACAGCGAGGTACTAAGCAACTCAGTGAGACGCTGGCTCTACATAAAACACAAATGTAGCTCAGTGGTCGAGTGCCCCTGAGTTCAATCCCCGGTACCAAAAAAAAAAAGCAATGTTACCTTAAGGAATCATCAAGCTTTTAAAGTCGCCTCTATTTAAGTTATAATAAAGTAGGAACAAAACTAGATTCAAAGTATGATATTTCTTCTGAAAAGCTCTGGCTCCTATAAATGATTAATATTTTAAAATTTGTAATTTCATGAGGACATACATTTGGGTTCAATACATATTTTTCAGTAAACATTCTCTGAATGTAATCTCAAAAATCATGCCCACACTTAAGTGGTCTCAAATGCACACAAGTATTTCTATAAAATCACAAAGCCAAGTTCAACCTCACCTAAAGCACCAGCTTTTCTAAACCTAAATACATTAATTTTTTTTCTTAAAAACACCCTAATTACCCCAAAACAGAAAAATTAAAGCACTGCTTTTCTTTAAATTTTACACCACCATAATACAGAGACTATTCAACTAATTAAAAAGAGAATTTCAGAGACTACTGTATGTTACAAATTAAGAAAAAGGTCCTGATTTCTTTTAAATGCTGACCCAATATTAACTCTGAGGAACGCTGACTGGCCACTCATAAGGATGCTGATACTGTTTCACATTTTGGTATATCTCCAAACATTGCTGTCACCTAGAGCAAAGGACATTTTTTCCTAGTCTCACAATACTTCCAGTGGAAACAGACTAAAATGTGTAATTCTGGTCCTCTAGGTGGTTGCTAGAACATTAAGATGTTGGCCTGAAAGGAGAGGAAATGATCTGGTCATCGCTGCAATCAGCTTTTATCAAATAAACAGCAATTTCCTTCCAAGTTTCTGAACTCGGACCTCTTCATTTCTGCTGCCAAAAGTGAGGCGTCTCCTTTGGTGACAGGGGGAAAACACTAGATTGTTACAGAGTTAATTCTCTAAACTAAAGGCAGAGAAAACAACCACTTTCTGCAGAGCAGAATTAGACTAAGAAAAATTAAAATGTCCACCCTCTCCTACAATCTAGAGAAGAATACCAGACAACCAGGGCCTGAGAGAATCACGCAGGCCGCAGTCCTGCTGACTTCGTCTCAGGTACATTGTTACCCAGGCAGGAAGGCCCTGGGCCCTACCTGGACCCAGTATCTGTATTGCCCCTAATGAAGCTTTTGTCTCCACCTTACCTCCATCCCCAAAGCCAGGGGATGACTTTCCTATCTGCAGATGTTTCTTTTTCACTCAAGAAACCATGCCTGCTATAATCTTTCACTGTTAGCATCAAAATAATCTCTTTGGTTCCTGTGCCACCAAACAGCCTAACAAATCATCCCCAGCACTGAAGAACAAGAATAATCTAGACAGTTTCCTGGAATAATCTAGACAGTTTACTTATTGGAGTCAGTAAGGTCCATGCAATACTCGTAGAAGTTAAAAACAAAACAAAAACGCTCAAACTCTACTGACAGCCTAGAAGTCTTGAAATGTGAGGCTAAACTAATCCCAGGGAGCATCCTTTTCTACTGACAGCCTAGAAGTCTTGAAATGTGAAGTTAAACTAACCCCAGGAAGCATCCTTTGAGGTAGTGAGAACAGTAGCCTGTTTGAAATTCTGTCGCATGCTTCCTTATCTCTAACAGGTGTGTTTACTGACTCCAGCTAACACTGGAGGCACTACCGTAAGCTTTACACTGTTTTACATGTGGAGAAAAATTTTCAAAATCACCATTCAATTAGTAAACACAAAATGTTAACTGGATACTAATAATAATGCCAGGTGGGAAGAGCCATGGGGCTGGGCTGGGTAATGTTAGGAAGCTGGGGTGGCAGTATGGTGGGTTAGGGATTTGGGGATTTGGCAAAGATTGCCTGAAAAAATCAAGGTATTTCAAATGAGCCTTGATGAGTGAGAAGGACCCAAGACAGAAGAATGGCCCGTGGGGAGGGAAGAGCACAGCACTGAGCCTCTTTGGGGTACCAATGTATCCTAGAAAATCCACAGTAAGTGGCATATTCTACAAACCATCTCCTACCACCCAAAAATGCCCCCATCAACACTGACTTCTCTCCACAACCTTGACTACCCATGAGACTTTCCACATAGATGGCTTTTGCTGAAAGGCAGGTAAATCAAGTATAAAGAGGATGAAAAGGGAAGAGAACCAAGTCCAGAACGGCAACCTTTCACCTAAAATATCTGTGAGAACATCTGCTCTAGATTCAGCTTGATATTAAGAGTTCCCTTTATGGGGCTGAGGCTGTAGCTCAGTGGTAGAGCGTTTGCCTAGCATGCGTGAAGCACTGGGTTCGATCCTCAGCACCACATACAAACAATAAATGAATAAAATAAAGATCCATCAACAACTAAAAAAAAATTATTAAAAAAAAAAGAGTTCACTTTAAAGGGAACTGTTCGGAGCAAAGTTGTATGCTGTCAATGAAGAAAAATGAATAGTTAAAAAATTATTCTACCATGAATTTTGACAAAAATGCACTATCCAATGAGTATGTAAAGTGTTCACAATATCTTAATTCTCAGATTTGCTACGAGCATAATGCAGACCAGCACAGTGGCTCTCACTTGTGATCCCAGTGACTAGCGAGGCTGAGGCAGGAAGATGGCAAGTTTGAGGCTAGCCTCAGCAATTTAGCAAGACCCTGTCTCAAAAAAAAAAAAAAATTACAAAGGGCTGAAGGTATAGGTTAGTGGTAGCTACACTGGGTTAAATCCCAGTACCTCAAACACACACACACACACACACACACACACACACACACACACTGCAGAGAAGGGAAAGGAATACCCAATTTCTAGAAACCAATATTATTCTTTACATTCTAACTTGTTTCCTATGAAAGAACAGCAGGCTATTAAAGCTAACCAGAGGGGAAAAGCCTACTACATAGCCACAGCTGTGGAGAACCTGCTATGCAACTGTTCTGTGGAGATACAGGCTATGCAGACAGACAAGATAAATAAATCTAAAGCAACAGTAATAGTATCTGATTATAATTAATTAAGCATAACTAGTAAGACACTACAAGTGCTGAAGAAAGCTTAGAAAGGACAGAGGATGGTGGCTGGGGAGCACTACTCAATGGTGGGAGTGGAACTTGAAGTCCACCAAGAAGGTGAAGCTTGAATACGAGAGAAGGGAGGGGAGGTGCCTGGTAAGGCAACCTCATGAGCCAAGGCATCCAGGTGGGGAAAGATACAGATGTTGCTGGGACAGAGCACATGTTGGCTTTACTAGACATGAAAGAACCACTGAAAAGGGAAAGATAAAGGTGGAAATCAAGTCCCTTTACAGACATGATGAAAAAAAAAAAACTCACAAAAGGGAAGCAGGGAAAAGACGTGATAAACGCCACATTAAAGACATGAGCTTGGCAGGACAGATTCAAATGGAGCCTCCCAGAAGCACATAAATGCTACTGCAGTGCAAGAGGTTTAAAAAGAGGGTCAAGAGGGGCTGAGGACAAGCCCTTAGGGAAAGACAGCAGGTGTGCGGAAAAGGGTTGAGGTCGTAGGCCTGAACTGCTGTCCTTGGAAAGGCTGCTTGCAAGGTTAGCCTGTGGCTTGTGTCTGAGTCCTTGGATCTCCAGAGAGTTCTCGACATTCCTTAACTCAGAAGAGTGGCTCACTGTTCTTAATGTTGGTACAAAACACGTGGTTTATGCTGAACACATACTTTCTGTGAGGAGTCTGGAGTTTTGGTACATTCCAGGAGGAAGGCGCCTACGTAATCGACCTCCAATAAAAGCTTTGTGCACCAAGTCTCTGATGAGCAATCTTTTTTTTTTTTTTTTTTTTTGGTACCAGGGATGAAACTCAGGGGCACTCGACCACTGAGCCATATCCTCAGCCCTATTTTGTGTTTTATGTAGAGACAGGGTCTCACGGAGTTGCTTAGCACCTCGCTGTTGCTGAGGCTGGCTCTGAACTCGAGATTCTCCTGCCTCAGCCTCCCAAAGTGCTGAGATTACAGGCCTGCGCCACTGCGCCCGGCTTCTGATGAGCTATCCTGATAAACAATATTTCACATGTCGTCATAATTTGGCACTGGGGGAGTTCAGCACATCCTGTGGGACTCTACAGGGAAAGGACACTTGGAAGCCTGTGCATGTTGCCTCTCATATTCACCTCATGTGAAGGGCAAGGTTGATTTCATGTCCCCGGACTACTATAAATTACAAGTGTAGGGCTGGGCTGTTGCTCAGTGGTAGAGCGCTTGCTTGGCACGTGTGAGGCACTGGGTTCGATCCTCAGCACCACACAAAAATAAGTAAATAAACTAAAGGTGTTCAGTCCATTTACAACTAAAATATTTTTTAAAATAAATAAACGAATTTCAGGTGTATATGGTCTGAGTCCTGTCAATCAATGAGCCTGCACTTGGGGATCCCTAACCGCAGGGGAACAATTTCTAAGGGAGATTAGTATGACTGGCATGACCAAAAAGTTGAAATAAAGAAAAGGCATGTCTCAAAGACCTTGTAATAATTTAGATTTATAAGTGATTCCCAAATGACACTGCCCTATTCAGACAGGAAAATTTTTATTTTACTCACACACACAAGCACAGAGGAAGCAGAAACATCGTGAGTTTCTGATGACATCAAAGTAATAAAACAGAAAATAAATGGGAATAAAATAACATTTGAGCTAAGTCCTGTTTTATGCCCTATATTCTATTAATTCATCGACTCTTCACAAAACTCCATAGATATTCTTACTATCTTCGTTTTGCAGATGAGAATACTGTGACACAAAGAGGTTAAGCACTTTGTCCAAGGTCACATGGCTGGGATTCAAACCCAGGCACTGGGGCTTCAGAATCTATGCTCTTATCTCTGCTATAAAAAGAAAATGACTGTAGCAGTGAAGGGTCACTTAACAATAGAGGAATAAATGCACTTCCACTCAGGCCTCCTGCCTTCTCACTTCAGCTTATTTTGTAACACAAATTGAAGAATCTACTTCTAGGCACTACATGACAACTAAAATACAGCATTAATACCTAATTTTCTGTATAAACTAACAACTTCCACCTATGCCAGGTTTCCTCCTAAGCATAATGCTCAAAAATCAAGC
Organism: Xerus rutilus; assembly: GCA_028644305.1. NCBI lineage: Eukaryota > Metazoa > Chordata > Mammalia > Rodentia > Sciuridae > Xerus > Xerus rutilus. Next base: position 148,086,567 of record CM053402.1, read on the forward strand.
TGCTTATTTAAGATTATGCCACATGAACCATCAGTAAATGTACAAGCTTTTTCCAAAACTATCTTATATGCTTAGAAGAAGAAACAAATATATTAATATCTGACGTATTTAAAAAAAAAAGATGCTATAAAAATATTTGAAAGTTGGATTTTTGTAAATTTATCATTTATCAACCAGTGTGCAACATCATAAAACATTTGAAAACACATGGGATCTGTCTTTGTTTGACTTAAGCCAAACAAAATTGAGTTTTCTGCAGAAACCAATCTTGGCCTCCAGTTCCTGAAGCAGCAGTATAAGTAGGCTCCTCTCCAAACTCTTTCAAAAAAGAAGAGAGCCAGCCCGTAACCTTAATGTTTATAATGCTCTGCAACAGAGCTTTTTCCTTTTAAAAATTCTATCATTCAACCAACTGACTGTTTAAATGTTTGTGCAGTTCCAGCAAAGAAGTCCAAAAAAACAATCTGTGTAGGAATAGCTCCTACTGCCTTGCACATTTCAGTCCTGTTCTGAAAGCAGAGTCTTACTTTCTGTTTCCCCTGTCAGAAAGTAACTGCTGCAATTCAAAATTCTTTAACTATTGAAGCTATTTTGGTGGGTGTTTTTGGTTTTTGTTTTTAAGTTTCCTGAAGAGAAAGACAGTAAAGACAGCACTTTCTTTCTTGATTCAAGACGTATAAAGAAACTTCATGAATTCATCATTCTTATACTTTGCTCAAACTGAAAAGCTCAAGCTCTTCATTCCAAAGTTCAGACAATTTAAACTACAGTAAAATAAATAAATACATATATATGTGTATATACATGAATTTAAGTTTAAGAGTGAAGTTTAAACAAAAGGGCTAAAAATATTTATCACTCTGAAAAAAAACAAATGAATTTATGCAAGAAGTAATACCATTTTGTTAATTTTGTTCATGACACATTAGACATAAGATAGTTTCTAACTAGACCCCTAAATTTATTGCCCCATCCACTAATTACCTGTCCAGGTGTGATGGAATTAAGCCTTAGTATTCCATACTGGCTGAATACTGTTTGGAGGGTTGACTGCATTTAACTATCATACATAGTTTGGTTTTGTTGGGAAATAGGTGGGTATGTGTGAATGACCCTAGGCAAATACATCCCAGAAGCAGAATAAAAAAAGAGAAGGGGAGGGAGGGAACAAAATGTAAGGAGTATTCTCTCAAGGCAAGCAAATAACAAATAACTCTCCTTCCTTGTGAAACAGTGGTTCTCAAAGTGTGATCCCTGGACCAATAGCATGCATGACCATCGAAACCACATGGGAGCTAGGCACGGTGATGCACGCCTGTAATCCCAGCAGCTTGGGAGGCTGAGACAGGAGAATCACAAGTTCAAAGCTAGCCTCCACAATTTAGCAAGACCCTCTCCCAAAATAAAATATAAAAAGGGCTGGGGATGTGGCTCAGTAGTTAAGCATACCTGGGCTCAATCCCTGGTACCAAAAAAATCAAAACAAAACAAAACCACATGGGAACTTGGGAGAAATGCCAACTCTCAGGCCCCATCTGACCTTCCCACTCAGAAACTGTAGGATGGGGCCCTGTAATTCATGTTCTAACAAGACCTCCAGATGCTTTTGATGCATGCTCCAATTTGAGAATCATCATTCCAAAGAGACCAAAAAATGTACACAGTAGGCCGAGACCAATCTCAACCTCAGCATTATTGACGTTCGGGGCTGAATAGCCTTGGGTGGAGAACCATCCTTTGCATTCCAGGCTGTTAGGCAGCATCCCTGACCTTTTCCTACATGCTTGTAATAAATATTCTCTCCCCAATCATGACAATAGAAAATGTCTTCAGACATTGTGAACCACTGGCCTAGACTTTAGGAAAGTCTAGTCTAATATACATGAGGCCCAATTCTGTACTGGTAACTTCAGAATACCCTTAGCTAGCTCTCACTGCTAGCTTTTATAAAATGAACTCACTTCACTTGTATTCTAACTCTAAATGTTAACAGTTACATTTCTAAGGATTAAAGCAAAAGTTGTACATAAAAGGTACAAGTCAATTTTTCTTTAAACTCTGAAAACTAGTAGAGAGGATCATTAAATCATGGTAAAAAGTAGAATGCACATATTTTACACTTGCTGCTAGTCAATCACTGACCGATACTACCTGAACTGAGTTTCTCCAAAAGTAGAGAAAAATTGGATGAATGGCAAAGAGAACTTGGGTTCGAATCTCAATTGTGTCACTTTAGAGCTAGGTGATCTGGGGCAGTGACTTCAATGTCTTTTGTGCCTTAGTTTTCTAACTTGTCAAAGGTCATTATACTATGTTCCATAATACTCCTAGCAAGGCCTGGGACAGTAGTACCCTCAGTTAAACGCACTGCTATTTCTGCAGTAGAAGAGATGAATGTTCACAACGCAAGGGATAAAGTTTAGAAAGTCTCATTCATTCAGGTCAAGTTTTTGTATTACATGAGTATTTGGGTCCAACTTATACACACACACTTTTGACTTTTACCATGTACTGAACTTTGGAACTGCTGATATGCAAAGATGACCATCACTTCCTGGTGGAGGGGCATGAACATTGGATGCAGTAATATACATGAGGCCCAATTTTGTACTGGTAGAGAGAAGGGACGCTCAAAAGACTAACCATTGTTATTTATAAAGTACAAATTCCAATCATGTTATCTGCTTGTTTTGAACACTTTGATGGCTCTTCACTACCTACAAAATAAAGTCCAAATTCCTAAGCATGGCACACAAAAAGGCCCTTCCAAAATTGGACACTGGCCTTTCCTGCTCTTAGCAGTCTTTATTTTCTTTATTTTCCTGCTCTAAGACAGTCTAGCCCTTGGGAAACCGTGATTTCTGTGTTAGCTATCTTCCTACACCACACATGTACCAGGGGCCCAGCACTTGGTAAGTGTCTGACAAATACCTCGATGAGTCAGGGTCAGTGTTCAACTTCCTCAGGTATACACACTGGCTTCCTCGAGTCAAGGGCCATAAATATCAATGAATCAGAGGTTATGTGAGGGCAAATACTGAAGCTTTTGATCCCTGTTGTTACCCCGAGAGTCTGGTACTCAATAAATACATTATTCCTAGATACACGAATGAACAAATGAAGCGTATGTCACGTATTTAAGACAATGTGAAAAACTCACCAGTAGCACCACCAACAACAAAAAAGCTCCCAGCCAGGTGTTTTCATTAAATCTCTTAAAAGGTGGCACCTCCTATAAAAAGGCTGTCCTTCCTCCAAGGAAGTTCCATGGGCCTTAAATACACATTAGAAACTTGAGGTATCACCCCACACCCAGTCCAGCCATCAGAGCCCTGCAGGAACAGTGGTGCCCCAGTGAAAAAATGAGCTGATCCAAGGCTCCCCAGAGCAGCTTAGTAATCACTTTCCATAAAACATTTATCAGCACTGCTCCTGCCCAACAGTCTCAAATATTCAGTAATTTACCTAGCATGCAGGAGTCATGAATAAACCATTTTACTAAATAAAGACTGCTAATTTTTATAGTTTAGAGGCCACCGCCTGCAATCAACTCACTACCTAATTGCAGAAAGGGTCCTAAGCTTACCCAGAATTGAAATACAAAGATACAACAAAGGCTCAGGGCTTTAGGGTTTCTTTTCCCATTCAGGTCCTCCAAGTTATTCACTTCAAAAGGTATAATTACAAAAAGCAAGACTCTACCTTCAACAGCAGTACCTTCCAAAATCTTCTAGCTTTTGGCACATCACTACTTAAGACTGCTCATTACATCAAACAAAAAAAGCCACTCAAGTATTACACCCTTACGGTTTTAAAGATGCTAAAATTTTAAAACAAGGAATATTGTTCCAATACAGTTACACTGCCCTGAAGATCAGTGAGCAGAAGGAAGTCTTGGGTCATCTGACTTTTCATCAGTATGTCTGTGGCTCAAAGCAACTAGTTTCCCTTCCCTGGCCTCAGTTTCTTCTCAGGTAAAATGAGAAAAGTGGATCCAATCAATGCTTCCCAAAGTGTGGTGGGAGTCGAAAGCAGGATATCTCAGTAGTACAAGACAGGTATTTGTGTGCACACAGCTAACGTCTTAGTTTATTCTTTATAGTGCGAATAGTGGATGTGTAAATAAATGCATCTGTTCTTTTTAAAAAGGAGTCACTTTTATTTAAAAAGACTACTTAAAAACTACTTGGTAAATAAGAATTCAGGTGGTTCTAGCAGCTGATTTGAGGCCTACCATAAAGCAGGGAGGTGTAAACCCCAGTTCCAGAAGAAAGAGGTCTGTACTTTGTATGGAGTAAGAACCCCGCACCAGAACTGTTGAAACCAACACCCAGACTACCAGAGAAGGAAAACTTGGAACTGACCTGCGAGGGCCAAGAAACTCCAGAGTTGAGCGCCAGGTGAAAGAAGAGGGAGGAAGCCAAGTTCCTGGGCAGAAGCAGTGCGTACCAAGTCCTGGCCTGGAGAGGGGGTGGGGGTCCTGGGCCAGAGAGCGCGGTGGGGACTGGGGTCTCGGGGTCCGGAGTTGGATAGGCGCGGTGGGGGCTGGGTTCCCTGGGTCCCAAGGTAGAAGGGAGCGGTGAGGACTAGTTCCCCAGTCGGAGGGGCGCAGTGGAGACGGGAGTCCCGGGTTCCTGAGGGGAAGGGACGCTGTGGGGACTAGCTCCCTGGTCGGAGGGGTGCATTGGAGACGGGAGTGCCAGGGTCCCGAATGGGAGAGGTGCGGTGGGGACCAGGATGCCCGTGTACGGAGCTGAAGAGGCGCGGTGGGGACCGGGATCTGGAGCTGGAGTGGGGCGGTGGGGGACAGCTCCCTGGTCGGAGGAGTGCACTGGAGACGGAGTGCCAAGGTCCGGAAAGGGAGAGGCGCGGTGGGGACAGGGGTCCGGGTCCGGAGCTAGAGGGGCACGAGGGGGACTAGCTCCCGGCCGGAAGGGCGCGGTGGGGACTGGGGTCCCAGACCCGAAGGGCGCTGAGGGGTGGAGGCTGGAGGACCCGCGGGAGACCACCAGGATCTCAGTGGACGCGAGAGGCGCGGGGCGTCCGGCAGCGCATCAGTCCCGGGAGGGCCGGCGCCGCGGACCCCACTGCCCACACCCCGTCGCTCCCCGGCCGCGCGCGCAACCCGCCGGTCCCACCTGTCCTCGCTGGCGGTGATCACGCCATCCTCCTTGGGGATGAGCAGCGCGGCCGTGACGGCGTCCTGGTGGCCCTCGATCTTGCTCAGCAGCACCGGGCGGCTGCTCTGCGGCCTGGAGTGGATCTCCGCCGCCATGTTCGCGCGGCCGCGCAGTCCCGGCGGCCCATCAGCTGACCGCCGGGCGGGCGGGGACGCGCCGGTTTCCTCGGCAACCGGGCCGCGTGGGCGCCGCGCCGCCGTAGCGCCGCGAGTGCTGCCGCCGCCCGCCCGTATTGCCTGGAGACGCGGCGCGGCCACAAAGTCTGCGGGCCCGCGGGGACCGCGGAGGGCTTCTGCCCAGAAGTGAGGACAGCAGCCAAGGTTTGGCAGAAAAGCCACTCGCCTAGGGGTGATCGAGCGGTCTGAGAGACGAGGCATTGGCTCTCAAAGCAGAGCCCTCAGAAAATAGTGAGACTGCACTGCATCCACTCTAAGAAGCCATTGTTTGAAAGACACACCTTAATTAAAATGTGAAAAAATATAGGGCATCTTAGATTCTACTGCAGTGGATGATACTCGAGTGATGACTATATGCCAGGGACTATCCCAGTTTCTTCACACAGATTATCTCACCTAATAGCGATAACCTGGAGAGACGGATAGATAGGTGCTCCCGTATTCCCATTTTTTAGAGATAAGAAAGCTGAGCCACAGAAAAGTTCATTTACCTGCTTAATGGTGCATGGCTATGAGAAAGAGAAGAGCATCTCTTAACCTCCCAGAGCTAAGGTACTGCCAGACCAGCTTTGGTGTGACTACAAGGTGGCAGGGCGCCTTTTTATGGAACATGAACATAGCACAGACCACTCTCTAACCATGTTTCAATGTAGCCAAATATGAACATTGCACAAACCACCAAAATGATTAAATGATCAAACATGCTCCTATCCTGGCTACTATGAGTAGTTCCTATTCTTTACCAATTATATCTTTAGCTTCTATCTAGTCTTGCTCCCACTAGATAAGATTTGTTAAAATATCTAATCTTAGAATTAGATATTTTAACATTAATTATTAGAATTTCCTGTCAACACCCAGTCCAGAGGGAAGCCCTCTTTTCTTAAACCCTCCCCAATCACCTAACATGAACTCAAATTCGGACCACCTCTTACCCAGATGCCCCTCCTTTCCTGGTGATGCACCTTCTTCCAGCAAGCAATCAACCTCACTTGTTCCACTACAGGTGTATTCCTGGTGGTTTTAGCTGAAGGACAGTAAAGGGTCATGATTGGGATCCAGGAAGTCAATGCCTCCAGTCCCTCCCTGTTAGCCCTTCACCCCCTCCACTGTATTATTCTGGCACCTGAACTGAAAGATTGCTCTAGAACTGGGCTGTACATTATCCACGTAACTACTGAGCACTTGAAATGTGACTAGTCCAAACTGAGATGCAAAATGCATATCTATTTTAAAGACTCCATGTAAAACAAAAAGGATATAAGATATTTCATTAATAATTTTCATATGGATAGCTAAAATGACACGACTTTGGATATATTGAATAAGAGTATTAAAATTAATATGAGCCGGGCGTGGTGGCGCACGTCTGTAATCCCTGCACTTTGGGAGGCTGAGACAGGAGAATCGCGAGTTCAAAGCCAGCCTCAGCAACGGCGAGGCGCTAAGCAACTCAGTGAGACCCTGTCTCTACATAAAACACAAAATAGGGCTGGGGATGTGGCTCAGTGGTTGAGTGCCCCTGAGTTCAATCCCTGGTACCAAAAATAAATAAATAAATAAATAAATAAATAAAATAAAATTAATATGATTGGGTTTTCTTTTTTAATGTAAGTAATAAAAAGTTTAAACTACAGATGTGGCTTCATGGCATTTCTATCGGACAAGGCTTCACCCATACTTTCTTATGTTGAAGTTAATAACCAAATATTCATAGACTTATTTATTCATCAATTCACAAACAGGTATCATACACCTACCATGTACCATATGTTGACAAGATGATTAAGGCATGGCTCTTGCAAGGCTTACACAAGATAATATCTAGACAGTTGACTGAAAACTTTGTTTGGTCAACAAATAACAAGTATTTTGCATGCCTATTATGAGTCAGGTGCTTTTCCAAATGAAGCAGTGGCCAAAAGACAAAAAAAAATTACTGTTAGAACTCACACTCCAATGAAGGAACCAGATATTCAAATAGATAACTAAATTATATAGTATATTAGAAGATGTTAAATGCAATAGAGAAAATAAAACAGCCAAGGGTGGTAGGAAATATAGAGGTGGTGTGATTTTAAATAGGATGGAGGGGTGGCTACAGAGATAAAAGCACAGATCACTTTCTTAGAAGGAGCGTAGTCAGCAGGCAGTCTCTGGTCCTCACTCCTTCATGGACTCTCAGCTGCTGAAAGGCATGGTGCCTTCACAGCACAGCCTTTCTACAACTGAACAAGATGGGAGCGTGAAGGCCTGACCATCAGGACACACTGCCAGGCGGTGCTTGCTCCAGAACTCTCCCCTAGACTAGACGAGGCTTTGTCAGTCTCACAGGTGATGACCCCTGCCTAATCCTATTACCTCCATGGGCCTTCACGGGGAGTGGCCCCTAATAAATAACCCTGTGTTAACCTCTCCATTTCTGCTTCTAGAAAATACAAACATGAGGCAAGTGGCAGTGGACACCTCACTGAGAAGTGACATTCTGTGGACAAAGTACTATCCTGGAAAAGGAAACAGCATGTGCGAAGGCCTCAAGGCCAAAGCATGCGCAGGGTTTACAGGAATAGCAGGGCATCTGGTGAGGCTGGAGCAGAGTGAGTGGAGTAATGTGAAGAGAGAAGTCACCAGACAGATCTGGCTCTACCTGGGGGACACACTAAGGATTTGGGTTTTTTCTTTTAATTCAGTAAGAGACCAGTGGAGGGTTTTGAGCAGAAGACTGGCTTAATCTACCTCCAATTATTTAAAAAAGAATTTTTTTAGTTGTAGATGGACACAATACATTTATTTTATTTATTAATTTTTATGTGGTGCTGAGGATGGAACCCAGTGCCTCACACGTACTAGGCAAGTGCTCCACTACTGAGCCACAACCTCAGCCCTCTAACTCCAATTTTAAAAGGCAGTAGTGGCAGCTAGGGTGTCAGCCAGGAAGTCAATGAAATAAGGGAGTTGAGAGATTATAGTGGTGTTCTAATTGTCCTTGTGATGAGAAGACATCCGGTTTTAGACCTGTCTATAAGGTGGAGCCACTGATATTTGTTGTTGTGAGCAGCATTATTAATTAGTTAGAGGCAGATTATCTTTAAATGCAAGCGTGTATTCAATCACGCCAATCATCAAATATAAACAATGCAAAAAGTGTTGGGTGTGCTGGAGCACTCCAACTAGCATTCAATACGCACTTATTAAACACTAAAAGGAAGTCACACTGTCCTAGGGCAACTAAACAAGCAATTCACACAATCCTAGAGCAACCATGAGCCCCCAAAATACCTCCTGTGCCACGTGACTTCTCTCAGCCAAAAAGTAGACATTGGCTTTGTCTGGTGGTTCTCTTTAGCCAACAGCCAGACATCAGGGAATAGTGGAGTTGATCCAGGGACGGATAGCAAGGAGGCCAGTCTCACTGATGTCCTTGGAGCAAAAAGCCCGCAAAAAGCCCCCAATGTGGCAGGACAAGCAGTTTAAATGCAGTTCCAAGTTGGTGCTATGAGTGGATGATTGGTTACACCCAGTGAAAGTCAATGTCCTTTGATTATGTTCAGTGAGATAATGCAATTGCAACTGGTCATATTCTTTGCACATGTCCATGGAGCTATGTTCCCTATCAATTGTAACTAGTCATTGCTAAGTATGCCTACAGCTCCTTATTGATTGCAAGCAGGCGTAACTAAGCATGTCAATGGCTGCTGTTCCTTATGGCCAGCAACTTAGTGAGTCCTGGCATGTCCAGGCATATCTATGGTATATGCACCTTACAGTTGGATATGGAATATGAAAGAAAAAGAGGAGTTGGGAATGACACCAAGAGTTGTGTACTGAGCCACTGGAAGGATGGAGCTGCCATGTATGAAGCTGGTAAAGATGTGGAGAACAGGAAGATTGAGATGCTTGTCCAATCTCCAACATATTACTTCCCAATAAATAAAATATTTCAAAACAACAGCTCCATGTGCTTCCTTCAACTCCACGTATCTGACTAATGTTTCACAAATTTTCAATACTTTATATACAGTATAATACAATGGCCAATCATAATACCCTTCCACTTCTCCTCAGAGAATCTGCTTCTACCAGAAATCTGTTGCCTTGGTGTTTTGTTTTTGTTTTTGTTTTTTTGTTTTTTGGTATCAGGTATTGAACTCAGGAGTACCTGACCACTGAGCCACATCCCCAGCTCTATATTTTGTGTTTTATGTAGAGACGAGATCTCACCGAATTGCTTAGTGCCTCGCCATTGCTGAAGCTGGCTTTGAACTTGCGATTCTCCTGTCTCAGCCTTCCAAATTGCTGGGATTACAGGCATGCGCCACCGTGCCAGCTTACCTTGTTTTTTGATAGGTGTTGAACTCCTCTTTTGTTCTTTCCCTTTCTCAATATGAATCTTTTATAGGCTGAGATGAAGCAATCAGATTCTCTGTCCTGAAGGATTGAGCTGAGAAACCCAAAAGAGCAGTATGTCTTTGGCATTGAAGATTGTTGAGTCAAGCACTAACATGCTTTGGTCTGTGTTTCAGGGAGATGAGTGTAGGGAACTCTGTCTGGGACAGGGAGAGAAGACAAGGAAGGCCTGCTTGTAGGCAATTACAATAATTAGGGCAAGAGGTAAGAACAGCCCTCAGGTGACTGCTGTGGAAATAAGCTGATGGAAGACTTGGTAACTGAACAAAAGAGGGCGTTTGTGAAAACAAGAACAATCAAGGATAGGAGTCCAATCTGAGTGACTGCAGGGACACTGTTGCCTTTAAGTCCAGACCACAGAAAGAGGCACCTCTTTGAGGGTCTAGATGTTCAACAGGCAAAACAAAGCAGAGTTCTGACAAGCCTCTCTTTGTGACTTAATATAAGATCATTTAAAAATTGTTTGACAGAAAAGCAATACAATGATGTAACTAATGAAAGGTGATTGAAAAAAACTACTCATAATTTCACTGTTATTACTTTCTTTTCCGAATGCTTAAACAAATCCCTCTATTGTTACATTGTTTTTTAAATACAAATCATAATTTGGGGGCAAGTCATTTTTCAATCGCGGTCTTTTGAGAGCCTTTTAGATGATTTGTGGGGTAAACAGTGGAATATTTGCTCAACAGTGGCTGGATAAATGGTCTGCAACTTTAAGACGAAATATAAATACAAATGCTTTTTGGCGAAATTTAAGTGTTTTGTTAACACTGAAATTAAAACAAGTTTTTTTTTTTTCTTGCGTTAACTAGAAAACAAGTAACGAGAGAGCAACTGACACGGTGAAGTAACTTCTTCCAACAATTTTTGGACCCAAACTCTCCTCAAGCCGCTCTGGTCTCCAGTAACCCATTTGGCGCGTGCGCACTAAACCGCTTCTGCCGCGCACGCCTCCTGGTGGTGTCCCCGCCTTCAGCCTCTTTCCGTCCGCCAGTTCTCGGGGAACTGTGTTCCAGTGATACTGCTCCGACTCTTTTCCTTCCGTCCTCCATTGCTTTCAGTCTTGTACAATGGCATCTGGACTGGTGAGGCTGTTCCAGCGTGGGCCTCGATACCTCCTGGCGCGGGACGCCCCCACGCTCGTCGTGCCGGTTCGGGGAGTGAAAGGGTTCCGCGCCGCCTTCCGCTTCCAGAAGGAGTTAGAGCGGTGGCGCCTGCTCCGTTGTCCGCCGCCACCCGTGCGCCGGTAAGGGCCTCCGGAGGCTTCGGGGTGGCCGAGGTGGTGGGCGGGAGCCTGGGCTTCGTCCTCACGGTTTTGGCCCATCGGCGGCCGCGTATAGAGAAACGTGGAAAAGACCTGGACGCGTGGCCTAAGGAGAAGGGTGTGTGCCCCCGGCGGTGCAGCGCCCCTTAGAGCGTGAGAAACGGGGGGGGCTGCGGGGTGCGCTTCCTGTGGACGTGGGTGCCTTAGCCCCTTTGGTAACGCCTGATGATTCTTCAGGGGAGGATAAGAGGCAAGAAAACACCGCAGCATTGCCAGTTAGGGGCCAAGTTAAATACTGACTCTATACTCACAAGTCCGCAGTCCGGAGTAAAAGGGAAAAGTTTACCTTTAGGATTTTGCCCTCGTTTAACTTGTTGCAGCCTGACAACAGGAAGCGTACGTAGGTTTTTATCACTCCAGATGAGATCAAACTTCACACAGGGTCCTGCATCTTGCTTTTTTCTCTTTAATAATGTGTTTTGACGTGTTTTTAAGACAAAGATAAAAATAGGGTTAGATGCACTTCACTCTTTATGGTTCCGTTTATTGGCATTTGAGCATCACATTCTAGTACAACCAATGAAACAGTGTCTGTAGTGATTTCAGCTTTGGGAACCTACTTATGGTATAAAATTTTGATAACAACTTTAATACTGTCCTAAAAAGTATTGATCCAGTTTATACTTCTATGGTAAGAATATACTTTCAATACAAATTATTGTTGTTTTTGTAATAGGCAAAAAAAAAAAAAAGGAATCTCTTCCTAATTCACTTTTCCTTGCTTGTTATAAAGATAAGTATTTTGACCTTTAAAAGTAGGAAGTTTGTGAATTATATTGGTCTATATATTACATACATTTTATACTTTCAAATTAGATCTTTATAATTTGCTGCCTCTTTTATTTAAAAGAGTTTTGAGTTTATCACTTTTTTAAGAGGGTGTTTTAGTTTATTCTTTTTTTAAATATTTTTTTTTAGTTGTCAATGGATCTTTATTTTATTTATTTATATGTGGTGCTGAGAATCGAACCCAGTGCCTCACACATGCTAGGCAAGTGCTGTACCACTGAGCCACAACCCTAGCCCTATTTTAGTTTATTCTTGGAAATGATTATGAGCTTTCTTTTTCCTTGATGCTAGGGATTGCACTCAGGGTTTGTGTATGCTAGGCAAGCACCCTTATTGAGCTTCATCCCTATGTATTTATGATTATATTATGTATTTATGATTATAAACTTTAACTTACTCATAATATTGATACCAGATTATTTAAATTACTAGTTTAAATGGATACCTCCAAAATTTAAATTAGTAAATTTATAATAAATATAATGTACTTCTGTTTATGGTCAGAATCTATGAGAGTATAATTTATGTCTCATACCTAAGTGGAAAGCATAATTCCATTGTTAGAGCAGAAATAAGGAACCTATTGTTACAACAGTGACTTAGTCTGTGATGAGAAACAACCAGTTTAATGTGACAGGTCAAAGGGAAAATTAATCCTGCCATATATGTGGAATGTAGCAAAAGACTGTCAGCATTCATCTGGGTTAAGTTTTATATTTAGACTATTGAAGCCTGGCATTAGAAAGAAACAACCTTTTTTCATTTCTTTTATACAATTAATAAAATTACAGTGCAATGAAAAATTTTTATATCATTGTAAGATGCTGTTCTCTTTACCATCTCTTATGGTCTTTATGTTTTCAGTTCAGAGAAGCCCAACTGGGATTACCATGCTGAAATACAAGCCTTCGGACATCGGTTACAGGAAACCTTTTCCTTAGATCTTCTCAAAACTGCATTTGTTAATAGCTGCTACATTGAAAGTGAAGAGGCAAAACGGCAAAGTCTTGGGGTAAAGAAAGAAGTTGCTCTTCTGAATCTCAAAGATAATCAAGAACTATCTGAACAAGGAATATCTTTTTCACAAACTTGCCTCACACAGCTTCTTGAAGATGAGTTCCCACACTTGCCCACTGAAGGCATCAGAAGTCTAGTTAACTTTCTAACTAGTGAGGAAGTTGTGTGTCACGTGGCTAGAAACTTGGCTGTCGAGCAGTTAACACTGAGTGCAGAATTTCCAGTCCCCCCATCTGTACTGCAGCGGACTTTCTTTGCAGTAGTTGGAGCCCTGCTACAAAGCAGCGGACCTGAGAGGGCTACACTTTTCATCAGGGTAAGTGGTTATTAATTGCACGTGTTTGGACATGCTTGAGGTAGAAAGAAGGAAGATTTTTCCTTTTCTGATTCATTTATTTAATATATATCACCTTGAAAGTGAATTTTTCTCCCAATAGAAATCGATAAAGAGCCGGGCGTGGTGGCGCATGCCTGTAATCCCAGCACTTAGGGAGGCTTAGACAGGAGAATCATGAGTTCAAAGCCAGCCTCAGCAACGGCGAGGCGCTAGCAACTCAGTGAGACCCTGTCTCTACATAAAACACAAAATAGGGCTGGGGATGTGGCTCAGTAGTTGAGTGCCCCTGAGCTCAATCTCCAGTACCAAAAAAAAAAAAATCGATAAAGACCTAAAGCTTTTTTATAGTAGAGCCTTAATTATTACAGTTGTCTTTTATTGAGGACAACATCAGAAGTGGATAATTTTCGATTGTGACTTCTGAAAGAGTACAAGTGACATCATCTTCAGCTTTACATACATCCCTAGGGCCAAAGATTATGCCTACATTGGCAGTCAGTAGGTATTTGGTAAATGAATGAGGTTAGAGGTCACTGCACGCATCTCAGGTGGTTAGAAAGGTCATGCTTGAGTACCAGCTGCTGTTTGCTCTAACAAGTGATGAAGTCCTGCATTTCTGAGTTTCTGTGAGGTATCAGTTTTTGCTGACAGTGCCTTACCTAATTAGAATCCTTATGTAATTGGTACAACTGACTCCCAGTGTCTTTGTAGAACTTATTAATGGGGAAAAGTTTTATCCTTTACTATTGGGTGGAAGATGTTCACTGTTCAGTAACTTCCACATGGTTACTTTTAAGTAATGAAAACAGTCTCTTGATTTAGAAATTTGAATGTCAGGTCTATTACACTTGCCCACTTACTATTGAAATCTATTCAGTTAGATACAAGTTTGATGATTTTGTTAGAGAAAAATACCTCTATTCACCACCATTTTAGATTTTGTTCATAGGCAAGCCCTGTCTTCCTCCTTCTCCAAGGAGGGCCTATAATAGATGAGATTTCTTTTTTATTAATAAAGCTGAAGTAAAAGTTCTTGTTCTTGGAAGAAGTATTATCAAATCAAAACAATTTTAAAAAACCAGTTTGTGAATTACTTAAATAAATTTTAAAAAATCATTAACAGTATTGTTACCTGGGGGTCTCGGGGGTCCTGAGGGTCTTTTAATTGATTTTTGTCAGAAATTATTATCATTTATTCATCTCTAAACATTTTTTCTTAGCAGGAATTTAAATTTAAATTATAAGATAGAATCTCATCTTCTGCATAATTTTAATAGACCATGTTGATATTATAAAAAATATAGTTGATTTTTATGAAGGTTTATGTGAAAAAAACTTAGGGAATGGAGGTGTAGTTCAGTGGTTGAGTGCTTTTCTAGTATGTAGGCCCCTGAGTTCAGGCCTTAGCACAGGAGGTTGGGGGTGGGGAAGCCTACATGGGAATGAAAAAACAAGTTGAGAATTTCTTATCCAAAATACTTGGGATCAGAAGTATCCTGGATTTGGAATTTTCTTTCAAATTTTGCAGTATTGGCAAGACTTTACTAGTTGAGCTTCCCTAATCTGAAAATTGAGAATTTGAAATCTGAAATGGTCTGAAATCTGAAAGTTTTTGAGCTTCATTATGATGCTTGAAAAGGAAGAGATTTTAGAGCATTTCAGATTTTGGATTTTCAGGTTAGCGATGCTCAACTAGTAAAGTTTTTCTCTTAAAAGTGTACTTAGCATTTTGGTCCTTAGGTTTTTATACTAATTTAAATGTATAAATTGCTCTTTTATATACAGGACTTCTTAATTACTCAAATGACTGGAAAAGAGCTGTTTGAGATGTGGACGATAATAAATCCCATGGGACTGCTGGTAGAAGAACTGAAGAAGAGAAACATTTCTGCTCCTGAATCTAGAATTACTAGGCAGTCTGGAAGCACCACAGCTTTGCCTTTATATTTCGTTGGCTTATACTGGTTAGTAAAATTTCAGTCTTCATAATTTGATTGGAAGCTATAAAAACACACTCTTCACAATTCTTTAACATGACCTTTAATAGCATTAAATTTTTTTTTTTTTAAATCTCATCCCCATGATTATTTACTACTTCCTTTTGGTCATTCATAAAGGCAGGCAAGGAATCTATATTTTGCTCATAGTAGTTTTCATTGACCAACTATTTACGATAGAATTACATAGGATATATGTCAGCCTAAATTTTTCTGTGTAAAAATAAATTTTGACTTGTTTGTTATAGATTTAACCTAAATCTGCTCTTGTCAGCAGCTTCAACTGAGCCTCACAGTGGAAACTGTGCAAAATAACCAATGTTGAAAGCTTTTTTTGTTAGTAAGAAATTGATCTGCCCTAGATCGATTTCAGGTATTAAGATATAAAGTGTTTGGGGCTGGAAATGTAGTTTAGTGGTGAAATGCTTGCCTGTCATGCACAAGACCCTGATCCGCAGCACTGCAAAGAAAGAAAGGAAAAAAAAAAGGTTAAGTTAAATATAATCATTGAATATCTAAGAGAGCTAGATTAAGATTTAGGTCAATATTTTTGTAATTTTGGTGTGATGAAGGACTTTATGGGTATAAAGCAATGGAAGACATCACAAGGAGAAAATGGATAGAATTATAAAAGCTTTATCTTCAGTTTCGTGTGAAGTATAAAGCAAAAACAATGAGATGTTCTGTTTTTGCTTATCAGATTGATAAACCTTAATCCAATCTTTATCAGTACTTTCCTTTAACAGCAGTTCATACTCTGCTAATAGAGAAAGAAAATATAAAATATTGTTGTAAGAAATTTTAACAGAACACCAAGAATCTCTTAAAATTTTCATGCCCTTTGATTTGATATTTCTACTTTTAGTTATCTTTTAAATATCACAGACAGAAATTTGTGGAAAAAAAGATATTCATTTGTTGTTTTCACCTCTACTCTACATAGTTCCTGGGACATGATAGTCAGTAACTTGTTGTTGATATTAATATTAATAAAATATTACAGATAAGTTTGACATCCAAGAAGGGAGTGAGGGGGCTGGGGTTGTGGCTCAGTCATAGAGTGCTAACCTAGAACGCGTGAAGCACTGGGTTCGACCCTCAGCACCACATAAAAATAAAGATATTCTGTCCACCTACAACTGAAAAATAAATATTTTAAAAAAATTAAAAAATAAAAAGGGAGTGAGGATATATAATATATATACCTGATGGAATATAGTAACAGCCATTGCAGGTGACTTTTTAAAGAATTTTTAATGACATTGGGAAATTTTGCGGAATGATTTTTCAACTAAAAAATAAGAAGCAAATTGCCATATTGCTAACAGTGATTGTCACTGGATAGTTAATTTTTTCCAGATTTTTACACAGTGAATTTTTAAAGATCAGTGATATAAACATCATTGGATTGAAGCATGATGATAAAGCTTCTGGGCTTGAGCTTAACTTAGATGATTTTCTTCATTCCTCACTTTGTACAACATGTACATGTATGATCATTGTAAAGTTTAACTTACATGATTAACCTTTGTTCCATTTCAACTTTTTGAGGTAGCAAGTGTTTTCTTAGCAAATTCCTTCTGAGTTGTAGTAATTTTACCTACATAGCTTCACTTGTTTTTCTTTAATTTGGCTCTGGACTTCTTAACTTAGAGTCACCTTACCTTGAATCCAAGTAATTTGATAGCATTGCTGTGCATGAATCTTTCAGAGGGACGCTTCTTTTAATTGCATAGGTAAAATTGTAGATCAGGAAATTTTTTAAGTTATATTTAACTAAAACATAATTAAGAGATAGAAAGACAGATAGGATTATAGTTATTTACTATGCACATCCTTTGTTTCCTTGCAGGGACATTTAAAATTTTTAAAGGTAACTAGTGATAATAATAATAGTAATAGTAATAATAGAAATATCAGCAGAGCAATTTGTTTTAGCTTATTTTTCTTTCTAGATAAGCACGACAGTAGGGTATATTTTGACACATTATACATACATAGAATAAGTATAACCTGTTCCAATTAGGATCCCATTATTGTGGTTGTATATGACGTGGAGTTACGTTGGTTGTGTACTCATATATAAGAACAGGAAAGATAATGTCTGATTCATTCTGCTGTCTTTTCTATTCCCATCCTCTCTCCCTTCCCTTCATTCCCTTCATTCCCCTTTGTCTAGTCTAATGAACTTCTAATCTTCCCCTCTCTTATTGTGGTTAGCATCCACATATCAGAAAGAACATTTTGCCTTTGACTTTTTGGGGGACTGGCTTATTAACATGATATTCTCTAGTTCCATTCATTTATGGGCAAATTCCATTCTTTATGGCTGAGTAATATTCCACTGCCTATATGCTACATTTTCTTTATCCATTCATCTGTCGTAGGGCGCCTGGGTTGGTTCCATAGCTTAACTGTTATGAATTGAACTACTGTAAGCATTGAAGTGGCTTTGTCACTGTAATATGTTGATTTTAAATCCTTTGCATATAAACTGAAGGGCGGTATAACTGGGTCAAATAGTGGTTCCATTCCAAGTTTTCTAAGGAATCTCCATACTGCTTTCCAGATTGGTTGCACCATTTTCAGTTCCACCAGCAATGTATAAGTGAACCTTTTTCCCCATATCCTCACCAGTATTGTTACTTGTACTCTTGATAATTGGACATTCTGACTGGGTACGATGGAATCTCAGTGTAGTTTTGATTTGCATTTCTCTAATTGCTAGAGATGTTGAACACTTTTTCATACATTTTTTGACCATTCGAATTTCTTATGCAAAATGCCTGTTCAGTTCCTTAGACCATTTATTGATTATTTGTTGTTTTTTGTTTTTTTGTTCTTGTTAGTGTTAAGTGTTTTGCGTTCTTTGTGTTATCCTGGAGATAGTGTTCTGAGGCACTGGTGGTAAAGACTTTCTCCTATTTTGTAGGCTGTCTGTTCACATTCTTAATTGTTTTCTTTGCAGTGAAGAAGCTTTTTAGTTTGATACTGTCCCATTTATTGATTCTTGATTTTACTTCTTACACTTTGGGAGTCTTACTGAGGATTAGTTTATTTTTAATAGATCATTAATTGTCAATATTTAGTATTTACTTTTTGTGAATAGAGTACATAATAAATATAAAATATGATAAAAATCCAAGTTTTAGAGATCTAAAGTGCTTAAGTTAAAATCTAGAGCTGATAGATATATCCTTTATTATGAAGTTTAGGTGGCATATTCAAAAAGGATTTTTTCAATAATTTTTCTTCAAATCATTCAAAATGATTAAAAACCATCTAATCATAATTCCCAGTAATATTTTTAATATTTTAGGTTTTTAAAAGAAGATACATATTGTACTTTTCCCAATTAAAAAAACAAGCCTAGGGCCAGGGATATACCTCAGTTGGTAGAGTGCTTCCACATGCACAAGGTCCTGGGGTCAGTCCCCAGCACCACAAAAAACAAACAAACAAACAAAAACACCAAGCCTATATTTATATGTGTATGCCTTGCTTTTTTGACTTGAAAAATACTAGGCCTAGTAAGTTGCTTATATTTTTATGGAAATGAAAATTGTTTTTGTCTACTATAAAGTGAACTTGCAACAAAACTAGTTAAACACCAAGAGGTACATCTAAAGCTGTCATGTTACTTCTTGTGGGTATTATGAAAGTGAGGTTCAGAAGTCGTGACTATTTTGTGTGCAGTCCTGTGAGGCACCTTGTCATTGAAGACTTCTGTGTGTTTTCTTTCTAGTGATAAAAAGTTAATTGCAGAAGGACCTGGGGAAACCATATTGGTTGCAGAAGAAGAAGCTGCTCGAGTGGCCCTTAGAAAACTTTATGGATTCACAGAAAACAGGAGACCTTGGGACTATTCCAAACCCAAAGAGAACTTGAGAGCAGAAAGGACCAGCACTGCCAGCTAGCCAGCCAGCGAAGTAGCACTCTGGAATTAGCAAAACCATGACAAAAATGTCAGGTGTTCCAAGCTAAACATTAAGATTATAAAGACATAGATCTGCATATTTTGTTCTTAAAATTATATAAGCATCCAGCAGGTCACAGATGTTGTGATTTTAATCTTTGTTTTCCAAGAAATTTTGCCTAAAGTCCTTGGTTTTATTATTATGTATAATTTGTACAGCTAGGTATATTTTATTCCCTTCTAGCTTTGAGTTGTTATAATTTAAATATGTTTCTTATGGAAACTTTGCTGTAATACCAATAAAAATGTTACTTTTTCTCTCAGTGTTACATTATAGTTTAATTTGATATATTTAGAAGTATAGGAGGTTGATGTACTTTGCTTCTCTAAATTTAACTAAGATAGTAATAGCATAATATTTCCAGAAACGTAAACTATAGACCATAACTAACATGTATTTACATGCTTTTTAGAGTCTAGGTTTAAAATTTTGTGTATTTCTAATTATTTCTTTTTTGTGGCAGGTACCGAGGATTGAACTCAAGAGCACTCAACCACAGCCATATCCCCAGCCCTATTTTGTATTTTTTAAGAGAAAGGGTCTTACTGAGTTGCTTAGCGCCTCACAATTGCTAAGGCTGGCTTTGAACTTGCGATCCTTCTGTCTCAGGCTCCTGAACCACTGGGATTACAGGCAAGCACCACCATGCCAGGCTCTAATATATTTCTTACTCAGTTTCTATAAAGCAAGTAAATGGCAGATAAATTTTATGCTTTTAAGAAATTGCCTTTTCTAAGAAAATGAAACTCAAGCAGCTTAAAATGTTGCTGCTAATGGAAAAGTATGTATTGATCAGTTCAATTTAATATTCCATAATTATAATATTTACTATATACCAAGAACTGTCCTAAGTATTGGAACACATTTAATTCAGTAGAGGGCAAATCTTAAGAGTGTCTTTCTGGTTCTTTTAATCCTTTGTATTCAGTTCAGTAATCCTCCAACTACAAATTCCCTTTGATTTCTTTTTACCATTTTAGCAATAGTAATAATTTTAAGTTTTAGACTGCTGGTAATCACTCCCATAGTTTAACAAGAAAAGCAGGACTGGAAGTGCGGACAGAAGAGTAAATATGTTAAAACTAACTGCTCTTTTACCATGAACTCTTTCCATAAAGGAAGATGAAGGACCTTTAAAACCCCTTTCCCATCATGTTTGTTGACTTTTTTTTTTTTTTTTGCAGAGGTTCTGAACGTGCTGCAGGTTAGAGGGCTGAAGCTAATCTAGGGAGAGGAGCGCATGGTCATGGGGCTTGTTAGGCTTCCTTACTTGTATTAGTCAGTATCCTCCTGGCAGGAAAGAGAAAGGCATGAGTGTAACAAAGGACTGTTCAAGGAACCCAGTAGCTGATAATCCAGTGCTCTAGAGATGGCACAAGGGAGTTGGCTCAGGCCTGGCAAGGCAAGGGTAGAGCTGCCTCATAAGGTTTGTCATCTTGTGAAGAGGCAACCAAACCACAATTGTTGGACAAGGAGGGGACTGGGAGAATTAAAACCTTGATATTCTCTTGCTGCACACCTAGCTCTTCCTGGGGTTGGCCAAATAGGCCAGACCAACTCCAAGCCAAAAAGCAAAGAAGCCATGAAAGTCTGGCTGCTGAGATAGCCAGAAGGAAAAAGAGCAGAAAGGTCCATGTGAAGCATCCTAGGGAAAAAATTCAGCCCACACCCAACAGCTTGCAGATGAGCACAACTTCCAAGGAGCTGTGGCAGAAGCGTAGCCCCGGGTATCGTTTCAGAAAAGCCTCCATAGGTCTGCCCTTTGGAAGTAAGACTAAGAGACCCAAGTCCAGGACAAAATCATCTGTGTTCTTTTTGAAACTGCAAAGAAGTGCCTCACATGCAAACTTTGCCAAGATGAGAGATGCTGTATTTTAGGCTCTTGGCTTATGCTTGGAGTAAGGAAGTCTTTTCACTCCAGAGCGTGACAGTGTGGGCAGCTGACTCTGGTCCTGCCCACAAGCCTAGGCATAGCTCAACCCAGCTAAAAAGCAAATTCCTTTCCTGAGAATGGCTTGCAAAATGGAACTTGAGTCATGTTGAAGAGTTCCGTTACAGCTATCACAGGTAATTAAGGGGCTGTTTTTGTAGGGAAAAATAGGAGTATCTAGTTGGCTGGATTGTTAGGTGTAAATAGAAGTTTACCCTTTTTTGAGTATTAACTTCAACTCCAGTAATTGAACACAAGGAGAAAAGACCAAACCCAGTAGTAAAAGCATCACTTATGTTTGTCATCCAGAACAAGTAAATGTAACTTGATAAGCCTCTAATTGACACCGTAGGGAAAAGACAGTGAAAGTTTCTGAAAAGCAAGAGACAGTAAGCAAGTATCTTCTAACTGCTCCTTCATCCAGTATATGTGAAGTGTTGGATCCTAGCTAGAATACTATTCTAAGTTTTTTGGGGGTGATTTTTTTAAGTTTTTAGAGAATTCTTGTATTTGCAAACTCAGTAATCCTTTTCCCCTTTACTAGTGCAGAAAATGCGATCCCAAGTTTTTCCAGCTCAGGGCAGTTTGCAGGACCTTAACCTGCAAGGTTGGAAGGGAACTCTCCTCACTTTAGGTTTTCAAGGAAATCCCAATATTTCTAGATCTCCATGTGGACCAAATCTAGCTTTCATTCATGAAACTACTTTGCAAGTAAACAGATCCATATCCCTTAATTTTTAAAAAAAATGTGATTTAACACATTACTAAGTAAAATCTTTAAACTTAAATCGTACCTTATTTATTTATGTATGTATTTATTGGTAGCAGGGATTGAACCCATGGGCACCTAACTTTTGAGCCATATTTCCAACCCTTTTTATTTAGAGATGGGTCTTACTAAGTTGCTGAGGCTGGTCTCAAATTTGCATTCCTCCTGTCTCAGCCTCTCAGGCTCCTGGGATTATAGGCATGAGCAACTGCACCTGGCTAAATTGTACTTTTTAAAATCATTCACTAATAATGTGATAGGCTGGAATGTAGAAAAATTAACATACTATTGGAGTTCCATGTAAAATAGCTGCAAACTTGCAACCAATCTCTGGATAACTCCCCTATGAGAATAAACAGTGCAGAAGTTTGCTGTGTGGGTAATAGGGACATGGGTGCAAGGGTGTCTTCATGTAGGGTTGCTGTCCAGGCGCATCAGTAATTTTGAGTACTGGTGTTTGATCTGTGTTGTAAAGACAATCAAAACCATAAGAAAGTTGTGATATAAAAGCACTGATGCTTAAACTTGGGTTGGCACCAGAGAAAGATTAGTTATCTACTTTGAAATGAAACCTTCTTTCCCACCTTTTCCCATTTTCCAGTTTGTTAAGCCCGAAGAATAAATGTACCCAAAAAGGTCCCTTAGTCAAAAATTTAAAGTTATCTGTTGACTCAATTACATAAAGCCTGTTCTTCCTAATTCATACAACATTTTATTCTATGCCCTATAAAATGAGGAATATTATTCTCAAATTATTTTATGTGGCCATGAGAAAGTGAATTAGGAACTATGTATTCTAAGAATGGAATAAATTGGGGCTGCGTTTTGTTTGGTGCTATATTGATTTTTGCCACAAGATGGTGTTTTAATCCAACAGTAGAGTTTAGGATGAACGATCCTTGTGGGGAAAATACTAAACTTACACAAGATGGCATACATGTGCATATGGCCCAGGAGCACAGTGAAACCTAACTTTTTCAGGCCCCTAGAGCTCTACTATCTATGAATATGTCTACAGGAGTTAGCCCACCTTCCCCCTCTCCTCAAGATGCTGTAAGGTAGGAATTCACTAGATGAACATTCACTTCTGATGCCAAGATATGGATGTTTGAACTCTTTCTTCCAAGGTATTCTGGGAAGGGGAAATTGCAGGACTGCCAAAGATAAAGTTTTTTAATTTAAGTCTTTATTGCCCAATATTTCTGTTCCTTTCTCCCTGTTTTCTTTTTCTGAAGAGACTACATGCACTACCAGGGGATCCTAGTGTGCATCTTGACACTTCCTAAAAACATGTATTGGGACATTCTTGCCACCAAAAAGGCCTTTTCATAACATTCCCCAGCTGAGGAATGCCCAGGTGTCAGAAATGGACAGCTGTCAGCATGCTGCCCAAGATCTGTATTCTTCAGCTTTTTTATTCCCCTCAGCTGATCCCTGTATCATCTCTCCAGAACTCAAAAAGACCCTCAGCCATTGTCCTCTAAGACCTAGAGCTGTGGCTCTTGACTTCAGTTGGGTATCAGAGCACTTAAAATCCATGTTTCTCTCTGTAGAAGACCTGGAGTAACTGCTTGATTTAATCCTACCTTGCAAATTAAAAATGATTTTTCCAAGAGGAAATGCATGCAGTTACACTACAATCACAAGGACACGTACACCTGGGAAAACTAGAACTAGTAGTGTCTGTGCTTCTCACTAACCAACACCTGTTCTTGTTCATTCATCTGACTGCCTAGTAGTGTTCACTCAGAACAGAAGACCAATGCGTTAAGAAAATTTTTCTAAGAGAAAATTAAGAAAAAGAAAGATAGTAACTTACTCTCTTCCATTAAATTTTTATTTGATTATTCATAGAATATCTTTTTGCCAGAGATGATGTGCATTAAGTTGCAAAATGAACTACTGATTTATCCTAATCCGATCCTCCTGCAGAAGAAATGGATCACGAGGCCACTGACAGCTGGAGAAGGATATTTCTAAGTCAGAAGGGTGTGCTAGACTTAGCAATGATGCTTCCTTTCCATATTGATGGCAGGACCTTTACACCAATGTTTTTCTCAGCTTTTTCACTGCTGAGACTAAAAGACCCACGAGAACAATTGTAGAGGAGGAAAAGTTTGAGGGCTACAGTTTCAGAGATCTTAGTCCTTAGAAGGCCAGCTCCATTCCTTGGGGCTGGAGGTGAGGCTGAACATGGTGGAAGAGTATGGCAGAGGGAAGCAGCTCATATGGTGATCAGAAAGCAGAGATCTCCAGATACAAAATATATACCTCAAAGCCACACCCCAATGACCACCCCCTCCAGCCACACCCTAACACTTAAGTTACTACTCAATCCCTATTAGGAGACTAATTCACTGATTGGATTAAGACTCTTAATAACCCAATCATTTCTCCTCTGAACCTTCTTGCATTGTCTTATACGTGAGCTTTTGGGGGACACCACATCTAAACCATAACAACCAGCAATGTCAGTCAGGGCTGAGAGACGTTTAACATAGATCCCAGGAAATAAGACAAATAATGAAAACTAGCAGATTAACTCATTTGATGGCACTGTTCATGGGGCTCCCAACAGTCTGCCACTAGGACTTAGTTCTTGGTTCTAGAATAGGACTAGGAAGGACAGGTACAAAGACCTGCCATGCTTCCTTTTTACCCTTAGATAAATGGGATTATAAACTTCAGATGGAGAAGCTTAGAGCACTAAAAGTTCATTTCCATTATGCTACTTAATATTCAATGATTTAATTTGTAAAAACTAACAATGTGTGTGGTATGATAGTGATTTCTCATTTAGCAGAGTTCTCATTGAAATCATATTTCTATCTCCTTTTCTTCCAGATTTGAGAAAGGCACTAAAATGTGCAGTTCAAGAATCTCTTAAAAAAATGAAGTTTAAAAGCCAGTGGTGATTTCTACTCTTTGGCCTCTCAGTGTGGACTCTTGGTTGGCAGAGGAGACAGCATTCCTGGCAATATTCATAGGAGGCTGAGGACTCAGTTATCAATCATGAGCTTCCCCAGGCCTTGCAACTCCCAACTGTCCCCACTGACCAGCAGTAAGAAGGGGGCATTTACAACTCTGCTGGCTCAGAGTGAATTGCTTCAAACTCTCGTGTCACATCTTTCAGTTTTTCATTTTCTGAAAAACAGTAACGTGCAAAGGATACTCCCTGTACCTTTTTGTGAAGTTCTCGTGTGATTGGGATTTTTTCCAGGTCATCTGTCATTATCTCTATATTTAGTACGAAGATTTAAAAGGCCACTAAGACTTAGCACTTCCAAGGTATCCAGGTCAGTGCTTGCTGTCCTTTTCCATTACAAGTACCCATCTCGTTAAGTGTCAAAAGAGTGACTTCCCTGATAGTTGACTCTTTTTTCTATAGGTTGGCCATTTTGTTATTTTAGGAAAATTGCAGCCTGTCTCCTGCTCAAACTCAGTGTGGCATCTAATCTATATGGTATAAATTGTTCGCTCAAACATGTCCACAGTGCAAAAACAAATCATCTATCACAGGCCTGTAATTTTTGGGGCAGTCTCCATATCTCATATTTATTCTAGTTTCCCTCAAGGAGAGGAATTTTCAGAATTTGATATTTCTCAAGTGAGATAAGGCCTGTAGACTTGACTGAAGTATATCAAAAGGTAAAAGTTAAATTATATGTATAAAAAAATTGAGAGGAATTTTCCCCTAGTCCAGAGATTATAAACAATTTCCAAAAGCCAACCAGGATCAGAATCTGGGTGTTGATTAGAAAGAAAAAGATGAGTAAGTTGGGAGGACCAAGTGCAAATGGAGGATAGACAGTCTGGGAACCTTGGTTATTATTTTTCCAAGTTCCATACATCACTCATGTCTGAAACTCTTATTAATAATCAAAGAGGTACGCAGAAATGGGACCAGATAATTTAAAGTTCAATGTGACCAGTATACTATCGATGGAGAGCTGCCCAGCTATATCACATACCAGGGTTGCCCTGGCTTATATGAGAAAGGCCCATTCTCTGGTCCTTTCTAGAATGAGCACTGTTGGAGTCAGGAGCCCAAAGATCTTTGGCTGAGCAATCACTGGTACATTCTTTCTTGGACTCAAATCCAGTTGGTCTTACTCCCAACACTTGCAACAGTGAGATACTTGGTTGTGCCGGGATTCTCTCTTGCTTTCAATATTAAATTACTTAGGGAAAAGATGTATTTATTTCTGCACCTTCTAGTACATTTTAGATATCAAGT
Organism: Xerus rutilus; assembly: GCA_028644305.1. Lineage (NCBI taxonomy): Eukaryota > Metazoa > Chordata > Mammalia > Rodentia > Sciuridae > Xerus > Xerus rutilus. The sequence goes on from CM053402.1 coordinate 148,112,710, forward strand.
TACCTGGAGTAAAGGATGAACTCCCAAATAGCTGGTAAAGTGAAAGGTGTGTCTGTGAAGTGTTTCCAGAAGAGATTGGCATTTGAATCAGTGGTCTGAGTGAGGAAGACTTTCCCTCACTCAGTGTCCGTGGGTGTCATTCAACCAGTTGAAGATGATAATATTGATCAAATTATGTTTTTATACATGAATATATCATAATCAAACCTGCCATTCTGTGTAATTAACATGCACCTATAAAAATTTTAAAAAGCAGAGGAAAGGCAAATTCACTCTCTGGGAGCTAGGATACCCATCTTCTGACACAGCACATCAGAACCCTGGGTTCTTAGGTTTTCAACTTGACTGAGAATTACACCATGGCTTCTCAGGCCTTCAGATTTGGACTGCACTATGCCCCCTGCTTTTTCTGGTTCTCTAGCTTACAGATGGCAATTTGCAGGACTCCCCAGCCTCCATTATAATCCCCAGACAATTTCCATAATAAACCCCCTCATGGACCTATCCCGATTGGTTCATTTTCTCTGAAGAACCCCAGTATAGCATTGGAATAAGTAATGAACTTGGGAATGGAGTATGTAGTTATTTTACTGCTAACACTATTACTATTCTAAACAATTCAAAATAACATTACAGAATGGGAGGACCCTGGAAGACCTAGCAATACTGGCTCTAAACAGCATTAGTTACAGGTGGCATGTTGGCTAGAATATATGTGGCTTGAAGGAACCATCCAAAGTGGCTTTTTGGCTTTTATTCGTCAATAAGGAGTAAAAGTCTGGTTTGCGGAAATATAAATACTTCAGTAGTTGCAAACAGCAACAGTCAGTCCACTTTACCAATAAGAATCACCAATGGCAAACAGGTGGGGGTACTGACGACGATGTTTTAATATTTAGCTGCAGAGTGACAAGTGGAGCTCATGGACTAAAAAGAGAAATAGCAAAAAATTTTTAAGTTTTGATAAAGAAATACTTCAAGCCATTTTGACTGAGATGACTACACAAATGTTTAGGAAATTCATGAAAAAACCTAAGCAAATGGTAACAAGCTTGATGTTTGAGTTGAACTTGGAAAAATCATCTAAAAAAAATTATCATTTCAAAAAGCAAACACTGCAGCTTATCACTAAAAACAAAACATTCATTGTGGCCTCAGATTTCCAAAGTACATTAGTCCCCAGCGGCCTCTTTCCACACTTGTGCAAAGTCCCTGCCTTTGCTGGGAATGCTTGGCCAGAGCCTGAGGACACTGCATGATTAAGCTCAGAACTGGGATCATCCAATGGTGACTCCAGTGATCTATACACTTAGAAGTGCAGAAGCAAGAACAGTGTTTCAATTCAGGTTTAGAAGAAAAAGAGAATAAGTCCAGGGGCTCTGAATTTCCTGTTGTCTGCCTAAGTGCAAACACTTAGTAGAACAGGCTGATATGTCTTTTACGTGTGGTTTATTTTGCTGTATTTTCAAAGAGCAGAGAAATGTCATTTTTTTTTTTTTACTATCCATAACACTTTATTTCTACTTTGTACAAAATACAAAAATGCAAATCTCAAGAGTACAGACTGTGGGGACAGGCACACTGCATGACAGCAAACCTTGCTGAGCAAGACATTAGTTTTTAAACTTTAGTGAATACATGCATTATATAAAATAATAACATCAACGACAACAAAAACACACAGAAGGCTAGAGATTTTTCTATTTCCACCCCCCAAATAATGCTTGCTATCAAGACTTTGGATGGAGGTGGGGTAAAAAGAATTAAAAAGGCAAATAATATTTTTTCCATAAAAAAGTAAAAGCTACCATAAAATTTTCTTTTTCTTCTGTCACACTGATTAAAATTTCTCCTGAAAAGCCACACATAAACAAAACAAAACAAAACAAAAAACCCTGAACCAGACAGACAGCAAATACTCAAGAGGGTTGTTAGCCTAGATAACCAATCAGTAGTTGAAAGAATCTTCCAGACATTCCAAGGCCTCTCTATTCATTCCTCAGTACAGTGTTGTAGCCATCCTGTCCTTTCATCTCCATAACACCTCCCCAAACAGAAATGCTTGCTTGCATCATGGAGTCTGTGGCTAAGAACTAGTTTTGAAAAAGAAAGCAATGTACAAAAATATTTAACAGAACTATGAAAGATGTAGGAAAGGAGTCTTTTCTTCATTGCAAAGTAGTCTTTGCTCTGCCTGGTTTCTTTTGTATTATTCTTCAGGGTTTGTTTATCTGTCCCATGAATAAGATAGCACCTAGGGAATTAAAAAGAAATAATATGCGAGTCTATAAAAGAACAAATCCTTAAAATAAGATGGAAAGTGTTACTTTGAGGGAAGGGAAGGAGCTACACAGAGCCTATTGCTCAGCCGTGCTGTTAACAGAACTTTGTGTGAAGAGAGGAATGGCCTTCGCCTTTGCTGTCCAATGTGGTGGCCGCTAGTCACACATGGTGATCGAGTGCTGCAAGTGTCACCAGTGTGACTAAAATTGAATTTCAGCCGGGCGCAGTGGCTCACACTTGTAATCCCAGCACTTTGGGAGGCTGAGGCAGGAGAATCGCAAGTTCAAAGCCAGCCTCAGCAATGGCAAGGCGCTAAGCAACTCAGTGAGACCCTGTCTCTACATAAAACACAAAATAGGGCTGGAGATGTGGCTCAGTGGTCGAGTGACTCTGAGTTCAATCCCTGGTACCAAAAAAAAAAAAAAAGTTGAATTTTAAATTATAGTCACTTGGTTCATTTAGAGTTAAGGTTGGGAGACGCACATGGCGATGGCCCCTGTGTTGGACTGTTCAGCTCTGTGGGATGCTAACTAAGATGCTGAAGATGCAATGGGACAGAAGGCAAAGGAACTACTTTCTGTTATTCAAATAACAGTAACCAGTTAGTGCCTACTCTCTACTTTCCACAAAGACAAACTTATGCTTCATGATAGAACTAAAAGGAAGGAGCCATTATTCCTTACTTTATGGAAAAAGCTAAAGGCCAGAGCCTTTTTTTGTTTGAACCCAGAACTTATGGGGCTAAGAACTACTAGATGAACAATCCCCAGGTCATAACAACAGGCTGGGCTTACAGACTGAACACATAAAGCTTCTGGCAAAATTTAATGCATTTATAAAAATATAGAAAAATCAGTAGATGTCAAAAATGTCCCAAAGGGATGTGCAGCCTCTTTGTAGGTTAACCACTACCACAATTACCACTGCGCCCAAACCTAAGATCCTGCGGGTATTTCAAGAACTCCGTCACGTGGCCTTGACTTTCCTACCTTATTAATGTAGGTGGTTGTATTATTCCTAGTGTTTGTGGTTGTGACCCGGTGTAAACAGACTAAGGGCAATACTGCTGGACACAACTATGTCTGATTCTAACAGTGAACAATGAGGAGATTCACTTACCTGTAGGATTATGTCGGATGAAAAACAAAAAAGGTCTGTCTACTATGAACCAGGGAGGCGATGACCTTGCAATCAGAATCGCAGCTATGGGAAGAAAAGGGAAATGTGTCACTCACTCAGCAGGAGGCCAGGAGGGCTAAGGGCTCAAGGAGCCTCCGACACCCGACACCCACCCGACACCCGGGTCTGAAGACATACTTAACTCCTAGCCCACAGGCTGGCCATGTTGTCACGGCCTCAACGATCACCATTTATTGAATGTCTACCCTGGCTCAGGCCCTTTACATTCACCATCTCATTTGTTTGTAAAAGCACCCTCTTCTCTAATAAATAATACTTACTCCTCATGGAGTTTATGAAGATTAAATGACATAGAACACATTGCAGCTCTTAGAACACTACATGAACACCCAGTGCATATTCACTGTTACTATTAGTTACTTTTTATTTATACCATCTGCTACGCTGCTAAAGCCCCCTGGGCCTTTTTAACCTAGTTATCTCTGTTCTGTACATCAAGGCCCAGCTCAGCTCCCAACAGTTTTGTCTGTCCTCACTCCGTAGGCCTCTCATTTAGGTTTCCCTCGCCTCAAGAATACAGGCCACTCATCTAGACCTCCTCCTACCTCACACTGCTGTTCAACTCTTCAGGTGAACATCTGACTTTAGGCTAAGTTTCATAACCCACCGAGGGTTATGGAAATTAATAGTTAGCAGGTGTTATGGACTGAATTGTGTCCTCCTCAAATTCATACATGGAAGCCCCAACTCCTAATGTGACTGTATTTGGAGACAGATTTTAAAGGAGGTAACTTAGGACTAAGAGAGATCATAAGGGTGGGGCCCTAATTCAACAAGAATGGTATCCATTCTAGAAAGGTGAGAGATGCCAGGTTTGTGTGCATAGAGAATACCATGTAAGCAGGGTGACAAGGTACCATCTACAAGCCAAACAAAAAGACTTTGGGAGAAGCCAAACCTGCTGGCATCTTGATCTTGGACTTCCACCCTCCAGAGCTGTGAGAAAATAAATTTCTGTAGTATAAGCCCCTAGCTTGTGGCATTTGTTATGGCAGCCTGATCTGCCTGATACAGCAGGATCTGGGAGGTGACACATGGCCCCATAGTTTGATTTAATCCTCTGCTGTTGCAGTCTTGAAATTCTTTTTTTTTTTTTTTTTGTGGAGCTGGGGATTGAACCCAGGGCTTTGTGCATGCAAGGCAGGCACTCTATCAACTGAGCTCTATCCCTAGCCCCTTGAAATTCTTATAACATTTTCAATAGGGGCTCCACGGTTTCATTTTTCCCAGTGTCCCACAAATTGCATAAGTGGTCCTGATAGTTAGACTAGTTGGCAAAATTGGTAATAACTTTGGTGAAATTTAGATGTCACAATCACCTAGAAAAGACAAAGGTCATCTTAAAAATTCCAAGCCTTGGGGCTGGGGTTATGGCGCAGTGGTAGCGTGCTCGCCTAGCATGCGTGAGGCACTGGGTTCGATCCTCAGCACCACATAAAAATAAAATAAAGATATTCTGTCCACCTACAACTAAAAAAATAAATAAATATTAAAAAAAAAATTCCAAGCCTCTTACTCAAGGTCCTATTTTTTTTTTTTTTTTTGGTACTGGGGATTGAACTCAGGGGCACTCGACCACTGAGCCACATCCCCAGCCCTATTTTGTGTTTTTATGTAGAGACAGGGTCTCACTGAGTTGCTTCGTGCCTCGCCGTTGCTGAGGCTGGCTTTGAACTCGCGATTCTCCTGTCTCAGCCTCCCTAAGTGCTGGGATTACAAGCGTGAGCCACCGCGCCCGGCTTCAAGGTCCTATTTTGAAATGCTAGTCTAAAGGAATTTAAAAAAATTGTTTAGAAAGGCGATATGGTGTCTATTGTGAGAATAAATGGTACCAGAAATACCACCATAAATACTCAGCTCAGCAGCAAGTGTAGCTCACTTTATGGGCTCACAGGTTTTGGCCAGATTTCTTCACCTAGTCTCATATGGACAGTTGCAGGGGTGGAGGGTCAAGACTGTTCTATTTTCTTCGGCATTACATAAGGCACTGAGCAGATGCAGACGAGGATGCTCTCAAGAGGGCTGCACAGCAATCCTGATGCCCTTCAACAAATGCTCGCTGACTCTGTCCCGGGGGAAACTGACTGCATATTTTCCTACAAGTACTTGTGTTGTTTATGTTTCAATCTGAAGGCTGGTCTTCCTGGCCAATAAGAAGCCAGAATGTGCTTTATCCTCCTGAGACTGTCCTTGGGCTGAGTCTACAGGGCCAAATCCTACAAGAAGCTGTGCTGGGACGTGATCATACCCATTCACTTGCATTGTCTAAGGTGCCTCTACGCTATACTGGCAGAGTTCAGAGTTGTGATGGAGACCAGGTGGCCCACAGAGCATGATACATAATATGTACTATCTGGCTCTTCACAGAGTTTGAGGACACCCATCCTAGAGGAACATCTCTCACTTCAGTGAAACACTTGGTTTGTCCCTACAGACTGCTGTCTCTGGAAGGTCCACCCACTCGGCCCAGCTGGATACCCAGCTGCCTAGAAGATTGCTAAGTTGAGGAGTGAACTGGAGCGCCTCAGTTTCCCTCCTGAAACTGGTCCTTTCAGGTCACCCAGCACTCACTTGTTGTTGCCGAAGCTTTGGTTCCATCTTCACTGACTTCAATTTTTGCTTTTTGCAAGATGTGAGAGACATAAAGTTTTTCTGACCCTGCTTCCAGAAAATAAAATAGAATCAGTAACTGTTTGATATGCAGGCCATCTATTTCATTGGAAAAGTAACCTCAAAGTAATGGCAAATTCCAGTTCTTAAAAAGCGTCAGCAGTGGCCTCAGGCAGTGCCAGAGACTGAAGGACTGTAAGTGGCTGTGACTTGTCCTGAATTTCAATCTCTACTGAGTGAACTAGGATACACACTCCTGGGAGAGGCCCAGACCCAAATATTTTAGTGCCTCTAATCAATTCAACTCTGATCACAAAGAATTTTATTTAAAAAAAAAAAAAGAAAACAACCAGACTTTAAAAAGGAAGCCTAGTAAAAAGCAAGATAATATTTTGTCAGAATGTCAGACCCAGAAAGAATTTCAGATGATATTTACACATAGGGACTGTGAGGCCCAGAATGCTTCACCAGGGGAGCCCAGAGCAGGGATGTAGGTGCTCAGTAGCCTGCAACTGGGGTTGGTAACAGACTGATCTCTCACCAGTCAAGAGGAAAAATTACTAACTTGGAGTACAGATAATGTTCCAGCCAGGGCTTTTCTTTGGAAGAGGTTGCTATGTTCTACATTTAAAAAGCCAAGAACTAACCATTCAAACATAACTCCAGAAGAAGTCACACAGACTGGCAAACAAAGGGACGTGGAACAGGGATGTCTTAGCTGCTTTGGCAAAGACAAGACTCATTTGAATTTGTTATTAAAGATTAACGGGCAGTAAAAGGTCAAATACCTAATTAATATCTAGAAGCCAAATTCTTAGGTCATAGAGGTAACACGCAACATGCTTCTTCAGCTGTGTAGAGCTGGGAACTTCCCACGAAATGCACAGGTGGAACGAGGGGACAAATGACATGCACAGATTCAAGTGAGGAAGGTCAATGGCATGATTTGTGATATCAAAACAGTTTTACAGCAACACGTTTCTAACTCTAGACTGTTTCTCTCTGAACAAATCAAATCCAGTTTGTAACGATTTATTCAAGTTAAGTTCTAAATTGTACATACTTGTTATTTTGGCAAAATTTGACTTTGATGGATCAAACATGTCAGTAATGCCAAGAATTTTCAGTGGTTCCTTCAGATCTGTTTGTGCCATAGCTGTGAACCTACATAAGGCAGAAAATGGGGGGAGGGGTCACAAGGCTTTAAATGACACAAAATGATGTGATTGGTGCACATTTATTAACAGATTCTATTGATTGATCGCAGTACTGGGGATCAAACCCAGGGTCTCTTCCACTGAACTACATCCCAGACCTTTATATTTTGAGACAGAGTCTCCCTAAGTTGCCTAGGTTGGCCTCAAACTTGTGATCCTCTGGCCTCAGCCTCCCAAATTGCTGGGATTACAGGTATGCGACACCATGGCCAGCTATGGATTCTTTAAAAGTAGGATCTAAACACCAGTCTAAACTGTATCTTAACCTTTTAATCCTGAATTTAAATACCAGGTAAGTATTTAAATTCAACTCCTCTTTCACTCAGCTGACAAGTGAGCAGGACACATGAACAGCAAATGTGGGTGTCCTCACCCTCGTGTGTAGCTGGCTCCGTGTTGACACTCAGGAAGAGCCGCCAAAGCCCTTTCTCTTAGACTGAGGCAAAGGTTCAGCGTGATAACAAGTTTCTGGTATTCTAGAATATCTACAGTTCTTCCCCACATCCAACTAAAGAGCCACCACCCTGGCTGCTGTAGACACCACCTTCCCTCCTGGGACTGGAAATGATCAAGAGAGGAGATACATTCCTGATAATGTATGTTGGGACTCTGAAAACATTTCACTGTAAAAATAGGAGGTAAGCATTAGGAAGAGGTGGCATGATACTGTATTTGTGTGTAAGTTTCTTGGATATTTGTGGCCAACCAGGCTTGGGAACCATGCACACGTGAATGTCAGCTATTAAACCCATCTCTAGCAATGCTTTCCTGGATTTGATCTCACCCTGTGAAAGAGCAGCAAGGGAAAGTGAGCAGATTTCCAACACAGATGGGCCATAAAGGCAGCACCAAGGCTCACAATTCCACCATCTGACTCACTTATATCAAGCACTGCCTACTTGATGCCCTAGTTTGCAAAATAACAACAACAAAAAATTGGGGGAGTTGTTCTAATAATTATTGCAAATTTATTACTCTGATTACTTAGCTGGTGACAGAAGAATCAAAAACTGTTAGACTCTCCACTACTACCAAGGCCTGGGTAGGCAGACACTCTGGATAATGGGAGATGGTAATGTTGAAAAATTCATTGAAAGGAGAAGACACTCACCACCCGCTCCTTCACAGATACAGACAAGGCATTCTCCAAACTGTCAGAAATTAGGACTCACATAAAATTTGGGATCACTTTTCCCTTCAAGTCACAACAGCTCAAATTCCATCTATATTTTATTTTCAGGGTAAAATAGAAAAATTGCCTTAATGCTAATATAAGAATTCTGCCTGGGTGAATTCTAAAATTTTATTTACCAGCCAGCGTTTGGGCTATGGTCATTAGTAACTTCTAGCTGAAACTTAAGATACAACTAAAATGAAGCTCCTTATCAAAATCCTTGGAACTCCTTTAACTAATTAAGTTCCAAGTCTTCAATTCTGTGAATACGTCAACAAAGTTGACACAGGTGCATTAAAACAGTTGTAAATCACAATCTAGAGCCTTTATATAGCCTTTGTATTTTCAGACATACATTTTCCAATCATCTAATAATCAGCCTATTACTTTTCCCAAAAGAATAGAACCCTAAAAACATACTTATTGCAAAAGTTACATAAATGACATTATTTATTACTCGGTCTAAGTTTTTATAGATATCTCATACCCGGGACGATAGGGCTTAATGGGTTAAATGTCATTGTATTTTCATCCATATTATGATGATATGCACATGTTTCCCAGTTTTTTTTTTTTCCAACCAAATGAAACATGAAAAGTTGTTACAGAGTCATGAAGAACTTGTGCTCATGTGGAGGTTCGGAGACCAAGGCTGCCATCTCTCCTTTCTTATTATCATTATCCTACCACACAAGAAGCACCACGATTGAAAGAAAGCTTTCAGAAAAGCTCGGCCTTGTATTCCCACCATGCAGTTTCTGCAAAATAAAACAGGCTCCACGATGTGCCATATTTTAGCCTCATGCTGTCTGGTATCTAACATAATTGCTACTAATGGGACAATCCCTAGGTTTTCCTTTAGAGAAAGGGCCACTTACTTGGGCAGGACCACCTGGACCCTCTTGGGCACCATCATGCTCATCCAGCTGTTTACGGTCTTGGTGCTGATGTGGGGGATGATGGCTGACAGTGGGGTGGAGCTCTCGGTTGGCAGGGCGATCAGCATGCTGATGCTTTCCCCGTGGTAAGGCAGTTCAATGAAGTTGTACCATAAGTCACCAGGGGTACTTGTAGACCCTAAAGAAATCAGAGGCAGGTTCAATGTATCCTCCATGACTTCTAGAAGGGGCATGAGTGATTGCTGGTCACCAGGGGAGCCCTGGAAGGAACACAGCAATTCCACTTGAGAACCTCCCTTTACCAGAAGTAGCTTCCTCAGAAGGACAAAGATAAGGTCAATGATTTCTTCCTTCTCTGGTGCAGAATTCTTTCTTCAGTCTAGACAGAATGCCTTTGGGCACCACTGACCTTCCTTTAATTCTGCTGAGTAGATTTTAACTAGATCATTAGGCACTCAAAATACAGTGCTTTACAAGAAATTGACCTTTATATGAATAAAAGAATGGATCTGTCTACCTTAGAATCATTTTTTCATGTAGCCTTTTTAAGCATAAATTGCATCATGTGTAATTAAGGTATACAACATGATGTTATGGGATACATATGGATGATGAAATAATTATAAGAGTGAGACAAATGAAGATATCCATCAACTCACACTCGCCTTTTTTTTTAAGAGACGAGGTGTTACGGATTTTTATGACGAAAGCTGCTAAAAGCTATGCATTTGGCAGGAATTCCATATGCAGTACAATTGTATGACCTATGGTCCTTATTTGGGGTAAATGTGCATGTGTGTATGAAAAGAAGAGAGGAGAGAAACAGCTTTTGTCATTTAGGGCCCACCCTGCCAGGCCTACACCAACCACTTAGACAGATGTAGGACCTGCAGCCTCCAGGAGGTGGGCGCAGCCAGCCCTATCTTACAGGAGGAGGTCACAATTAGAGAAGTTAAACAGTCTGCCCTACCCCAGCTCCCTTTTCACTGTACACCTCTCCAGTAACTCCCATCAGGGTTTTTAGATATTTTATGGTACTTACACCTCCTAATAAAATCTCAAGAATGATTTAAACCAGCATTTCTCAAAATGTTGTCCGGAGCATATGCTACCTGCAAGCTGTTCTACAGACACATAAATATTCCACATGGTAGTAAGTTTTGGAAGTACATATGCAAGATTTAGAATCTATACCAGTACTGTGAAGGCTCTGAGGCATTTCACAGCCAAGAAAAGCATTTAACTCTAGTTATCTCCATATTTTTCCAAGCTAATTTGACCTTAGGACCTTTTAATTCCATGTAAAATGTTAAAAAGTTTTAGCAAGTGATATGGTTTCACTGTGTCCCCTTAAATTCATGTGTTAGAAACTTAATCTTCAAATTTGCGTATAGATGGTATTAGGAGGGGAGCCTTTGGGAGGTAATTAGGACTAGATGAGCTCCTATGAGTGGGGTCCCCATACTGGTATGGGTGGCTTTATAAGAAAAGGAAAGGTGACCTGAGCTAGCACACTTGCTTGCCTCACCCTGCAATGCCCTCTGCCATGTTCTGATGCAACAAGAAGGCCCTCACCAGATGCTGACAGATGCCAGCATCATCCTGCTAGACTTTCCAGCTTCCAGAATATCAAGCCAAACAAACCTCTATTCTTCATCAATTACCCAGTCTTATGTAGTTTGTTACAGTAACAACAACAACAAAAGGCTAAGGTGGCTACTAAGCAGCAAAAATGAGCAGTGGTGGAAAACAGCCATGTGATTCTGTGATCTTGCAGTCCCCAAAGTTCCAAATAGGCAATTATTTAGACACAGTGATTACCCTCCAAATCAGGTACCACCTCCTTCAGGGCATAGGAGACTGTATTAAATTCTAGTTATTATCTAATTTATTTTTCAGCCAGTTATGTAAAATAAACTTACATACTCTTTTTCCTCCTCTTATGTTTCCCATCAAGCCTTTAAATTCTAAACAAATTGTAATGCATCCATTTAGGAGTTAGATTTAGATGTTCTATGGGTATGAATATTAATAGAAAGCCTGTATGTTTCAAGCCTCTCGCAAAACATGAAAAATGCTCTTAGCACTCTGTGTAAAACTGTATTGTTAAATATATGTGTACAATCAAAAGAAAAAAAAGGAAAAAAAAAAGAAAACACAATCATGGAGGGTGCCATCTCGCCACCCAGCTCATGGCAAGCAGCCCAGGAAGGCTATTACCACCCCCCAGAGAAAGTTTTCATACAACATGCCAGAGAATTCAAGCAAATATTTAAGTCAGTCAAGTAATGAAAAGAGTTACAGAAGTTAACTAGATGGGACACTAGTGTTTCCAGATTTATGGTGGATTTCTCAAATGTTTCACTAGGCACATCAAGCTTTAAAACTCTGGTCTCGGTGCAGTTATTCCACCTCTCTCTCTCCTTGTGTACAGAATGGAGATGTCAGGGTGCTACAGTCTGTGTCTCCCAAAGTGCATGACATGAGAAAACAGCTGAGACCCTGGGCAGGTCTGTGCCCAGTGAATTTTGGCTCCCACCCTTCCAAATGATCTTGAGGGACAACATAGTTACAAAACTTTAAAAAAAGATAGGTTTCATTACACGAATTTTTCTGGAAACTCTGGGGATGCCCCCTGCCATCACTGCCCTGGAGAAGGGGAACTTCAACAGCCAGGCCTGGGAGGGACCAGTTCAGGGAGAGAGAAAAAGGCACAAGGAGAGAAAGAGAGTGAGCTTTGGTACAGAACAAATGCTTTTAGCCATAAAATATGATAAAACAGTGAAGCTACTAGAATATTGATGCTCTAGGGTGACATTACAGCTGCTCCTCTAGGAAGATGCCACCATTAGCAGGGCTGCACCGTCTCTCCTGGTCCCCTGTATGAGCCTATGGGGCCACTGAGGAACCCGGCACCGCCTGCCTTAGCTCAGGATGCTGTCAAGCCACCCTAGCCTGGCTACCTGAGATCAGAGTTATCACTCTGCATCTTCAGTCTGTGCAATAAAATGGTCTCAGTAGAAACTGCAAAGTCAATGGGAAATGAGAGAAAAAGAAAAAAATGATCACTTCCTAACAAAACCTCTTAATCCTAGAAGAAAACATTAAGTCCTTATTTTGGCAGAGCTAATTTTTAGAAACTGTGAAATCTGGTAGGTAGTTAATAAATTATAGTTCCAGAGCATAAAACAAGGACTTGGAGGCATTTATTGCTTTTAGAAATATTTACTGCTCTCCTAAGAAGGATGAAGGTTATGGATAATGAAAAAGCATGCTAGCTGGTGCGTGCCTGAAGTGGGGAGGTGGCACAACTGTCCACTGGCTAAGCCATCGTGATTGAATATGCCATTACTAATCAGCGAGACTGGTAACCTTCAACTGTTCTGCACCCAGCGCTCACATCTGCCTGACAACTGATCTCCTCCGGGTTCTACTGCATCTGACCACAGCATCCGACCAATATCAGACGCTTCCACACACATTCATGCTTGGCTTTAGGTGGCAGCTTGAGGAGTTGAGAGAGAAATCAACACCTCTCCTCTCCTTCCGCCTGATCGCCACGGCACCACCTCAGCGGCAGCCTTTATAGTGGATGAGCACTGCGGTTAAGGACCAGCTCCGGGATCCTGGGATCGGATTCAGGACTCCCTCTACAGCACACCAGCTCTGTGACTTTGGCAAGCTCCTTAGCTCCAGGCCTTAATTTATTTATCTGTAAAATGCTGTGATCAGGCCTTATATGAAAATGGAATGAGATAATAATACACGCAGAGTACTCAAGTGCAGGCTGGCACATGGCCAAAACTTCCGGGAGGGGTTTGCTCACTTCAAAGTTAGGTCACTGCCCACAGTCTGACCACAGAATCATCCATGGAGGGCTACCGCACCTGCTGCCCTGACACACGACTCCCGAGCAGGAAGGCGCCTGGGAGCTAGGATCAGTGCAGGAAGATGCCTGGGAGCCAGGATCAGGGCATGGAGCCACTGTGGTCCCAGAGTCTCTTCCTCTACAGTGCCCACTCCTGCTCCTTGCTCCTCAACACTTAGTAACTAGACCACAGGTTCTTTAATGATAATGTCTGCAGCATATGCAATGGGAAGCAGGTCCATTCACCCTGAAAAGTCACGCTTTTTAAAAATTTTTTTTTAGTTATAGATGATCACACAATATCTTTATTTATTTTTATGTGGTGCTGAGGATCGAACCCAGTGCCTCACAGATGTGAGGCAAGTGCTCTACCACTGAGCCACAGCCCCAGCCCAAGTCTTTTCTTTTAGATGAATGGTGATCAGCCAAACTTATAATGGGAAATATAAGAAGTAAACCAGTCAAGTATTGGAAACGTGGAAAAGATTTGAGAATTTTCTGGAAGGGGTACTTTTGGGGTGATCCAGTTCTCCTGAAAATCCCTCTATAATACTCTTATTCCCACTTTAAGACCTACAAGGAGGATATGACTACACTCATTGAAATGTTAAGAACATTTCTCAGCCTTAAAATCAAAGAGACTATATTAAATATTCAGTATCTGGAAAGCTTTATAAATGAAAGTCCTTCTAATTTCCTTATACTACAAGGAACTGTGGATTCCCTAAGCTCTTAAAAAACTGTACAGGCTATGCTTTAGTAGAATTGAAATAAAAACAAGAGAAGATAGAATCACTACATATAGCTATAGACATTGTAGACTGGAGCCCAGGAGGAGTTTGGAGAAATGATCGGGTAGGGGAGGGGAGGGTGTGTGCTTAAGCAACAAGGTGAGCACTGGAGCCATTTGCTGCTGAAGAAGCACAGGGAGAAACCACATGGGCATGAAGGAGAATATTATCAGTAGGGAGCAGGCAGAGCAGTAATATGGGGAGATAGGTGTGGGCTGCAAACCTGGAGGAGAAAGGAAGCTGCAAATTAAAGTCTGGCTATTTTTTGTGGTCTTTCACAGAATAAAACTTCTAATGTCTAAATCATAACCATAAAGACAAAAAAGTTAACAACTTTGAGTCAGCAATTTGCATTCAAGCAAATTACCTTTAGAAGTACTGATATAAGTATCTAAAAACTGCTGCATAAGAATACTCATTGCAGTGCTGTCCATTATAGGAAAAGAGCAAACAGTCACCCATAGGATGTTAAGTCAAGTTTATGCTGGAATACTACACAGCTGGTAAACTCACCTAAATCCTCATGAGCTGACAAAAAAAAAAGTTTTCCATAATATACTTTCTAAGGAAAAAAACGGATTATGGAGTAGAAATTACATTTTAATTTTATGTATGTACAAAAGCTTCATAAACATTTTATGTATCTACAGAAAAGATCTCAAATGACCTACCTAGTATTTAGTAGAGGTCTTATCTTAGGAAATGTGGCTGTTGGGGAACTTTTTCTCTCTGCTTCCCATACTGTTGTATTTGATTTTGCAGTGAGTGGGAAATACACTTCTACTGAAAAAGATTTTAAAGTTTCTATTTTTTTAATATCCTTGACGTGCTTACACTTAATGGGGTCTAAGTCAGAAGATTTTCTCTCCTCTGTTATTTTCCACCCTCTTTCCTTAATGTTAGCAAGTGAATCTTCTCAGGTATCTTGATGATAACGGAGGGAAGACACTTAAGATAAACTAAATGGCCATATTTCAGCAAAGTGATCAGGAACAGCGAGATTTGGCTGAGGCCCAGGAAACATCTGGCAGGTGGCACTGCAGGCCATGTGAGCGTGGGCACAGCCGCCCCC